>CM032334.1:55754020-56354020 GCA_019022515.1 Quercus aquifolioides | reverse complement strand
GAACCACTTTTCCCCCTCTACCTAAGAAAAATGAACCTACCATTCCTCAAACCCTCCCAGCTGAAGGTCCAAGTCCATCACAAATATTTCAAAAACTCTCAATTATCCAAGAAATTTCAAATTAAAGAACACCTGCCATCTTTCTGATTTCGTTTACATTTCCTGGACAGATGTTCTCTTAAGTAAACTTTCAGAAAGCAAGAGAGCCAATGGTGCTATTGCTATCACAAAGGTCCAAGTGTTTTATTAAGTTCTAAGTCTCAAAAGAGAATCTACATATTCTCTCTAAATCTATAAAACATATGAAAGGGCCTTAATTGGATGTTCAGCCCGACTCCATAAACCCATCATGACCAATAATTATCTAATGCAGCCATTGTATACAGCGGGGTGTCTCACAGCTTGTAGGTCCCATGCACCTCTGAAGCCTACAAGCTGTGAGATACCTGCTGCGCAAGATACATCCCCCATTGTGACAGGCTTCTTTCTTTTTTCCAAATATAACTTTCTTGAAACCAGTGTCAGCTCACTTGAAAAACATAGAAGTACTTACAATGCAAAATTTTCACCAGATTGGTGGGAATACAACGGGGAACATTGCTCTTTCTTGTCATTCATCATTTGCTAAGATTTATGTGTAAACCTGTTTGTAGTGCAATTCGAAATTTACATCTCTAGGTAAGAGAAATTGGATAATCTTTATGGGTAACACAATTTAATTGAATATATGACTTTACATTAGTCTATTAACAATTTTTTTAAAGTTGAAGCTGTACATAGCATAATCTTGTTCCTGCTGCATCAATTCCTCCAGATGCTCCTAACACTATTGAGTATTCCTACTGAAAACATGACACCAAAAGACTAAAATGAGGCATTTTTCTCCAACACTAAGTTATCCTGCCACCCATGAGAAGAAATATTTTGAGCCATCTTTCAAATAACCAAAAAAGGACTAGCCACCAGCACAACATAAAACTGTATGAACATGTTCCATTCCAATGTTTGCTAATCAAACATAGCAAAGAATATGTACCTTATGATTGATTAATGTTCATGTACTTGACTCACGAAGCTTCACTAGTTTGTCTCGCCACATGGCTGCAGGAACCAGTCATCAAACATAAACGAGTCTCAAACTTAGAAGCATGAATTTTGTAATCAAAGGTGAATTGATATTGTGATTGAGCACTTACAAAGTAAAATGTAATTAGAAAAGTAGAAGAGAAATATTCTATCATACCTGCATCCTTGTACCTTTCTTCTCTGATAGCTAAATTCATATTCTTCACTAAATAAAGTTCCTCCGACAGTATATCTGGACCATCTGCAGCACTGGAGAAGAAATAACTCATGCTTAGAGATACAACAATAACAGATGATAGCAAATATAAGGCCCCCAAATATGCACACAATACCTGTCAAGGGACACATCATAAGTAGACTTAGTATCACGAGTTCTGCCCATCCCATAACCAATTTTAATAGCATCTTCCAAGACAATTTGTCTACTTACAAATATTGGTGCCTGCACAAAGCAAATTTTAAACATAGATTATAGAAGCTTTAAAGAAACGTTCATACAAAACCAACGAATGTTATCAGATCTGTTGAAATCTCAAAGGACGTCAATAGGATAAGGGGGTGGCATAGTTGTGCAGTCCCCATCAGATTTCATACTGAAGAAAAAATATTGCATTACACACTATATATATGTAAGAGTATATATATTGATAAGTCTATATGTAAGTATATACAATGAATGCACAAATGCATGCATGTACTTGCTCAAACAACCGCCTATTACACACACACACAGAGACACACAAAAACCACCTATTGGAAACTCCATTCACATCAAGGTAACTTCAACTGTCTTGAACTGGAAAGTTTGAATTTCATTATTGTGCAAAATTGACTTGTACCAAATGCAATGCTGATCTGTGGAAAATATATACCTTACATCTATTTGCCACATTTATGGCATCAGAGGGACGTGCATCCACACTCAGAATATCATTTTTCCCAGGCTGCAGATAACAAATGCCTTGATGTAACATAAAACTGAAATTTAATCAATTTAAGCTTTGTACTGAAGATAATTAAGACATATTAATCGTAAATTTCTAACCACCTTGCTAAAATATAGTCTGGCAAAGTAAGTATTAACGACTCTTTCTGTAATTCTCACCATAGTAACCTGAAACCGAAAGGGGAAAAGAAGAAAGAGAAAACCCTTAAAAATTTGAACAGATTTATACCTCAGTTTTAATATAAAAAAGGACTTGATAAAACATATGTGCAGTGCTATTAAGCCAGAAATTGAGAGACATACATTCAATTCTCTTTCTTTACTAACTTATACCATAGTAATTGTTAGCATTTTTAATTGAAATGAGAAGAGAAAAAAGCAACTGAATCAGCAAGAATGAATGAATAAAACAAGCATCCATAACATGCTAATCCATAAAAAAGTTATCTCAATACCTGGTAGCCAAGTTTTTCCACTAGATCTCTAATGAAGTTGAATTGATCTGGGGAGTCCTGCAGCAAGTACATATCTGAGGTTTAAACATTGTTATTAAATAATAATAAAAAACCAAAAAAATTTCAAGACAAAGATTAAAAGATTACCCCATTCTTATCTTCCCACTGGGGATCTATAAGTTTTTCAACGGCAAATTCTCCTGCAGAAGCAGAAGTTTCTTTATTTTTAGATATGTTCAGAAATGACAGAAGATGCACCAACATATTTGTTTGAGCTTTTCATCCATATATACCTACAATAATCGGTAGCAAAAAGTCTCCATCACAAGAAATCTTGAGGAAGATTGTAGGATTCTGAAAGCGGCGGAGAAAACTCTCTCCAATTAAATCGACATTGACACGTGGTTTTTTTAATTGGACTGAAAATGGGGTCTTTTGACCAGGGGACGGCCACTTCCTCTCTTCTCGATATCCTTGCCTCCGCATTCGGTAGTGCAACACAGTTTCTGCACTAGTTGAATCTATGAAAAATCTCAGAAGTGCAAATAACACATTGGAAACAAATACCACGCAACAAACCTCAAAATACAATAACTGGTCGATCTTAGTTGCAACTGGAGCCACAAAGGACTACCCAAAATAGTTTCTTTACTAACCCTATTTTCCATTCACTTCAATTGGCTCCTAAAAGCCTAAAACAACCCAACAACAACAAACAAGCCTTATTCCCAAAACTTTGGAGTCAGCTGTGGCCACTGGTCCAAATCATACTCTCTTCAACAGAACTAATTTGTAGTCTGCCCCCACATTTATTCTTTTCTGCTATTCTATCTTATCCAAAATATACAGATTAATTAGGGTCGATCACATGTATTCCAGTCTATTATTCTAGCCTATCCAAAATCATATTATATAGCAAAGTAAAGCAGAAAATTCCTAGTGATCAAATAAAGTACACCCAAAAAAAAAAAAAAAACCCCATTAATTTGCGAATTATTGTAGCTCTAATCTGCGAATATAATAAATATTTAATCGTCCATATAATGCACATAAAATAATTGAACTCAAAACGCACCGAATCTTCTTCAACATTAAATTAAACTCAGAGCATATATTAGAGAGAGATAAGGGACCTGAGAGGAGGAGAGAAGCTTCTAGAAAGTCACGATCGTTGCGATCGTGGGCATTGCCGGATCGGCCACCGAATCTTCCTTGGGAAGAGTTACGAGAAACGATGAGCATCGATTGCGATTTCCATTGGATTTGGATTTGGGAGCTATTATTATTACGACGCCGTTTGTTTCCGAAACGAAATGGGCTCGAGAGAAGAAGCGCGTTAGGCTTAGGGGCCCAACTCGAAGTCGAGCTCCTACTCTGATCGCTGAAGGTGGTGGTGCTGCCGAACCCGGTAACTGTACGGACACAGACTCGAGCTCCCAGCATTTTTTTTATTTTTTTATTTCACAATTTAATTCTTTGAAGAGAGAGAGAGAGAGAGAGTGAGAGGTGAGCTGAAGCTTTAATAAAAAGAGAGGTAGGAATGGGGAAACAAAACAAAAAGCAGAAGGAGAGGTTGTTGTATGAGGAAAGGAGACAGAGGCACAGTAGCTTCTTCTTTTTTGGTAAGTAACGTGCGACGTGTTCTTTCTCTAATAATAATAATAATAATTTATTAGGGGAAATTTTCTTAACTTCTATTCCACTGTTCGAGGAGTTTTTCTTGTCTGGGCGGAATTTTTTTGATTCCAAAATATTTTTATATTTTTTAAGTTTAAGTAGAGACAAAATTAAAAGGTAATTTAATAAAAATATATGTCTAATTTGTATTAAAATATTACCTACAAAATAAAAATACTTTTTCACTAATCTACTCCTTCAAAGTAACTATAAGTTTATTTATTTTTTAAATAGAAAAATAAGTTAAACACCTCACGTTTATCTAAAAACAAATCTAAATATATTTTAAAAAAACACTAAATAGTTATTAAAAAAAAACTAAACTAAAAGCGTGTACTCAGAAGCTCTTATATATTTTGAGATTACTACATTTTTCAATTACAAAAAAACCTAAGGGTGTGATGAGTATTAAGTATGGTGAAATAATTTTTCATCACACCTCTAGATTTTTTTTTTTGTGATTGAAAAATGTAGTAATTCTAAATTATAATAAATGCTCTAAATTAACCCTTATTCAAAAAATATAAGTCTCTGAGGATGCGCTGCTCAGAGGCTAGTTTTATATTAAGGATAAAGAATTATAAGAATATAAGCTAAGTTTAAATAAAATAGAGAAGCCTTAGAGAAAAAAAAAAAAAAAAGGATAAGAATGCATGCTTTGGCCAAGTTTGGAGCACAGTCCGGCTCTCATTTTGTTGTTTTTTGTAACCCATCGTTTGTGGTAGAGAATTTGTTAGCTTTTGATAAAACTAGCATGTTTTGTAATAAACTTGTAAATTCTTAGTTTAATATTATATCATAGATGGCAATTGATCGTGCTGGAGCCTAGTATGCTCCACATCACCCCTAGAGGTCACAAAATCGACTCGATGCAGAGAGCTATCGCTTTCTGTGTGGGTATGGGACTCCTCAGTCCTCACACTCTAGACTCTACAATACTCTCTACCCACCATTTTTTTTATAGTAGTGTTGACCAGAGGCTAGGCACCACTAATTGTTAGTTTTTTTTTTTTTTAAATGCAATTGATCGATTAATTGTTCCAATACCAATGCTAAAGTAAAAACACTTTAAAGAAAAATCACATATAGCCATATGGCATGGCAAGATGTGATTGGTCTAATATCCATTATCATGTTTATATCTATCGTAGTATACAGTGGCAGAGCCAAAAAATTTAGGTCAGGGAGGCAAGATTAAAAGTAAAAAACTAATCTAAAAAAATTAATCAATATTAATAACAAAATAAATAAACAACTATATGCTAATGTAATTGTCATATAGAATCTAACATAAAATCTAAACCTTAGTTTGTCTTTTCACACCTAGCTTAATTTACTCAATTGCTCTCGACAATTTTTCATATTTTGAAACTGCTGCATGATTTGTTCGCACTCAATAGTCTTGAATATATTTTTCCTATTTCGTTTTGGTGTAGGATCTTTTTTTTTTAATCATTATTAGGTGGGTCCCATTTTCACATGATTTCCTATTTCCTTATGGCAATAGGATGCCGTTGTGTGATTCCTATTTCATTTTAGGGAAATGCTAACGAGTGCCCTTAGGGCACTCGTTAATAATCCATTTAAAGAAAGTTTTTATGGGGAATGAAAAAAAAGTAATTAATATTTTGACAACTTTTTTCATTTCCCATAAAAGTGATATCTAAACTTTCCTAAAATAGATTATTAATAAGTGCCCTAAGGGCACTCGTTAGCATGACCCTTCATTTTATTGTAGAATCGTTTTTTTTTTTTTTTTCAAATCATTATTAGGTGGGTCTCCAACATGATTTCATATAGCAGTAAAATCTACTTTTTGTGCACAACTACGCCTAGTGTCTTCTTTTGTTAGGGAGGGCATAATGATATATGTACTATATTAGCAGCAAAAAAATTTGGAAGTTCAGGGGGCACTGCCCCCTCCGCCCCTGATAGTATATATCACCTTAATAAATATGATTTTTTTATAAGATAGTTTCAACCTATGACGTCCACTCCTGATGATAATTCTTTATTATTAAATTAAGACATCAATTGGTTTTTTATGTAGGCAGATGATTGAACCCCAAATCTCTTATTCAACTATAAGAGATTTTATCAGTTGAGCTAACTAGAATCCATAATACGAAATTTTTTGGTTATTTTAAACTCAAGAAACTATTGCATCTTGGGAAACCAAATTAGAGTTTGTTTTAAGCAATATTTGTTTATGTAGAAAACATTTCTCACATTTTTATGGTATTTGGTATGGCAAAAATACTAGTCAATGAAAAACACATTTTTTGAGCACCGAAAAACAAACCTACTAGGGTGGAAAATAATTTCCTTAAAATGTTACATACTTAACAAACCACTGCAAATTAAACGTCATACATGAAAATGTATTTTGACTCGATATCATGATTGCTACCAAGCATAAGAAAACAAGCCAATTTTCCAATAAATGTTATTTGTGAAAACCAACATAAGTATTAACTTATTTGTATTAAAAATTCATTTATGGATATAGTTAGTACTTTTATATCTTTCATTTTTCCCAAAAAAAAAAATAATAAATAAATTTTTTTGACCGGATAGAAAATCTTTCAGCATATGGCTTAGCTAATCTTGGAAGAGTAATTTTAGTACCATACATTTTTCTACAACTAATTTATGTAGTAGATTGTGATTAATTACTTATCACTTTTACAAAAAAACCCACTACTTTTTTTTCCACCACTCATAGGCTCACACGTTAGAGTTAATGACAAAATTGTGGCACAAAAAAATGTGTGATACTAGATTTTTTTTTTTTTTTTCATCATATTGGAAACCCATTTCCCAACTTTCTCCAACAGACCACGTCAAGGGCTTCCTTAATTTTGCTTCCTCTCATAGGTAACGGGTTTGGAGCTTTTCTCTATTTTGGCATGTGACAAGGGTGAATCACACAATTGATACTAGATATTTTTCAATTGCCACTAGAGAAACCTTATCCAAAAAAAGGATAAGAATACGTTATACGAGTTACAAGATGCCCTTCTTGTTTGTTTGTCCATTTAAAGTGCACAAAATATAAAAATAATAATATCCAACAAAGCAGATAGCAATTGATCGTGCTGGAGCCTGGTATACTCACCATCACCCCTAGAGGTCACTAAATCGACTCGATGCAGAGAGCTATCGCTTTCTGTTTGGGTATGGTGGGATTCCTCAGTCCTCACACTCTACCATACTCTCTACCCACCATTTTTTTTTTTTTAGTAGTGTTGACTAGAGGCTAGACACCACTAATTGTTAATTTAAAAAAAAATGCAATTGATCAATTAATTGTCCCAATACCAATGCTAAAGTAAAAACACTTTAAAGAAAAATCACAAGTACTTATATGGCATGGCAAGATATGATTGGTCTAACATCTAGGGCTGTCCACGACTCGCCCGGACCCAAAGAACCGCCTAAAACCCGAAGCTCTTCACCTGAAAACTGCCCGATCAAAGCTCTGTTTCAGTCGGATGTGGGTCACCGGCGTTAGAACTCGAGACCGTTGGTTCGAGTTGCGGGTTGGCTATCTGAGAAACCAACGAACCTGACTTGCCCGATGAGTTGTTCTTTCCCCGACAAAAATCGCAAGTTTCGGCCAAAAACCCTTAAGTCCAAACTCTTAGTCCGACGATATAGGGAGATTTCAGCCAAATCTTGACAAATCCATCAAGATCTTGGCTCGATCTTTATAAATCCGGAGGAAATATCGGCCAGATCTCATTAGATCCGGTCAAATTTGATGAGATTCGGCAATATTTCGGCCAAAATTTCGCTTCACTGTAGCAAACTAGAAACCAACCAATATGAACCCGAAACCGATACGACTTGAACTGGCAGATCTGAAGCTCTATTCGGGTCGATTGCGGGTTAAAAATTTCCCCACCCAATGCATTTGGGTCGAGTCCGGGTTGGGCACAAACCCGACTCGGCCCGACTTGTGAACAGCCCTACTAACATCCGCTTTCATGTTTATATCTATCATAGTATTTCACCTTAATAAATATGAATTTTATTTTAGAGAGTTTCAATCTATGACGTTCGCTCTTTATAATAACTCTTTATTATTAGACCAAGACATCAATCAATTTTTGGTGTAAGTGGTAATTGAACTTCAGATCTCTTATTCAACTGTCAGAAACTTTACCAGTTGAGCTAATTAGAACCCACAATATGAAATTTTTTTATTATTTTAAACTCAAGAAACTAATGCATCTCGCGAAACCAAATTAGGATTTGTTTTAAGCAATAATTGTTTATGTAGAAAACATTTCCCACATTTTATGGTATTTGGTATGGCAAAAATACTAGTCAATGAAAAACACTTTTTTTGAGCAACGAAAAACAAACCTACTAGAGTGGAAAATAATTTCCTTAATGTTTCATACTTTCCAAACCACTATACATGAAAATGTTTTTTTGACTCAATATCATGATTGCTACCAAGTATAAGAAAACAAGTCAATTTTCCAATAAATGTTATTTGTGAAAATCAACAAATGTTTAAAGTATAAACTTATTTGTATTAAAAATTCATTTACAGATATAGTCAGTACTTTTATATCTTTCATTTTTCCAAAAAATAAAAAAATAACCAAATTTTTTTGATCAGATATAAAATCTTTTAGCATATGGCAAGAGTTAATTTTAGTACCACACCTTTTTCTACAATTAATTTATGTAGTAGATTGTGACTAATTACTTATCATTTTCATAAAAACTCACCATTTTTTTTCCACCACTCATAGGCTCACACGTTAGAGTGCACAAAAAATGTGTGATACTAGAGCCTCGTTTGGTACGTTAGTTTAAACACATGTTTTTAATTTTTAAATAACATTACACATATTTTCACACTTTTTCACCCACACGTATTTTCAAAAAAATTGAAAACGATTGGAAACCCATTTCCCAACTTTCTCCAACAGACCCCGTCAAGGGCTTCCTTAATTTTGCTTCCTCTCATAGGTAACGGGCTTGAAGCTTTTCTCTATTTTGGCACGTGACAAAGGTGAATCACACAATTGATACTAGATATTTTTTCAATTGCCACAAAGGCGAAAGGAAATTACGTAAGGTTACAAATAAGACACCAATGCCCGAATGAGTCAGCAAGTATCAAATGCAATTTGCTTATGTTTTGGTAAAGAGATTTTTTTAACGTGTACTATATATAAACAAGAACTATCACTTGCATTTTCCAGTCTAGCCAAAAAAATTCAAGAAAAAAAACCCTCAGCATTACATTCTACCCTTCATTTCTTTAATAATTACATCTAACAAGCTGACTGGTCTTGCTAGGTTCACAGTGTCAAACTCATAGTCCTCTCTTCTGCATTCTTGTTGGTGCCGCCCTATTGTCCAAAACGACATATTATCATCGAACTCTCTATGAAATCACGCGATGTTTTGGGGGGAAATGCTGGATGATGCAAATATAACCACACATTGACTTCTTAAGCAGATGTATCGTTGATGGTTGGGTTCTCGTCAGAGTAATTAAGGTTGCTTAGGAAGTTTCTTCAAGAGCTTAATGAGCTCATAAGTCTTTGTGTCTTGACCAGAATAAAGGCAAAGGTCAAGTGGGGTCAAACCATCCTGAGACACAATGTAGTGTTGCAATCGATCAAAAACAGTAAACTCTTGAGGGTTGCACAAAAGAGCAAAAAGCAGCACATGAGGACAACTTTTCATGTTCAAAAACTAATTTAAATCAATCATAGTGGAAACAGGTGGGAATAAGAGTTGCATAAGAAGAACTTTCTCTGTATGTGATATGTAGAATGAAAGGCATATAAGATAAGATGCTCTGTCAATGACACATTCTTAAAAGCATGTCAGATATTCTAGCTTGTCAACTGCCCTAAGTTAAAAGTATTGTCAATCAAGAATCATTCCAAAAAATGAACATGCACAATCTAAAATGCTTTCATGCTTTAATAAAAACAAAATAAATTCCGTTCATATCTTGTGAGTCTTACCCTTTATTTTTTTTTTGATAGATTATGAGTCTTACCTTCAGTGTGGAGCATCAGAGCTATATGTCCTAAACCTAAAACACTGCCCAAACATATCACTAGAAATTTACCTTGTTTTTCAATGTCTTGTTAGCTCCTTTAATCAATAAGAGCCTCACTACATCTGTTCTCCGAGCTTGAACAGCAAGATGTAATGGTGTCCACCCATCCTGAAGTAGACAAATATAAACATACTCAACTAAACGATGAAAAATTAATAATAAATGTATGTAAGCAAAAAGGGGGAATTGTTAACCATACATTGTCCTGATGATTTATATCAACATTATACAGTAGAAGGATTTTAATTGCCTGGCTGGAAGCTGTTCGCACTGCATAGTGCATCAAAGTGGCACCATCCTATTTTTGCATGAACATCAAAAAAAGAAAATTATAAAATTCATCAACAAGTATGCTCAATTATTCTAATACATATTATATGAAGAAACATGACCACATCACCAGATACCAACTGGGTGCTAATCAAATGTTCTATACTCATTTGTAAAAGCAATTTGTAGTCACATAAAAAAAAAAGGCCAGAAATATCCCCAATAAAAAACCCCAAAGATAATTAAACAATAATTTTAACAATGATGTCCATCCATGTAATGAAGAAAGCCAAAACAATCAAATAATTCAAACTATAGTAAAATAAAATAATAACTAAAGCACCTTTTAAGCAATAATAAAAAAAGGGTCGTACTCAGTGCACAAAACTCTCTATTTTGCAGAGTCTGAGAGAGGTCATGGTAATCAACCTTTTTAGCAATTAAGTTTTTTTTTTTTAGGATAATTCGATAGTTACAACTAGGGAGAGAGGATTTGAACCTTGGATATCTCTATTGGGAACATTAGAAGGTACCAACCAGTTGAGTTACAAGTCTATTGACAATAATTAAGTTCTTTTAATGATGCAAATATTTGTCCAGAAGTAGTTTGCCTAAATATTATACTTTACTAAACTCTATGTTGACACCTAGTTCATATGTTTAGATAACAATTATGGAAGAACTGAAAATGTTTGATATCAGTAGGAACTTGGAAATGGCATCATTGTCTTGTAATTTACAAATGTAATTAATAAGAAGTACTAGGTACAAATTTAAACTCACTTTATCAAGAACAAATGGATTAGCCGACTCTCTCAAAAGATAGTTTGTAATGGCCTGCTTTTTTCCAATTATTGCTTTGTGAAGAGCAGTCCAACCATCCTGGAAAGAAAATGAAAAACTAAGGCTCAAATCAGGAGCAGAAAGTAATACAA
Source organism: Quercus aquifolioides (assembly GCA_019022515.1). Lineage (NCBI taxonomy): Eukaryota > Viridiplantae > Streptophyta > Magnoliopsida > Fagales > Fagaceae > Quercus > Quercus aquifolioides. Next base: position 56,342,551 of record CM032334.1, on the reverse strand, counting down.
GAACTTCCCAGCATTTTACCCCATTGTATAGCAAGTACTTGGTCTTGATACCTTATCCACAGCATTGATATCAACATTATGTTTCAACAAAGCATTCATGAAGTAAAACTCTCCTGATGCAGCAAGAGTGTGCAAAGGAAGCCATTTGACCTGAAAAATATTTCACCAAAATTCATGAATGTACCCAACTAATTGTGGAAAGAGCCAAAACTGCTTATTTGGGCCTCAAATCTAGGAAGACAGTGATCATCAGCAACTAATTTCTTAAAACTAGAAACCATCCAAAGAATGCTACAAGAAAACAAAAATTAAATGAGAGAGAGAGATTAACTATCAATGGTCATGGTCCTTATGAAACTTACACAAGTAGCAGCTGCCACATCAGGTATCTTCCTATTCAGCGTATACTTTTCCTCTTTTGTAAACATCTTAGGACGGCCTATTCATTCAAGCATAAAACACTAAGCAAGAAGGCATCAAAGACTAAAAAAGAATTAAATCCATCAAATAAAACCACAAAGACCAATCTCTTTCAAACTTAACACAACGGCGTGTAGAATTCTTCAACAAAGCCTAATGAAAAAAAGCGTTCTATGTACTGTAAGAAGATATTACCTACCAATGAACCATAAAGAGACAAAAATACATTAAGAAATCAAAAAATAAAACTTAATATGCACAAAATCCAGACACCCTAATTAACTTGCATTTCATATCAAACTACTCTCCACAGCTAAGCAACCAAATCAATAAAATTCAATGTTAAAATTCCTAATGAACTTGTACAACCCTGCAAAAGCATTAAAACAAAAACCAAAAACTAAATTGCACTTTGCCCCTCTTAACTATTGTGGATTGTACAGCCCCCTGAACTTCACAGCAAGCAATGTACCTGTTAACTTAGGATTTCCATCAAATTTAACAAAAATTTGTGGGTTCCCCGTTGGTAAAATCTCATCTACAAATAAGAGTCCTGAGTTCAAATCCCAACTACACCAAAAAGAAACCAATTTGTGTTTTGGCAGAGCAACCATCATAGAGTATGCCAAATCAACGAAAGAAAATTGTCATTATTTAGATAAATTTGATTCCTAAGGCTAAAGGAAAGTACTTAATTACTTATTATCCATAGTTAAAGGGAGACATTGATCAGTTTTGAAGTTTAGACAACATTACAATGTGAATTGAAGTTTAGAGGATATAACAACTGCACCATAGTGTAAGAAAGAAAGTAAAACTGAGTACCTTCGGATTTATTTTCACCAGGCTCATAATTCTCACCATTGAAGAACTCCGTCAAATCCTCCAACCCCCTACCATACACTGCCCACCTTGGATTCTTGGGCTTCACTCTCTCACTTGAATACTGAAACCCATTCCTTTCATCTTCACCTTCACCTTCACCTTCACCTTCTTTCTCAGGAAAACTAGTTGGGTTATCGAGCACAAGCGGGTTGAGCTGCCCCAACTTTTCCTTCTTAAACTCCAAGTACTCCTTCACTGTATTCGCATCTCTAATGGGTTCGTACCCTTTCTTCCTCTTCTCGACTTTGCTACCGAACTCCAAGTCCTGAGCAATCTTTCGCCTCTCTTTCTTCGTTATGTTAATCTCAGCTTGAACCTCTTTCCACTTTTCAGGGACTAGATTCTCGGGCTCGACTTCTGAAATGGGTTTATTGTGTTTTTTGTTTGGTTTGGGAGTTTGGGGTTCTTCTTCAATGTCGTTTTGGAGATATGGGTCGTCGAATGCGCCTTCTTCGAATACGACGCAGTCGCCGATGACGAGTTCATCTTCGAGTTCGAAGGCGTCGTCGTTTTGGAGGGGGAGAAAGGAGTGGCGTTTGGTTGAGAGGTTTATGGTTCTGGGGGTGAGGGAGAGGGAAAGTGAGGGTGGAGGAGTGGGGAGGAAAGAGAAGAAGAGCTTTGGAATTGGAGTGTTGGGGAATAGAAGAATAGCTGAGGAGGAGAGTGACATGGTTTGGTTTCTCTTTCTTGCGTGTTTTGTTTGCAATTGGAGGGAGGAGAGCCAAGTTAACAACATCATCTTATTCTGTTTTGTTTGTGAGGACACAACAGAAGGCCGACACATCTCTCTAAGTCTAAACTTTGGCTTCATTTTAGTAACTGACTAAATTTGTGCGAATTTAACAGTTTAAAATGTGAGCCACGTAGTTCATGAGTTTTTTTTTTTTTTTTTTTTGAGAAGCCAGATCCAAGACCTGGGGATTTTATTCCACAAAAAACCAAACTTAATGAACATCATGCAAAAGTAACGGGGCAATGTCAGCTGGCAAATCGTTTAGCCAAACCACGTAGTTCATGAGTTCATCTTGTGTTTCTAACTAAGATATCCATAATCCCTCCTCACTTGTTTTTATAAGTCTAATGAATCTTGACTTAGATTAATAGATTGCCATCTTATTAGATAAAGTTTAATCCCATCTAAGTCGAAAAAATTTCCTCAAACTTATTATGTGACGGTTCAAATGATGTGTACTTCATTTAGATTATTGATTATACTATCATCTAAACAAGTTACATAACTTTTAAATAGAGTTAAAAGGAAAATTTCTCTAAACCAATTTAAAAAGCTCTATTCCCCTCCTTTTTACCTTTTTTTTTTTCCCTAATATAATTAAAATTTTCTATTTGGGTTGGTAATTGGTAACCAAGTGAGGCGTGGTCAGATCAGTGGTGCACTATCCCCGCCATGGTGTTGGGTCAGGCTCCCTTGAGGTGGTTTAAATGTATTTTTCTATCTCTAATACAGTGGTTTTGACGTTAATGAAGTGGAGATAAAAGAAAAAAGGAAGGACAATTGTGAGAGAGAGAGAGAGAGAGAAGGGGGGCGGGGGGGGGGGGGGACAAATGTATACTTGGGAGATAGTAATAGAATATGTAATTTATACATACATATATATAAATTAATTCTATATATACATAATTTAATTATATATATTAAATAAAACATACATATACGCATTCCGAAAGGGGTGGAATGAGAAAACTAAATGAAAGAGTGAGGCCTCTTAGTGCGGAAACAGATCAAATAAAGGTTAATATTAAGAAAAGGTATAATTCAAGCTACACACACCAAGCCATCAACTAAAAGCAACAATCCTAATACTAAAAGTCTAAAAGATGCAATGACTTGAATTAAGGTTCAGCAGCAACACAACTGTGACATGATAACAAGCAGTTCAAACAAACATGAGAATCTGCTTAGGTCATGCAAACCAAAGATTATTACAATACCATAATTGGTTCACAAACTTCTAATTCTCCCTCTCCCCTCTGCAAAGGATACCAAAGCCTAACAGCATCACCTAGAACCACGAGCATACTTCCTTTCCGGGCTAGGAGAATAAGGCAGTGACCTGGACCTGTCCCTCCTTGACCTTCCACCATGGGGTGAATGTCTTGGAGAATAATCACGACGTTCTCGATATGGTGAACGCCTTGGAGATCTACGATATCCATAGTCATCACGTCCACGATACCTACCGTGGTCACCACCACGGTCACCACCACGATCCCCACGATAGCCTTTCACCAATGCAAAAATCAAATTGGAGTGTTAACATGCCAATAAAACAACAAAATAAGTAAATCCAACTTTCTGCTTATCAAGGGAAAGACAAAGATAAGAAGAGAGAGAGAGAGAGAGAGTAAATCCATGTGTACAAAGCTAATACATACTACACTTACCATAGTCTCTAGTACTTTTCAATCCAAGGTAGTGTCCTGGTGTAGGAGTTCTTGGTCGTTTCCTCCGTGACTGAAAGATAAATATGACACCTCAAGTTGAAGTTCCATGATACAAATTAAACACCAACAAGTCTTGCAGGAATCATTTACAAAATGTAAAACTCACACCATGAGACATCATGTTTACATATTATAGGCATCTAAAAATTGTTTTTATTGTTTTAGGGAAGAAAAAAAACCTTCATTAGGAAAATATCAACAAAAAGTACAAATAAACAGGCTACCAAAGAAAGCACAGAACATCCAGGTATACATGACTAGTGTCCATGAAATGAATGTCAGGTATGGGATACCATAAAAGCCTGATTAGAAAGTTGTTGATAATGTCCGTTGATTAGTTGAAAGTGAATGCTGAGGTTGTATAGTTGTTGGGCAAAATAGTTGCTATGTTAAGTTGATCAGACGCATTTGATAAGCTGTTTAAGCTTGCCACTGATTAAGCTGTTTCAATAAAGTTGATATGGATGAACTCATCATCTTTGATTGATTGCTGCCAACATAGCTGACACAATGTGTTCTGAATATAACCAGAAAACCTCCAAGTCAAGATGAAAGTAAACTAATCAAAATTGTCAGTGTTTTACCACGGAAGGAGTAGTCAATTACCCTTTCCACAGTTATATATCGACCTTCTAGAACTGATTGGTTGAGATATTTAACACAACGGCTGGCATCCTCGACAGTTTCCATTGTAACAAAAGCAAAACCTCGGGAAACACGCGTACGAGGCTCCACGACAAGAAAACAAGATTTCACCTGTAAAGGAAAAAGAGGTGAAGGGGGAGTGGTTAAGCATCAACAATTGATCGTTTTCTTAGGAAATACATTCCTCAGAGATCAGGGAAATTTTATTTTAAAAATAATAATAAAAATAATTTAAAAATAAATAAAAGAATAAACAAACAAATCTTTGAACATAAAATATAGGGGGAACTGACATAGTCTTGTAGAGTTCAATTAAGAAACCAACCTTTCCCTCCTTAGCAAAGTGGTCTTCAAGGGCCCTTTGAGAGACCCTTTGAGAGAGGCCAGTTACGTAAAGTGTATCTCCAGGGTTTACAATGACATCGGACCTGCCACAAATTTCAAAAGATTAGACCAGATTTTTCAATATATTAGCATTCTGTGAAACTAGAAAGCAAGCACAAATATTGGAGTTTTCAAGACCACAGTCTGATGCAGAAATAATAGTGATAATAAAAAGTAAAATCAATATTACAACCTACCTGCCATGACTTCTGGACCTCGATCTGAACCAGAAACACCAGCCAACCATCACAGAAGGACACAAACAAACACATCAAAGTCAGACATGGGAGAAAGGCTACATAGGAGTGACATCATTACAAGCCTGACATACTAATTAAAGAATAGCTGGAGTGACAACAAACCTGCCACGACTTCTGGATCGGGATCTGGGCCTTGGCCTGGACCAGGATCTAGATCTGGACCTAGGTCTAGACCAAGACCTGGACCTGGATCTTTCTCTTGGTTTTGATCTAGATCGGGACCTGGACTGAGCTCTCCAAGGGGAAGGGGACCGTGACTCCCTGATGCAATTTGCATATAATATCAAAACCAAGAAAAAATTAATTTAAGCGTTTAATAATGTAGATCCAGTTAAACAGTAAGTTTGTTGGAAAAAATAAATATACTCATTTCCATGATGCCATCCTTCATGACAGAACCAAGATTATGCATCTTATATGACCTACAAACCTCTCTAGGTATTTTAGATTAGTTATTCCCATATTTTAGTTCCAAACCTCTTGGAAAAGGCATTTTGCACACAATCAAACCCACCTCTTTTATCTTTTTGCCTAAAAATGTGGATAAGTGTAATAAAAGACTAAATAGTACCTAAAAATGTGGATAAGTGTAATAAAAGACTAAATAGTACAAAGTTCTCATCTCATTCCAAATCGTATCTAAATTCAAAAATTAAACAGGAAAAAGAAGGGTGAAAAAAGGCATCTATAACAAGTGCAAACATTAGATGAAGAGTTTATTCAAAATTTTAAACCGTCTTCATCCCAGTTGAAAGTTTAGCTCAAGAATAGATATATGGTTTCCTTCCATAATCCATTGATGTAGACAATATAGAGATCAAGAAAAAATAGTATCTGATTCCATAAGATTCAAGAATTATGTTTTGGTTTTGATGTGGGACCTTCTTGGCATCTTTCATATGCTATGGTTATTATTGAGTCTTACTATTAAGTTTTTTTTAGGACTACTATTAAGTTTCTTTAGGTTAGAAAGTTGCTGGTTCTATTTTAACTAAGTTATTAGAGTAACAGCAATTTGGTAAATTCCAGAGTAAAGGCTTTACTGTGGTCAATAACATTCATAGTGAGATTGATTTGAGGGGGGTCTTCTTGTCACTTTCCCTTGGAAATGTATTCGGAGTGAGAAGGCCCCTTGGAGAGTCTCCTTTTTATTGGACGGCGGCTTGGGGAAGATACACTTTGGTGATAACCTAAGGAGTATAGGCTATACTATAGAGGATTGGTGTTGCATGTGCCGGTGTAGTGGGGAGATAGTGGATCATCTTCTGATCCGTTGTGGGTAGGCTCATCATTGTTGGAGTTTTGTACTTACATCATTTGAGGTCTCTTGCGTTTTACCAAAGAGGGTGACTGATCTGTTGGTTGGGTGGAGGAATTGGTGGGGAAAGCATTCATCGGATATTTGGAATTTGGTTCCGTTGTGTTTGATGTAGAGCATTTGGAGGTAGCATAATAGTCATATGTTTGAGGATTTGGAAGGCTGGGGGGATCAAATTCTAGCCTCTTTTGTAGGCACTTTCTTTGATTAGTCTCTAGCTTGGGGATTCACATCTAGTGATTCCATTCCACTCTTTATAGATTCTCTTTCTTCGTGCCTTTTTTGCATGAAATGGTCTTTTTCAATAAAATTAATTTTACCTATAAAAAGAAAAGATTTTAATAAAATTCCAGCAGCGTAATTTAAGCTTTGAGGGTGTGATTGCTAAGGAAAACCTAGGAGAGATTGCCTAGTGTTTATCTTCTATATTTCTCGTTGTATTCACTGTTTTACACCAAACAACTATCAAACATATTCAATATTCAAATTTTCATGACCAAAACCAATAAACATCAAACCAAATCTAATTTAGTGTTGAATTCATAAAGATCCTACATCAAAATTGGATAGAGCCCAATCAAGCTTCTGTCATGCATAACATCAGCAGATATAAATCTACCATATAGACATACATAACCAAAACTATAACCATAAACCCCTTCATTTCTCAAAATTAAAACCACAAATTTGGAATTCTAGCCTAGAACTAGCAATCCAATTCACATAATGATAAATTTCACAATTGGATTTGTTTCCTTAGCTTATAAAACTAAAATTCCGTAACATAGGCAAAAGCTTAACACAGCTACGAAAAAACCAAACAAAGCATATATGTTACTACAAACATCGAAACCATCTAGGTTTTCCAGTGACTGTTGAAATTCAAATCACAAACAGGAAAATCAAATCAGAGAAGTCGAAAAATCGCTAATGCACTGTGTGTAAGATTTTAGGGCTCACCTTTTGCGAGGAGAATCGGCCTGCAAAAAATTCCAAGACGCATAAGATTTACAAATTGTTGTTAATCAAATAAGAAGATAAATTTGAAAAGAAAATTGAAAAGATTGCGAGAGAGAAAGAGAGAGAAGCTTGCCATTGTCTTTGAGCGAAGACGAAGATTCGTAGAGAAGAAGATCGGAGAATTAGGGTTTTGGGGCGAGTGAGCTTTTTTTGCCCCCAACAAAACGAGTCGCAGCTTGCAAAAAGTCGCAGTCTGCTCTGCTTTGTTCGTTTTCTGCGTTGTAAGAAATGGGATTTATATATATATATTGGAGGATAGATCCAATACGGTTGAGAATAAAATATTCGAGGTATAAAAATTATCTGTCTCGTTTCTCAAATCTGTCTCATATCTCTTTTTTTTTTTTTTTTTTTTTAAATCAAAATTTAAAATGAAAAAATAAAAAATATATTGCAAAAAATAAAATTTGATACTTGAAATAAAATGTTATTAATAATGAGATACGACTTGTGTTCAGCGCTTTTATGTATTGGACACGATATAATATGAACACGTGTTCAAAATTAGATATATGGCTGAATCGTATCATATTTAGTTTATATATTTGTATATTCAAATATATAAACTAAAAAAATTTCTAAAATCATAATAATTATTGTGGGGGGTGAAAAGCCCAACCTAACGTATTGGGCCCAAGGCCCTATTTGAAGACTATTGTTTGTTCGAAGAGATGAAAACACTCGAGAAGAAGCCCATGTAAAAGAAGCATGTCTGGAGAGGAGCATGTCATAATCCGAGGAGACATTCAGTTTTCCGAGGAGGCCATTATCCTCGGATCCGAAGAAGCTTGGTCCGACAGGCGTCTGGGAAGCTCAAATGATCCTCCTGACAGGTGTAATGATAGAGATGAACCTCAGGCACGCATGAAGATAGCAGGAACGGAGAAATATCTAGAAGACAAACTTCAACCACCACATTAAATGCACTGCACCTACTTTCCTGGCCGCATTAATGTGGAGAAGACCCCTGAACAGTGCACTCTCAGCTACCGCCACTCACACAAGGCTAAAAAGGATACATGATGGGACATGCACTCAAGTGGGCGTCTAGATGATGAACAAGTGGACGATGAAGATGAAGGGAGGGGGTACTATATAAGAGGGAGAGGCCTCTAATAATGGGGGATCGGAAAAAGAAAGTTAGAAAGGAGAAAACTCCATTACTGTAACTCTAAGTGATGGGACTGACGAAATCAATCATAGACGAGATAAACTATGCTGACGAGATAGTCCTCCACTGACGAGTAACCACTTCACTGACGAGGTTAAACATCTCATTCAATGCTGCCAGTACACACCCCGGACGGTTACAAAGCCAACTATACAAACCGTTGGAGGAAATTAAAGCAACATTATGAGGCCAGGAAACGTTACCCAGGAGGGCATTGAAGCCACCATAACTGCCCCAACGGCTAGAGGCTGCATCAACATGTATATATAGCCCCTACATTGCCAAGGAGGAGATACATTCATACATACACACTAAGAGATTATTTCTGTTCTATTATCTTTACATTGCTCATTCTCTAATAGCAATTGATATTAACTTAGCCATCAGAGGCCTTGTGGCAGGCACCACACCGGTGACCACTCTCGAGAACACACTACTTTGCAGGCCGGAGTCCATTCTTGTCTGCACACTTTGACTGACGAATTTACGTTTCATCAGTTTGGCGCCGTCTGTGGGGACGACTTTTTCGTGTTTAATCTCGAAGAAATAGTTTCCAATCAGCAATCATTATCGGATGGAGTCCAATCAAGATTCCACATCCTTGGCTCAGCAGGTTCAGGCTTTCGCAGCCATTGTAGAAGAACTGACCAGGCAAAATCAGGAAATGAAGTTACGACTTCAGCAAGAGGAGAACCGATCTAAAGGGAACCGAGACGACGAGGGAGATAGCCACAGAAGAAGTGACCATCAAAGGCCCGCTACCCTAACCGAGCATAACTCAAATCTTCTCCAAGAGATGAGGAGGGAGATGGACGAACTTAGGACCGCGGTGAAGGAGAAAACAGAGCGGAGTGTAGACCAGCTGGTTAAGGCGACGGATTCACCATTCACTCCAGCAGTCCTTGAATGCCCAGTACCGTCAAAGTTTCGGTTGCCCCAGCTTGAACCATTCGACGGGCTAAAGGACCCACAGGATCATCTTAACACCTTTAAGACGACCCTAGGGCTCCAGCAGCCCCCAGACGAAATACTGTGTCGTTCCTTCCCGACTAGTCTCAAAGGGGCTGCAAGAGAATGGTTCACAAAGTTGCCAACGTCGTCCATTGACAACTTCGAGCAGTTGAGCAACGCCTTCCTGCGTCATTTCATTGGAAGACAACGTCCAAAGAGGACCGCGGACCACTTACTTACCATCAGGCAGGGAGAAAAGGAAACCCTAAGGTCATACGTGAAACGCTTTACTCGCGAAACACTAAAGGTAGATGAAGCGGACGATAAGGTGCAACTGACGACCTTCAAGGCAGGATTGAGGTCCAGAGAGCTCGTTACGTCACTTGCAAAGAATCCTCCAAAAACAATGGCCGAGATGCTCCTTAAAGCACAGAAGTACATGAACGCTGAAGACGCGTTAGTAGCCATCAGGGATGCAGGAAGACCAGGAGACAAAGAAAGGAGAGATGACGATCGTAGGGGGCAAAAGCGGGAGCGCCCAAATCGTCGGACCAGTGACGGGATCAGGAGGAAGGACGATAAGGGACCGCAAACGGTAAAATTTACCCCTCTTATTATGCCAGTTGATAAAATTCTAACGCAGATTAAGGACGAGCACGACCTGAAATGGCCGCGACCATTGCACTCGTCTCCTAACGTCCATGATAAGAATAAATATTGCCGATTTCACAAGGACCACAGCCATTACACCGAAGATTGTCGGGACCTCAAAGAGCAGATAGAGGAGTTGATAAAGAAGGGGAAGCTACAGAAGTTTGTAAAGAAAGGGGAGTTCAGTAGGTTCCGGGATGGAAACAAGGGCCAGCACGAGTCCTCATCCAGGGGCAATGACCGTCAATTTCAGCCTCCCCAAACTGTAATAGGGGAAATACAGACGATCGCAGGAGGGCCCATCGCAGGAGGGTCATTCAAGTCTCTTAAGAAAGCATATCAACGACAGGTGAACAGTGTTTACATAACACCCCCGTGGAAGTACAGACGAACAGATCAGGACATGATTTTCAACGAAGAAGATGCTAGGGGAGTGAAGCAGCCTCACAATGACCCCTTGGTCGTAGCACTCACCATAGAAGGATTTAACACAAAAAGAATCCTCGTGGACAATGGTAGCTCGGCTGACATCATCTACTTCCCTGCGTTTCAACAGTTGAAATTAGATCCAAAAAGACTGCGTCCATTCGATTCTCCCCTCGTCAGCTTCAGTGGTGACAGAGTATACCCCAAGGGCATAGTGACGTTGACGGTGACAGTGGGAACCTATCCAAAACAGTTGACGAGTCATTTGGACTTCTTGGTGGTAGATTGCCCCTCATCCTACAACATAATCATTGGAAGACCAGCACTCAACAAGTGGAAATCGTCCACGTCAACCTACTGCCTGAAGGTAAAATTCCCAACGGAGAATGGGGTTGGTGAAATCAAAGGAGATCAAATTTTGGCTCGGGAGTTCTACCAGGCCGTCGTGGCCGCAAAGGAGAACCATACGTGGACGATCGAAGAAAAAGAAAAAGAAAGGGTGGAGGCCCTAGAGATAGTAGAGTTAACTGACGAAGAATCCAATAAGACAACCAGGATAGGGACGACCCTAAGTCCCGAGATGAAGGCGAAGCTAGTCCGATTCCTTAAAGAAAACCTAGACGTCTTTGCCTGGAGCCACGAAGACATGCCAGGCAAATCTCCAAAAGTCATTCAGCACAGGCTGAATGTGGACCCAGAAAGGAAGCCTGTCAAGCAGAGACAAAGAGTCTTTGCACCCGAAAGAGACCAAGCGATTACTGACGAAGTTAACAAACTCTTGACTGCAGGTTTCATCCGCGAAGTGTATTATCCGGACTGGCTCGCAAACGTCGTCTTGGTGAAGAAAGCGAACGGGAAATGGAGAATGTGCGTAGGCTTCACAGATCTAAACAAGGCATGCCCAAAGGACAGCTTCCATCTGCCAAGAATAGACCAGCTAGTAGACTCCACAGCTGGACACAAGCTGCTGACATTTATGGACGCCTTCTCTGGTTACAACCAGATAAAAATGGCTGACGAGGATCAGGAGAAGGCAGCCTTCATCACCAGTCAAGGGCTCTATTGTTATAAGGTAATGCCCTTTTGACTGAAGAATGCAGGTGCCACTTATCAGAAATTAGTGAACAGGATGTTTAGCAAGCAGATAGGCAGGAACGTGGAGGTGTACGTGGATGACATGCTCGTCAAGAGTAAAGAGGAACTTGCACATCTGGACGACCTCAGAGAAACATTTGCTACCCTCAAACAATACCATATGAAGCTGAATCCTAGTAAGTGTGTCTTCGGTGTAGCCTCTGGGAAATTCCTGGGGTTCATGGTGTCCCAAAGAGGAATAGAAGCAAATTCAGAGAAGGTGCAAGCCATAATCAACATGACATCGCCCAAGACCGTCAAGGAGGTCCAAAAGCTCACGGGACGGGTTGCAGCCCTAAATAGGTTCGTCTCTAAAGCGACGGACAAATGCCTACCCTTCTTCAAGACCTTGAAACAGGCATTCGCATGGACTGACGAATGTGAGGCAGCTTTCCAAGAACTCAAATGCTACCTAAGCAACCCGCCCCTTCTGAGCCCGTCGAAAGAGGGTGAGAACTTGTATTTGTACTTAGCCGTGTCAGCTACAGCCGTCAGGGCAGCCCTGATCAGGGAAGAAGATAGGAAACAACTTCCAGTTTATTATGTCAGCCAAGCCTTCCAAGGAGCTGAGTCCAGGTACCCAAAAATTGAAAAAATCACGTTCGCATTAATTGTAGCTTCACGCAAACTTAGACAGTATTTTCAAGCAAATCCAATCTTGGTGATGACGGACCAACCCATCAAGAAGTCCATGGGCAAACTGGAGGCAGCGGGGAGGATGGTCCAATGGGCAATCGAACTCAGCCAATTTGATGTTGAATATCATCCTAGGACTGCCATCAAAGCATAGGCCTTGGCAGATTTCATCGCAGAGTTTACCCCCCCTGACGAAGACAACCTCACTAGCAAAGATAGACCCTGGACAGTACAAACTGATAGTTCGTCAGCCCAAAAAAGGGGGGGAGTAGAGGTCGTCATAGTCACCCCTGAAGGAGAAACACTAAAGTATGGAGTCCAGCTGAAATTTCCTGCCACCAATAATGAGGCTGAGTACGAAGGGATTCTGACTGGTTTGAGGCTCGGAAAAGAGCTCGGAGCTAGGAACCTGTTGGTCCAAAACAATTCGAAGCTGGTAATTGGGCAAATCAAGGGGGAATATGAAGCAAAGGAAGAAAGAATGCAGAAATACCTCAGGCTGACGAAACATTTGACTCAGGGGTTCAAGGAAGTGGAGTTTATGCAGATCCCCAGGAGCCAAAATGTGGCAGCAGACGAAGTTTCAAAGATAGCCTCGTCAGAAAATGGGGAATCAAGCGCAGACCTGATGATGGAAGTCCAGAAGAAACCCAGCATTGAAGAAATGCCGACCTTCACGATCCAAAGCACAAACAGCTGGATGACGCCCATCCTGTCTTTCCTTCACGACGGACGACTCCCTCAGGATGTAGACGAGGGCAGGAAGATCAAAAAGAGGGCAGCCAGATTTGCAGTCCTCAATGACACCCTATACAAGAGAGGCTTCTCCATGCCTTACTTGAAGTATGTTGATGACGAAGAAGCAAAGTATATCTTGGAGGAGATCCATGAAGGAGTTTGTGGGGATCATGCTGGTCCCAGGTCCTTAGTAAGCAAGATCATCCGAACAGGCTATTTCTGGCCAACTATGCAGAAAGACGCGACAGAGTTCGTCAAGAAATGTGACAAGTGTCAGCGGTTCGGGAGTATTCAACGACTTCCAGCAGAGAAACTGACGACGACCGCGTCCCCTTGGCCCTTTGCACAATGGGGGATTGACATCGTCGGCCCGCTACCACAAGGCAAAGGTCAGGTAAAATTCTTACTAGTTGCTATTGATTACTTTACGAAATGGGTTGAGGCAGAGGCACTGGCAACCATCACCGAAGCAAGAATCCAGAGCTTCGTATGGAAAAATATAGTTTGCAGGTTCGGGATCCCACGGACGATCATATCAGACAATGGACGACAGTTCGATAGCCAAGGCTTCAGGGATTTCTGCTCAGGACTAGGCATCAAGAATCATTTCTCGTCCCCAGGACATCCACAGGCGAATGGGCAGACGGAGGTGACAAATCGGACATTACTCAAGATCATCAAGACGAAGCTGGACGACGCAAAAGGGAGCTGGCCAGAAGAACTGCCCAGTGTCTTGTGGGCCTACAGAACTACATCAAGAACCCCAACAGGAGAAACTCCCTTCAGGCTTACCTATGGTACTGAAGCAGTAATCCCGGTCGAAGTAGGAATAACCAGCACCAGACGAGAGGCATTCAACGAAGGAGTCAATGACGACCTTCTACGAGTTAACCTGGACTGTCTAGATGAAGTAAGAGACCAAGCTTCGAATAGGATGACGGGTTACCGGCAGAAAATGACTGACTATTACAACAGGAGAGTAAAGCTCAGGCGACTTAGCATAGGCGACCTCGTCCTGCGCAAGGTCACAACGGCTACTAAAGACTCCACCCAAGGAAAGCTCAACCCCACATGGGAAGGACCCTACAGAGTCGTTCACTACTCCAGACAGGGCAGTTATCATCTGGAAACCCTTGACGGACAAAGACTACCAAGGCCATGGAACATTGAGCATTTGAAGAAATACCATCAATAGATGTAGCTTAAAAATGTATTCGTTCTTAAAGTCAATAAATGAATTATTCAGCTAATTTCTCCGTGCAAGCATGTCTGACCAGGTATATAAAGCCATACGAGCCTAAAATGGTTAAGTAACAAGATTCCGCACTGACGGATGTAAGTTACGGACGAAGTAAATTAAAAATGACGAGATCCCTTCAGTGGGTGTAAGTCAAAATTGGCTAAGTAACAAGATTCCGCACTGACGGATGTAAGTTACGGACGAAGTAAATTAAAAATGACGAGATCCCTTCAGTGGGTGTAAGTCAAAATTGGCTAAGTAACAAGATTCCGCACTGACGGATGTAAGTTACGGACGAAGTAAATTAAAAATGACGAGATCCCTTCAGTGGGTGTAAGTCAAAATTGGCTAAGTAACAAAATTCCGCCTTGACGGATGTAAGTTACGAAGCCAATAAAAGACGACAAAATCCCTTTAAAAGGGATTAAGTCGAAAAGGTGTCTAAATAACAAAATCCCTTTAGCTCAGGCGCCCAGCCCATTTGCCTGGACCAAAGGAGTTCTAGTTGCAAGGAAACAGCTAAAGCTACCGACGAGAGAGAAGAAAAGTCACAGTAAGGGACTTTCATCAAGCACAACATATGGAGCCAGACAAGACTCTTCAAACACATGGGCAATCACGAAATGCAAAGTAAGTTTGTAACAAATTTAGTTAAAATCCCAAAACCAAGGGCAATTACCATTGTTTTTACATAAAACCCATAAACACTGGGTTGCCAACATCGTCATCAAAATAAGATAAGCAGCAATTGTTCAAAAATTTGGCCCAAAAACATGATGGGCACCCACCAAAAGAAAAAGAAATTTTTTACAAGTGTCAGGATCAGGGGTTGGCAGGACCGTCTTCACCAACTGGAGCGGCACTAGCAGGGACATCCTCACGAGCAAAGGGCACAATGGCAGAAGATTGGGCGGCCTCGTCAGCAGCCATTTCCTGGTCTATCTCCTCCAGGTCCAACTTCTCCATGTCCACCCCAGAAGGATGTTTCAGTAGGTACCTCCTCAAAAGCTCAAATCCCTTGAAGTACCAGTTGAACAAGACGGTGCTATACTCGTCGGTAGTCTGGAACGCTTTCACCGATCTTGCAGCTATCGTCTTCAACATCTCCCTAGCACTTAAGAGCTGCTCGTCCTTCTCTTGCGTCAACTGACGCTCGACCTTAAGTTCGTCCTCCAGTGTCTTCACTTTCTCCTTCAAGGAAGCAGACTCGCCCATAGAATCAATAAGATTCTTTCTCAACGAAGAGTTCTCCGCTTCCAAAGTTTCCATTCTGGACGTCAGGGATGCCACCTTCGTCTCCTGAGTAAGATATTCGGAAGTAATATGGATGCTCTCTCCCAGTACCTGGAGAAAGGAATTCAGAGTCGTCAATGAAAGAAATGAAAGGAATAAGAAGACGAAGAAAGAAGGGGGCACAAACAGACTAACCTGTACAAGCTTGTGGACGTGGCGAGCCGCCACGTCATTAAACGGAACACCAGATAAGACCTTCAGATCCGCAGCAGTTACCACTTCGTGAGCCCTATCCACGGCCAGCCTCTCATCAGTCCAGAGGGTGGATGGACGTGGAACGCTTTTCTCCTTCTCCCTCTCAGACAACCTCGGTCTCTTGGAAACGGAAGTACCCCCAATCTCCTCCATCGAGGTCGTGGGAGAAGCGGTCCTCGTCGTCGCAACCCCTGACACAATTGGGCTGACGGAAGAAACGGGAAGGGCAGAGCCACTCTTCCTAGTAACACGCACAGTCTTCTTTCCCAAGTTCGACAAAGGCTCGTCCTTCTTGGCCCTCATCTTGGCATACATGTCTTTATTGAATTTTGTCGTCATCTCTGCAAGAAGGAAACACTTGCTTTTAAAAAAAAAAAAATGAAGAGATAGGTAAAAACTAAATACTGACGAACTCAATACTTAATCTTTTTTCCCTCGATCTCAAGATTTCACAGAACGTAACTGGACGGATCTGGCCCAAGACAGTAGAAGGCAAGTGTCCTGGGATCTACAAGCTCGTCCCAATTTTCGATCGTCTGCGCGTATTCGATCGCCTTCTGAACCCGTTTCTTATACCTGCTCTTCAGTTTAGGCCGTCTCTTAACTGCACAGAAGAAGAAACAGGAGAATCAATGACGATGACGATAAAGGCAAGCACGCCAGAAATTAATGTGTGAAAGGGAATATTGACGCACCTAAGGTCGGGGTTTCCCACCGACGATGCAACCTCGGGAGATCACCCCAAACCTCGCTCGAGGGAGTTTCAAAGTCGTCCCCAGACACAAAGAAAAACCTGGACTTCCTGTATTTGAAAGACGAGGGTAACTTCTTGACGATCCTAGTGTTCCTCTCCCAAGACACCAGTTCATAGTACCCGTGCTCCTTTGACGCTTTCAAGCGGTACAAATAGATAAACTCATCGACCTTAAGCATATCTTCGTCCGTGGCAGCCAGCCATATCCCCATACAACTGACCAATATTCTCCATGAATTTGGCATGAGTTGCCCAGGGGCAATACCAAAATGGTCTAGCAACTCCATCAAAAAGGGATGGACGGGAAACCTCAGCCCACAGATGAAGGCGGACTCATAAAAGAACACCTCGCCTGGGAAGAAGTGGCAAGCCCGTTCCTCCTCGTTGGGCAGACGAACCCTAACCCTATCTGGGAATTGAAATCTATCCTGAAATCTCTTAAGGGCGTCAGCGTCTAGCCCACACCTCTCTTCTAGAGCATAAAAAGCCCTAACCTCACGAGGGACAGAAACAGCAGTATCCCCTTCCACTGGGCCGCCGCTAGACGACAACCCAGTCTCGAGCTCGCTCGATCTAACCTCAGACATATTCCTTCGCTCTCCTACCTCGTTGGCAAACCAATCTAGTGACTGACGAAGCAAAGGCAACAAATCGGCCAATGCTACGCTCAAACAATTACCCTCAAAGACAAAGTTCTCAATATGAGAGAAAAAACCTAAGGACCCCCCTAACCTCAGAACTACGAACCATGAAAACCAAAGAGAGGGCACGATATAAGCTAAACCCCCCAAGGAAACAAGAATAAAACAAAGAAAGAAGAGAAGAGAGAAAGACAATCAGAAACAAGATTGTAACAGCAAAAGGAAAAACACAGAAAGGTACAAGAGAGTAGGCGTACCTTTAGAAAGCAAGGAATAGGGAGAGCACCATCGCGCCGTGAACGAGGTTGGAAGGAAATAGCAGAATGAGGTCGCCGGAGAAGATGGCCAGAACAATGATTGATAGATCTTTTGAAAAAAATGAGAAGGAAAAAGTGACAAGAGGGGAAGTTTTAAACCAAAAATTGGGAAATTAAAGAACCAGCGGGAAAACCAATAGTCCTATCATCTGAAGCATTAACTCCCCCAGTCAGAACGCGACACGTAGGCCACAACCCAAAAGGCACCGCCGCAACACATTTAATGTGGCACGAAAACCCAACCGCTTACAATCCCAAAACCGTTCGCCTTCCCTGGTCGTCATGACATGTCACGACGACCACGGAATCCGGGGGCAACTGATGGGACTGACGAAATCAAGCATAGACGAGATAAACTATGCTGACGAGACAGTCCTCCACTGACGAGTAACCACTTCACTGACGAGGTTAAACATCTCATTCAATGCTGCCAGTAAACACCCCGGACGGTTACAAAGCCAACTATACAGACCGTTGGAGGAAATTAAAGCAACATTATGAGGCCAGAAAACGTTACCCAGGAGGGCATTGAAGCCACCATAACTGCCCCAACGGCTAGAGGCTGCATCAACATGTATATATAGCCCCCACATTGCCAAGGAGGAGGTACATTCATACATACACACTAAGAGATTATTTCTGTTCTATTATCTTTACATTGCTCATTCTCTAATAGCAATTGATACTAACTTAGCCATCGGAGGCCTTATGGCAGGCACCACACCGGTGACCACTCTCGAGAACACACTACTTTGCAGGCCGGAGTCCATTCTTGTCTGCACACTCTGACTAACGAATCCACGCTTCATCACTAAGAATTGTAACCCACGTTCATTCAATACAAATTCCTCTTCGGACGTCTATGTTTGCATTCGTCCGAGCACGGTTGAATGCTAATTTATTCACAAGCACTGCAGCCCAATACTGTTTAATTCATTACTAGCCTAGCTCTTTCACCCACTCTCTACAAATTTATTGTCTTGGGTTCATTGGGCTCACAATCCATACCTTTTGGGCTTGGGCTACGAAAATTGACCCTACAATTATCTTTTTTGCTTTTTGGTTTTTATTTTTATTTTTGAGCAACATAATAATTGTCTTATAATAAATAGATACATTTCCACTCATTCTTATAATAATGCCATACAAAATTTACTTTTATGATGTGAAAAATATGAGTATACAATAATTAGAAAAGCACCATTAATACTACGTCATCACTTGACGAGATTTACTTAATTGACCAAGTAATCCCCATAAAAGCTCAAGAAACAACTTGAGCAAGAAGCAGTCTAAGTACAGAGTAACCCGATCATCTCCATAACTGAATCCAGAGAGATACTTATCCTCATTATGGAAATCAACGGTTACATGCCAACAATCACATGCATAATGGGAAATTGTCAGGATTGAGATATTGTTATTGCACCGTGCAATTAATCATGGCTCATGAGTGTGTGAGAAAGAAGTTAAGAAGTGTAAAAGTTAAATGATATATAATTAAAGGTTAAAATTTGCTTATTCAAAAGTTGAAGTTAAAAGTGACTTTTGCAACTTTTAATCTTAACAATGGAAAGTGGCTGACAATAAAGTAAATGTTTCATGAAAACCATATATAAGAAAGAACCCTAATCAAAGATAGGGTTGAGACCATTACCACATTCAATGAATTAAGTGATATTTGTTGGAACTATCAGGTAGGTATCATATTGGATTCTTGGTACCATATCAAGTCCCTAGATAGGGTTGAGACCATTAGCACATTCAATGAAATAAGTGATATTTGTTGGAACTATCAAGTAGGTATCATATTGGATTCTTGGTACCATATCAAGTCCCTTTTATTTTTGGCAAGCATTGTTTCAAGTTTCAACTAGTTATCTGTATAACTAACTGTATCAATACTGTGAATTTTAGTTAGCTAAACTAGTAAAGTTGAAACTCTATAAAAAAAAATTGCATCAATACTTTCCATTTTTTATTGACATATTATTTTTTAGCATTATCTCTTTATTTTAATTTTACACTTCTTTATAACTATAAATAACCCCAAACTTATAAAGCTTTAAACCATAAAATCCATTATCCGTGAAGCCTTTTAATGGAAATTTATTTATTTATTTAAAAATACTAATATTATGGGATTTTGGAGTGAGATATTATTACCTATACATAATAGATACATGTATTAAAATATTCACACTAGTTCATTTTGTTTAAATCATTATCCATTAATAAGGTAAGGGCATCCTAAATAAGTTTATTTGTTTGTTTTCTAAATAGTTTGCATCTTCATCCAAATGGTTTCCTAAGATGTATGAAGATGCAGACCGTTGGGAGGATGCAGCTTGAGTGAGGAAGGTGCTCAGGAAGAAGAATATTAGGAAACCAGTTGGATGTAGTTCAATTGAGGTGGATTGCATTCATCACACATTTGGTGTAGAGGATGAGTCTCATCCTTTTACAGAGCATATTTTTGACACATTGATAAGATTAGATAGGATAAATGGATAATTGAGGAAGAATCTAATAATTATTTTCTTGACTAGCTTGTGCCTTAGGATAAACACATGCAATATTTTAGCATTAAAGCTAATATCAATCCTATCAAAAAAGAAAAAAGAAAAAAAAAAAAAGCAGCTAATATCATTGGTTAAATGGGTCTAATTGGGTTTTTAGTTAAAACCCAATTATTACTTGAGTTTACTGGGTCTAATTGAGTTAATACCCATTTAACTCAAATAATAATTGGGTGGGACTGGGTTCAATTAGAGTAGATGAGTTTGGGTGGACAAATGAGTTTAGACTTATTTTGCCACCCTAGTTTTTGCATTATGATGAAAAATAAGCTATAATCCACATTGTATTTACAACAGCAGAAATTTTTTATGTTTCTCATTAGTTCATATTTTGCTGCTGAAATGTACAACCACTTTGAAGCAAAATTTTGTGTTTCAAATCCTATTGTCTTAGTGCAAACAAACATTGTCGTGTAATATATAGTGCTTTTTTAATTTTATTTTATATAAATAAAAAGTGCTCTTATAAGAAGCATTATCATTTAGTTTGTCTCCACCAACACAACATATGCTTGTCCTCTTAATCCCTCAGCCAAAACTCTCTCCTGTACTCAAGACCTTGGCAAAACCATCATTACTGACAATCCACAACATATTGTATGTTTGCCAGCAAATCTTATGCTTTGTGGACAAGAAGGGAGGAAGAATAGTTAGCATTTCGTTTGAATTTAAAAGACCATAAAAGAGATCTACAATCTGTTTGACATTCATAATTTGCAAACCATATGGCATATTTGCTAGAAGATTTTATATTTTGCAGACAAGGAGGGAACAAGAATCGATAGCATTTCTTTTGAATTTAAGACCATGAAAGAGATCTACATTTCCCATAAAGGGGAAAAAAAGGGTGAGAGATCTACAATTTTGATGCCATCACAATTTGTAAACCATGTCTATACACAAGTACATATAAATGGGATAATGAAATTAGAAAGACCAAAAAAATATCCCTAATCTCACAACAGCCATTAAGAACCACACAGAGTGACTAGCATTGTAATTGTAGTGACCTCTCCAAGTGACAAGAAGGAAACCATGCATGATGCATCTGTATATGCACAAATATTCACAACATTTCAACCTTCTCACTATGTTCAAGCTTTTGTATTACACTAAAAACCTATTATAGCTTAATCATTAATAGAAGGGGGCAGAGAGAGAGAGAGAGGAGCACAAACTCTTTTAACATTTTCAATTTAACAACCTCAAAATTCTGGCATGTCACCACCATTCTTCCTAACCAATCATATAGGAACACAACAATGAGTGGAGATTATGTTGTTAGAGTATAAGGAAGGGTAGTCGAATGAGCTCCCAAAACTTTTCCACCAACATCTGGGAAATTCTCGTGTCCAGGCAGGGGGCTGACCGTCCCATTCTCATCTACCTGCACAGGATACTTAAGAAGGTGGCCTTGCAATAGCGTAAAATCCTCATTTGTATACCTCTTCCAGTTCTCTTCAGCAATCCCATTCACTGTCCTCACACAGTCCAAACTCTCCGGCTCCTCGAAGCGTGTATCCACCCTCCCAAGATGCTCAGCCCACAGTGACATTCTGTATCCATACACCTGCATATGCATATGTATTGTAAACCGCATTACTAAGTAAATCCCCTGGTGTATGAAATTCTTATTAGAAAAGAGAAGCCCTGAAATCGAAAGTTTAGAAAACAAGAAATACAATACCAACCTGACCGCGTGGAGGTTTCTTCCTTGATGCCCAAGAGTGATGGGGCTGATATGCACCCATAGCTATCTCCGTGTCCTTTGTACCAGCCATGGATCTCTGGTTAATGTTGGCAGAACCCACTATTACATACTCATCATCTACTATCATTCCCTTGGCATGTACATAAATCATAAACCGCTTAAACCACTGTGATTCCGAGACCTGATAGAAAATTTGGATTATGACCAACTCTAAAAGATTTAATTGCTTGCAAAAATATAAAATGAAGCCATATTTCAATGTCAAGTTGATGACACGGGCACATCAGGATGGTGTAATTACAAAATTTTGAGAACTTCTATATGTATCCTAGTAAATAATGATAATAATAATAATAAGAGAGAGAGAGAGAGTCAAATAACAGAAAACAGTAGAAAAATTTTCAGCATTAGAAGTTACGGACTACCTATTTACTTTATGCCAACCACAAACCAATGCATGTCGTGATGATTTAAAACACCGAAAAAGAAATTTCCATTACCTTATCAGTATTATCACCTAACCTTTCATCAAAAATATCTTCCCGATTACCAAGGCAATAGAAATTGAGGTAATGTAGAGGATGTAAATCCACCATCTGCATATCTTCCAGTTCCCGTGCAACTATACCATACATCATTTTCATTGTCAGGCCCTGCCAAAAGCAAACAAGTAAAGCTAGAATATGAATTTGAATTGTGTTATTTGTGTTGCCATCATCTATATTGTCCACTTTTTGGACTTAAGTTCCATGACATCTTAAGATCACAACCTAAAAAAAAGAAGAAAAAAGGGTACAATATAGATGAATCTAATAACATCTGGAATTGTTATCAATAAATCAATCCAAACCAATAATTGCCAAGAATACAGCCAATAGGTTAGTGGCAGTATAAGATATATAGCATATTATTCAAGGTGATAGAAAAGAAGACCACAGATGCCAAAAAGAAGTCCTATATTTGTTATACTTGATTTTTTATTGCAAGAATGTATTGGTCATCTGTAGCTATCTTGTTTGTCCCAAGACATATAACAATATTATAGTCTAAAATTGGATAATCCTATTTTTTAATGATAACACACACACCCTATAGGTCTTGAACCCACGACCTCACCTTCCACCTTGCTCTTACAAGGGGAGGAGGTGCCATTTGAGCTTGAACTCATTGGCAATAACCATATTACCTGCCAAAAGAGAATTTCTTGCATAGCCACAGAAGTTGGATCACCCTCAGGCCACATTGGTAAGACAATATACACTGCAAATCTCTCCTTTGCTCTAATTTTACTAGCTATCTTCAATGCCAATTCCACTGGGATTAGATTATCAGCTCCTGCTTATACCATGAAAGTCAATAACTTGAGAAGGTGTTCCATCCAATGAATAAGGAAGGTATTTGGTATTTATATAGCATATGATTGTTACCCAAATACATATACAGGAAATCCAAATAACAGAACGTAAAGTTAGAAATAATACTAAGGGGAGAGAACAATCAAGCATATCCTTATAGTGGCTAAAACTAAGTCGAAATGTAGCAATTACTACATACATTTCAAAATTGACAATATTTCACCAATTTTGCGAGGATGCATTAGCACATGGTATTATATAAGATTAATATTATAATTATAATCTGGTAACCAAGAAAACATACTGCATATAGAAAAGAGAAATCTATAGTCTAGTTCTCAAACATAAACTACTAGGACTTGGAGATCTCAAGAATACTAGTTTACATTGAATACTTCATAGCATGCATTTTTCGGCAAAAAGAGAATTCAAGTACAAGGAATGGAAACAATATTGTTTAGACAAGAAAGTATATCAATGTGGTGTAACAGAAATTAAGGACTTAACCTGCATTTTTATATTCTGGCCACGCATATGATGATCCAAAAAAATACTGATTTTCAATATATATGAAATGTTGAGCAGATCTGATTGCCTGGATGTATCCTGTTTGAATGCCTTTATCTATTACCAAATTTTTTGAACAAATAAGGTTCTGCAGTAAAAGATTGTCATTTAGTTATTAGGAAATTGCAATATGATGTGCAACCGATTATTGATATATCGAACTCTAGGTCTAGGTCACAACAAAGAAGCATTGAAATTCTTGTCAATATAAATTGGTTTTCCTATATAGAGAACGAGGTAGAACAATAAAGACGAAAAAACGAAAAGAAGAGGAAAGGAAAGACAAAAAAGTAGTAAACCTTTTTCTCAACATGCTCAATAGTTTTGGGAAATCCTTTCACTGATCCCGAATCAAGGGACCTAAAAATCTACAAAAAAAGAAAAAAGAAAAAAACGAAAATTTCAATCCCCCCTCCCCCACAAAAGAAAACTTTTACTCAAAAGAAACTGGTAAAATAAAACCTGAACATTCCAACTTTCAGGTTCATCTTCACTAGAAACCCTTAACAAGGGATCATCTTGTGGAATAAATGTGGTACCATCCTTTGATGCACATGGGGCAGGACTTAGAATCCATGCAATGCGTTCTATTTTTATTAAAGCATCATCATGCCAATGGGAAACCCTTTTGAAACGTAGTCCAACCTCCCTCCATATTGTTGCTTTTCTCCAACGCTGCTCAAAGTTTATAAGAACATCATATGCTGCAGGCCCCTCAACTCTGCAGTGTAAATCATGCCATGGTTGCCTTGGAGCCTTGGTTCCAGCCTAGTTCATACATAAAGACATGTAGAAAACAAAAAACGTAAAAAAGAAACACCTGCTATAGCATTAAACCTGTAAATACATAATAGAAATAAGCCGGAATGCACCTACTAAATAAAAAGAAATGAGGGAAATTCTTGATTTCACGCTGGATGAAGTGCATAAATTACTATCATACTATGGCAGCGTTGCGTTAGCTTAAAACTATGTTGAGAAACAAAATTGTCAGTGACATCTAGTATGTACAATGGGACTTTGCACAAGAATTACAAAGAAAGTTGAGAATGTATTATAAAGAAAGACCAGCACTAGGTCTATATAGGCCCTAAATGCATCGATTAAAATTTAGGACAAAATTTAGTTACAAAATTAGTTATAACATAAAATTACAATTTTACTTAATATCTTTTTATTGGAGGTGAATTTTGACAAAACTACCATTGAATTACATATTCTTCTTATATCTTCCATACTTATAAATTCCTAGGAAATTAAATATTAATGGTTATGTCATCAATAAATTGTTTAAATGACAAGTATTGGTAGTTTTAAACTATGCATAAAATATAAGCTTATAAATCATATAGTAAATAATATCCAATTGACACAAAATTTGACATGTTTATTAAGAGTGTAAAGAACATGTAATTTAATGGTTAGATTTTCAAAATATGTTGTAATGTTTATTTTATTGAGTAAGGTTGTAACCTTAAGTTACAATTAATTTTATATCTAAACTTTGTTCTAAAATTTATTCAACCCTTAGAAGGGCATGTTACATTTAAATGATATCTAGATGGAAATATGGCATGTTACAATATGCTGTTTCAAATCATTTGAGAAACAACTTACAGGAAATGTAGGATTGTGATAATCATTTTGATATACTATGTCAAGATCGCGAAATAGTCTATGCTCTGGCGTATCATAACGACCATCACAAAGATCAATCCCTCCTAAAAATGCAGTAATCTTACGAGTATTACCAAATGCTTGTGTGTCCACAAGAACACATTTTTGATGGTGTGTAAAAAGGGTGCCAACAACCTGTATAGAATTACCATCACATAAGCAACTTAGCAAGTTTTCCATATTGATCAAAAGAAAGCAAATGGTATTACCAAGATCAAAGAAATAATAAAACTAGGAGTCCAAATCCAATACAACTAAAAATATGATTAAAACTCAAACTAATTAAACATGTTCAAAATGAAAAAGCACCATTATCAATATTTTTCAAAGACAGTTCACAACCTATAAAACAAATCACCTGCTGCTTTATATAGCCCAGCTTACTGCTAGCATTTCGAGGTGCTAACACACAAGTGACGGATGAATGCTTGAAAAACCTCCTGGTCTCTTCATCGTGCGTCTGCATCATTCCACTCTGCAACCAATCCCACTGTAGATTACAACTCAAAAGCACACAACCCGGTTACTAATTCAAATAAAAAACTCTCTAAGTTGCAATTTACACAGGCATATATAGCAACATCAATGTTTCCTCATGATCACCGTTATATATAAGACTTTAATAATTTCAATTACAGTACAAACACTAACAACTAGTTTTGTATCTACTAATGAAAACTACTGCCATGAACTTTAAATTGTCAAGTAAATATTCCCTCAATATGGTATTTTTTTATTATTTTTTATCGGGATCCTCTATTCCATTCTGGATACCCCCAAAGTATAGTTCTATAACTCCTTTTTTTTTTTTTTTTTTTTTTTAAATTTACTATTTACACTATTTAAAAAGGTTTTTTTTTTTTTTTGTAGATAATTTTCAACTTATGGCATCCATTTCATAATAATTGCTCTTATCATCGGCTAAGATATCAATCTGTTTTTAGTGTATGTGATATTTGAATCTAAGCTCATACCCCATATTCAATGACAAGAGACTTAATAGGTTGAGTTAATTAATAGAAACTCACACTAAAATTTAAATTAATGATGCTAGTTTTAGTAAATTATATATGTTTATTTAAAATACAATATACTAATAATTTTCCCTAATAAATAATCTTTTGACCAAATGACAGCTGTGGGGATCAAAAACAACTTACACAAGTACAGTAGTGATGATAATTGATTTACACAACTAATTTCTAAAAAATGGGAGAAAAATCTACAATGGGAGGTTTAAGCAGTAAGTTAAAGACGAAAAAGAGCTAAATCAAGCTTTCATAAATGTTGGAACAACGTTCCCATGGTATAGGGAAGGGATTCAAAGGTAAACAACTAAGGAAACATACTCTCTGGTAAATATCTCTCTCTCTTGTTCTTGCCTAGACTTTCTCTCTATAATTTTCTGAACCTCTCTTCTGTTGCCCCTCCCTTCTTTTTATAGCCACCTTCCCTCTTCTCTTCACCTTCCAATTGTCCTATCTCTAGCTGGATTTGGGAGATATTTGTTTCATCAACTCTCTACACTACCACTTTTTGATCATGAATGAGGACTTTTGGGGGTGCCTTACTATTTAGGCCAATTATTCAGTATTTAATGTGGTTGACATTAGGTGAGGGACTTCATTAATCAGAGGTGATGGTTTCATTGGGTTCTGAGTTTTCCATACCATGTTCCTTGGGGAGCATTTAAGAGGTGATAGATTGTAGTTGAGGACGAAAGGCGTTCTCCTGGGGTTCCTTTGCTACCTCGGGGTGGAGGTCCCGCCCATCGCCTCAGTCATGAGCCTCTGGGAAGGTAGTCACCTTGGATCTCCACGGTTATAAATATGGTTGACTTCTTGCCAAGAGAAATTCTCTCTCTGGAATGGCAATTTTGGGCCTGGCTTGCCCTTTGGGGGTACCCACCCCCCTTCTAGCCCAGGCTTTTAGGCCTTGTCCAAGTTCATCCCCCCCACAACAGCTATAGTGTTTCTAAGTTCTAATAGTGACATTTAGAACTCAAATTTTCTCTCCATTTAAATTATATTACATATATAAAAAAAGCATCTTTCCTAAAAAGGAATAGGATCCTCTTTATTTTATAGTTAAGACTTTTTATTTCTTGAATATAACAACACTTCATTTTAAATTTAAATGACATTGCTGTAGGGTCAGATTCTGCAGCCCAAGCCCAAGGAGGTGTGGATTTGGAGCCCACTGAACCCAAAACAATAAATTTGTAGAGAGTGGGTGAAAGAGCTAGGCTAATAACGAAAATAACAGTATTAAACGGCAAGGATGACAGGAAGATTTGAATTAATATGTGCTCGGTCAGGTGTGAATGTCTCGTCCGAGGAGGCGATTTTCATTGATGAACTTAGGTTACAATTGTTGGAGCTACAGTAAAATAATACACTCTTTTCTCCCTCTTCTCTTTCGATCCCCTTCTATCAGAGACCCCTCTCTCTTATATAGTACTGCCTTTCTCCATCTTCACCGTCCACTTGTTCATCATCTAGGCGCCCACTTGAGTGCATGTCCCATCACACTCCCCCTTTAGCCCTGTCTGAGTGGCGGTAGCTGAGGATTCACTGTTCAGGGGTCTTCTCCACATAAATGCGGCCAGGAGGGTAGGTGCAGTGCATTAAATGCGGTGGTTGAAGTCTGTCTCTTTGATATTTCTCTGTTCCTGTTACCTTCTTGCGTGTCCGAGGCCCCTTTCTCCCTTAACACTTGTCAAACAGATCACTTGAACCTCCCATACACGTGTCGGGCAAAAACCTCGTCGGATCCGAGGGTAACGGACTCCTCGGACATATGAACATCTCCTCGGATGGCGCACGTATTCATCTCCAGACATTCTCCTTTTACATGGGCCTCTGACTGAGTGTCTTGATCTCCTCGGATGAACAGTATTCCTCATATAGGGCCTTGGGCCCAATACGTTGGGTTGGGCTTTTTCTCCCCCCACAATAGCCCCTCGAAATTGTAGTTTTTCCCTCGCATCCGAGGAGAAAAAGTAGGATTTTGACTTGCCACGGAGCAAGAGCTTGGGAACACGCACAACCGAGCTGGCACGTGTGAAGACGTGGGAACAGACGCCTCATTAATGCCGCTGCGGTTTCCTTATTCCCAAGGCGCTGCATTAACTGCACCAGGTGGCGTTTTGTCCTTCGTATCCAACGGTGACTGATCGATCCAACGGCGGTAGTTTTTTCTTCAGGATTTGGGCGGGAGTGCCCCTGACCCTTCGCTTGACCCCGTATAAAGCTTCTGAGGAAGTTACTTCTTCCTCACTTTGCAAATCTTCAGACGCTCCAGCAAGAACAGACGTGCCACTCCGTCCAAATCTCTCCGTCGCCGATCTCAGACTCCCCAAAATCATCACGTTCCCTCCTACGAGCCCGAAACCTTCTCTCCGATTCAGTCCTGGTGAGTCATCGTTCACCGTATCACTTAGTTCTCTCTTCGGCCAGCCGTTTCGCTTGAGCACCATGGGAAAACTCGAGTATATGGTGGATAGCCCTGAGCAACTAGAAGCGTTTAGGACCGCGTATCGCATACCCCCTAACGTGGGTGTGAGGTATTGCCCCCCAGAAAAGGTACTAACAGACCCGAAGGTGGGAGAGGTGGTTATCCCCCTCATTGCCTTCAAAGAAGGGGGAATGACAATCCCCATGGGTCCCATCACCACTACCTACCTTCGGAACCATAGACTTACTCCCTGGCAATGCGCGCCCAATATGTTTAGGATCCTAGGAGCGATTGAGGACCTTAACCTTCACATGGGATTGGGACTCACTTGGCTCGACGTAGTACATATGTACGAATGCCACAGCCAGCAAGACGCTGGGTATTACTTAAAATCCCGGTCGGATGTTGTCAGGCTCATTTCCTGCCTTCCCAAATCCAACAAAGGGATGAATGACGACTATGTGATCGTCTCGGGCGCATGGCATGACGGCTATGGTTGCCCCACCAAGCATGGGAAGCCAGGTGGGACCTGTAGATTTAGGCACACTGACCATAGGCTTAGGGTTCTCGTCTTTTAACTGTTTTTGATTTCTCTTCGGTCACTATTTCTGAGTTTCTAACCACCCTTTTTTTTTTTTTTGACTCGCAACAGATAAGAGATACGTTTCTCCTCGGCTCAGCCTTACGAACATTGCCACTCTCAATCACCTTTTGAGGTCAGAGATCTTCGTGAGTGAGGACGGGCAACTACGATCTGCTCCCCTCATCCTGGGATACACAGGGAAGCCAAAGGGTTTTCAACCGGTCGGCAACGCAATTGTCCAGGGAGATAATCGCCTTGCACGTATAGACGTCGGTCGGAAAGGTTTCTTGGCCCCAGACGATCTTCCACCGGCACCCCATCCAAACCCTCGGGCTATACCTCCCCTTATCCAACCACCCCAGCAAGTTCCCCTCGGACAAGAGATTGAAGGTGAGGGGGCTAGCTCTTCCACTTCCTCGCTAGAAGAACAAATAGACGGATTTCAGTTTGCGGGGGAAGCTTCAAGAGTAAACCAGGTAGTAGAGGTCTCAGACGCCGAGGAAGAAGCCTTCGAGCAGTCAGGCGTCCCTCTTAATTTGTTAGCCACTCATTTAGAAGACCCCTCGGACGACGATATGGATCTGAGGAATTTGATGAAGGGTAGGGGCAAAAAGTCTGACCCGAAAGATGCTGGGACATCTAAAACAGGGGTGACACTTCCTCCAGCGCCTATCCAGGTCCCTGACCCAAACTTGAAAACCATGCCAAACCTGCAGAAGAAGAGACCCCACACTGAGGTTGGGGAAAAACAGGTGCCACCAACCAAGGGGGCCAAGCAGCAAAAAGTGGCACAGGACAACCGAACTCGCAGGGCTCCGTCTACTGAAAGCCGAGATGAGGGCACAGTGGCAGATGTGCGCCGAGGAGGAGGGGGACCGCGGATTTGGTCTCCAAAATTGGAGTTGGAGGGCGCTCCAATCCTCTGGGAGACCTCCCTCAGGAATTATGATGGAGGGAGGGCCGGCTACGTTGCTGAGGCCCTGCAGCAACCACTTCTCCTCCCTCATGACATGGAGTCCTTCAGGCGTTTCAATCAACCGGAGCTCTTTCGATCCCTCAAGAGGGATTTAGCCATCGTAAGTAACCTCAGTCCGATTAGTTGAATCACTGATTTTTGTTTTTCCTATTCTTCTGCGTTTGACATTCAGAGTTTCCATCATGCAGGTCACTCAGCAGATTTACGTAGCCGAGGAGTGGGACAAGAAGAACCGCCTTGAAACCCAGGCGGCGTTCTGCTCCCGAGACGAGGCAAAGAAATCTCTGGGCCAGATGAAGGACGATTATGCCCGTCTGTCCGGGGAACTCGCGGAGATGACAAGCCAGAAGAAAAGCCTTGACGCTGGGATAAAGAATGCTGAAAAGCAGGCTGAGGATCAGCGTAAGTTGCTAAGGGCGGCAGAGGCCAATCTGAAGACCGAGAGGGAGCTGGTAAACGAGCTAAGGGATGAACTCCGAAAAGCCAAAGACAGCGTCCGATATGCCGAGGAGAAAGCCCAGTTGGCCCAGGAGGCGGTTGAGGCTGAAAAGAAGGCAGCTTACCAGCTGGGGGTAGAGACGGCCACGTCCCAGCTTCTAGAGCAGTTCGCCTCGGTCAGCCGAGATTACTGCGACATAAGCTGGGGCAAAGCCCTGGATGCAGCTGGAGTCCCTGCCGACTCGGAGCTGAGGCTCCCTGGGAGCGTATACTATGATCCTGATATCCGAGAGCTCCCAGGAACTGATCTCCCTCCTGTTCCACAGCTTCCAGGGGCTTCGGAGCCAATCTTGGTCAGCCATGCTCCTCCACTCACTCTTGGTGCAAGCGATGAAACTGGTCAGCCAGGCGGCAAGGATAAGCCAGTTGAGCCAGCCAAAGAGAAAGGCCAAGGGTCAGGCGAAGAGAAAATTCCTTCTGAGCCCAAGGACCAAGCCCCTGAAGCAACTGCTCGGATAGGCCAGGCTGCGGACCCCGTGCCCCCTCCAGCAAAAGAATAGATGTATAGGGCTTTCACTTTTGCACCTGTGCTTTCTTTTGTTTTATCCGAAGAATTGTAAACTATCCTTTTATTTATGGAATAAATTCTCATTTGTCTATGATGTTTTAAATACATGTCTTACTAATTACTACTGCCACATACAACTGTACATTGCACTTATAACCAAATAATGCAAATAAATCTGCTTGATACATCATACTTATGGTGTAAGTAACTAAAATTAATATTGAAAAGGATAGGCCAACCAAGAATTATTGATGAGTTGCATGTCTTTCCAAGTTAAACATAAGTTAGTATTCCTCGGCTTCAAACTAAACACAACTAGGGGTGACATTCATAAATTAGAATCAATTTAAACGCGATTAGGAGTTTTAGCACTAAGCCCCAGTGACACTGGCCGCGTGGGGGTATTGACTAACCTGTCGTTTGGTTCAAGGATTATAGGATTCGAATGTGCTCGAGTGTTAACTAACCCTAGTCATCTGGTCCGAGGACTACAGGCATGATTGGATTTAAGTTTAAACACAAACCGCACCGGAATGTTACCTAACCCTAGTCATCTGGTCCGAGGACTTTAGGCATGACTGGATTTAAGTTCAAACACTAGAACTGTAACCGAGTGCTAACTAACCCAAATCATCTGGTCCGAGGACTACCGGCATGATTGGATTTAAGTTTAAACACTATAGAACTGTAACCGAGTGCTAACTAACCCAAATCATCTGGTCCGAGGACTACAGGCATGATTGGATTTAAGTTTAAACACTATAGAACTGTAGCCGAGTGCTAACTAACCCAAATCATCTGGTCCGAGGACTACAGGCATGATTGGATTTAAGTTTAAACACTATAGAACTGTAACCGAGTGCTAACTAACCCAAATCATCTGGTCCGAGGACTACAGGCATGATTGGATTTAAGTTTAAACACTATAGAACTGTAACCGAGTGCTAACTAACCCAAATCATCTGGTCCGAGGACTACAGGCATGATTGGATTTAAGTTTAAACACTATAGAACTGTAACTGAGTGCTAACTAACCCAAATCATCTGGTCCGAGGACTACAGGCATGATTGGATTTAAGTTTAAACACTATAGAACTGTAACTGAGTGCTAACTAACCCAAATCATCTGGTCCGAGGACTACAGGCATGATTGGATTTAAGTTTAAACACTTGAGCTAACGGTGTTAACTAACCCTAATCATCTGGTCCGAGGACTACAGGCATGATTGGATTTAAGTTTAAACACCTAAGCTGGTGGCGAATGAGTGTTAACTAACCCTAATCATCTGGTCCGAGGACTACAGGCATGATTGGATCTAAGTTTAAACACTTGAGAGAAAACTTTACGCAGCGAATTGGTATATCAATTGAAGAGAAGACTTGATTAATAGAAGTACCTCTTGAGGTTATTTACATTCCAAGGGCGAGGGATTACATGACTATCCAGGTTTTCTAAGAAATATGCTCCAATACCAGCGCCTGAAGTGATACGATATGGTCCTTCCCAATTGGGTCCCAATTTTCCCCAAGCTGGGTTCTTCGCGGTGCCCACAACTTTCCTCAGCACCAGATCACCAGGCTCTAAAGGCCTCAGCTTCACGTTAGCGTCGTAGCCTTGTCTGAGCTTTTGTTGGTAGTGTGCCAGCCGAACCATTGCATTCTCTCTTCTTTCCTCAATAAGGTCCAAACTCTTCTCTAGTTGCTCGCTGTTGCCGGTCGGACTAAACGAGCTGGTTCTAAGTGTTGGGAACCCTGTTTCCAGAGGAATGACAGCTTCAGCCCCATAGGTCATTGAGAAGGGGGTCTCTCCAGTAGACCTGTGGGGCGTAGTTCTGTAAGCCCAAAGCACATGTGGCAACTCTTCTACCCATTTGCCCTTTGCATCATCTAGCCTCTTCTTTAAGCCGTTCAGTATGACCTTGTTGGAAGCTTCTGCTTGGCCATTACCCTGGGGATAGGCTGGAGTGGAGTATCTGTTCGTAATTCCCAGCTCACTGCAGTAATTCCTGAATGCCTTGCTGTCAAACTGTAAACCGTTGTCCGAGATGAGGGTGTGAGGAACTCCAAACCGTGTGACAATATTCTTCCACACGAACCTTTGCACATCAACGTCTCTGATATTGGCTAGTGGCTCAGCTTCAACCCACTTGGTGAAATAGTCTGTTCCGACCAGGAGGTACTTCTTGTTTCCTGCAGCTTTGGGGAAGGGTCCCACAATATCCAAGCCCCATTGGGCAAAAGGCCATGGGCTAGATAGTGGATTAAGATTTCCCCCTGGCTGGTGAATGTTCGGAGCGAAGCGCTGACATTGATCGCACTTTTTGATGTATTCGTGTGCCTCCTTCTGCATGTTAGGCCACCAATAGCCTTGGGTGAGGGCTCGGTGAGCCAAGGACCTACCTCCAGTGTGGCTCCCACAGATTCCTTCGTGCAGCTCTTCTAGCAGTGCCTCAGTCGCCTCGGGATGCACGCATAACAAATATGGTCCCGAATAGGAGCGTTTGTATAGTTTCCGGTCTTCGGACAACCAGAACTTAGTCGCCTTCCTCCGAACTTTATCGGCTTCCCCTTTCTCTTCAGGCAATATATCTTCTTTGATAAATTTGATTAAAGGGTCCATCCAGCACGGCCCGGCCCTGATCTGGTGAACCTGGACTCCCCCTGACTTCGTCTCTGTAGGCCTGTGCAGGTCCTCGACGAGGATGACCCTCGGCAGGTCTTGTGCCGAAGAGGTGGCAAGCGTGGCCAAGGAGTCAGCATGTGAGTTGCCACTCCTGGGGATATGCAGCAAACTGAAAAATTCGAACTCTGATCGCAGATGTTTAACACGACCCAAGTATCCCTGCATTCTTTCGTCCTTTGCCTCGAACTCGCCTTGTACTTGACCTACTACCAATCTTGAGTCCGAGAACAACTCCACGGACTTCCCACCCATTCTACGGACCATAGTCATCCCCATCAGTAGGGCCTCATACTCCGCTTCATTATTTGTTACCGAGAAGTCCAGCCTTAACGATTTCTCGATAATGATTTTCTCGGGGGATATCAATACCAGCCCAACTCCAGAACCTCTTTGGTTTGCCGCGCCATTGACGTACACTTCCCAATGGGAGGAATTCTGTTGAGAGATCATGCCAACTGATTTTTCATCCATGCCCGACGTGGGCTTTACCCCTTCTAGCTGGGGCTCCGTGAACTCAGCCACCAAATCCGCGAGGACCTGTCCCTTGACCGATGTGCGGGGCATGTATCTTATATCGAAAGCCCCTAAGATTGTACCCCACTTGGCAATCCGACCAGTGTAATCAGCACTTCGGAGTATAGTTTTGAGTGGGAGTTGTGTGAGAACGATCACCGTGTGGGCTTGGAAATAATGAGGTAGCTTCCGTGTGCCAAGCACTACTGCTAAGATAGCCTTCTCCAGTGGTAAGTAACGAATCTCAGCCTCATGCAGCGACTTGCTTACGTAATAGACGGGCCTTTGTACACCAGAGTCTAACCGTATCAACACCAGGCTCACCTGTCTGGCTCAGGACTGGACATGATTGGTGGCCGAGCCAGATAATCCTTGAGTTGCTGGAACGCCAAAGCACACTCCTCAGTCCATTCGAATCCCTTCCACTTGTTGAGCAGAGAGAAAAAGGGCCGACACCTGTCTGCTGATCTAGAGATGAACCGATTGAGGGCAGCAGTCATTCCGGTCAGTTTTTGAACCTCCTTGGGATTCTGAGGAGCTCGGAGGTTGTTGATGGCCTTTATCTGGTCGGGGTTGACCTCAATTCCTCTGTGGGTGACCATGTATCCCAAGAACTTGCCGGACCCTACCCCAAACGAGCACTTAGAGGCATTTAGTCGTAGCTTGTATTTCCGTAGAACCTCAAAGGTACTTTCAAGGTCTTTCACATGCTCGGCTATGACCTTGCTCTTCACCACCATGTCATCTATGTAAATCTCGATGTTCTTGCCCAGTTGCGGCTCGAACATCCTCGTCATCATCCTCTGGTAGGTAGCTCCCGCGTTCTTCAGGCCGAACGGCATCACTTTATAGTGGTAGTTGCCAATAGGGGTGACGAAAGCAGTTTTCTTCTGGTCCTCCAGGGCTAATGGTATCTGGTGGTAGCCTTGGAAGGCGTCTAGGAAGCTTATCCGAGGGTGACCGACAGTGGCATCAACCAGCTGATCGATTTTCGGCATAGGGAACGGGTCTTTGGGGCATGCCCTATTCAAATCCGTGAAGTCAACGCACACTCGCCACTTCCCACTCTTCTTCTTTACCACCACGGTATTCGCTAACCATTCGGGATAGAAAACCTCTTTGATAGCCCCAGCTGCTTTGAGTTTCGCCACCTCGTCTCTCACTGCGTCGGCATGTTCCTTGGATGGGCGCCGAATAGGTTGCTGCTTGGGGGTGACCAGTGGATTCACCTTCAAGTGATGGCATATAAACTCCGGGTCCACCCCTGGGGCCTCGTAAGCACTCCAGGCAAACACGTCGAGATTTCGCTTGAGGAACTCTACCAGCTCCTCTTTCTCTTGAATAGGCAGCTGAGATCCGACTTGAAAGAACCTGTCAGGATCATCTCCAATGATCACTTTCGTCAGATCCTCACACCGAGTGCTTTCATCTGATTCTTCAGAAGGCACTCCCCGAGACTGTAGTTGCTATAAATCCCTCATAGCCACGTCCGAGGACTCGGCTGGGGCCTCATGCTGAATGACGGCTACCAAGCACTGTCTAGCAACAAACTGGTCTCCTCGGATCTCATGTATCTGTCCACCTGATGGATATTTGACCTTCTGGTGCAAAGTAGAGGGGACAGCCCCAAGTGCGTGAATCCAAGGTCTGCCTACGAGTGCCGTGTAGGGCGAATATGCGTCCACGACGATAAAATCCAGCTCCACCACCTCGGAGCCGGACTGCACAGGTAAGCGTATCCGGCCTTTCGGGATGACAGGCCTTCCTTCAAAGGTGAATAGGGGGGAATCGTACGGCGTCAGGTCCTGGGGTTTTAGGCCTAGCTCCTTGTAGAGGTCCGGGTACATTATCTCCACGGCACTGCCCTGGTCCACCATCACCCTCTTTACATCGTACCCTCCTATTCTGAGGGTGATGACTAGTGCATCATCATGGGGTTGGATGGTGCCGATCATGTCCTCGTCCGAGAATCCCATAACCAGCGGGGCACCAGACCTAGCTCTCTTCGGTCCTCGGCTCGACTCCCCTGCGGGTGGTCGGCCTACTGACATAACTTTCAAAGGCCAGGACCCTGTTCTCCCCGGCGCAGCGAAGACGACGTTTATAGTCCCAAGCGGCGGCTTTGAGGGGTCGTCCCTGCGTGGCCCCGAGCCCGTCTGCCCTCGGCCGCTGGAGGGGTGCAGAAGGTGCTTCAGTTTACCATCGCGAACTAGTTGGTCCATGTGATCCCACAAGCTCCTACAGTCCTCCGTGTTATGCCCGTGGTCTTGGTGGTACTGGCAGTAGAGATTATGGTTGCGTTTCTCGGGGTTTCCTATCATCTTGTTCGGCCACCTGAAGTACGATTCGTTCTTGATTTTTTCCAGGACCTGGTGTACTGGCTCTTTGAACACGGTGTTGACCGATTGAGGATTCATCGATCCTGATTGTCCGGCAAAATCCCTCCGCGGTTTATTGTAATTGTAACGGTCCGACCGTGAATCCCTTCTCTCCTGAGGGATAACCTTGTCCTTTCCCTTGCCCTGTTGCTGATCTTCTTCAACCCTCTTATACTTCTCTATGCGGTCCATTAATTGACGCACGTTGGTGACCGGTTTGCCAGATAGAGATGCCCTCAAACCGTGATCAGTAGGGAGGCCGAGCTTGAACGTGCTGAGGGCCATGGCATCATTATTGCCCTCTACATCATTAAACATCTCCCAATATCTGTCTGAATATGCCTTCAAGGACTCGCCTTCCTGC
Organism: Quercus aquifolioides; assembly: GCA_019022515.1. Classification (NCBI taxonomy): domain Eukaryota; kingdom Viridiplantae; phylum Streptophyta; class Magnoliopsida; order Fagales; family Fagaceae; genus Quercus; species Quercus aquifolioides. The sequence continues at coordinate 56,305,161 of CM032334.1, read as the reverse complement.
ATGTGCATGGATAGCAGTGAAGAGAAAGGTCTGGCCACTCTTCGGCATGTGACAAAACGGGAGCCGAATGCCTGTGTGAGCTCTTTGAAGGAGTTGATGGAGCCTGCCCTCAAACCGTCAAACCACCTCATGGCAACAGGCCCAAGACTGGAAGGGAAAACCTTGCACATCAGAGCTTCATCTCTGGAGTAGACGGCCATCCTTTGGTTAAAATGACTTACATGCTCCACGGGGTCAGTTTTACCGTTGTAGATGGTGAACGTTGGCTGGTTAAAGCGCCGAGGGAGTCTGGCCTCCTCTATCCTGCGCGTGAAGGGTGATCTAGATATCTGGTTCAGAGCCCTGTTCATGGCATCGTTCTCCACGTCCTCGCGTGATGGGCTCCTACGCTCCCTTTTACGATGAGACTCCTCTACATAGGTGTAGGACTCGCTAGCTGGTGTCTTAGACTTGCGTTGATAAGAGACGTCCTGCTCGTCATCAAGATCATCTTCAGAGTACGAGGAAGCCCGCTTCCTCTTTGCGTGGCGCAACTCCCTCTTTAGTTTTTCCACTTCCAGTTGTAAGTCACGGTTCTTCTCTGCATGGGACATGTGACTTCCGCTCTGTGACTGGCCCTGGCTAAGGCGCACAGTGTGTACACTGCCCTCGCGATTTTGTCTCCTCTCTAAGTTGACAAAATGGTCCACGTGTTGGGATGCCCTGGATTCTGCTTGTTGTTCACCTTGTCCCGTCATTATCAACTGTTGTTTTCACTCTGGCACAAGCTCTCCCCACAGACGGCGCCAATTGTAGGGTCAAATTCTGCAGCCCAAGCCCAAGGAGGTGTGGATTTGGAGCCCACTGAACCCAAAACAATAAATTTGTAGAGAGTGGGTGAAAGAGCTAGGCTAATAACGAAAATAACAGTATTAAACGGCAAGGATGACAGGAAGATTTGAATTAATATGTGCTCGGTCAGGTGTGAATGTCTCGTCCGAGGAGGCGATTTTCATTGATGAACTTAGGTTACAATTGTTGGAGCTACAGTAAAATAATACACTCTTTTCTCCCTCTTCTCTTTCGATCCCCTTCTATCAGAGACCCCTCTCTCTTATATAGTACTGCCTTTCTCCATCTTCACCGTCCACTTGTTCATCATCTAGGCGCCCACTTGAGTGCATGTCCCATCACACTCCCCCTTTAGCCCTGTCTGAGTGGCGGTAGCTGAGGATTCACTGTTCAGGGGTCTTCTCCACATAAATGCGGCCAGGAGGGTAGGTGCAGTGCATTAAATGCGGTGGTTGAAGTTTGTCTCTTTGATATTTCTCTGTTCCTGTTACCTTCTTGCGTGTCCGAGGCCCCTTTCTCCCTTAACACTTGTCAAACAGATCACTTGAACCTCCCATACACGTGTCGGGCAAAAACCTCGTCGGATCCGAGGGTAACGGACTCCTCGGACATATGAACATCTCCTCGGATGGCGCACGTATTCATCTCCAAACATTCTCCTTTTACATGGGCCTCTGACTGAGTGTCTTGATCTCCTCGGACGAACAGTATTCCTCATATAGGGCCTTGGGCCCAATACGTTGGGTTGGGCTTTTTCTCCCCCCACAATTGCAGTTGTACATCTTTAGATTTATAATATTTAATCTTAACCATCAAATGAATTTATTTCAAAAAGGAAAAAACTCTAATACTGTAGAAAGTTAGATTTTTCAGCAATGACAATGCTACTAACACAATTAATAGGGGGAAAATTATAATTAGTGCAACATGATTTTCATATAGTTAAACGACTAACATTACTTTTGTTGTACACCACCTGTAACACATCACATAAATATTAGTAAAGGGATTTTATACTCTTACATTTGTTTTCTCACATCTTTTATTTCACATTCATGTTATTTATTAAAATATGGACATTTTAAAAATGCATAGATTAGAGATGTCAATTGTGGATATTAATACAAAATAGTGGATATAAACAAGTGTGAAAAAATATGAGCAATGCTAAAGATACAAATTTTTTTATAAACTACTGATGTGGTGAGTGGTTATTGATAAATAAAAAAAAAGTTAATGGTAAATCTAAATAAAAATTAATAGAAAATATCAACAGTTTGTAAAAATATTGTGAAATAACTTAGAACTATAAGCTCCAACCATTTATGACTTCTTATTTCAGTCATGCATGCATGTAAGAAGGCACGCACCTGGAAGAGCTTATCGCGAGAGGTCTTATCATCCCAAACCAACATCAAAACCCTCACCCCTTCTTCAGACTTGAACTTGAGCAAGTCACCGAGCTTCAAATCTCCGCCGCGAGGAAATGGCCGAGTCGGCTCTCTCACGAGCCTCACCTTATGAAAAACCGACCATCCAACAATGTAAATCAAATGGCGAGCCTCTGAGATCGCATGGCAAATGTCCTCCCAACACTTCTCGTGCTTGTAAACCTCACCGTCATCCAATTCAATCTCCGGCAACAACCTGTCCGGCACGTGCGCGTCTTGGTACAACCTCACGGAGCATCCTTTTCTCAGCGGGAAGTACGTGTGTGCTACGCTGCCTTTCTCCGACGCAATGCCGTGGTTGTACCTCGGATTTTCCTCAAACGGCGTGAATTGAAGTACGAGGTAGATCTTCGTGTCAGTCTTTGATGATCCGAGGATGGGAACCAGTCGGAGATGAGTTCGCCTGTGATGATCCTCGAGGCCTTTATATCGACGGTGCCGATTACCTCGGAGCCGAAGATGTCATCGTCTTTGACCTGGAATGTCAAGCTATTTACAGGGTGTGCCAGTGGGATATGGAAGTGTTGGTTCCACTTAGGGTTGGTGGTGTTCTTGATGACTCGAGTGCGAGCCACGGTGACCGTAGAGGCTACAACTTCGACATAAGGGTTGCAGAAATCGACGACTTTGTGTTTGTGGAGGGCGGAGGTGGAGGTGTGAGGGGATTCGATAGTGTCGCTGCCACCGCAGGCGGCGAAGCAACGGCGGAGCTGGCGAATATTGAGGAGGGACAAGTTGGGTAAATGCTGGGCTTCCATGATTTTCAATTCAAGGTCACCGTGGAGGCAAATTACATGCTGGTCTGAACCGAACTCGAACTCGAACTCTGCCATTTTCACAAAGCTGAGGTGGCAACAACCATGGCTTTCACTGCTCGAACAGTAAAATTTTTATATGGAAGAGAAAGGAAGGGTTAGTATTATTTGTAAAGTGAAGGAAGGAAGGAAGGAATACTTGAATGGCAAGAAAACTGGATTTGGTTCCTTGCTTTGCCTGTAGCAGCAGAGTGTGGAACTCGTGGTGCCTTTTTTGAGTTTTTGAAGATGAAGATTGGAGAACCAGTTTCACTTTGATCACGTAGGGTCAATTACGTAACGTGAGTTTCATTTGTCAGGTCAGTAATTTTTATCCATAATACATTGATAATGACTTTTTTTGAAATAATTTTGGAAGTATAAGAATCTAAGTAAAACATTTTAAAGTATTATGATGATTTTGAAATACAAATATCAAACCTCTGCAGTCGGTTTCTATATCTCATCTTATTTTACCATCTCAAAAAGCAACTTTATCAATTATACAATACAATTTTACAATTCTCTAGCATCCTAAATTTTATTTCTCAATTTTACTCATTAAAATAATATTTTTACCGCAATAAAATAGTATATTTCACAATTATCACTGTACAATAAAACACATTATTTATACATTATTTATTCTTTTTCTCTTTCTTTCTGTTCAAGAACCACCATCATCACCACCACCGCTGCACACCGCCACCACCACCGGCAACCAATAATTAATCTACCATCAACACCAAAAAAAAAAAAACCCAGAGAAAATACCAGAACCATGCTGCTGCACCTACTGCCCTCCGTCCATCAAAACCACCACCACCCTCTTCGCCCATCAACACCACAAAAAAAAAAAAAAAAAAAAAAAACCCAAAGAAAAGACCAGAACCACGCCGTTGCATCTACTGCCCTCCGACCATCAACACCACCACCACCACTCTCCCTCTCCGCCCATCAATACCACACCAAAAAAAAAAAAAAAAAAAAACCCACAGCAACCTAAGGTCAAAAACCAGACCCACCACCGCCGAAGCTTGAAGGAAGCGGATTCGCCGCTGGGAAGCTTGAAGGAAGTTGATTTGTTGACCCACGCGGAGAAGGAAAAATGAAAGAGAGAGAGAGTTGCCGGAGAGTGAAGACAGCAGAGACCCACCACCGATCTAGAGAGTTGCCGGAGAAGGAAGAACACGGAGACCCACCACCGATCTAGAAACCCACCGCCGATCTCGAGATCCACCACTATCTAGATTTGGTACAACGCCGATCCAACGCCGATTCGCTCCGATCATGGTAGATGATCCAACGCCAATCTAGAGAGTTGCCGGAGAGTGAAGACATTGAGAAGAATTAGAGAGCAAGAAGAAGAGAGAGTAGAAAGAAAGAGAGAAGGAAGAGAGAAATGAGAGAGGAGAGAGAATTTCCCGGGTTAAAATGAGAGAGGAGAGAGAAATGAGAGCATTAAAATATATATATATTTTTATAACATTGAGCTACAGTACCATCTTACATTTGAGATGGTACTGTAGCGAAATCTAAAAAAAAAAATGGCATATGCCATATGCCCTTTCGGTTGCTGAGCAGTTTTAGTGCTTAAATGCCAAATGTTCTTAACATTTGGCATATGCAAGCCCCACTGCTGATGCTCTAAGTACCAAAATATGCAATTTGACTTATTTTAGTATTGATTATCTTTTTGTTTGTCGAATCATAGAATAATGATAAAATTTGCACCACAATATGAATCAATTAGCTAGGGGAGAGGAGGGTAAACAATATACATCACTGGAGATAGTTAGAGGGCTCGGATTACTAATGTAAACATACATTTGAATTTATTTTATTTTTTTTGGAGGGGGTCGTTTATTGTCCTGTAAATTTTACTTTTCCACTACCCAGTAAGGCTTTCCAAAAGCAAGAGGGGTTTGTCATATACCCTACCTGATAAACTATACAACCACTTCGCAGCAAATTGTGTTTCAAATCCTACGTCTTTGGATTCAGATCTTCTAAAATTTTTAGGGTACTTTACTAAGTAAATTTCTTTAAATCCTCACCTCTCATTTAAAATTAATAGTTTAAGATGCTGGCACATCATCAATTCACTAATTTACTTTTTTTTTTTTAAATTTAAAAAAAGAGTACTCTAGGAACTCTAGAAGATTTGAATCCAAATATATGGGTAAAAACTCTTGTACATAGTGTGTTATATGAAATGAACAATGCTCATAATATATATTGCGTTCTAAATTTCTAATCATTTATTTATTGGGGGAAAAAAACACGTCTCTCTTATGACAAACATTATCGATTGTGTGCTCTCCACCAATTACTGAACAGACGCTAGTCCTCCTAATCCCTGATCCAAAACTCTCTGTCATAGGCTTAACTCAAACCCTCGACAAAACCATCACAACCGGCAATATACAAAAATATGGCATGCTAGCCAGCAATCTTTTATTTTACAGAAAAGAAGGGAATAAGAATAGGTAGCGTTTCTTTTGAATTTAAGGCCACAAAAGAGATCTACAATTTTGTTTGCCATTCATAATTTGCAAACCATATGGCATGTTTGCCAGCAAATCTGCAATCAAGGGAACAAGAATAGGTGGCATTTCTTTTGAATTCAAGACCTTAAAAGAGATCTACAATTTTATTTGCCATTCATAAATTGTAAACCATGTCTATACAGAAGAACATATCAAATGGGATAATGAACTTAGAAAGAACCCAAAAAAAAAAAAATAAAAATAAAAACCTTATCTCACAACAGCCACCGAGAACCAAACAAGGAGTGACTTGCAGTATGATTGTTGAGCCCTCCAAGTGACAAGCCGGAAACCATGCATTTATATATGCACAAATATTCACATGTCATCCTTCTTGCTATGTTCACTCATTTGTATTACACTAAAACCTATTGTAGCTCAACCGTTAATAGAATGGGGCAGAGAGTGAGGAGCACAAACTCTTTAACACCTTCAGTTTAACAACCTCAAAAATCCTGACATATCACCGCCATTCTTCCAAACCAATCATGTAGGAACACAAATAATGGATGGAGATTATGTTGTTAGAGTATCAGGAAGGGCGGCTGAAAAAGCTCCCAGCACTTTTCCACCTACATCTGGGAAATTCTCTTGTCCAGGCAGGGGGCTGACCATCCCATTCTTATCTACCTGCACAGGATACTTAAGAAGGTGGCCCTGCAGTAGCATAAAATTCGCATCTGTATACCTCTTCCAGTTATCTTTAGCAATCTCATTCACCATCTGCACACACTCCATACTCTCCGGCTTCTTGAAGCATGTATCCACCATCCCAAGATGCTCGGCCCATAGTGACATTCTGTATCCATACACCTGCACATGGTTATGTATTGTAATCCACGTTACCAAGTAGATCCCATGGAGTAGGAAATTCTTATTATAAAATCTAAGCGATTTTTTTCATCCACAAGATTCAAACCGCACACCCTGCCGAAAGACAATAGGCAATGCTAATGATTGGAGATCATACCCATGCCTAGACGTAAGCATAATCTTCGAAAAGCTCAAACATCATCTTCACTCTTCCCCCTCCCCACTCCCCAGCTAAAGAGAAGAGAGAGGCATCTAGTGTGTGTGTGTTTTTGTTTGGAATAGGAGGGGGGTCTGATATCATGGTGTGTTTGTTTTTGGTAATGTCATCACTCTCACTAACCGAACTGGTTTGACTGTTGGCCATTCAACTCATTTTGGAGTAATTATCAAGTGCTCCTTGAGTACGGTGACGCGGTGCTTCCACCTCTCATATTTATGGTGGATTCTACTAATTAAATTTAGTGTGGGTCTACAATAAATTAGATGAGACACTAGGTTCTTGTACTCTGACAGTATTTAATAATTTTCCCTCATTTTGTGTTGTTGAGACATGTGCTTAAGGAGAAAGTTAACAACAAACGTGAGCTGAGTGATGTGTCAGTACTACTGAGTGCCAGCATGAAGCTGTGCTCAGTAAGAAGGGGAAAAAAAGTTACAAAAATGGGAAAGGAGCATTTTTTTTTTCTTTGGATCTGACGAACATGTAGTGTTGTGTTCAAGTCTCATGAACATCTACTGTGAAGCGCTATCAATTATCATTTCACACTCTCATTGTTTTGTTAACATTCTCCAAAGTCTTGAAATGGAAAGTTTGAAAAAGCAAGAAATATTATAACAACCTGACCCCGTGGATAATTCTTCCTTGATGCCCAAGAGTGATGGGGCTGATAAGCACCCATAGCTATCTCCGTGTCCTTTGTACCAGTCATGGATCTCTGGTTAATATTGGCAGATCCCACTATTACATACTCATCATCTACTATCATTCCCTTGGCATGTACATAAATCATAAACCGCTTAAACTTTAGTGCATCTGAGACCTGATAGAAAATTTCAAATTATGACCAACTCCAAAAGAATTAATTTATTGCAAAAATATAAAATGAAACCATATTTCAATGCATCAGGATGGTGTGATTCCAAAATTTTGAGAACTTCTATATGTATCATAGTAAAATAAATAAATAAAAGCCAAATATCAGACAAAAGAGCCGAGAAAGAAAATTAAAATGGAAAATCCCTTGAGAAACAATTTTTGAAGCCATTTGCATGATGAGAACATTGAGAAGTTAAAAGTTATTATGTGCAATATCTCTGAGATGCACATTTTTCCTCTGCCAAACACAACCTGGAGTATGTCAAGATAATTTAAGTTACTGAGAAGTGGATCTACAGTCACAGTGGCTATTGGAAAAAAGAAAGAAATTCTTAGCAGTAGAAGTTACAGACTACCTGTCTACCCTAGGCCAACCACAAGCCGGAGTATGTTTTAATAATTTAAAACGCCAAAAATGAGATTTCTATTAGAGCAAATACCTTATCAGCATTATCATCTAAACTTTCCTCGGGAATATTTTCCCGGTTACCAAGGCAATAGAAGTTGAGGTAATGTAGAGGATTTGAATCCCCAAGCTGCGCATCTTTCAGTTCCCGTGCAACTATTTCATACATCATTTGCATTGTTTGGCCCTGCCAAGAGCAAACGAGTGAAGCTAGAATATGAATTGTGTTATTCAAGTTGCCATCATCTAGATTGTACATTTATTTTATTTAAATAAAATAAATGTACAATCAAGGTGAATCTAATAACATATGGAATTGTTATCAATAAATCAATTCAAACCAATAATTGCAGAGAATACAGCCTATAGGTTAGCAGTCAACAATGCCCAAAAGAAGTCCTTTATTTGTTTTTCCTGATTTTTATTTTGAGAAAGTATCAACCATTTGTAGCTATCTTGTCTGTCCAGAGACAACAACAAAGCCTCAGTCCCAAAATTTGGGGTTGGTTATGAATCCTCAACAGATTAGATTGGGTTAGCCACATGAATTATTTTTCCCCATGTTTGTCCTAAGACATGCAACAAAGTTTCTAGTTTATAGTCTAAAATTAATCAATCATATTTTTTTTTATTGGTAATTAACACACACACCCGATAGGTCTTGAACCCACGACCTCACCTTTCACCTTGCTCTTACGAGGGGTGGAGGTGCCATTTAAAGTAGAGCTCATTGGCAATAACCATATTACCTGCCAAAAGAGAATTTCTTGCATAGTTGCAGAAGTTGGATTACCCTCAGGCCACATTGGTAAGACAATATACACTGCAAATCTCTCCTTTGCTCTAATTTTACTAGCTATCTTTAATGCCAATTCCATCGGGATTAGATTATCAGCTCCTGCTCAAACCATGAAAGTCAATAACTTGAGAAGGTGTTCCATCCAAAAAATAAGGAAGATATTCGATACTTAGAACATGATTGTTACCCAAATATATATACAGAAAATACAAAGAACAGAATCTAAGGTCAGAAATAATACTAAGGGAGAGAGAACAATCAAGCCTATCCTTACGGAGGCTAAAATTACATAGAATTGCAGCAACCACTAAATACGTTTCAAAAATTGACAATAATTCATCAATTTTGCATGGATGCATTAGCTCATGGCATTATATTAGACGGATATTATATGTATTATATGGTTACCAAGAAAACAGATTGGATACAGAAATCTAGAGGCTAGTTCTCAAATATAAACCACTAGTTTACATTAGATACTCCAACGCATGCATTCTTCAGCAAAAAGAGAATTCAGCTACTAGGAATGGAAACAATATTTTATAGACAAGCAAGTAAAATAATGTGGTGTAACAGAAGATTATGAACTTGACCTGCATTTTTATATGATGGCCATGCATATGATGATCCAAGAAAATACTGATTTTCAATATATATGAAATGTTGTGCAGATCTGATTGCTTGGATGTATCCTGTTTGAATGCTTTTATCTATAACCAAACTTTTCGCACAAACAAGGTTCTGCGGTAGAAGAATACCAATTGGAAATTAGGTCTATGTCACAGCAAAGAAGCATTGAAAATCTTGTCAACATAAATTAATTTTTCTACATAAAGAGAGAAGGTATAAAAATAAAGACAAAAAGGAAAGGAAAGAAAAAAGTCATATAAAACCTGTTTCTCAGCAAGCTCAACTTTGGGAAAGCCTGTCACTGATCCCGAGTCAATGGACCTAAAAATCTGCAAAAGCAAAATAATTAGAGGAAATTTTCACTCCCGAGTCAATGGACCTAAAACAAGGGAACTTTAACATAAAAGAAACCTGTAAAATCAAACCTGAACATGCCAACTTTCAGGATCATCTTCTTTGGAAACCCATAACTTGGGATCATCTTCTGGAATAACTGTGGCCTTATCCTTTGAAGTAGATGGGTCAGGACTTGACTTTTTTTTTTGAGAAACAGATAGGTCAGGACTTAGTATCCAAGAGATGCGTTCTATTTTTATTAAAGCATCATCATGCCAATGGGTAGTAGCCCTTTTGAATCGTAGTCCAAACTCCTTCCATTTTGTTGCTTTTCTCCAACGCTGCTCAAAGTTTATAAGAACATCATATGCAGCAGGCCCCTCAACTCTGCAGTGTAAATCATGCCATGGTTGCCTTGGAGCCTTGGTTCCAGCCTAGTTGATGCATAAAACATATGGACAAAACAGAGAAAGTAAAAAAGAAACACCTGCTACAGCATCACAACCTGTAACTACATAATAGAAATAAGCAGGAATGCACCTGAAATAACAAAAATGAGGGAAAATCATGACTTCAAACTTGATGAAGTGCATAAATTACTTTAATACTAAGGCAGCATTATGTTAGCTTAAAACTATGTTGGCAAACAAATTGTGTGTGACATCTAGCATGTACAATGGAACTTTGCACAAGGAGTACAAAGAAGTTGAGAATGGATTATAGAAAAAGAGGTCTATACAGGTCCGGAATGCATCTGATTAAAATTTATGCACCTGAAAATTTTATCCTCAGAATGAGACCTACAAATCTACAATATATATTGTTGATGGGTGACATGATAATTGACAACATTCTGATATGAAAGGTGGAAGCAGTAGTCAGTTATGTAACCTAAACATTACTACAACTCAAACATAATGCCATATAACTAAAATTGAAGGGGAATCCACTGCCTGGGACTAGGAGTGCCTTTTGTGTTATGGACCTTATGGTTACTCTTGTGGTTCCATGTAGAGAGAGAGAGAGAGAGAGAGAGAGAGAGAGAGAGAAGACAGAACGGGAACTTCGGAATTGGAGAGACAGAGAGACAAAGAACCAAACTTGAAATGAAAATGTGTGTGGTCTAAATTTTGTATGGAGAGGGAGACAGAGACAGAGACAGAGCAAATTCATGAACACAGCTATTTTTTTTGGGCTCAACTGAGTGGTTCCAGAAACTTGTGTTAAAATAAGTTCAACAACTTGTTGGACTCTGATCAAATCTCAAATCTATATCTATATATATCTAAAAGTTGAGACGTAAAATTTAATGTTGCTATACTCTTGTTGAGCCACGTCATACTTAAAAAAAAATATCCTTTATGATTTTTCTTTTTTATTTTATATAAAATAATTAAATATTGTTCATGGACAAACCTGTTAATGCACTCCATTACTATTCAACATGTTATTATTCATTTGTTTTAAATACAAATATTTGATTATTCAGTTACCCAAATTGATTTCAACTTTTCATTTTCTTCTTTCTAATTTCAAGTAATTGTTAAATTTGAATAATTCATTATCTTTTTATTGGATATGCACATGTTTGATTATTCATTACAAACGTTATTATTCATAGATGCAAATGTTTGATTATATTCAACTACCCAAATTGATTTCAACTTTTTGTTTTCTTCTTTCTAATTTCAAGTAATTGTTAATCTTGAATATTTAAACTTTCATCTTCCTATTCTAAAAAAAAAAAAAAACTCTTCTTTTCTTCCTCCAACCTTTCCTCTCCCTCTCTGCCTTTTTATCTCCCTATTACTCTTTATTTTACCGTTAAACTTCTTTCATCATTTCCTCTTTCTTATATTTTGACTCTTCTTTTCCCTATCTTTTTTTGTATAAATTTGATATCATTTAGTCCATTCAATCCATATTTTTTCCACACAAAAAAGTGAGTACTTACTCTCTCTCTCTCTCTCTCTCTCTCTCTCGATTTTTGTTTTTTCTTATAACTTGAATTAAGGTTGATGGTTTTTATATGTAATTTTTTTGTGTTGTATTTTTTAAATTTCCCATCACAAATCACTCTTATAGTTTTGGTTGAATTTTGGTTTGGATTATTATGTAGTTTCTTTTTTACAAAAAATAGAAATTTGAGTTTATACATGGCTATGAATTTGAATGTGCCTACCAATGGACTTCCACTGAACAAAAGATGTATTCACAATGTTTTTAGCTTCATATACTTCTTTGGTAATGTGAATTTGAGAAAGAAAAAAAGGGTAGGACAAATGATATATGGTCTTTTATAATCTCCTATGTCTTGAAGAAAGTGGAGGCCTATTAGTCTCCCTTCTACTAGAATTTTGTATAGAAAGCATTTTGCTATAACTTCCTTGAATTTTTTTTTTTTTTGGTCATTTTATTACAAATAATTAGCATCTCCACCATCAAATTTTTAGTTAATTTGAACTTTCTTGGTAAGCTTTTACTTTGCTTAGTTGATTATCTTTATTGAAAATACCAAAAAGAGAATAAGATAAAATATAATTTACTCTAGAGCATCATTATTCTATTAATGTTTTTATGTATAGATACTTAAGGAATTTTTTCTTTTTGCATTTTATTTTATTTTATATTTACACTTTATGATCTATGATTTATTGATAATGATCAATTGCATAGTTATCCTTATCTACTTTTTCACTTAGTTTCAATTGTGAGGGAGAAAGAGATATGGATCTATGTTTTGGAGAAAAATATAACTATAAGAGTTGAATCACATACATTTGTATAGTAATAAACAAAGTATACATAGTTACAACTTGATCTAATAGTTCTCACACTATCAATTTAAAAAAAAAAAAAAAATTATTACATTGTGTGTTCATATATATCTCACTATATATAATACTTGACTACAAAAAACTTCTAATTTAAAACATAATTTCAAATAACACATATTGAACTTTTAAAAATATACAATCTAATATATTAATTCAATAATTATCCAATAAAAAATAATCATATCAAATTTTCCCACGCGTTGCGCGGGTCTACGACTAGTATAAATAAAAGCCAAATTTAAACACAATTGTTTATGTATCGACCAATATGTCCAATTCAACCATTCAATACAATTCATACAATATGCATGTTTGTATCATATGATTTATGAGTCAACCCAATATGCACCTAAATTACAACATTTTTATTATGCGCCGATTTGATCCACACCACCAGACGATATGCATCACGTATCATCCGATACTAACTACTATGGTATTATATGCCAAGAGTTTCAAGGCCTTACAGTCATAGGACCAGATGAAGAACCTCAAGCAACATGATTAGTATTATCTCTTGCTCTAAAGCCATGTGGTAGATCACTTAGCCAAGGAGAAAGGGTTTTGTTTTGGGGGGGGGGGGGTGTGAGGTGGGGAGGATATGGAAGAACATTATATTTCAAGAATTGGTACTAAGAACTATAGATGTCATCTCTTGCTCTAAAGCCATTATGAAAAATTATGAAATCACATAAAAGCCCTTTGAGTTAATAACCAAGATCATAGATACCCCAAAAAAAACATCGAAAACATTTAAATGATATATAGATGGCATGTTACAATATTCTAATACAACCATTTGACCAAAAACTTACCGGAAATGTAGAGTTGTGATAATCATTTTCAAATACAGTATTAAAATCGCGAAATAGTCGATGCTCAGGTGTATCATATCGACCATCACGAAGATCAATCCCTCCTAAAAATGCAGTTATCTTACGATAATTACCAGATGCCTGCGTGTCCACAAGAACACATTTTTGATGATGTGTGAAAAGGTTTCCAACAACCTGTATGGAACCATCACATAGGCAACTTCAGCAAGTTTTCCAGCTCAAAAGAAAGCAAATGGTTTATCAAGATCAAAGAAATAATAAAACTAAGCCAATGACACTAGGATTCCAAATCCAATACAATTGAAAATGCGATTAAACCTGAAAATAATTAAATACGTCCAAAATAAACAAACACCAAAATCATTATTTTTCTAAAGACAATTCACAACCCATAGAACATGTTCACCTGTTGCTTGAAATAGCCCAGCTTACTGCTACCATAGCGAGGTGCCAACACACAAATGACTGATGAATGCTTGAAAAACTTCTTGATCTCTTCATCGTGCGTTTGCATCATTCCAGGCTGCAACCAATCCCACTTCAGATTTCAACTCAAAAGGCACACAACCCAGTTGCAAAATACACATGCACAGTAACATCAATGTCTCCTCATGATCACCACCAAAGTATTTAAATTCAATTACAGTACAAACACTAACAACTAGTTTGGTATCTACTAATGAAACCATTGCCATGAACCAAGCGATTCAATAATGACAAGTCATTACTCTGAACATAATTACACAATAACAATCAAGCCTTAGTCCCAAAATTTTCAGTTCAACCATGGATCTCAACTGACTAATTAGAACCAGCCACATATATTCTTTTCCACAATTTTATTCTATTTGAAATTATAATCTCTATTACTTCTTTAATTGACATGTCGTTTTTTACTATTATACTAATATTACTTTAGGCTTGCCTCTGTTTTTTTTTTTCCATTCCCTTCACTTAAATCAAATCACTCTTAAATTACTTATTTTTGGTAGTTTATTTACATAATGTGAAACAAAGCTAAAAACTAGCATATTTTCAAAAAACTGAAAGTTTAGAGGGTGTTTGGTACATGCACTTAAAAACTGAAAATTGTTGTTTAAAAACATGTGTAGAAATACGTATAATGTTGTTTAAAAACTGAAAATTGTTGTTTGAAAATATGTACCAAACACCCTTTTAATTATTTAAATAAAATTGAAAGTAACGAGGAGTAGGACCTGCAAACAGTATATAAAATAAACAAAATATCAGCTTATAGAGTCCGTTTGGATACAATTTATTTTGCTGAAAATTGAAAACATTGTAGCAAAATAATTTTTCAATGTGTGAATAGTGCTATGAGACCCAAACAGTACATAAAATAAACAAAATATCAACTTATAACCCAATACCAAAGGTTTATTTGGGATTCGCTCATTTTGCTTAAAGTTAGCTGAAATAGTACAGTGAAACTCATGAATAGTAACAAAAAGTGTAGTAAGACTTATAAATAATAGCAAAAATATATTAAATAGTAAAATAAACTGATTTTTTAATTTTGTGCCAAACACACCCCAAATCATTCCATTCTGTCAAAGGCTACTACTAATTCCTAAATTAACTTATCATTTTTTTATTAGTCTATCTTTAGCACAGACTCCCATGTTAAAAAAGCTCTATGACAATGCCTATGACAGCTCAAAATACTAAAGCAAATAACACAAAAAAGAAAAATGCAAAGCAGGTAAAGAGAATTCAATAATGTAAAGCAATTACTCAAAACGAACCGTTTTGATGATGCCGAACTTATCGTGCGAAGTCTTATCATCCCAAATCATCAACAAAACCCTAACTCCCTCCTCAGACTTGTACTTGAGCAAATCACCGAGCGTCAAGTCTCCGCCACGTGGCAATGGCCGTGTCGGCTCTCTCACGAGCCTGATCTTGTGATAAACCGACCATCCAACAATGTAAACCAAATGGTGAGCCTCTGAGATCGCATAGCAAATGTCCTCCCAACACTTCTCGCGCCTGTAAACCTTGCCTCCGTCCAGTTCAATCTTCGGTAGCGACGACTCGTCTCGCACGTGCGCGTCTTGGTACAACCTCACGGAGCATCCTTGTCTCAGCGGGAAGTACGTGTGTGCTACGCTGCCTTTCTCCGACGCAATGCCGTGGTTGTACCTCGGATTTTTCTCAAACGGCGTGAATTGAAGTACGAGGTAGATCTTCGTGTCCGTCTTTGATGATCCGAGGATGGAGAACCAGTCGGAGATGAGTTCGCCTGTGATGATCCTCGAGGCCTTTATATCGACGGTGCCGATTACCTCGGAGCCGAAGATGTCATCGTCTTTGACCTGGAATGTCAAGCTATTTACAGGGTGTGCCAGTGGGATATGGAAGTGTTGGTTCCATTTAGGGTTGGTGGTGTTCTTGATGACTCGTGTGCGAGCCACGGTGGCCGTAGAGGCCATAACTTCGACGTAAGGGTTGCAGAAATCGACGACTTTGTGTTTGTGGGGGGCGGAGGTGGAGGTGTGAGGGGATTCGATAGTGCCACTGCAGGCGGCGAAGCAACGGCGGAGCTGGCGAATATTGAGGAGGGACAAGTTGGGTAGGTGTTGAGCTTCCATGATTTTCAATTCAAGGTCACCGTGGAGGTAACTGGCATGCTGGTTTGAACCGAACTTGGGCTCCGCCATTTTCACAAAGCTGAGGTGGCAACAACCATGGCCTTAACTGCTCGAACTGTAAAATTTTTATAGGGAAGAGAAAGAAAGGTTTAGTATAATTTTTAGAGTGAAGGAAGGAAAGAATACTTGAATGGTAAGAAAACTGGATTTGGTTCCTTGCGTGGACCTCGTGGTGCTTTTTTTTTTTGTTGTTGTTGTTGAAGATGAAGATTGGAGAACCAATTTTCACTTTGATCAGACCTTGAGTCGTGTCTGTTATTATTTAACTGAAAGTGAATTTTTTTTTTAGTAAGTATGGTAGATAAAACTAAAAGATAATAGAAATAATATAGTAGAATCAATGAATAGTATTAAGAAGTACAATGAGATCCATAAGTTGTAACAAAAATAAACTAAATAATAGTAAAAATAAACTAAATAATAAAAAATAATTGGATTTTTAAGCCAACCAAACACAACCCAAATATGCAATTTGATTTATTTCATTATTATTTATCTTTTTGTACCACACTTTTCACCACAATTTGAATCAATTAGGGGAGAGGAGGGTATACAATACATCACTGGATATAGTTAGAGGGCTTAGATTTATGTTTCAATTATCCCTTGGTAATTACCAATGTAAACATTTGGATATTTTTTTTTGGGAGGGGGTCGTTTATTTTCCGGTAAATTTTACTTTTCTTATGGAGTCTGTATTTGTTTTTCCTTTTCAAATTTGAGCATAGTATAGAAACTTAATCTTTTTACATCGATTTACTTATGCTTTTTTTTTTTAATTAAAAAAAAAAAAAAAAAACGCATTTGTTATTTATGCTTGTATGGTGTGTGCTTGGTTGTAAACTCTTTCTTCTTTATGTTTTTGAAATCGAATGCACTTTACTCATTTACTCTTAATCAAATAGAAGCCCCCACACCTGATTGGTCATTAGGGTAGTCTGCTGATCAAAAAGTTTACTTTAATAGTCTCATCTCTAATCAGATACAATAAGGTTGGTTGATCGAGGTTCTCTCACCTCAAATAATGATGATATATGAAGGTACCCTCTCACATATAGGTCCCCCTCTTTGAGAGGGTGGTTACATTTGCCTCATACTTAATGAGTTTTCTTCCATTTCAGAATGTTGAAAAAGCAATACTTTGATTGATTGTTACCAAAATATATACATTCTTTTAGTTTTAGGATTGGTAAACCTACAACGCTTTCCTATAGCAAACTTAAATTTGACAGTTCAACCCAACGAGGAACTCCCCCAACCTAAGATAGAACTATTTTTTAAATGCATAAAAAAGAACTGTATAAACAGCTTCTTCTTCCTCTTTCTTTCCTTTTATTTTATTTTATTTTATTTAAAGATTCTTTCACTACCCAGTAAGTCTTTTCAAAAGCAAGAGGGGTTTGTCATATACACTACCCAACAAACTATACAACACGCCAGGGAAAATTGTGTTTCAAATCATGTGGTCTTGGTACAAACAATAGATGCAATATATATTATGCTATCATCATTTATTAAGTGTCTGTTTAGCATGATTAATTTTGCCAATTTATTTTACTATTCAGCTTATTTTTGCTATTATTCATGAGTCTCACTGCACTTTTTGGTACTATTCATGAGTCCCACTATATTATTTCAGCTAACTTTTACCTTTATCTACGGTGCTTTCAATAAAAAGTTTTCAGTTTCAGCAAAATAAGCAGATTCCAAACATTATGGCTTGTATGCTCTTCATCAATTACTCAACAGATGCTTGTCCTCCTGATCTTTGACCCGAAAACTCTCTTCCTCAGGCCACATTGGTATGACAATATACACTGCAAAACCTCAACAAAACCATCACAACTGACAATCAGCAAAATACAGCATGTTAGCCAGCAAATCTTATATTTTACAGACAAGAAGGGAACAAGAATAGGCAGTAATTCTTTTGAATTTAAGACCACAAAAGAGATCTACAATTTTGTCTACCATTCATAATTTGCAAACCAAATGGCATGTTTGCCAGAAAATCTGCAGACAAGGGAACAGGAATAGGTTGCATTTCTTTTGAATTGTAATTGTAGTGACCTTTCCAAGTGACAAGATGGAAACCAAATGCGTGAACGTAGTGAGAAGGTTGACTTGTGAATATTTTTCCATATACAGATGCTTGGAGCACAAACGCTTTAACACCTTGAGTTTAACAACCTCAAAATTCTGGCATGTCCACCATGCTTCCTAACCAATCATGTAAGAACACAACAATGGGTGAAGACTATGTTGTTAGAGTATCAGGAAGGGTGACTGAATGAACTCCCAGAACTTTTCCACCAACATCTGGGAAATTCTCTTGTCCAGGCAAGGGGCTGACCTTCCCATTTTCATCTACCTGCAAAGGATACTTAAGAAGATGGCCCTGCAATGGTGTAAAATCCTTATCTGTATACCTCTTCCAGTTCTCTTTAGTAATCTCATTCACTGTGTTCACACACTCCAAACTCTCTGGCTCCTTAAAGCATGTATCCACCTTCCCAAGGTGCTCAGCCCACAATGACATTCTGTATCCATACACCTACACATGGATATATATTGTAAACCACATTGCTAAGTACATCCTATGGAGTATGAAATTATATTATTCATAAGACTTAAAAGTTAAAACTGCACTCTCTGCCAAAAGACAATAGGCAGTGCTAATGATTGGAGGTCATACCCCAGCCCAGACATGAGCATAATCTTTGGACTCGTAATCTTGATATCTAGTGTGTGCGTTTGTAAAAAAAGAAAAGAAAAAGAAATACAAAACGAACCTGACCACGCGGATGTTTCTTCCTTGATGCCCAAGAATGATGGGGCTGATATGCACCCATAGCTATCTCTGTGTCCTTTGTACCAGCCATGGATCTCTCGTTGATATTGGCAGATCCCACTATTACATATTCGTCATCTACTATCATTCCCTTGGCATGTACATAAATCATAAACCGCTTAAATTTTTGTGTATCCGAGACCTGATAGAAAATTTCAATCACGATCAAATCTAAAAGAATTAATTTCTTGCAAAAATATAAAATGAAGCCATATTTTAATGACAAGTTGATGAGACAATACATCAGAATGGTTTAATTCCAAAATTTTTGAGAAAGAAAGAGAGTCAAATAACAGACAAAACAGCTGAGAGATTCTCAGCAGTATAAGTAACAGACTACTTATTTACTCTATGCCAACCACAGACCTGTATATGTCATGATAATTTAAAACACTTAGAAAGAGATTTCCATTAGAGCAATTACCTTATCAGCATTATCACCTAACCTTTCCTTAGAAATATCTTCCCGGTTACCAAGGCAATAGAAATTGAGGTAATCTAGAGGATTTGAATTTACAAGCTGCATAATATCCAGTTCTTGTGCGATTATATCATACATCATTTGCATTGTTTGGCCCTGCAAAGAGTAAACAAGTAAATCTAGAATATGAATAGTGTTATTCTGGTTGCCATCATCTATATTGTCCATCTGGAATTGTTATTAATAAATCAATCAAAACCAATAATTGCCAGAATACAGACTACAGGTTAGCGGCAGAGTAAGAGAGCATATTCTTCAAGGTGCTAGAGAAGAAGGCCACCAATGCCCAAAAGAAGTCCATTATTTTTTTTTTCTTGATTTTTATTGTAAGAAAGTATCGGCCTTCTGTAGCTATCTTATTTGTCCCAAGACATGAAACAATATTTCCAGTTTATGGTCTAGAATTAGAT
This sequence comes from Quercus aquifolioides, assembly GCA_019022515.1. Taxonomy (NCBI): domain Eukaryota; kingdom Viridiplantae; phylum Streptophyta; class Magnoliopsida; order Fagales; family Fagaceae; genus Quercus; species Quercus aquifolioides. The sequence continues at coordinate 56,285,369 of CM032334.1, read as the reverse complement.
AACCATATTTTTTTTATTGGTAATTTACACACACCCCCGATAGGTCTTGAACCCATGATCTCACCTTCCACCTTCCTCCTATAAGGGGGGAAGGTGCCATTTGAGCTATAACTCCTTGGCAATAACCATATTACCTGCCAAAAGAGAATTGCTTGCATAGCCGCAGAAGTTGGATCACCCTCAGGCCACATTGGTATGACAATATACACTGCAAATCTCTCCTTTGCTCTAATTTTACTAACTATCTTTAATGCCAATTCCATCGGGATTAGATTATCAGCTCCTGCTCAAATCATGAAAGTCAAACTTGAGAAGTTGTTCCATCCAAAGAATAAGGAAGGTATTTGGTATTTAGCACATGATTGTTACCCAAATATATATACAGAAAATATAACTAACAAAATGTAAAGTCAGAAATAATAAGTGATAACAATGAAGCCTATCCTTATGGTGGCTAAAATTAAGTAGAAATGTAGCAATGACAACATACATTTCGAAATTAACAATACTTCATCAATTTTTTTGTGGATGCATTAGCACATGGCATTATATAAGAGTCAAGACAGATGTGACACTTACAATCTGGTCACCAAGAAAACATATTGGATACAGAAATCTAGAGGCTAGTTCTCAAATATAAACCACTAGGACTTGGAGATCTCAAGAATACTAGTTTACATCGAATACTTCATAGCATGCATTCTTCAGCAGAAAGAGAATTTAGGTACAAGAAATGGAAACAATATTGTATAGACAAGAATGGAAAACAATGTGGTGCAACAGAAGATTATGGACTTGACCTGCATTTTTATATGATGGCCATGCATATGATGATCCAAAAAAATACTGATTTTCAATATATATGAAATGTTGAGCAGATCTGATTGCCTGGATGTATCCTGTTTGAATGCTTTTATCTATTACCAATTTTTTCGAACAAATAAGGTTCTGCAGTAGAAGAATGCCAATTAGGAAATAGGAAATTGCAATATGATGTGCAACTGATTACTGATATATAGAAGCATTGAAAATCTTGTCAATATAAATTGGTTTTCCTATAAAGAGAAAGAGGTAGAAAAATAAAGACAAAAGAGGAAAAGGAGAGGAAAGGAAAGAAAAAATGTAGAACATATATAAACCTTGTTTTCAACCATCTTAACAGTTTTGGGAAATCCTTTCACTGATCCTGAATCAATGGACCTAAAAATCTGCAAAACAAAAAATAAATAGAGGAAAATTTCAATCCACCCCCCCCCCCCCCAAAGGAAGCTTTTACTCGAAAGAAACTTGTAAAATCAAACCTGAACATGCCAACTTTCAGGATCATCTTCACTGGAAATCCATAACGTGGGATCATCTGGTTGAATAGATGATGTGGAACCATCCTTCTTTATAGATGAGGCAGGACTTAGTATCCATGCAATGCGGTCTATTTTTAATAAAGCATCATCATGCCAATGGGAAACCCTTTTGAAACTTAGTCCAAACTCCTTCCATTTTGTTGCTTTTTTCCAACGCTGCTCAAAGTTTATAAGAACATCGTATGCAGCAGGCCCCTCAACTCTGCAGTGTAAATCATGCCAAGGTTGCCTTGGAGACTTGTTTCCAGCCTAGTTCATACATAAGAAATATGGAGAAAACAAAGAACGTAAAAAAGAAACACCTGCTACCTATAAGTACATAATAGAAATAAGCAGGAATGCACCTATTACATAAAAAGAAATGAAGGAAAAATTCCACGTTTCACACTTGAAGAAGTGCATAAATTACTACCATTCTATGGCAGTGTTATGTTAGCTTAAAACTGTGTTGAGAAACAAAATTTTCAGTGACATCTTGTATGTATACAATGGGACTTTGCAGAAGAAGTACAAAGAAAGTTGAGAATGGATTATAGAGAAAGACTAGCAGGAGGTCTATAGAGGTGACATGATAATTGAAAAAATTCTGAGACTAAAATTAGAAGTAGTCATTTATTTAACCTAAACATTACTGCAATTCAAACATAGCGCCATGTAAATTTGAAGAGAACCCACTACCTAGGACTAGAAGTGCCTTTTGTGTTATGGTTACTCTCGTGATCCCATAAATTAGAAAAGAAAGAAGGAAAAAAAAAGGATGGGAGAAGTAGAGAACAGAAGACAAAAGGGGGAATGTGGGGGATAGAGAGACCAGATGATCAAACTTGAAGTTGAAAAATGTGTAGGGTATAAATTTTGTATGGAGAGAGATAGAGAAAGCACATAGCCATGGACATGGCTATTTTTTGGGGCTCAAACGAGTGGCTCAAGAAACTTGTGAGAAAATAAGTCCAACAATTTGTTGGACTCTGGTCAATGCTCAAATATGTACAAAAGTCCAATATAAAGACACTTGTTTATGCAATGCACAATTGACAATACGTCCAATTCAACAATTCGATATAATTCATACAATATGCATGTTTGTATCATATGATTCATGAGTTTATCAAATATGCACCTGCATTAAAACTTTTTTTTTATTTGACCTGATACATACCATGTGATAAGTATCATGTAACCCCTTACGGTCATGGGACCACATGGAGAACCTCAAGCAACTTGATTAGGAAAAAGATGTCAGCTCTTGCTCTAAAGCCATATGGTAGAACACTTAGCCAAGGATAAAGGTGCGGGGGATATTTTAGAACAATATATCTCAAGAATCGGTACTAAGAAACTATAAATGTCACCTTTTGAAAAAAGAATAAATGGAAATATGGCATGTTAAAATTTGCTGTTACAAAACCATTTGACCAACAACTTACAGGAAATGTAGGATTGCGATAATCGTTTTGAAATACAGTGTCAAGATCACGAAATAGACGATGGTCTGGTGTATCATATCGACCGTCACAAAGATCAATCCCTCCTAAAAATGCAGTTATCTTACGATTACTACCTAATGCCTGCGTGTCCACTAGAACACATTTTTGATGGTGTGTAAAAACGGTTCCAACAACCTGTATAGAACCATCACATAAACAACTTCAACAAGTTTTCTAGCTCAATCATAAGAAATCAAATGGTACTGCCATGATTAAAGAAATAACAGAGCTGTGAGTCCAAATCCAATACAACTAAAAATATGATTAAACCTCAAAATAATTAAATATGTTCAAAATGAACAAACACCATTATCAATATATTTCAAAAGAAAGTTCACAACCTATAAAACAAATTCACCTGCTGCTTGATATAGCCCAGCTTACTGCTAGCATTGCGAGGTGTCAAAACACAAGTGACGGATGAATGCTTGAAAAACTTCCTGGTCTCTTCATCGTGTGTCTGCATCATTCCAGTCTACAACCAATCCCACTTCAGAATACAACTCAAAAAGCACACAACCTGGTTACTAATTCAAATAATAATTGTCTCTAAGTTGCAATTACACATGCATAGCAACATCAATGTTCACCACCATAAGAATTTAAATTCAATTACAGTATAAACACCGACAACTAGTTTTGTATCTACTAATGAAAACTACTGTCATGAATTAAGTAATTCAAGAATGACAGCCATCACTCCCTACACAATTACAACAATAACCAAGTTTTAGTTCCATATTTATGGACTCAGCTATGGATTCTTGACAAACTAATTAAGATTATCCACATATATTCTTTTCCACTATTCTATTTTATCTTAAATCATACTTAACTAGTCATTTTTTATTATTATTCTAATTCTATTTTAGGCTTGTCTCTATCTTTTCTCATTCCTCAACTTGAATCAAATCGTTCTCCCTACTGGTACATTAATCACTCTCGTTTACATATAATCAAACCATTTTATGTGACTCTTACTTATCTTTATCACATACTCATTTATATTGATATTAGTATGACAGCTCAAAATATTAAAGCAACTAACTAAATAAGCAATGCAGATGGCATGTTAGCCTCCCTTGAGCTCAGAACCCTTCTTGTGTGCATTCCCTGGCCGACCAGAATTCTTGTGATTAAGTGGTGAGCACTTTGACAGTCGGCCCTATGGAGGTCAGTTCTTAGGGTGTGAAGAGTACTGGAGATGGTACTCGAGGTCCGAGTAGAACTGCCTGGCACCCAGGTTTCGTCTAAATTGTTTGCCAACCTTTTTTTGTTGTGAGCACTTGTCAATGATCGGGATCTCTTGCCTCGACCTTCTCAAGGCAAAAAATGTTCCCGATGTTCTTTTCAAATTGCTTTGATCTCCTTATGTATGAGGGAAATCTTCTGATCCTAGATGTCTTGAGGTCGATCCTTACGGTTCCTCGGACGTCTTCCCCTCAAAAAAAAAGCTATTTGCTATCTTTGCATGTGTGGCTCCCTTCTGAGAGGGACATGCATGTTGATCTTTCCAGCTTTACTCGCAAGGGAGAGGCTTAAGCAATGCACTTTAAAGAGAATTTTGACAAGCTGGTGCCTGACTGAATTCATGTTTGATTGGTCAAAGGTTTGGTCTCCGCAATTGGTCTCGCCTTGTTCTCAAGAATTATGGTTACTATGCAAGTGTCTTTTAGGTCATCTGCATCCCGAGGGAGATTACCCGGTGGCTCGAGTTGTCATGGCACTCGTCTTGACAGGATCTCAATGTCATGCTGCTTCCCATAGATGATGCCAATGGTAGAGGGTTGATTAGGTCCCAAAAAAAATTATCACCAAAATTTTCAAATCCAAAATAGCAATCACACACAAAAACTATTTACGTGGAAAATCATTTCTCTTTGAAGAGGAAAATCACAGGACATATTTTGAATAAATTCACTATTATTAAATCAATTATAATAACTCATGTTTATGTCTCCCTTGAGATCAATCCTCTTGTGTATATCTTATGGCTAAAGAAAATAATTTTTTTTTTTTTTTGCTCTCACACACACTAACTGCGCTCACTGCGATTTCTTATTCTTTCTCTTCCAGTGGCTCATCTTGGCTGCTCTCTCTTTTTCTTTCATGCAACTCTCCTTGGATGCATTTTCTCTTCTTCTTTCTTCACTTTTCAACATCAAACAAAGCCTCACAAATTCTCATTGATTTGTGCACTTTACAAAAAAAAAAAAACATTGTGGAGAAAATCCAAACCTCGTTATCTCTTTCTTTGCATTACTTCCCAAGTAAATTTTTTTTTTTTCTCTCTTGATTTCATGCTCTATTTTTTCTATCTCCATAAGGACTCTTGGCCCAAAGCTATCAATTTCTTAATAGCATTGTCTATTTATAAGACTCCAATTTCCTATTCTTTTGCATACAAAGAATACTGTGCGCACCCAAAACTGAAACCCGTTGGGCTGGGCCTCGCTTGGACTCACAACTTACTTGTATAGTGGGTTTGGATTTCCTACACTGGGTCGTTCTTAACGCTAAGACTTAACGTGATCACTGTTCTCTCCTCAGGGGTCTGGGCCACCTTCTCACTCTGCTCACTCTCTGTTTATACTCTTCTTACAGTCAATTTTCCAACCCTTGTCTTCTCAAAACTTCCAGTATTTATAGTCCATAGTTCAGTGGGGAGGTCATAATTACTTGCCAGTGAGTGCAACCGGCAGTCCAGTATTATCGATCGTAAGTGGGTGGTTAGGTGGGAGTGGGAAGCGGTGAGGGTGGCGTTGGAACTTGGTTCCCACCTCCACGATAGTTCTCGGCAGCGGTGCCTCTCCGAGGTACGGCCGGGTAGGTACAGGGCGGGGCGTCCCGAGAGTCTAATATTTATCACTGCTCGGGAAGGTGTTGCCGAGAAACGATGAAGAGGCAAGGCTTGGGCCTGCAGCACGCTTGGCTCGGGGGTGGGCCTCCGAGTAGAGGGAGACTGGCCTTATGGGCCATATACCCAGGCCAGGGTCCAAAGCCCAATATAGGAGACGGTGCGGGGGCCGTACAATAGCCCCCCTTGATTCGCTCCCCATTCCCGGGAGTGAATCAAGGATCACAAGGGGCAAATACCCGTTTGGGAAGTCGAAGGGTCAGTGCCCGGCCGTTGATGGGCCCATTAATGCGTGTCTCAAAAGACGCGTTTGGAATTGATTGACGGCCTATCCGTCATCACTGTCTGACGGTTCGTGAACCGAGGCGTTACGCGTGTGGCAGTTGAAGCGACGGTCCGCGTGGTTTCCTGCCAGTGGATTATTTAATGCTTCTCATTTTACTCCCCACGCCTATAAATAGTCCCTCTAGTCACTGACCTTCACTTTCGCATTCCTCACTTTACAATATCTTACTCTGCCGAGCATCCCTCCTTCATGGTTCACCCTCTGGCCCACAGAACACACTTCCTCCTTAGAGCCCACAGTAAGTTCCTTTCCCTCTTCTTGCTTTTTCTGTTTAGCCAGTTCAGTCTATTCTTTGATAATCATAGCATTTCTTTTCTTGATTTTCTTTGAAAAACACTCGCTTTGAAAAATGAGTTATTCTCACCTCCTTTCTTCCGAACATGCTTTGGCTAGATTTAGGGAAGCCTATAATGTTCCTAGTGACGTAGACATTGCCTACTGCAGCAATATGGGCGATATTGACATCCAGAGGCGCCGTGGTGAAAACACGGTGTTCTTTCCCTTGATGGCCATTCTAGAGGGTGGGCTTAGGTTCCCGGTTGACCCTCTAATTCTTAGTACCCTTATATTTTACGGCCTTTGTCTCGACCAACTCTCTCCCAACTTTTACCGGGTAGTGAGTTGCGTGAGTAGGTTGAACCAGTTGTACGGGCTGCAACTAAATCACTATGACATTAATCAAATGTATAGTCTGTGCGGCAATATTGAGTCGAACTATTATATAAAGACTAGGGATGTAAGGGTACGACTTATTTCATGCCTACTAGACTCAAACCGAAATTCGGCTAAAGATTTCGTTCGGGTGAGTGGCAATTGGTTTGCTGAGGAGATCCCCTGTGCATTTTCGCCGCGCGACGTTGGTCGGTGACTAACTTTTATTTACTTTGGTCTCTTTTGATTTTGGTCCGGTTATGTAATCACTAACCCTTATTTCCTCTGTGCAGAGAGCAAAAGATTCAAGCCGGACCTCAGAGTGGTACATGTTCGGGACCTGAATTTCGTGCTCAGGTCGGAAATCTTCGTACACTCGGACGGACAACTCCGAGCGTCTCACCTTATTCTCGGTGTCAATCCCGTCTACTCAACTTGGCAGGCATTCAGCCAAGCTTTGCTAGTTGACAGCCCTCTCCTCTCATATATTGACGTCCGGCACGCAAACTTCTTCCCCCCAAAGCTAACTGTAGGCGAGGCACGTGATCTCGGCCCCCGGTTCATTTGTTCAGACGAGCGACAGCCCATCCGTGACGAATCAGCCGAGCGCGTATCTGCCGAGCGCAAGAGACGTGCCCACGAGCAAATCCAGCAAGAAGCTCCTGCTTAGCCCGAGAGAACTGTAGAGCCCGGGGCTCCTGTTCGGGAAGGGGAGGGCGCAGCCGCGGAACCAACTAACTCTTCTAAGACAGGATCCGATCAAGGCAACGCCATGGTGGCTAGGAGGAAGATGACGATCGACCGCTTTGTCCCGAGCGCCCGGCCTGCCGCGCAGCAACAACAAACCTCCGGCCAAGATGCTTTGCCTCCCGCTGTCCTATCAACCCGAGTTCGAAAAAGGCCGCGCACAACCGATCAGACTCAGACGGGCTCGGGCAACGTGCCCCCCCAACCCTCGGCCGGTATTGTCATCCGGGAACCGGTAGCGCAAATCGGGATAGACCTGGCGTCTACTTCCCGGGCTCCGGCAGCATGGCGACCCTCCTTCCAACTTGGCGGCGAGCCTCTTCCGTCGACGGCCAGTGCCCGAGTATGGGACAAAGGTTATGGGGGCCGTGTGGCGCAGAGCCTTGTGCGCGGCATCCTCTTGCCCAAGGACTCGCACGCTTTTGCAGAATCGACGGACGAGTCTTTGGGGAGGCGTTTGCAGTGGCACACTATAGCGGTAACTGTTTCGCTTTTCTTTACTATTCTCGGTTTCCCATTTGCTTATGTACGTGTACTTTCCATTTTACCTTACAAAGTGAATATTGTGGCCAGGCCGCGCAAATGTCGTACGTTGTGGACGGGAGATTGAAGGAGCTGGCCGAGGACGTTGAGCGGGAGAAGGCTCTAAAGGATGTCGCCGGGGCCACGGTGAAGGAGAAATCGAAAATTGCCGAGGAGGCAGAGAATAAAATTGCTACAGCCGTCAAGGCCCAGGCTCTTGCCGAAACGAAGTCTGAGGAGCTGGAACTGCAACTGGGCGGCACCGAGCTTAAATTGGCGGATGCTCAGAGCTTGAACACCATGCTGGAAGGACAATTGGCCGAATCGAAGGCGGCGTTGGAGGCTTGTGAAAACAAGTGGTATAACGAGGGGTTCGCGGATGCCGAGAATTCGGCGGAACTGGTCATTCGCCAGGCACACAGGCTCGGATACGAGGAGGGTTGATTCGCCGCTCTCCAAGCCTTGGGGATTCCCGAGGATTCTCCGTTGAGGGATCGCAGCAAGATTCCTTTCCCGAGCATCCCCCAAATCGAGAATCCTGCGCCCCTTGTTATTGATGAAGAAGAGACCTCCAGCATGAGGGAACTGGTGAACGCCATTGACTCTCATGCAGTGCCGACCGACATGGAGGGGACCAGCCACCCCCATGTTGGGGACCGAACCGGGGAGGACATCCAGCCGCCAACTCCGTACGCCGACCAACGCTCTCAAGAGGACGCATCCTCCGCTCATGTGGCGGATATCTAAATTTGAAAACCAGCTCTTCTTTATCTTTTCCTTCTTTTGAGAACTTAAATGAGCGGATTTGCCTATGTCACCGGGTTGTGGTGACGGGATAACTTTTTGATGTATTTTCTTTGTTTCGAGTTGCCGGGTTTTGGCAACAAAACATTAATTTAAGTTTTATGCTTTTATATGAATGCTTTATCGTGTTGCTCTTTAGTATTGCCCGAGTAATGAACTCTTGTTGGTTGCCTCTTTATTGTGATGTGTCCGACCATGGTAAGGTTTCCACCTACTTGGTGATAGGGATCGAACCGAGGGTCAGGCTTCTGTCCTTAGAGTGAATCGTCCGGGTTTCCACCTACTTGGTGATAGGGATCGAACCGAGGGTCGGGTTTCTATCGTTAGAACAAAAAGGCTAAGGTTTCCACCTGCTCGGTGATAGGATCGAACCGAGAGTCAGGCTTCTGTCCTTAGAACCCTTAAGGTTTCCACCTATTTGGTGATAGGATCGAACCGAGGGTCAGTCTTCTGTCCTCGAACCCTTAAGGTTTCCACCTGCCCGGTGATAGGATCGAACCGAGAGTCGGGTTTCTGTCCTTAGAAGAAAAAGGCTAAGGTTTCCACCTGCCCCGTGATAGGATCGAACCGAGGGCCAGGCTTCTGTCCTTAGAGGCCTTTAGGTTTCAACCTGCTCGGTGATTGGATCGAACCGAGAGACAGGCTTCTGTCCTTAGAAGGAAAAGGCTGCGGATAAACCATGTTCGGTGATTGGGATAGAACCTAGAATCAGTGGTAGAGAGTTGCGAAGCTGCATGAAAAACATAATATATTTACCAAATATATACAATAGGTTGCGTTTTAACTTTATGCCCGGCGTATTGTCCATCAATGATAGTACTTCTTGAGATTGTGGACGTTCCAAGGTCGGGGCAGTTGTCTCTCGTCTAGGTCTTCCAAGAAGTAAGCCCCATAGCCGGCCACGGCCGTGACCCTGTAGGGTCCCTCCCATGTCTGTGCCAATTTCCCGGCACCAGTGTTCCGCATGTTGCCTACGGCTTTTCTGAGAACCAAATCCCCGGCGATGAACTCCCTCGTTCTTACACTTTGGTTGTATCTCTGGGCGAGCTTCTGCTGATATTTTGCAAGCCGTATTGTCACCATTTCGCGGTATTCTTCCACCTTATCCAAATATTCTACCATCATTTTGTCGTTCTGGGCGTGACTGAACCCCGCTATTCGCGCACTGCATAGATTCACCTCGGTAGGGATCACGGCTTCTGCTCCGTACGTAAGAGAGAAAGGAGTCTCCCCGGTGGACCGTCTAGGAGTGGTGCGATATGCCCACAAGACTCTCGGGAGTTCCTCGGCCCAGTTTCCCTTCGCGCCCTCCAGCCTTTTCTTCAGCCCGCTCACAATTACCTTATTTACGGCCTCGGCCTGACCATTGCCCTGAGGGTAAGCAGGTGTCGAGTACCTGTTCTTGATACCGAGGTCACCGCAAAAATCTCGGAACGCCCGGCTGTCAAACTGTAGCCCGTTGTCCGATACGATAGTGTTCGGCACCCCGAACCTTGTGATGATATTTTTCCATACGAATTTCTTTACTTCCACGTCCCGTATGTTAGCCAATGCTTCCGCCTCCGCCCACTTGGTAAAATAGTCCACGCCTACCAAAACGAACTTTCGCCCCCCCGTTGCCCGAGGGAACGGTCCGATGATGTCCAGCCCCCATTGCGCAAAAGGCCAAGGACTATTGATCGGATTCAGGTGGCCCGCAGGCTGGTGGATCAGAGGGGCGTGCTTCTGACACTGTTCACACTTTCGCACATACTCGCCGGCGTCCTTCTGCATCTGAGGCCACCAGAACCCCTGAGTCATTGCTCGGTGCGCCAATGACCGTCCTCCGACATGGCCGCCGCACACCCCGGAGTGGAGCTCTGCCAAGAGCTCGCCCACCTTCTCCGGGCGTAAGCATAGGAGGTACGGCCCTCCGAAGGACCTTCGGTATAAAGTCCGGTCTTCTGCCAACCAATACCTAGGAGCCATCCTACGAATCTTGATGCCCTCCTTTTCGTCCCTCGGCAGTCGGTCTTCGGCGAGAAAGTCGACAATGGGGTCGATCCAGCATGGTGTAGGGGCTGCGACTGCCGTGACATTGATCCCTGTGGTTCCCGAGTCTCTCATTATCCTGACGCTCGGCTCTCGAATGAACTCTACTTTGATCAGCCGGGGTATCCCTTCGGATACTGACGACGCCAGTGTGGCGAGGGAATCAGCGTGTCTGTTCTGTGTTCGGGCTATATGGAAGACTTTCACCGTGTTGAAGCCGGCCAAAACTAGCCTTGCTTGTTCTAGGTACGCTTTCATCCGGGGATCTCGTGCTTCAAAACTGCCTTGCACCTGATTAACCACCAGACGCGAATCCGAGTATAGCTCAATCTCCCGAGCCCCCAGGCTTGAAACTGCCCTTAGTCCGGCCAGAAAAGCCTCGTATTCTGCCTCGTTGTTGGATGCCCTAAAACCCAACCTAAACGAGTGTTCTAGTCATATTCCTTCCGGGTTGATCATAACAACTCCTGAACCGGCACCCGTGGAGCTCGACGCTCCATCTACGTATACCTTCCACGACAAGCCTCCAGTCGGCAAACCATCTCCCCCTTCTCTTTGGGTGAAAACTCAGCGATAAAATCCGCAAGGACCTGGCCCCTCACCGAGCTTCAGGGTCGGTACCGTATGTCGAAGGAACCAAGTCTAGTTCCCCATTTGGCTAGTCGGCCCGTAAAGTTCGACCTCTTTAATAACGACTGTAATGGGTACTCGGTCAGGACATATACTGTGTGTACTTGAAAGTAGTGCGGCAACTTCCTGGTGGCGTGTATTAGGGCCAACACGAGCTTCTCCAAGGGCAAGTATCTCGTCTCGGCGTCGACTAGAGTCTTGCTGATGTAGTACACGGGTTGCTGGATTCCTTTGTCCCTCAGAAGTACGGCACTCACGGCGTGCTCGGGCACCGCCAGGTATATGAACAAATCCTCACCTGGCTCTGGCGTCGTAAGCATGGGCGCCCATGCCAGATAATTCTTCAGATCCACAAAGGCTTCGTCGCACTCTTCACTCCACCGAAATCCAGTCAATTTCTTCAGCAGTTGGTAGAATGGTCGGCAGCGATCTGCGAATTTTGAGATGAACCGATTAAGGGCCGCTAGCATCCCGGTTAAGACTTGCACTTCCTTCGGGTTGCTCGGTGGCTTCAGTCTTCTCACAGCTTCTATCTGGTCGGGGTTGACCTCGATTCCCCGCACACTGATCAGGTACCCTAGGAACTTCCCGGACCCAACGCCAAATGCGTACTTCTCCGCATTAAGGCGCAACTTGTGCCGTCGGAGAACCTCGAAAACCGCCTGGAGGTCCCCCATATGCAGGGCTTCCTGTTTGCTTTTCACCACCATGTCGTCGATGTACACCTCGACCGTGCGCCCTATCTTGTCTCGGAACATTCTTGTTACCATTTGTTGGTAGGTGGCCCCGGCGTTCTTCGGTCCGAAGGGCATCCTCGTGTAGTGATAATTTGCCTCCGGGGAGATGAACGCCATTTTTTCTTGATCCTCGGGTGCCAGGGCGATTTGGTGATACCCTTGGAAAGCGTCAAGAAAACTCATCCTCGGGTGCCCACACGTGGCGTCCACCAGCTGATCAATCTTTGGCACGGGAAAAGGGTCTTTTGGGCAGGCTCTATTCAGATCGGTGAAGTCGACGCAGACCCTCCACTTGCCATTCTTCTTCTTCACTACCACGGTGTTCGCCAACCAATCCGGGAAGAAGATCTCCCGAATCACCCCTACCTCCTTCAATCTTTGCACTTCCTCTTTTACTGCCTCGTAGTGCTCCCAGGCCGATCTCCTCGGCCTCTGCTTTTTAGGGGCGAATGAGGGGTTAACTCCAAGCCTATGCACGATGAATTCGGGATCCACCCCGGGCACCTCGTATGGACTCCATGCAAACACGTCCATATTCCGTATTAGGAGTAGCAACATCTCTACTTTTTCCCGGTCCTCTATGCTCTCCCCTATTTGGAAGTACTTGTCTGTATCCGGCAACACCTTTACCTTGAGCATATTCTCGGCGCGCCCGACCTTCTCTGGCGGGCTCTGTAATTGCTATAAAGGCGTCCCCGATGACGAACATTTGGGGTCGGCCTGATCCTTCTGGTCGGTTTGCTCCTTCTTCCAATCGACCATGGAGATCAAACATTGCCTGGCCGCCTGCTGATTTCCTTGTATCACCGTGACACCATAGTCAGTATGAAACTTGACCCTCATATGCAGAGTGGACGGGACAGCCCCCATTGCATGTATCCATGGCCTCCCAAGAATCGCCGTGTAGGGGGAATACGAGGCAACTACGAAGAAGCTTACCATTACCTCCTTGCCCCCCATGTTCACGGGCATAGAGATTTGCCCCTCGGGCGCCACCATTTTCCCGTCGAACCCAACCAGGGGAGTGTTGTACCTCGACAGATCATCATTCCTTAACCCGAGCCCCTTGAACAGGTCCGGGTACATAACACCCGCTCCGCTTCCCTGGTCTATCATTATTCTCTTCACAACGAAGCCGCCAACCCTTGTTGCGACTACCAATGCGTCGTCGTGCGGCTGAATGGTTCCTTCCAAATCGCTATCGTCGAAAGCGATCGGCTCTCGGGTAGGTCTGATCTTCTTCGCGGGAGGCGGCACGCCCGTACTCCCTTCTACCGATATCACTGTCAAGACCTCCTTCCCCTTTGCCGTTGAAATGCCCCTCGGTGCGACGTGAATAACGTTAATTATCCCAAGAGGGGGTGGAAGGGGATTCCCTCTGTGTGGTGCGCAATGCCCTGTTCCTCGATCCCCGGCGTCCGTCACAAAATCCTTGAGGTGTCCTGCCTTAGCCAACTGCCCGAGATGGTTTCTTAACACTCGGCACTGCTCGGTAGTATGTCCCCGGTCTTTATGGTAGGTGCAGTATAGGTTCTGATTCCTCCTAGAGGGGACGCCAGCCATCCGGTTCGGCCATTTGAAATACGGCTCGTGTTTGATCTTATCCACAATTTTATGCACGGGCTCCTTGAATGTCACGTTCACCTCCCCTACCGGTGCTACTGGTTCTTGAATCCTCAAATTTCCCCGTGCCCTCAGTTGAAAACCGCTCTGCCGAGGACGATCTGTGACCTGTGCCTTGCCTTTGCTTTGTATTCTGTCATCTTCCAGTCGCTTGTACTCCTCAATGCGCCTCATCAGCTGCCTCATATCCTCGGGAGGCTTCTTAGTTAACGATTCCCTCAATCCCGACTCCTCAGGCAATCCCATTCTGAAAGTGCTCGCTGCAATCTTCTCGTTCCCTCCGCCAATCTCGTTGTAGAGCTCCCAGTACCGGCTAGCATAATCACGGAGGGTTTCCCCTGCCCTCATCTTCATAGACAGCAGCGCGTCCACCGGTTGCTGTTCCCGGCTGCACGTCACGAAACGGGAACCGAATTCCTGTATTAGCTCGGCGAAACTATGGATGGAGCCCTTACGCAACCCGTTGAACCACCTCAAAGCTGTGGGACCAAGGCTAGAGGGAAAAACCTTGCACATCAGAGCGTCATTTCGGGTATGGAGAGACATCATCTGGATGTAGTGGCTAACGTGCTCCACGGGATCCGTTTTCCTGCCATATGAATTGAACGGCGGGCGCATAAATCTGTCCAGCATCGGTGCTCGCTCAATATCTGCTGAGAATGGGGATCGAGCCGCCCTGCATAGTGCACGACTCATCGCATCCATGGTCGCGTTCCTCGGCCGCCCCTCTGGAGAATCTGAGCCCCGATTCCTGTATTCCCGTGACCGAGAGCGATTTCGTCTTCGGCGAGATTCCGCTGAATGGGAGCGGTCTCGGCGGCGACGGGACTCCCTCGAGTGCGAACGCTCCCTGCGGCGGTGGGATCCTGATTGATTCGACCCCATCCCGTGTCTCTCTTCCTCGGCGTCAGGCCTTCCCCCTCGGCCGTCTTGACCCACTCGGCGGCGCTCGTTTCTCGCTTCCAACTCCAGGTCTTGTACTAACCTCCGCAGCCGCTCGAGCTCTTCATCCCTGGCGTCGGGCTGCCTGTGCCGGGAAGCATGGGATGCCGTTCTCCCCGTTTGGTACGACCCCTCTCCAAGACCGGATCGCTCTTCCAGTTGCTCGTAAGCCGGATCCTCGCGTCTCTTCTGCCTCTGTTCCCGCCAGGTGGAGCCCCGGGAAGACCCTGCCGAGCCGCTCTCGGCGTTACCTCCAGACATCTTCCTGTAAACAAGCCTCGGCGGAACCACTGCTTAGTAGGATTTCCCACAGACGGCGCCAATTGTGCGCACCCAAAACTGAAACCCGTTGGGCTAGGCCTCACTTGGACTCACAACTTATTTGTATAGTGGGTTTGGATTTCCTACACTGGGTCGTTCTTAACGCTAAGACTTAACGTGATCACTGTTCTCTCCTCGGGGGTCTGAGCCACCTTCTCACTCTGCTCACTCTCTGTTTACACTCTTCTTACAGTCAATTTCCCAACCCTTGTCTTCTCAAAACTTCTTGTATTTATAGTCCATAGTTTAGTGGAGAGGTCATAATTACTTGCCAGTAAGTGCAACCGGCGGTCCAGTATTATTGATCGTAAGTGGGTGGTTAGGTGGGAGTGGGAAGCGGTGAGGGTGGTGTTGGAACTTGGTTCCCACCTCCACGATAGTTCTCGGCAGCGGTGCCTCTCCGAGGCACGGCCGGGTAGGTACAGGGCTGGGCGTCCCGAGAGTCGAATATTTATCACTGCTCGAGAAGGTGTTGCCGAGAAACGATGAAGGGGCAAGGCTTGGGCCTGCGGCACGCGTGGCCCGGGGGTGGGCCGCCGAGTAGAGGGAGACTGGCCTTATGGGCCATATACCCAGGCCAGGGTCCAAAGCCCAATATAGGACACGGTGCGGGGGCCGTACAAATACAATTCTTCTTTGATGAGGAATAAACTTTCTTCCACACCAAGGAAACCCAAAAAAAACCAAATTAATTTTTCCTTCTTCAACTAGGAAACCCAATTAACTTTTCAAGTTACAATTGGAATTTAAAGCAATTTCCTAACAGATATAGGTAATGTTTACTACATATAAACTATTTTGCACACTAAGTTAGAAATCCACTTCAAGTCAAGATTTGAGTTGCTTTTGGGTTGTGTGTAAAACTGTGTAAAATTGTTTGTGTGCACCAAGTTTAACCCAATGGAGAAACTGCAAGAGAGGATCTAATTTGAAATTTAAAGGACAAAGTGCCACTTTATTTTAAATTTAAATGACGTTTTTTATTTGTAATATGTAATTTCAACCATCAAATGAATTCATTTGAAATTGAGAGGATCTCAATATAATACAAAGTTGAATTTTTTAGCAACACAATGCTACTGACACAATAAATTTCATAATATGTGAGGTGAAATTTTCTTTTTACTGATGTAATATCAATTTCACATAGAATCAACACTAACATCACTTTTGTTGTACACTGCCCATAAAATATCATATCAATAGTCGTAAAATTAGCTCTATTTATCACTTCTTATTGAATTTTTATCAAGCTGGTTAAACTAGCATTTCAGTTAAAAATAATAATCAAGCACCAATAAATACATCATGCATTAACATCAACACTTTGACATTCACAAATAACAAATGAATTGTAAATATCTTTATTATTGAGTTACTGTTCAACACAAATGGGTGGTTAGGTCATGTTCTAGGTGGAGGACGGTGGTTATGTCACAAATTGCGATCTGCTGAGCATAGATGGGTCGTGATGGTGGTACCAAATGGGTTTGATGATTCTAGTTGCGATGTGTGTGATTTGTTTGATTTGATTTTGATCTTGTAGACGAATTTGATGTAATTATCTTATAAATAGTATATTAGAGGAATTTTTTGAAATTACATCAATTGTAATGCTAGCTATTATTTCAGGCATGCATGTAATTAAAAGAAGGCACGCACCTTGAAGAACTTATGGCCAGAGGTCTTATCATCCCAAACCAACATCAAAACCCTCACTCCCTCTTGGGACTTGAACTTGAGCAACTCACCGAGCGTCGAATCTCCACCAAGTAGCAGTGGCGGAGTCTGCTCTCTCACCAGCTTCACCTTGTGAAAAACCGACCACCCAACAATGTAAATCAAATGGTGAGCCTCTGAGATCGCAGAGCAAATGTCCTCCCAACACTTCTCGTGCTTGAAAACCTTACCACCGTCCAATTCAATCTCCGGCAATAACCCGTCCGGCACGTGCGCGTCTTGGTACAACCTCACGGAGCCTCCTTTTCTCAACGGGAAGTACGAGCGTACTACGCCGCCGCCTTTGTCCGACGCAATACCATGCTCGTACCTTGGATTTTCATCAAACGACGTGAACTGTAGTACGAGATGAATCTTCGCGTTTAGTGTCAGTGGTTTTTTGGAGGAGCTGAGGATGTCGAAATCGTTGGAGATGAATACGCCGGTGGCGATCTTCGAAGCCGGGATATGGACGGTGCCGATTATCTCGGCGCCGAAGATGTCGTCGTCTTTGACATGGAATGTTAATTTATTTACGGGGTGTGCCAGTGGGATACGGAAGTACTGGTTCCATTTAGGGCTGGTGGTGTTCTTGATGACGCGCGTGCTAGCCACTGTGACATTTGAGACTAAAACTTCGACGTAAGGGTTGCAGAATTGGACTTTGGGTTTGTGTTGACGGGTTTCGATAGTGTAACTGTCACGGGCGGTGAAGCAACGGCGGAGCTGACGAACATCGATGAGGGACAAGTTGGGTAAGTTTTGGGCTTCGACGATTTTCAGGTCTAGGTCACCATGGAGCATGATGAACTGGTTGTCTGAACTGGACTCGGACACTTCCATTTCACACTGTTTGTAATTCTTGTTTAGCAAAAGAGAGTAATTAAAGGGAAAATAATAGTGCTTTTTTGAGTTAGGGAAAGGTACAGTGTTAGTAGGGTGAATTAAGAAAGGAATAAAGGAATACGTGAATGGTGAGAAAACTGGATTTGGTTCCTTGCTTTGCATGGAGCGGAGCAGAGTGCATGCGGATCTCGTGGGGCCTTTGTGATTATTTGAAGATGAAGATATTGGTCTGGTACAAACACTTTTAACTGTGTGAGTGATCTCACATTGATCAAGAATAAGTTCTTTTTGTGTGGTTATAAACCATTGTAAACCTTGTTTAATATCTTAATTAAGACGTGGGATTTTAGTGTGAACTTAAGCCTTATTTATATCACACGTCTCGCTTGGTGCGTTTATGCCTTGTGTTTGTGTTCTTCCTCTCCTACATACTTTTTTTATTATTTTTTTTTGTGTGTGAACAGTATTTATGCTCTTCAAAATTAGCATGATTCCCTCTAATGTCGAATAAGATGCTCTTGTCAAGTCCACTCCTTGTTATAACATCTTCCATTGAGTTCTCGAAATCAACCCACTTCTCCTCATTTTGCTTCATTGTAAACAAATCCTTGCTTTCCCCATCGGTATAAGGACAGGGAATACAACAAGATTACAGAACAAAGAACCACCAGAACTTCAGTTTAGCTCTCTATCTCGATCAGAACAATATTACTATTCCTCTCTTCTACATAGAGTTATCTTTCTCTTCTATATAATTTTCTTGTGCGAATAGTATTTGTGCTTGTGCGATTGGGTATTCATGCTTTGATCTATTGAAAGGAAAGACATATTATTAAAGTTTGTTCTTGAACCTTTGTGCGTGAAAATATACAAATATTGACATTATAGTCTAATTCTTTGAATTGCTCGATCAAGAGAACTTGTCGTATCGAGATTTACTTTGGATGACACGAATTAACAAGAATAATACTTTAACGTGATTTTATGGCACTGTAAGATTATTTTTAAACTTCTTTCTATTCTCAATTCTCAATTCCTGTTAATCACTTAGGATATATTGTTTGTTTGATATTTACTTATTCACTAAAATATGTCTGTGTGCACCAGAAATGAGACTACTAGGCTGGGCCTCACTTGGGCTCACAACTTACTTGTTTAATGGGTTTGGATTTCCTACTTTGGGTTATTCTCGGCACAGAGACTCAATGAGATCATTTTTCTCTCTCTATATTGCTTCCCTCTCTCTCTCTCTCTATTCTTTCTCTGCTGAATTTTTTCCATCCCCTTACTCCTCTCTAGCTTCTTCTATTTATAGCCAGTTGTGGGTGGGATGATTATGATTACTTTCATAACTAGTGCGATGAGAGGTCCAATGTTGCTTATTGTAAGTGGGTGTTTAGGTAGGAGTGGCTTTGGAAATGGTTCCCACTTCAGCAGATGTGCTCGGCAGAGATGTTCCCAAAGGCACTGCCGGGAATGTAAGGGGTGGTATGACCGGACTATCAGATCCTTGCCCGAGGATGACTTGCCGAGCAATTGCCACGTGGTGAGGCAGGACGCAAGCTAGCGTCAGCTGCTTGTTCTTCAAGCCTTCCAGTATCATCCAGCTCTAGGCCCACAGCCTTTGAGGGTGTGGGCTGGAATCCTGGGCCAAACAGGGATTTGGCCCTTGGGCTTGGCTGTTGATCCACAATCCGAGGCCCAACTAGGTTTGAATGTCATGGGTGCGCACCAACACAAAAAATAGGGAACCGATTTCTTTTTTATGACATGGAGTCTATAACATAGCATGAGTTTCGTTAGTAGTTCTCAAATTTCTCATCTATCATATGGTGATAAGGATTAAAGTAAAGCATTTTAAAGCATTATGATGATTTTGAAACAATAATCAAAGGTTAGTAACAAATATGCAATTTAACTTATTTTTTGTTATTTACTTTTTTATTTTTCTTTTTATAGAATAATGATAAAATTATATTTCACCACAATTTGAATCAATTGGCCGCTGGGTGTCCACTAGGAATAATTATAGGGTTCAGACCTATGTTTCAATTATCCCTTGATTACTAATGTAAACATTTGATTTTTTTTTTCTGGGAAAGGTAGTGTTTATTTTCTTGTAAAATTTATTCTTCCTACGGAGTTGGTATTTTCTTTCCAGCTTTGGACACAGGATAGAAACTTAATCTTTACGGAAGATTCATTTTGCTTATGCTTTTTTTTTTCCCGCTTTAAAAAATGCATTTCTTATTTATGCATGTATGTTGTGTGCTGGTTTGTAAAATCTTTCTCCTTTATCTTTTTGAAATCATATGCAATCACTCATCACTCTTAACTAAATAGAAGTCCTCTCCCTTAAAAGTGTCTTGGGATGATGAGCACACACCCATTGATTGGTTGTTGGGTATGCTATTAAAAAGTCTCCCTTGATATCCTAATGGGATAAAGCAAGATTGGTTGATTGAGGTTCCCTCATCTCAAGAGTTTGAGAGGGTACGTGGTGTATCTGACATATAAAACTACTCTCTCACTTAGGTGTGGGTCCAGCGCTTATTGGGTCCACCTTTGTTTGAGACAATGGTTGCATATGCTTAATACACAATTGGTTTTCTCCCACCTCAAAACATTGAGTAAGCGATACTCAAATTAGTTGTTGCCGAAATACATTCCTTAAGCATTGGCAAACCTAGAATGCATCATATGGCAAAATTAGATTAGAGATGAGGAAGACCTAAAACCAAATCTTTCCCCAGCCTAAGATAAGACTATTTTTTAAATTCATGAAAAAGAACTACCAGTTTCTTTTTCTTGAAGAAGAAGAAATAGAAATAGAAGAAAAGAAAGTTTCTTCCACTACCTAGTAAGAGCATCTCCAACAGATGCTCTATCTCTACTTTTTGGAGAAAAAAACTCACTATTCACACTCCAACAACGTCTCTAAACGCAAAACTTTTCCAAATTTTTTTTAAAGTTGCTACAGTGGTTCTCTTAATCTAGAGAACAGTGTAGCAACTCCAAATCAATTTTTCTACTTAAAAAATTCATACATCTCAATAAAAAAACAACTCTTTCTCTCTCCTCTCACGGCTACAAACACAACAATCTTTCTCTCAAACATCTCTAAACTCAAGCATAATCAAAATACAAACTCAAAAACATAATCTTAAAATTAATCAAACCATAACAATAAAAGCCAAAAAAAAAAAAAAGACACAAGCCATCTACCATCTGGGCTGCGTTGGGGAGGAAGACGAGCAGCGACGGCGGAGCGGAAGGCGCGGCGGCACAGAGAGCGGAGTGAAGGCGCGGCGGAGCGAAGCCATCTAACCCATCTGTTCTTTCTCTCTCTACCTCTTTCTCTGTTTCTTATCACAGAGAGAGCTGGATAATGTTTTGGAATCAAATAGAAAAAGAAAAAAAAAAAGTAGAGAAAGAGAGCTGGAGAAAGAAAGAGAGAGAGGGAGGTTCTGGAATCAAGTGGAAAGTAGAGAAAAAACAGAGAGGATGGAGATAATGGGTATACGTGTGTGGTGGAGAAAAATCAAGAGAAAAAAAAGAAAAGAAACGTATGGATAATAGAAAGAAAGAAAGGAAAAATACAATTTAAAAATGCTATCACACTATTTTCACAATATTTTCACAATGAATTTTAATTAACATATTGTTATTAGCTAATATTGGTGAGTAAAAATATAATTTTAGCAGTAGGTTCAAATTAGAATTAGTAACAATTTTCCACATAAGATTTTGATGTGATTCTTATAAAAGTATTGCGAAAAATGTTATGAATATAACACTTTTTATTGAAAAATATAATTGTTGAGAATGAATATAGAAAGAATAAATGATGATAAAAAAATAATAAAGAAATAATATTTAAATAAAACAGAGAATGAGATAAAAAAAATTTTGAAAAATGTATTTGAAAAAGTGAGTAGTTAAAAGGTAAAAATCACTGTTCATTTTCTAAACAGCACAAAAATTTGAAAAATCTACTGGATA
The DNA here is from genome assembly GCA_019022515.1 of Quercus aquifolioides. NCBI lineage: Eukaryota > Viridiplantae > Streptophyta > Magnoliopsida > Fagales > Fagaceae > Quercus > Quercus aquifolioides. The sequence continues at coordinate 56,263,743 of CM032334.1, read as the reverse complement.
AAAGCTCTTGTACATAGTGTGTTATATGAAATAAACAATGCTCATAATATATATTGCGTTCTAAATTTCTAATCATTTGTTTATCGGGGGTAAAAAAAATAATTAAAAAAAAAATCGTCTCTTTTATGACAAACATTATCGCTTGTGTGCTCTCCACCAATTACCGAACATTATCGCTTGTGTGCTTTCCACCAACTGGGATAATGAACTTAGGAAGAACCCAAAAAATTAAAAAGATAAAAACCTTCTCACAACAGCCACCTAGAACCAAACAATGAGTGGCTTGCATTGTAATTGTTGACCTCCCCATGTGACAAGACTGGAAACCATGCATTTATACATGCACAAACATTCACAACATGTCATCCTTCTTGCTATGTTCACTAATTTGTATTACACAACCTATTGTAGCTCAACCGTTCATAGAATGCGGCAGAGAGTGAGGAGCACAAACTCTTTAACACCTTCAGTTTAATAACCTCAAAATCCTGACATATCACCGCCATTCTTCCTAACCAATTATGTAGGAACACAAACAATGGATGGAGATTATGTTGTTAGAGTATCAGGAAGGTGGGCCGAAAAAGCTCCCTGCACTTTTCCACCTACATCTGGGAAATTCTCTTGTCCAGGCAGGGGGCTGACCACCCCATGCTCATCTACCTGCACAGGATACTTAAGAAGGTGGCCCTGCAATAGCATAAAATTCGCATCTGTATACCTCTTCCAGTTATCTTTAGCAATCTCATTCACCATCTTCACACACTCCATACTCTCCGGCTCCTTGAAGCATGTATCCAGCATCCCAAGATGCTCAGCCCACAGTGACATTCTGTATCCATACACCTGCACATGGATATGTATTGTAAACCACATTACCAAGTAAATCCCATGGAGTATGAAATTCTTATATTATAAAATCTAAGCGATTTTTTTCATTCACTAGATTCAAACCGCACAACCTGCCGAAAGACAATAGGCAATGCTAATGATTGGAGATCATACCCATGCCTAGACATGAGCATAATCTTCGAAAAACTCAAACACCATCTTCACTCTTCTCCCTCCCCACTCCCCAGCTAAAGAGAAGAGAGAGGCATCTAGGATGTGTGTTTTTGTTTGGAATAGGAGGGAAGTTTGATCTCATGGTATGCTTGTTTTTGGTAATATCATCACTCTCACCAACCGAACTGGCTTGACTGTTGGCCACCCAACTCGTTTTGGAATAATTATCAGGTGCTCCTTGAGTACAGTAATGTGATGCTCCATCCTCTCACATTCATGGTAGATCTCACTAATTAAATTCAGTGTGGGCTCTACCATGAATGTGATGGGGCACCAAGTCCCCGTTCTCCGGGAGTATCTAATAATTTTCCCTCATTTTGTGTTGTTGAGACATGTGCCAACGTGAGCTGAGTGATGTGCAGCGCTACTGAATGCCAGCATGTAGCTGTGCTCAGTAAGAAGGGAAAAAAAAAAGTTACAAAAATGGGAAAGGAGCATTTTTTTTCTTTGGGTCTGATGAACATGTAGTGTTGTGTTCAAGTCTCATGAACATCTACTGTGAAGCACTATCAATTATCATTTCACACTCATTGTTTTGTTACATTCTCCAAAGCCCTGAAATGGAAAGTATGAAAGAACAAGAAATATAACAACCTGACCACATGGATGTTTCTTCCTTGATGCCCAAGAGTGATGGGGCTGATATGCACCCATAGCTATCTCCGTGTCCTTTGTACCAGCCATGGATCTCTGGTTAATATTGGCAGATCCCACTATTACATACTCATCATCTACTATCATTCCCTTGGCATGAACATAAATCATAAACCGCTTGAACTTCTGTGCATCTGAGACCTGAAAGAAAATTTCAAATTATGACCAACTCCAAAAGAATTAATTTATTGCAAATATATGAAATGAAACCGTATTTCAATGCATCAGGATGGTGTGATTCCAAAATTTTGAGAACTTCTATATGTATCTTAGTAAAATAAATAAATAAATAAAAGCCAAGTATCAAACAAAACAGCTGAGAAAAAAAAAATTAAAATGGCAAATCCCATGAGAAACAATTTCCAAAGCCATTTGCATGATTAGAACATTGAGAAGTTAAAAGTTATTATGTGCAATATCTTTGAGATGCACATGTTTTCCTATGCCAAACAAAACCTGGAGTATGTCAAGATAATTTAAGTTGCTGAGAAGTGGATCTATGTCACAGTGGTTGTTGGAAAAAAGAAAGAAATTCTCAGCAGTAGAAGTTACGGACTACCTGTTTACCCTAGGCCAAACACAAACCGGAGTATGTTTTGATAATTTAAAATAGCAAAAAAGAGATTTCCATTAGAGCAAATACCTTATCAGCATTATCATCTAAACGTTCCTCAGGAATATCTTCCCGGTTACCAAGGCAATAGAAATTGAGGTAATGTAGAGGATGTGAATCCCCAAGCTGCGTATCTTTCAGTTCCCGTGCAACTATATCATACATCATTTGCATTGTTTGGCCCTGCCAAGAGCAAACGAGTAAAGCTAGAATATGAATTGTGTTATTCAAGTTGCCATCATCTATATTGTCCACTTTTTGGACTTAAGTTCCATAACATCTCAAGATCACAACCTAAAACAAACAAACAAACAAACAAACAAAAAAAGTACAATCCAGGTGAATCTAATAACATACGGAATTGTTATCAATAAATCAATCCAAACCAAAAATTGCCGAGAATACAACCTATAGGTTAGCAGCAATAGAAGAGAGAAGGTAACTGATGCCCAAAAGAAGTCCTTTATTTGTTTTTCCTGATTTTTATTTTGAAAAAGTATCAGCCATTTGTAGCTATCATGTCTGTCCCGAGACAACAACAAAGCCTCAGTCCCAAAATTTGGGGTTGGCTATGGATCCTCAACAAATTAAATTGGGTTAGCCACATGAATTATTTTTCCCGTCATGCAACAAAATTTCCAGTTTATAGTCTAAAATTAATTAATCATATTTTTTCTTATTGGTAATTTACACACACACCCGATAGGTCTTGAACCCACAACCTCACCTTCCACCTTGCTCTTACAAGGGGTGGAGGTGTCATTTGAGCTAGAATTCATTGGCAATAACCATATTACCTGCCAAAAGAGAATTTCTTGCATAGCTGCAGAAGCTGGATTACCCTCAGGCCACATTGGTAAGATAATATACACTGCAAATCTCTCCTTTGCTCTAATTTTACTAGCTATCTTTAATGCCAATTCCATCGGGATTAGATTATCAGCTCCTGCTCAAACCATGAAAGTCAATAACTTGAGAAGGTGTTCCATCCAACAAATAAGGAAGATATTCAATACTTAGAACATGATTGTTACCCAAATATATATACAGAAAATACAAAGAACAGAATCTAAGGTCAGAAATAATACTAAGGGAGAGAGAACAATCAAGCCTATCCTTACGGAGGCTAAAATTACGTAGAATTTCAGCAACTACTAAATACATTTCAAAAATTGACAATAATTCATCAATTTTGCATGGATACATTAGCAGATGGCATTATATAAGACGGATATTATATGTATTAGAGGCTAGTTCTCAAATATAAACCACTAGGACTTGGAGTTCTCAAGAATACTAGTCTACATTAGATACTCCACCGCATAGCAAAAAGAGAACTCAGCTACTAGGAATGGAAACAATATTGTATAGACAAGCAAGTAAAATAATGTGGTGTAACAGAAGATTATGAACTTGACCTGCAAATTCATACGATGGCCATGCATATGATGATCCAAGAAAATACTGATTTTCAATATATATGAAATGTTGAGCAGATCTGATTGCCTGGATGTATCCTGTTTGAATGCTTTTATCTATAACCAAATTTTTTGCACAAATAAGGTTCTGCAGTAGAAGAATTCCAATTAGAAATTAGGACATTGCAATATGATGTGCAACTGATTACTGATGTATAGAAGTCTTGGTCTATGTCACAGCAAAGAAGCATTGAAAATCTTGTCAATATAAATTAATTTTTTTTCTACATAAAGAGAGAAGGTATAAAAATAAAGACAAAAAGGAAAGGAAAGAAAAAAGTCATATAAAACCTGTTTCTCAGCAAGCTCAGCACTTTTAGGAAAGCCTTTCACTGATCCCGAGTCAATGGACCTAAAAATCTACAAAAGCAAAATAAGTAGAGGAAATTTTCAATCCCGAGTCAATGGACCTAAAACAAGGGAACTTTAACATAAAAGAAACCTGTAAAATCAAACCTGAACATGCCAACTTTCAGGATCATCTTCATCGGAAACCCATAACTTGGGATCATCTTCTGGAATAACTGTGGACTTATCCTTTTTGGTAGATGGGTCAGGACTTACTTTTTTTTTTTGAGAAACAGGTAGGTCAGGACTTAGTATCCAAGAGATGCGTTCTATTTTTATTAAAGCATCATCACTCCAATGGGTAGTAGCCCTTTTGAATCGTAGTCCAAACTCCTTCCATTTTGTTGCTTTTCTCCAACGCTGCTCAAAGTTTAAAAGAACATCATATGCAGCAGGCCCCTCAACTCTGCAGTGTAAATCATGCCATGGTTGCCTTGGAGCCTTGGTTCCAGCCTAGTTGATTCATAAAACATATGGACAAAACAGAGAAAGTCAAAAAGAAACACCTGCTACAGCATCACAACCTGTAACTACATAATAGAAATAAGCAGGAATGCACCTAAAAAAATAAAATAAAAAAATGAGGGAAAATCATGACTTCAAACTTGATGAAGTGCATAAATTACTTCAATACTATGGCAGCATTATGTTAGCTTAAAACTATGTTGGCAAACAAATTGTGAGACATCTAGCATGTACAATGGAACTTTGCACAAGGAGTACAAAGAAGTTGAGAATGGATTATAGAAAAAGAGGTCTATACAGGTCCGGAATGCATCTGATTAAAATTTATGCACCTGAAAATTTTATGCTCAGAATGAGGCCTACAAATCTACAATATATATTGTTGATGGGTGACATGATAATTGACAACATTCTGAGATGAAAGGTGGAAGCAGTAGTCAGTTATGTAACCTAAACATTACTACAACTCAAACATAACGACATATAACTAAAATTGAAGAGAATCCACTACCTAGGACTAGGAGTGCCTTTTGTGTTATGGTTACTCTTGTGGTTCCATGTAGAGAGAGAGAGAGAGAGAGAGAGAGAAGACAGAAGGGGAACTTCAGAACCAAACTTGAAATGAAAATGTGTGTGGTCTAAATTTTATATGGAGAGAGAGACAGAGACAGAGACAGAGCAAAGTCATGAACATGGCTATTTTTTGGGGCTCTGATCAAATCTCAAATATGAATAAAAGCCAAATATAAACACAATTGTTTATGTATCGACCAATATGTCCAATTCAACCATTCAATACAATTCATACAATATGCATGTTTGTATCATATGATTCAAGAGTCAACCCGATCCGCACCTAAATTACAGCATTTTTATCTTGCGCCGATTTGATCCACACCACCAGACGATATGCATCACATATCGTCTGATACTAACAACATGATGGAGAACCTCAAGCAATATGATTAGTAGATATCATCTCTTGCTCTAAAGCCATATGGTAGATCACTTAGCCAAGGAGAAAGGGTTGGGGGGGTGGGGAGGATATGGAAGAACATTATATTTTTAGAATTGGTACTAAGAACTATAGGTGTCATCTCTTGCTCTAAAGCCATTATGAAAAATTATGCAATCACATGAAAGCCCTTTGAGTTAAAAACCAAGATCATAGATACCCCAAAAAAAACATCGAAAACATTTAAATGATATATAGATGGCATGTTACAATATTCTGTTACAAAACCATTTAACCAAAAACTTACCAGAAATGTAGGGTTGTGATAATCATTTTCAAATACAGTATTAAGATCGCGAAATAGGCGATGCTCAGGTGTATCATATCGACCATCACAAAGATCAATCCCTCCTAAAAATGCAGTTATCTTACGATAATTACCAGATGCCTGCGTGTCCACAAGAACACATTTTTGATGGTGTGTGAAAAGGCCTCCAACAACCTGTATGGAACCATCACATAAGCAACTTCAGCAAGTTTTCCAGCTCAAAAGAAAGCAAATGTTATATCAAGATCAAAGAAATAATAAAACTAAGCCAATGAAACTAGGATTCCAAATCCAATACAATTGAAAATGAGATTAAACCTGAAAATAATTAAATACATCCAAAATAAACAAACACCAAAATCATTATTTTTCTAAAGACAGTTCACAACCCATAGAACATATTCACCTGTTGCTTGAAATAGCCCAGCTTACTGCTACCATAGCGAGGTGCCAACACACAAGTGACTGATGAATGCTTGAAAAACTTCTTGATCTCTTCATCATGCGTTAGCATCATTCCAGGCTGCAACCATTCCCACTTCAGATTACAACTCAAAAGGCACACAAGCCAGTTGCAAAATACACATGCACAGTAACATCAATGTCCCCTCATGATCACCACCAAAGTACTTAAATTCAATTACAGTACAAACACTAACAACTAGTTTGGTATCTACTAATGAAACCATTGCCATGAACCAAGCGATTCAAAGAATGACAGCCATTCCTCCGAACACAATTACAACAACAACAACCAAGCCTTAGTCCCAAAATTTTCAGTTCAACCATGGATCTCAACTGACTAATTAGGACCAACCACATATATTCTTTTCCACCAATTTATTCTATTTGAAATCATAGTCTCTATTACTTCTTTAATTGACATGTCATTTTTTACTATTTTAATAATATTACTTTAGGCTTGCCTCTTAATCTTTTTTCACTCCCTTCACTTAAATCAAATCACTTTTAAATCAAGAACTTATTTACATAACGTGAAACAAAGCTAAAAACTAGCATTTTTTTCAAAAAAACTAGCATTTTTTTCAAAAAAACTGAAATTATTAATTATTTAAATAAATTTTAAAGTAACAAGGAGTAGGACCCGCAAACAATACATGAAACGAGCAAAATATCAACTTATAAATCCAACACCAAATCATTCCATTCTATCCAAGGCTATTAATTCCTAAATTAACGTATCATTTTTTATTATTCTATCTTTAGCACAGACTCCCATGTTAAAAAAGCTCTATGACTATGCCTATGCCTATGACAGCTCAAAATATTAAAGCAAATAACCAAAAAAAAAAAAAAAAAGCAAAGCAGGTAAAGAGAATTTAATAATCTAAAGCAATTACTCAAAACGAACCGTTTTGATGATGCCGAACTTATCGTGCGAAGTCTTATCATCCCAAATCATGAACAAAACCCTAACTCCCTCTTCAGACTTGTACTTGAGCATATCACCGAGCGTCAAGTCTCCGCCACGTGGCAATGGCCGTGTCGGCTCTCTCACGAGCCTGATCTTGTGATAAACCGACCATCCAACAATGTAAACCAAATGGTGAGCCTCTGAGATCGCATAGCAAATGTCCTCCCAACACTTCTCGCGCCTGTAAACCTTGCCTCCGTCCAGTTCAATCTTCGGTAGCGACGACTCGTCTCGCACGTGCGCGTCTTGGTACAACTTCACGGAGCCTCCTTTTCTCAACGGGAAGTACGTGTGAATCACGCCCTTGTGTTCTGGATCTGACGCAATGCCGTGCTTGTACCTTGGATTTTTTCCGAACGGCGTGAATTTGAGCTCGAGGCGGATCCTGGTGTTCTTTTTCGGCGGTTTTTTATTCGGCCCGAGGATTGGGAACCAGCTGGAGATGAGTTCGCCAGTGGCGATTCTTGAGGCCGGGATTTCGACTGTGCCGATTAGCTCGGCGCCGAAGATGTCGTTATCTTTGACCTGGAATTTCAAATTATTTACGGGGTGTGCCAGTGGGATGTAGAACCGTTCGTTCCATAGAGGATTGGCCGAGTTTTTAATCACGCGCGTGCGTGCCACGGTGGCTTGGGGGACCGAAACGGTGACGTACGGGTCGCTGGTGATGATGATCTTCTTGTGGTGGCGGTGTGGCGAGCCATCACGGCCGTCGGATTCGTCGGAAAGTTGACGTGTTTCTGTTTCGACAGAGTTACAGTCACAGACTGCGAAGCAACCGCGGACATGTTGTGCTACGATGTCCATGTTGGGTAAGTTTTCGGCTTCGACGATTTTCAGGTCGAGGTCGCCGTGGAGAATGATGAGCTTCTGCTTGTTGTTGTCTGAAACGGAACCGGGAACTGAATCTTCCATGGCGTTCTTTACGAAGATGACGTGGCAGGCAACAAACAGTACTCAAATGATGGCCTTTTGGCTAAGATCAAGTATACAGTGGGTACTATTTGTATAGTGAGTGAAGGAAAGAAGGAAAGAAGGGAAAGGAATAGTGTGGAAATGGTGATAAAACAGGATTTTTGGAGAATAGCTTTGCTTGTAACACAGAGTAGGAGCCTCGTGGCGCCTTTGAAAGCTGGTGTTTATGTTTGTTACTTTATTATTATAATATCTTTTTTGAAAAAGTATATTTTACTAAAAAGAAGGGGATTGTTTTTGCTTTTGAGGATGAACAATAGTTTGCTTTGGCCTTTGAGGTTCGTCGAGGGAGCAAAGGAATTAATGATGAAGGAGAAAGTGGAATAGTTGGACTAAAAAAAAATTAGGAAAGTGGGAGAGTTTAGCAGTTGCAGTTACAGTTACAGTAGAGTAAAGTGAGAATGTGACTTGTGTGGTGTTGTGGACCCTGTGGACTGTGGTGTGTGTGAGGGTGTTATCATTTTATTTTATCGCTACGGTTTTGGAATTCGAACAGGGAGTGGGTTGGAAAGTGATGCGGATAGACACGTGGGGCATGGGGGGCCACGTATGTAAGTAATACCATATTGTGTGTTAAATGGTGCAATCTTAAGTCTTTTCCTGATAATGGCAAACTTAGCCTATCCAAACCAACGTACTTTTCGGTTTCATTATCATTACCGACAAAATCTACTAAAAATGTATTTAGCAAAAAAAAAAAAAAGTTCTGGTCCCACACCATATAACTTTGCTCACAACTTGCTCATGTGACGGGTTATAGTCAATAGAGAGATATCCTCACATGAATCTACCATTACCATTCTATCAACCACAAATCGTCACGTGAACAAGTTAGAGTTAAAATTATATATCTAAGTGTAACACCAGAATTTTTCAAAAATAAATTCAAATACTTTCCATTGATGTGACTACTATTTTGAGGGTTGGTCACTTGGTCCGGACACTTTATTTAAAAATTAAGGTAGATGAAATCAAACTTGGTTTCCTGCAGATTTTGACATCATAATTACTTGCCTTAACCTCTTGTATCGTTTTGGGTATAAATGGAGTTAATTGCTGCCTATTGTATATTCTTTTATATGGTTTTACGGCTAGACATGGCAAAACGGGTCAAAATTTTTTGACCCGACCTGATCTGAAAAATACCCGATCCGAACTCGATTTTTTTGACCCAAAGCAAAAACGGGTTGACCCGTGACCCGACCCGTATTTTTTGCAGGTCAACCCGACCCGAACCCGAACCATTTTTTTAAAACTTTTTTTTTTGGTAAAAAAATAGTAAAACTAAGACAATATTGGTTTAATTGTTTATTGTGAACTTTAAGGAAACAATTGATACATTTACATAACTATATGCAAATTAATTGAAAGATAAATGGTTGAACATTCTGTAATGAGTAAATATTTTTAGATATCAAATAGCAAAGTACATGCCAAGATAATCTGATTACAGTAGAATTAAAAACATAGATTTAAAATTGTAGACATATGAGAAATATTCACCAGTGTGAAAATAGTGAAGCTAAAGTATCAAATTAGCATAAATTATGAATACTTAGACCTATTTTTTAATAATTTATGTCCAAAATAAACGGCTTTTCAAAATAAATTATTATATTTCCTAGAGTGTGTGTTGCTTAACAATAATATGATATATTCATAAAAAAGACCATGTATAAATAAGTAAGCAATCAAATTTTAAAGTATATCTCAAATTGAAATAGAGTGTCAATCACAACTGATAATAGATTATAAATTTAATTTTCAAGATTGTAAATTTCTTATATATTTTTATTCTTTATCAAATGAGTTATCCAATAAGTCATTTGTAATTTTGTTTTATATTTGGAATGTTGATATTGTGTAGAAATAAAACTTGTGTATTTGTTTTACTTATCTTTGTGTTATTTTGTTTTAGATAGTAATGTTAGGATTTGTATAATTTTAAAATTGTTGAATAAGTATTAATAAGTTTAACTGAGTTCATTCTTGATATAAGTGGTGAATTCAAAATAATGCATTTTACATTAAGTAATTTGTTGCATAACTTTCCAAATGACAGATACATGTTGTTTTCTATATAAAAAAAAAAAAAAAAAAATTCATGTGAAAAATACGGGTCAACCCGACCCGACCCGACACGCAACCCGAACCCGATTTTGACCCTCTTAAAATGACCCGTTTTTGACCCGTGACCTGTTTGACCCGTAACCCGATTGACCCGACCCGAATCCGACCCGACCTGCCCGTTTTGCCATGTCTAGTTTTACCCAAAGAACTATTGTAATTGGTGAGACAACAATGCCATAAATCCCGACTATAGAGAAATTGGAAAGACGCATATATGAACCTACTTTTTCGCCTACTTGAAAACCAAAAGATGCAAGTAAAATAACCAAATAACGCCACAATTATTTTTTGTCCTTGCTAAATGAAAAAAAAAAAAAGGTGGATTCTTGGGAGCAAATCATTTTCTACCGTGATGAGTTATAACCTTGTACTAAATGGCCCAATCAATAGTTCAATACTGATACTAATGCGTCTCATATGACTTAAACTTAAAAACTACAGTGGGATAGACGAAGTGTTTAACTACTAAACTCCCACCTCGAGGCTAATACCACATTACTAACAATAAAAACTGAAAATGAAAAGAATAAAACCTACAATTGTTGGTCACAATTACTGTTTCTTTATGATATCAAAGAAAAAATATATTGTTTATTTAGGATATAACATAAATTGCACCACCATAAAACTAATAAAATTTGACCTAAAAAAATTATTACATAAATTCAATAAGCAAAATGATACGTATCTTTACACATCAGGTGGTTATGGGATCTTCCGCCAAAAAAAAAAAAAAAAGGAGAAGAAGAGAGGTGGTTATGGGATAGTGCTGACCAAAACGTATCATTCATACCATTATTCACATTAATTGTATGAATGCAGGTGATGATGCCGAAAAAATCACCAGTGAGCCACACGGTTCTCGCACACTCGAAACAGCACCTACACAACACAAAAGCTGAAGACCTTAAGAGGAGTACCGGTGTGGTACCAGCCAAATACCCTCCGAATGTCCAGTTAGAAATTCTCACAACTCTAAAGTGCTAGAGCGAGGTCAATTATGCGCAACTTGATTTGTGAGGATATTGAGGCTTTTATAGTAGTAGAGGGTGGACCTCTCTTTCTTGGAGTAGAAGTCTTTTCCTTATAGGAATCCTTATGAGCGTAGATTGCGGAATCCTTTCCTTATAGGAGACTAATACTAAGCGTGGGATACAAGACATTTCCTTATATATTCATGCGTGGTGATCAAGTCAAGAATACATTGGAGCCGTCAGCTTTAGGGTCGTCAGCTTGGCCTACTCCCTCATTAGGGTCGTCAGCTTCGCCTACTGCCTTGTCAGGGTCGTCAGCTTCGCCTACGACCTCGTTAGGGTTGTCAACTTCGCCTATGGCCTCGTCACGGTCGTCAGCTTTGCCTACGACCTCGTCAGGGTCGTCAGCTTTGCCTACGACCTCGTCAGGGTCGTCAGCTTCGCCTACTGCCTCGTCAGGGTCGTCAGCTTTGCCTACGACCTCGTCAGGGTCGTCAGCTTCGCCTACTGCCTCGTCAGGGTCGTCAGCTTTGCCTACGACCTCGTTAAGGTCGTCAGCTTCGCTTACTGCCTCGTCAGGGTCGTCAGCTTTGCCTACGACCTCGTTAGGGTCATCAGCTTCGCCTGCACCCTTCAACTTTATTAGCGTCGGCTACCCATCTTTATTGCCTAAGGTCAACTCGTCGGCTATGCGGTGAGCTTCGTGGACTCCCTAACATTGTCACTTACTAATGGATCCCAACGGAGGTTTGCTTACCCTCTTCAGCTTGTTCTTATCAGCTTCCTCTTTATGCTTACTATCTTCAACTTACCGTTTTCAGCTTACTCTGTTCAGCTTACTCTGTTCAGCTTACTATTCAGCTTACTGTCTTTAGCTTACTCTTTAGCTTACTATCTTCAGCTTACTGCCTTCAGCTTAGAGACTGACGGCTTCATCTTGCGTGATGTCTTCAGTATGCATAATAGAGCTGACGGGTTTTTGGAGATTAACTTTTATTTTTCCAATTAAAAATTCCCCTTATCAGTTGCCCCCCACTCCATAACCTCGTCAGCTTTAGCTGACGGGTTATAGAGTTAATATTGTCAGAAAGGTCACTCATGTATGACGCCTCGAGCCGCCTTTTATTAAATGCTTGAGCACGTGGCGCGAACTGATCGGTTCCGTTTTCGGATGAGCCTCTACTCGTCCACTTGTGGGACAAGTCATACATTCATCCACTTTGTGGATAAGTTCATTCATTTTTGAGGGGTTATCTGCTTTGTGGACTTAGGCTCATCTACTTCGTAGACTTGGTAATGTGCCTGTCCACTTTGTGAACTTAGGTTGATTTGCTTTGTAGACTTTGGTCAAGTTTGTGGATTTATATTAAACTCGTCTACTTTGTAGACTTGGCAATAGGCCCGTCCACTTTGTGGACTTACGCTCGTCTACTTTGTAGACTTGGTAATAAATTTGTCCACTTTGTAGACTTAGCAGTAGACTCAATGATAAACTCGTCCACTTTGTGGACTTAATAATTTTTTATTCTCTCAGGGTGTGATCGTCCACTTTGGACTCATCAATGTCGTCCACTTTGTGGATTTACTAGGGTCGTCCACTTTGTGGACTTATTGAGGTGACTAAGTGTTGGTACCTCGTCACCATTTTGGTCGTCCACTCGTAGGCGACTTAGTATGGTGATCATCTACCCATAGTCGACTTCGCTCATGCGTCTACCCGTAGGTGACTTAACGTAATGACTATTCACTCGTAGGCAACTTTGACCACGCGTCTACCTGTAAGTTGCTTAGTGTAGTGACCGTCTACCCGTAGGTGACTTAGCGTAGTGATCGTCCACCCGTAGGCGACTTTGACTATGCGTCTACCTGTAGGCGACTTAGCGTAGTGACCGTCCACCCGTAGGCAACTTTGGCCATGCGTCTACCCGTAGGCGACTTAGCGTAGTGACCGTCCACCCGTAGGCGACTTAGCCATCTCTAAATGAACTCCTCTTATTATAATAAACCATGCATTCATAGAAAAATTAGTTCTTAAAAAGAAAACAAAGACCTGCCCTTTGGGCTTTGTAGCAAAAACTAAAGTAAATAGAAGAACTGAGTATAACTAAAATTCACTAAGGTAAACTAGAAATAAAGGGTTGCTGCTCTTCATGCCATCCTTTTTACTGGTAGTACTTCCGTAGGTGCTTGGTGTTCCATGGGTGGTGTAGCTTCTGTCCGTCCAGCATCTCCAGTTCTTGCCATCTTCCACCCTCTGTCCTGTCGCGTATCCTCCTGCCTTTCTCTCTTCTCTCGAGTCAGAAGCGCGTCTTCAACATTCATGTACTTGGTGGCCCTGTAGAGTACTTCCGACATGGTCTTGGAGTCGTTTTTGTATAGTGAGAACAAAAACTTACCCTTTCGCAACCCATTTGTGAAGGCTGCTACAAGTATTTTGTCGTCGGCTTCGTCGATCGATAGCGCTTCCTTATTGAAGCGCGTTATGTAGGATCTTAGCGTCTCATCCTCTTGTTGCTTGATACTCATCAAGCATGCCGTGGACTTCTTATACCTGTGTCCCCCAATAAAGTGTGAAGTGAACTGAGCGCTTAGCTCCTTGAAAGTCCTGATGGAGTTCGGCGTCAGTCGGCCGAACCATACCCTTACAGGGCCCTTCAGCGTTGTAGGGAAGGCCCTACACATGATTTCATTCGCTACCCTTGAAGGTGCATCAAGGTCTTGAAGGTCTCTAGGTGATCCAGAGGGTCCTTCACTCCGTCGTAACTGTCTATATGTGGCATGCGGAATTTATGTGGTAGGGGGAAGGAATTGACAGCTGAAGTGAACGACGAGTCGGTGCGATTTACCAGATCGTCAAAGTCGCTGGATACTCGTCCTTTGAGGGTATTCATCATGACCTCCATTTGTTCCTTTATTGCCTGTATCTCCGTGGTAATGTGTTGTTGAGTTGCATCCGTGAGGGATGGCATGCTCAGATTTTGACGCTCCGGTCTACTAGGAGCATTATTGCCTTCCAGCCTTTCTTGTTCTCTTCTATCGGCACTGGTGCCTTCTTGGTCCTGCTCTTGAGTGCCGTAACCTACATTTTTCTGGCGTAACTGTTCCTCCAGATCGTTGTTTTGCTTAGTGAGGCGTTCCACGGCTGCAGTGAGAGTCTGCACCTGTCTCTCGAGTGCAGTTGGGCGTGGTTCGTCTCCTTGAACGTTGTTGGTGGTCGCCATCGAGCAAGTAAGTACCATGCAACTCTTTGTCCGGGAAGCGATAATATGGCTACAAGTCGTAAAAATCTTTCCCACAGACGGCGCCAACTGATGATGCCGAAAAAATCACCAGTGAGCCACACGGTTCTCGCACACTCGAAACAGCACCTACACAACACAAAAGCTGAAAACCTTAAGAGGAGTACCGGTGTGTTACCGGCCAAATACCCTCCGAAGGTCAAGTTAGAAATTCTCACAACTCTAAAGTGCTAGAGCGAGGTCAATTATGCGTACCTTGATTTGTGAGGGTATTGAGGTTTTTATAGTAGTAGAGGGTGAACCTCTTTTTCTTGGAGTAGAAGTCTTTTCCTTATAGGAATCCTTATGAGCGTAGATTGCGGAATCATTTCCTTATAGGAGACTAATACTAAGCGTGGGATACAAGACATTTCCTTATATATTCATGCGTGGTGATCAAGTCAAGAATACATTGGAGCCGTCAGCTTTAGGGTCGTCAGCTTGGCCTACTCCCTCATTAGGGTCGTCAGCTTCGCCTACTCCCACGTCGGGGTCATCAGCTTCGCCTACTGCCTCGTCAGGGTCGTCAGCTTCGCCTATGGCCTCGTCAGGGTCGTCAGCTTCGCCTACTGCCTCGTCAGGGTCGTCAGCTTTGCCTACGACCTCGTTGGGGTCGTCAGCTTTGCCTACGACCTCGTTAGGGTCATCAGTTTCGCCTGCACCCTTCAGCTTTATTAGCGTCGGCTACCCATCTTCATTGCCTAAGGTCAACTCGTCGGCTATGCGGTGAGTTTCATGGGCTCCCTAACATTGTCACTTACTAATGGATCCTGACGGAGGTTTGCTTACCCTCTTCAGCTTGTTCTTATCAGCTTCCTCTTTATGCTTACTATCTTCAGCTTACCGTTTTTAGCTTACTCTGTTCAGCTTACCGTTTTCAGCTTATTGCCTTCAGTTTACTGTCTTTAGCTTACTTTTCAGTTTACTGTCTTTAGCTTACTTCCTTCAGCTTAGAGACTAACGGCTTCATCTTGCGTGATGTCTTCAGTATGCATAATAGAGCTGACGGATTTTTGGAGATTAACTTTTATTTTTCCAATTAAAAATTCCCCTTATCAGCACGTCAATGTAATAATTTTATCAAGCATTTATATAAATGTAACTAAATTTCTGTTATTATTTACACGTCAAAACTATAAGCAAATTTTAAGAGAGATCTAGTGGAATATAATATTCAAGAATTTTATCAAATACTCAAGGAAGGTATGGAATACTTGAATGATGACAAAATTGGATTTGGTTACTTGCTTTGCTTGTAGCAGAGAGTTTGAACCTTGTGGCACCTTTGGGATCGGGGTGTTATTGAAAAAGTATATTTAAAAAATGGAGGTTTTTGAAGAATAAAGACGGAGATAGATGAGAAAGGAGGAAACACAAGAAAAAGTATTCACAAAAACACGAAAGTGTCTTGAAAGTTGCTGAGGGAGATTGTGATTCGTGGGCTAGAACTTAGTAACTTTAAAAAGAGTATAGATTAATACCGTACATTTTTTGTGTAATAATCACCTATAAGTATAAGTGTTTGTAGGGTGTGGATGAGTAAGAGTTGGGTTCAAGTTTTCAAAAGGAAACTTCACATATATATATATATATATATATATATAATAAGATTATGTTAGAATAAAATTTTTATTTTGTATAAAAAAAATTAAAAAAAATATAAATTCGGATAAATAGCGTGAAAATCAATGGGCCATGACACATCACTCAGCACTACGGTTTGGACTTTTGTAAAGTCGGCAGTGATTTCTTGTCTTTGTATTTAATGAGGAAAAACCTAAATTCCTAGCCCATAATGGAAAATGGGCCAATCACACGGGTCATTTCTCTTTCTTGTCGGTTGTTGAATGGTTGTTGAATGTGATACTCAAACACTATTGCTAATAAAAGAAGGAAAATATTAATGAGTAACCTTAGAGAATAGGTTAATAATCTATTTAAAGAAAATTTTTATAAAAAATAAAAAAAATAATTAATATTTTGATAATTTTTTTCATTCTCCATAAAAATAGTATCAAAACTTTTCTAAAATAAATTATTAACTAGTGTTCTAAGGGCACTCGTTAACATTTCCTATAAAAGAAATCTAAAAAGCCTTCTTTCACTAATTTGTGGTCTATGCAAATAAATATTAACATAAGGGATTGATCTTGGAGTTTTCACATCTTATATTATCCATAAGGTTTTAAGTTCAAATCTCTTAATCAATTATTTGGACTAAAATTGGAAGTACAAATTATGTAGACCATGTTTGTGGAGAACATGCTACGTCATTAATGTACCTATTATATATATTTGGTTTTTTCTGTCAGATAATAAGTGGTTAAGAGACCTGGGGTTTGGTTGAGGAGTTCTTCTCAGTTAGGTGTTCATTCAATTCATGGAAACATCATACATAATTATCCTTTTTTGTTCTTTTTTTTTTCTTTTTCCTTTTTAGCTAAGAGAAACTTTTCTTTTAATGGAAGAGAGAATAGAACCAACAAAATAAAACATAGAGAAGAAAAAAAAAATTTGGGGCGGGGGGGACAAAAACGAAAGCGGATTAATTAGAAGTTGATCTCCAACAAAATTGAATCAGCATGGGCGATTTATTTTGCATGTGGAGTCATATGGTTTCTTCTTTTTCACAAATTAACTTCTTTCTTTGGCTCCACAGCTACTCTCCCGTGCACCTCACTACAACACGGCCGACATAAGTAGGTGGAGTTCACACAATGTGAGAGATATGTTGCTAGTAGTTTTTTTTTATTTTTATCGAGCCATGTTGCTAGTAGTTGATACACAAGATACCACTTCTTCATCTAACGAAGTAATATTAAGAAAATGATGTTTCTTATTATTATTATTATTTTTAATATAATAAGTTATGATCTAAACATCAATTCATGCGATTTATCACTAACACTATTTTTATTATATATCAATCACAAATGTTATAAAAAATGACAAAATTTAGTTACAAAATTTGTTGTAGCCTTAAACTACAACCTTACTCAATATTTTTTTATTGGATGTGAATTTTGACAAATCTACCATTAGATGACATATTCTTTTTATATTCTCCATACTTGCAAAATTTCTAAAAAATTAAAGATCAATAGCTATATCATCAATAAATTGTTTAAATTGCAAGTTTTTTATATTTTAAAATTATGTATAAAATATAAACTTTATAGATCATATAATAAATAATATTTAATTGACACAAAATTTGCTATATATATTAAAAACGTAAAAAATATGCAATTCAACGGTTAGATTTTTTAAATATATAATAATATTTATTTTATTGAATAAATATTATTTAAATAATATTTAATTGACACAAAATTTGCTATATATATTAAAAACGTAAAGAATATGCAATTCAACGGTTAAATTTTTTAAATATATAATAATATTTATTTTATTGAATAAAGCCGTAATCTAATACTATAACCAATTTTGTAACTAAATTTTGTCCTATTAAAAATCTCATGTCTCCGTCAAAGTTGTGTCACGTATGACTCATATATTTATAAGAGGAAAATGCAGGTATCCGATGCAAGAAATCACTTTCCGTGAATTTATTGCCCTTGCTATCTTTCTCCTCGTTCAGACACCCACCTTGACAATCCGGCACCACAACAGCATCATGAATCCTCCAATCAAAGTTTGACAACGCACCACGAGCACTTGAAAACCGCTTTATCTTACCCAAAGAAGGCACTGCTTGTTTCGAAACCATTGTGTCATCATTAAAAACATCAGATTTCCCACCTTCTTTTGGTCCCTTAATAATATTAATCTCTGGCGGCTTTTTCATCTTCACCTCATCTTTAGGAAAAGAAACTTGCACGGTGTTTCCTGGAAGTGAAATTACCCGCTTAATAGGTTTGGTCCTCTTTTTCTTGTTACTGAATCTGACTTGGCCCATGCATGAGACTTTTGGTGAAGTGGGCTCTCGTGAGTCAAAGCTTGCATTCTTGGGTTTTCTTCGAACCTCTGAAGGGAGCATTGATATGATTGAAACGGTGGATATGGCTTTTATGGGGCTATCAGGTGGGCTTTGGAAGGTTACTGCTGTGCCTGCATGTGGAAGTAACTTCAACAACTTGCTTCTAAGTTTTGATGGTTTGACGTTTGTCCATTGAGAAATGAAAGAGTACTGATAGCCCCAAAAAAAATTATATATGTAAAAAAAAAAATTTATAAAAAATTATTTTAAATTAATATGTTCTGTGACTTAAAAATATTGTGTATATATATTTAAAAAAATATATTATTTACTAAATTAACCCACTCTAATAAAAATATTGAACACTTTTACTTGAGACTTATAAGAATTTGAGTTCAATAAATATAAGAGTAATGCTACTCACAACATTTTTACAATAAATCTTATGTGGTAAGCTGTTACTAATTTTAATTCGGGTTCAATATTGACACGTTTTACCCACCAATAACAGGCTAACAACTTGTTACATAAAATTTGTTATGAAATTGTTGTAGTCACTTTATTATTCTCGTATTAACATTTTCAATTTACATTTTATCTTTTATTAATCTATTTTTTTTCTTATTCTCTTTGTTAACAAAAAATTGTAATATTTCATGTATTTGGGTTTTTTTTTTTTTTTTTTTTTTGACATTGATATATTTAAATTGTCTCTTTATTAAATTTTGTATAATTTAAATTTCTCAGTGACCACCCTAAAAAGATTCCTAGAGCCGATATTGCTAATAGTGAAGTTGTTCTTGAAAGACTTGGTGTTCGCTCCATGAATTAATCTTCCAATGCATCTATATTTATATGTGGGGCCAGAGAGTCAGACAGCCCCGGCCCACTTCGTACCAGGCCCGAAGGCCCACGCCGAGGGGGTATCCAAGGTCCGAGGATGAAAGTAAGAAGTCCAGTTGCCCAGGAAACAATGCCGAGGACGATTCCTTCTCGAAGGCCGAGACCATAAAGTGGACAAGCAACACACCATCAAGGGGAGTCTTCCTGAGCATCCAAAGAGAAAAGAGCAAGTACAACGCGTCTGCAATGGAAGCATGGTGGAGGAGCAAGTCAGGATGAACTGTCACCTCCCCATTAAATGCCCGCAACTAACGTCCTGGCCGCATTAATGAGGATAGGACTCCTGAACAGTGCTGTCTTGGTTGCTGCAACCCACAAGAAGAATGGAAATGCGGCTGATGGGACAGGCTCTCAAGTAGTGGCCTAGCAGATCAACAAATGTAGGGCTAGGATCAATTGAGGGAGGAGTATATAATGTAAAGGAGTCCCTCTAATCTGGATTGAAAAGTACTGTAGCAACTGGTATTCTCCCAGAAACTTTTGTAACCATTCTCCAAAGAAGTAATAAGAACTGAAGCTCCCTAAAGAAAGGCCGAGGAGCATCATTGTCCATCTTAACTCATGTTCATACTATCCAAACCTGCACGTAACTATGTCTGGCCGTTGCATCCCTTACTAGGGCCTAGTTCTTGAACCCGCTCTCTACAAATTCATTGCAGGGCTAGCTGGGCTTGGGTCCACTCTCTAAACTCTTAGAAGTGCTCAAACCTGGTCCCTACATTATATATATGGAATGGAAGAAGAAAGAAAGAAATAAAGAAAAAGAAGAAGAACAAAAAAAAAAAAAAAACGTTGAGTGGGTCTGAAGAAGAAAGGAAGAAAGAAAGAAAATGAAGAAAAGAAGAATAACCAAAAAAAAAAAAAAAACCGTTGGAGTGGTTTTGAAGAGGAAAGAAAAATAAAGAAGAAGATGAGGAAAAAAGAAGAAGCCTTGGAGTGGGTCTAAAGAAGAAAGAAAGAAAAGGAAAGAAGAAGAAGAAGAAAGAAAGAAGAAAAAAGAAAATGCCGTTGGTGATTGATAAGCGGGTCTGACTTGAGAGTGACAGGTGAGGAGAATAGATCCTACAAGTTTGGTTTTTTTACAACTTTACAACCATAACTCATATTCCTAAATATGAAAACACAAAAAATCAATTTTTAGTTTTCACCGCTTAAACTCAATTTTTTGAGTTTTGACTTTTGAGCTATGGAAACAAAAGTTAAAACCAAGCCAAACATATTTTTATTGTTGAGACTCATGTGTTTTGGAAACTTAATGATAAAAACGGAGTGATATCACCCAATTTATTGATGATCCAAATAGGCTCTTTAACAACTCAAAAAACTACTTTATTTATTTTAACACCCTACTATATAAGATGAGAATATACCCAACATCAAAGGTTTATATTTTTTACCAATTTATTAAAATATTATTTTTTAATTCTTTTTTATTCTCAATCTCATCTCTTCCTCTCTCTCTTTCTCTCTGTATCTATCTTCTCTCAAACCCACTGCAAAACCCAACCCACTGCCACCAACCACCACTATCGACAACCTCAACCCGCAACCACCAAAATCACAAATAAAAACAAACCCCTGCACAAATCCACCACCCAAAACCAAATCACAAACCCACCAAATTATGCCCAAATCAAATCCCCTGCACAAATCCACAACCTACAAATCAAAATCCAAGGCGTGGGAGAAGGCTTGGCGGCATGGGTCAAGCGTGGGAAGAAGGCTTGGCGGCGTGAGAGAAGGTTTGGCGGCATGGGTCAAGTATGGGAAGAAGGCTTGGTGGCGTGGGTCAGGCATGGGAGAAGGCTAGGCGGCGTGGGAGAAGGCTTGGCGGCATGGGTCAAGCGTGGGAAGAAGGCTTGGTGGCATGGGTCAGGCATGGGAAGAGAGGGCTTGGCAGTGTGGGTGATAGCAGGGGAGAAGAGACGAAAAGAAAGAGAGAAGAGCCTCACATGGATAAGAAAGAGACAAAGAGGATAGGCACACGTATGAGAGAGAGAGAGAGAGAGAAAAGAGCACGCATGTGATATGGATTAAAGAACAATATTTCCTTATAACATTCAGCTACAAGGAGCTGCTAGAGATGGCAGCTCATTGTAATTGAGTGTCTAAATTTTTTATATTTGAGTGCTTTGATGTAGTGAGTGTTTTTGTGTGTTGGTTGTTAAATATAGCTTTTTAGCATTTTAGCATCATTAATGTGAATTGTCTAAGTATGCTTTTCAAACTCGAGTTCTTATAAGTATGCTTTGCCCAAAAACTAACCCAAAAAAAAAAAAAAAGAATGTGACTGAAAGTATGATACTGTGGGTCCCATAAGATCTATATAAATGGAAACGATGCCTATAAAGTATAAACAGCATGCGAGCTAAGCTTCAGTCTTATCACATGGCAATCATTTCATAAGGTTCTCACACTATCGTACAAACCATTGCACGGGCGGCTCTACAGCCAGCCCAGGGGGTTCAAATGAACCCCCTGGCTTGGCCCCACAAAAAAAAAAAAAAAAAAAATTATATATAAAATTTTTAATTTTTTGGTTTTGTTTTAACTCTTAAAATAAAATTTTGAACATTCTATTTCTAAATTTTGTTTAAACCCAATTGAAATAAACTTGAAATATGATCATATTAGTGTTATTTTCACAATATTTTTACAATAAAGGTTAAATAGTTGTAATTGACTTTTTATCTAAACTTATAACTGACATATTTAAATCTATAATTATTTTTTCATTCTCTCTTTCTCCCTTCTATATTTTCTTTCTATCTAATCAAGTAGTTTGATAAGTGTTCTACAATTTTTCGAGTCCAAAAAGTCTTTTAGTGCTTGCTCAAATTCCAAGAGAATGACCACATGTGTGGTTAGAAATCCATACACTTCAAAAGCAAAATCTTATATAAATTACTATTTAATTTCCTTAGTCTAACGTTTACTCTTAGACCTACTCTTAGGTATGTTACTATTCTTCTTTATCATATATTTTTATTTAATTGATATTACATATGATTATAATAAATTATTATTAATTTGACAAATATTGTGATTAGTTATTTATTTATATTTGTATGGACTCAAATTGGATTGGACCCAGAACAGGGATGGATCTTTAGCCCAACAAGCCCAAACAATAAATTTTTAGAGAGTGGGTGGAAGAACTAGCTCTATTCGGTAGAAAAGGTCATGATTATTGTGCAGTAAAAGACGTTTCAAGCTGACTGTATGATAAACACTCTCCTCGGCTAGGTTTCAGGGAGTATCTTTCTGAGTTCTATCGGTTTTTTCTCTGTTTTTCCAAAAGTCTTCTTTAATGTCACCCACTTTCAAGTTATATACTACGTTCATCACCCTCTTTTCACCGTACACGTGTAGGCTCTATTCTTGGGACTCCTTTCTGTCCCATCCAGCACCTCCCGAAACCTTTACTTAGCTGCCATAAGGCTGCTTGATTACTGTTCAGGTATCACCTCCACATTAATGCGGCCAGAGAGTTAGCTGGGAAGCATTTAATGTGGAGGTAGCAGCTCCAGAAGATATTTGTTATCTTTCCCAGTTCTTCCTTTGTTCCACGTTCACTTTCCAGTTCTAATACAACTTTACGGGGTGCCCTGAATAGTCAGATAGTTACATCCACCTCGGACCATGGTATCCAAGATGAGTCTTATCCTCGGACACGGTTTGGGCCACTATACATGACCTCCATCCCTTTTTCTTGTACTAGTCCCACAATGTCTCTCTTTAACTATCCTCGGACAAGTGTGTGTCCTCGGACTGGGCCGCTAGGCCACGAGCCCATTTCCTACAGTTTCTACATCATCATTTTGGATAACCGGCCCCACAATAGCCCCTCAAAATCTCGCTTTTTGTCACCTCGGAAAAATGGAGATTTTGATATCCTGCCCTCACCTCTTTCGTGGACTTTCCTAACCTTCAGAGCGCCTTTCTATCTGCCCAATGCACGCTCCTGACGTTTCGGCGTCAGGAGCACGCCATCATTAAATGATGGCGGCTTCTTTGTCCCCCACGTTCAACGGCAAGATGTGAATCTAATGGTGGAGGACCCTCAATATTTATGGGCGGGATTTTTCCCGCTTACAATTTTTGCGCCATTATAAAGAGCTTTTCAAATCAACTCTCTTTTCAGCTACAAAAATCGCATCGTCTCAGCGCATATTCATTGAACCTGTCTCTCTTTCTCACCACTCCCCGTTCTCATAAATACTGGGAGTCTGTCCGAGGAGCTCATTTTCCAAACCTGTAAGTTTCCTTAACCCTCCATAGCCTTCCATCCTTTTCGCCAATTTTTCTTCATAACTTTTAGGAAATTGGTCGGTTCAAGCGTCTAGTTGATTCCAAGGAGCAAATAGAGGTATTTAGAGCTAAGTATAAGATTCCCCCTACAGTGGGTATGAGATATGCCTCCACAGAAACGTGGTTAAACGATAGGAAAACAGGGGAAGTGGTCATCCTTATGATCGCCTTTATAGAGGGAGGGATGACCATTCCTATGGGTAGTCTTACTAGAAGTTATCTTAGGTTCTTTAGGTTATCTCCCACACAATGCGCCTCAAATATGTTTAGGGTGCTAGGGAGTATAGAAGCCCTAAATGCAAAGATGAACCTAGGTCTGACCCATCACAATGTGAACTGGGTGTACAATCTCAATCACTTAAAGGGCCAGAGATATTATCTTAAGTCTAGGTTCCCTGAGGCAAGGTTGATCCAGTGTCTCCCTACATCGAATAAGGGCTTAAAAGATGATTTTCTTATTTTTTTCTGGGGAATGGCATGATGGTTTACCCTGTCCGACTAAAGAGGGAAAACCAGGTGTGGTTCTTGGGCTATAAGCCTCTATAATTTGGATTGTGTTCTTTAGTTCGAGTTACCTTTATTTCTAACAAAGTTTTCCTTTTGTTGTAATGATTTTGCAGACAAGCGCGCTACCAAACCTCAGTTCAGACTAATTAACAGGGAAAGTTTAGATAGAATCCTGCGATCCGAGGTGTATGTAAATCCATCTGACGGCCAACTGAGAGCAGCCCACATAATCCTTCGATACAAACCGATTTCCAAGGCATTTCAAGCTCCCAAGTGCGTGATAAAGGCCAAAGATCCTCGGCTTCACCGTATCAGTGTAGCCTTTGAGGGATTTATTGTTCCTGAGGGTGTTCTGATTCCTGAAGGTACCCCTTTTACTCAGCCGTTATCCGAGGCCACTCCTTCCGTAGGAGCTTCGTCATCACGCTCCATCCCTCAGGAAGTGAAGGAGGAAGAAGAAGAAAGAGAAGAAGAAGAAGAAGAAGAAGAAGAAGAAGAAGTAGAAGAAACTTCAGAGGGAGTCATAGAATTGCTGGACTCCGCAGACGAATTTGAGGTATTCAATCAACCCCAATCATCCGAAGTGGTTTCTGAAGAAATGGGCATCCAAAGGAAAAGCCAGAGGAGTTTGAAGGATGTGATCGAAGGCCAGCCTGGAAGGGGGGCGCCAGAGAAGTCAATTCAACCCAACCTCCCCCCTCCTCCTCCTTCTCAGCCACTCCAACCACATGGGACCCAATCTAGTGATCCAAAGAGAAGGAGAGAGCCAAAAGACAAGAAAGTGATGGAGGCTGGGAGATCTCGCCCGACCCGTGAAGATGAGGACCAACGAGCTGCGAAGCAGCAAAAGGTTACTCATGGGTCTCAACGCGTGGTGGAAAGGGCAACCACTCAGTCCTCGGAACCCGAGGCCTGGCTCCCCGCACCCATGCTCGGTGGTGAGCCTCTGAGGGAAGATGCCTCAATTAGGGACTTCAATGGTGGAATTGGGCGCCGCGTCGCTTCAGCCTTAGAGGAAACACTCCTTCTTCCCAAGGATATGGCCGAGCTGAGAGCCATAAAGAGAAACGAGGTCTTCCAGAATACTAAGAGATACTTGGGCATGGTATGACACCCTTATTGCTATATTATTATTATTTATTTATTATTATTATTATTATTTTATCATAGACGTCGTGCACAAAACTCTACGTATTGCATTTCTAACTCTTTTCCTTTTAGGCCGTTCAAGCCACTTTCAGGCTGGAGGAGATAACCAATTCTTGCTACCAGCAAATAGATGATGAGAGGAAGAAGAGGGCAACAGCTGTGCACACCCTCACAGTTGCTGAACAAAACAATGTGCAACTGAAGAAAAAGCTAGCCGATGAGGAACACGCTCGGAAGAGTGCTGAATCAGCTTTGGAGGGCACCCAAAGGCAAGCCGAGGACCAGAGGAAACTCTTGCGCGATGCCAATGCCCAGCTGGCAACTTCCAAGGAACAGATATCAGCTCTGCAGAAACAACTGGAGGAAGCCTAGAGACTTAGAGATCAAGCTGAAAAAGCTAAGGTCGAAGCTGAAAAGGAAAAAGCTGAGGTTGAAAAAGAAAGAGACACAGTCGAGCAACATGGCTACGACGTTGGCGTTGCTTAGACCGAGGATAATTTCCGGGCTGAGGTGCCCGTCGTGTGTCGAGCATACTGTGCCCTGACCTGGGAAGAAGCTCTCAACCAAGCTGAAGTCAAAACTTCATCCGAGCTGAGAAGGCCTGAAAACATTTATTTCTCCCCAGCTATACGAGCCCCAAGTCCTTCTACTCAACAAGAAGAGGCATCCTCCACAGTTGTTGAATCGGCCAAGGAAGCTCAAACTCAGGCTCCTTTTTCTCTCAATCAGCAGAAACAACCTGAAGTGCCTGAAGTTGCAAAGGACATCTCTTCGGACAAAGGAGCAGGGGGGCCTAAGGATGGAACAGCTTCTTAAAGCTTCGAGCAAGCCTTAGCCTCGACCACCCTACCTGTTGGAGAAGCTCCAAAGGCAAAGGAGAAAGATGTTCCTCCTGAGGCAATTGGCAAAGCCCCTCAACCCAAGCTCCAAATAAAATTAAACAAATAGTTAATGTAGTTAAATTCCCTTTATTTTCCCTTTCATTTCATTTTTCCTTCTTCTTCTTCTTTTTTTTAAAGCTTTCTGAGGACATTTCTAATTGTAATGTGTGTTTCTCTTTCCAAGTTTATATGAGATATTATGGCTTTATCTACCGCTTATGTGATTCCCTGCGCGAATGGTCTTTATTTGTACATGATCCCAGGCTGTAGAAGAATAAAACCTGATGCTATAAGGAAAAACTTAACTTTATATACACTGATTGGGAACCAAAGCAGACTATAGCAGTGAACTCCACAGCCCTACAAAGGCTTGCTTTAAATTTATTAAGAATTGTCCGCATTTAAAATGGCATTCAAAATGTTTAACCAAGGGAGGTATTGAACACCTTTAAATGCTTTAAGTGATGCTCATGGCACTTGCTTAGATATACAATTTTAATTGCACGGATCCCATTTAAGAAACATTGATTACAACTAAGTTTGTTGTCTAAACAATTTGTCATACCTTAGCCTCTGTGTGATACTTCAATTGAAGTCACACCGTATTAATTTCCACTAAGTTTGTGGTCCGAGGACCTGATATAACTTAGCTTCTGTTTAATACTTCAACAGATTTGATAGTGTATTAATTTCCACTAAGTTGTGGTCCGAGGACCTGACATGACTTAGTTTCTGTTTAATACTTCAGTAGATTTGATAGTGTATTAATTTCCACTAAGTTGTGGTCCAAGGACCTGACATGACTTAGTTTTTGTTTAATACTTCAATAGATTTGATAGTGTATTAATTTCCACTAAGTTGTGGTCCGAGGACCTGACATGACTTAGTTTCTGTTTAATACTTCAGTAGATTTGATAGTGTATTAATTTCCACTAAGTTGTGGTCCGAGGACCTGACATGACTTAGTATAGACTTGATAGTGTATTAATTTCCACTAAGTTGTGGTCCGAGGACCTGACATGACTTAGTTTCTGTTTAATACTTCAGTAGATTTCAGAAGCACACATTGCAGAATTAAGATAAATTATAAAAGAAAGTAAAACAGAACTTGTTAATAATAATACCTCTTTAGGTTGCTTACATTCCAGGGATGGAGTACAGTTTTTTCATCTAAATCTTCTAAATAATAAGCACCTATCCCTGCCACAGATGTAATACGATACGGCCCTTCCCAATTAGGTCCTAACTTTCCCCAGGCTGGGTTTTTGGTTGTCCCCAAAACTTTTCTCAGTACCAAATCTCCTGGTGCTAATGGCCTCAGCTTTACATTTGCATCATACCCTTGTTTTAGCTTGTGTTGGTAGTAGGCCAACTGAACCATCGCATTCTCTCGTCGTTCGTCTATCAAGTCTAGACTCTTCTTCAACAGCTCATCATTTCCATCCGAGATGAAAGTACTGGTTCTCAGCGTTGGAAAGCCCGTTTCAATAGGAATCACAGCCTCAGCCCCATAAGTCATTGAAAATGGGGTCTCCCCTGTTGATCGTCGGGGCGTTGTTCTATACGTCCAAAGGACATGTGGTAGCTCCTCCACCCATCTTCCCTTCGCATCATCCAGCCTTTTTTTAAGCCCGCCCACTAAGACTTTGTTGACGGCCTCGGCCTGTCCATTTCCCTGTGGATAGGCTGGAGTAGAATATATGTTCTTTATCCCCAGATCGGAACAATATTTTCTAAAAGCCTTGCTGTCAAATTGTAGACCATTATCCGAGATGAGAGCTTAAGGAACCTCAAATCGAGTAATAATATTCTTCAAGACAAACCTTTTAACATCCACATCCCTGATATTAGCCAGAGGCTCAACTTTAACCCACTTCGTGAAATAGTTCGTGCCAACTAGCAGATATCTCTTATTTCCTACTGCCTTAGGGAAAGGGCTAACGATGTCTAAGCCCCACTGAGCGAAAGGCCAAGGACTAGAAAGAGGATTAAGGACTCCCCCCGGCTGATGAATGTTCAGTGCAAACCTTTGGCATTGATCACATTTCCTAACATATTCCTGTGCTTCTTTTTGCATGTCTGGCCACCAATACCCCTGAGTAATCGCACGGTGAGACAAAGACCTTCCTCCAGTGTGACTACCACAAATTCCTTCATGTAGCTCTTCTAGAAGTGCCTCTAATGCTTCGGGGTGTACACAAAGCAGATATGGCCCAGAGTAAGAGCGTTTGTACAACATTTTGTCCTCGGACAGCCAAAAACGAGGAGCTTTTCTTCGTATCTTCTCTGCCTCTGATTTGTCCTCGGGCAGTATATCCTTCTCAAGGAATAACATTATAGGATTCATCCAACTACGCGTCGAGCTGATTTGATTGACCTGAAGCGTGTTCGCTGTTGCTGGGGTAGGCGTGTTTAAATCTTCAACCATTATCACCCGAGGTAAGTTTTGTGCTGAGGAGGTAGCAAGGGTAGCCAAAGAGCCTGCATGGGCATTTCCGCTCCTAGGGACATGGGTTATCTCAAAAAATTCAAAATTTACTTGCATACGCCTAACCTGGCCCAAGTACTCCTGCATTCTTGTGTCCCGAGCTTTCAATTCCCCTCTGACCTGGCCCACGACCAGCCTCGAATTCGAGAAAACCTCCACTGTTTTTCCACCTAGTTTCTTGACCATTGCCATCCCCATTAACAAAGTTTCATACTTCGCCTCGTTGTTAGTAGCTGAGAATCCTAGCCTTAAAGACTTCTCGATGATGACTTTCTCAGGAGATATCAGCACAAGTCCCACTCCTGACCCTCGCTGGTTTGCCGCTCCATCCACATACACCTTCCAGAGTGAGGCGGGCTGTGCGGAGATAAGGCCGACTGATTTTTCATCCATGCCACGCGGGCTTGCCTCTATTTCTTCAGGGCCTTCAGCAAATTCGGCCACCAGATCGGCAAGCACCTAACCCTTCACGGAGGTACGGGGCATATACTTGATATCAAAAGCACCTAGAATTGTACCCCACTTGGCAACCCTGCCAGTGTAGTCTGCACTCCGAAGTACTGCTTTGATCGGATACTGGGTTAAGACAACCACAGTGTGTGCCTAGAAATAGTGGGGGAGTTTCCTTGTAGCGTGCACTACCGCCAAAATAGTCTTTTCCAACGGCAGGTAACGCACTTCAGCCTTATGAAGCGACTTGCTCACGTAGTAGACTGGCCGCTGTACGCCATTGTCTACTCGTATCAGAACAAAACTGATCGCATAAGTGGCTATCGCCAGGTAGGAAAAAAGGACCTCATCCACTTCAGGACTAGACATGATGGGTGGCCGAGATAGATACTCCTTAAGTTGCTGGAATGCTAGGGCGCACTCCTCTGTCCACTAAAATCCCTTCCATTTGTGAAGTAAAAGGAAAAAATGTCTGCACCTATCCGCCGACCTGGATATGAATCTGTTCAATGCTGCGGTCATCCCAGTCAACCTCTGGACTTCCTTGGGATTCCGAGGTGGTTGCAAGCTACTTATGGCTCTAATTTGATCAAGGTTCACTTCGATTCCTCGATGAGTCACCATGTAGCCCAAGAACTTCCCTGAGCCTACCCCGAATGAGCACTTGGACGCGTTCAGCCGCAATTTATGTCTCCTTAAAATCTCAAAAGTATTGGTGAGGTCTGTCACATGCTCGGCCACTACTTTGCTCTTCACAACCATATCATCAATATAGACCTCAATGCTCCTGCCCAACTGTGGCTCAAACATCTTCGTCATCATCCGTTGGTAAGTAGACCCCGCGTTCTTCAAGCCAAATGGCATTACCTTGTAGTGATAATTTCCAGTGGGAGTGAGAAAAGCGGTCTTTTCCTGATCGTCCAATGCCAGTGGGATCTGATGATAACCCTGAAAGGCATCCAGGAAGCTCATCCGAGGATGGCCCACTGTTGCATCTACCAGCTGATCTATACGGGGCATAGGAAAAGGGTCTTTTGGACATGCTCTATTAAGGTCCGTGAAATCAACACACACGCGTCATTTTCCATTTTTCTTCTTCACCCCGACCATGGTAGCCAACCGCTGAGGGTAAAACACCTCCTTGATAGCCCCTGCCTGTTTGAGCTTGGTCACCTCATCTCTGATAGCCTCGGCGTGTACTTTAGACGGATGCCGAGGTGGCTGCTTCTTCGGAATGGCAGAGGGATTGACATTCAAATGATGACAAATGAAGTCTGGATCCACCCCCGGGGCTTCATAAGCATTCCATGCAAACACATCAATGTTTTTCTTAAGGACCTTAACCAGTTGCTCCTTCTTTAACAGAGGGAGCTGTGCTCCGACTTGAAAGAATTTATCTGGATCATCCCCAACACTCACCCTCTCCAAATTCCCACACTCCGCTTCACCGGTAGATGTGCTTAAGAGGGTCGCCGGAGTCTGTGATTGCTATAATTTATTCTCGGCCGTGGCCATAGTATCTACCCCTGGCCGATGTTGGATGGCCATTATCAAGCACTGCCTAGCCATGGCTTGATTTCACAAAATTTCTAAAACCTGGCCTCCTGATGGATATTTCACCTTCTGATGAAGAGTGGAAGAAACAGCCCCCAAGGCATGCAACCAGGGCCTACCCAAAATAACCGTATACGGAGAAAAAGCATCCACCACAATAAAATTCACCTCCACCACATCTGAGCCAGTCTGCACAGGTAACCTAATCATACCTATCGGAACGACCGATCTACCCTCGAAACCCACCAGTGGGGAGCTATAGGCTGTCAGATCCTCGGGTTTCAAATTCAGCCCCCTAAATAGGTCAGGGTACATTACCTCGGCTGCACTCCCCTCATCAACCATCACCCTTCTCACATCATACCCTCCAATCCTAATCGTAACCACCAAAGCGTCATCATGTGGTTGTATAGTTCCTCTCTTATCTTCCTCTGAAAAGCCTAACACCAGTGAGGTGTCCAGTCTGGCTCTCTTCGGCCTTGAATTGGAGCCCTCATCCAAGCACTAAGACATAGACATTACCCTGGAAGGGCAAGACCCAGTTCTCCCTGGGGCAGCAAATATAACGTTTATCGTGCCTAAAGGGGGTCCTGAAGAAGCATTCTCCCGAAATGTCGAACCTGCCTAGCCTCCTCGGCCACTGGAATAGTGCAGAAGTTGGGTCAACTTCCCTTCTCGGACCAGCTGTTCCAAGTGGTCCCACAAGTTTTTGCAATCTTCAGTAGTATGTCCATGGTCTTGGTGGTATTGGCAGTAAATGTTTCGATTACGTTTCGCAGGATCCCCTGCCTTCCTATTGGGCCATCTGAAGAATGGCTTATCTTTTATCTTCTCCAGAACCCGTTGTACTGGTTCTCGGAACACGGCATTAACCGCCTGGGAGTTGGCAGATCCTGATTGCCCCCCAAAGTCCCTCCGAGGTCGGTTGTTATTGTACCGGTCCGACTTGAAATCCCTCATCTCCTGAGGGACTGCCTTAGACTTTCCTCTACCCTAGATTTGATCCTCCTCTACTCTTCTATACTTGTCAATCTGATCCATAAGCTGACGCACGCTAATAACAGGTTTACCAGTCAGAGATTTCCTCAGATCATGCTCGGTTGGAAGGCCTTCCTTAAAGGTATTAATGGCCACGTCATCATGAGCTCCGTCTACTTCGTTGAACATTTCCCAGTATCTATCAGAATAGGCCTTCAGGGTTTCCCCCTCCCGCATGGACATGGATAACAGCGATCCCAGGGTTGAACAACCCTCCTGCAGGTGATAAAACAGGCACCAAAAGCCTGGGTGAGCTTCTCAAAGGAGTCAATAGTATTAGCCCTTAGGCCGTTGAACCATCTCATCGCCATTGGACCCAAGCTAGATGAGAAACCTTTGCACATTAAGGCCTCATCCTTAGCATGAATGGTCATTCTCTAACTGTAGTGGCTAACATGTTCTACCGGGTCTGTTCGACCATTATAAATGGTGAACACGGGCTGATGGAACCGCCGAGGAAGATTAGCATCCTCAATGCGTCGCGTGAAGGGCGACTTAGAAACCTGACTCAATGCTTTATTCAAGGCATCATTCCTTAAGCCTTGGCGAGGCGGACTCTTATATCTTCGTTCACGGTGGTACTCTTCATCATACGAAAAAGACTCACTAGGTGGAGTTCTTGACCTCTGTCTATAACTGGTGTCATCCGACTCCTCAGAGGATTGCCCGGAGTTATGAGCCACACGTCTTCGTCGCTCATGTCGTAATTCCCTCTTCAACTTGTTAATCTCACGCTGCATATCCCCGTCGTTCTTTACATGGGAAACATGGCCTTTCCCCCGAGAATGACTTCTATCAGTGTGGGTTGTTCGTATACTCCCCTCACGATCCCCCCTTTGTTCATGGACTACCAACAGATTACTATGCTGAGAGTCCCTAGATTCTGCCTGGTGCGGATTAACGTCCACTTGCTGTGGGCCCGCCACTAGTTGCAGCGGTGCTCCCCCTTCCATTACTACCACTGCACTTGCCCTTCCTTACGAATAAATCAAGTTCTCCCCACAGACGACGCCAATTGTATGGACTCAAATTGGATTGGACCCAGAACAGGGATGGATCTTTAGCCCAGCAAGCCCAAACAATAAATTTTTAGAGAGTGGGTGGAAGAACTAGCTCTATTCGGTAGAAAAGGTCATGATTATTGTGCAGTAAAAGACGTTTCAAGCTGACTGTATGATAAACACTCTCCTTGGCTAGGTTTCAGGGAGTATCTTTCTGAGTTCTATCGATTTTTTCTCTGTTTTTCCAAAAGTCCTCTTTAATGTCACCCACTTTCAAGTTATATACTACGTTCATCACCCTATTTTCACCGTACACGTGTAGGCTCTATTCTTGGGACTCCTTTCTGTCCCATCCAGCACCTCCCGGAACCTTCACTTAGCTGCCATAAGGCTGCTTGATTACTGTTCAGGTATCACCTCCACATTAATACGGCCAGAGAGTTAGCTGGGAAGCATTTAATGTAGAGGCAGCAGCTCCAGAAGATATTTGTTATATTTCCCGGTTCTTCCTTTGTTCCACGTTCACTTTCCAGTTCTAATACAACTTTACGGGGTGCCCTGAATAGTCAGATAGTTACATCCATCTTGAACCATGGTATCCGAGATGAGTCTTATCCTCGGACGCGGTTTGGGCCACTATACATGACCTCCATCCCTTTTTCTTATACTAGTCCCACAATGTCTCTCTTTAACTATCCTCGGACAAGTGTGTGTCCTCGGACTGGGCCGCTGGGCCACGAGCCCATTTCCTACAGTTTCTACATCATCATTTTGGATAACCGGCCCCACAATATTTATTTATATGCATTCTATCGTTGTTTTCTTACTGATCTTTAAACTATTAATAATTTTATTAGACTATTTTACAATATAGTTGTATTGTATACTATTTAGAATACTATGTTAGATTATTGTATGTAATATGACAATTGTATATAAAATAAATAAATAATCATATTATTTTTTACTCCCCAACAACAAAATCTTAACTCAAGACACTATTGACCCCCTAAAAGAAAATTTTGGAGCTGCCACTGGACCATTGGCCTAAGCTCATGATTAATAATCGCATGGTTCTTTGATTTATTATTATTATTATTTGTTTTGGACTTGCATTTTGCTTATTTGAAAATTTTATGTTTTTAACTTTTCCCCTTTGAAAGTATGTATTAAAAATTTGGGTTTTGTTGCAGGACATTAGTTTAGAAGCTGAAAAAAGTTACAAGACTGTCCAGCTCAGCGAGCCTTTTTTTTGGATTACTCCAGGCCTATCAAATTCATTCTGGGCTTATGTATGGTACTATCGTTAGGCATTTAGGCCGAAATTTTCTCAAATTGGATAGTTGACCTAGGCTGATAGGCATATGAACTATATATGGACTTTTGAGCTTTTGGGTATACAGGCTCCTAGACCCAAGGTTTTAATGGGCTTAACTACATAACACCCACCAGGGCCACTAGCTTTTCGGCTGATGTGCATGAGTGCATCAAAAACAAAATTCAACAATTAATATTATATATAGTTCCTTTTAGTTTTTTTCTTTTAATTTTTCTATTGGTGATTATCAAGAGAAATTTTGGACTCTAGGTTGTAATCCCAAATGGGACGTTGGTAATTTGCTGTTCTCCTAATAATGGTTGAACCGGAATCTCTTTCGGCAGCCATGCATTGGACTTGACGAGGGGTGCGACACTCACTACCATTTTTTTTTATGTGAGATGTGAGTTCTATCTGAAGTTGGCAATCTAGTGAAAGAGAGAAGATGCACCGAAACACTAAGGTGAAGACTCATAGTGACAGCCTTTAAAATGAAACAATATAAGGTTCTTCTTTTTTGAGCTTAAGCTATATTAGATTCTTGGTTGATTGGGCATGCAATTGTTTGCATTTATATATCCTTAAAGCCCTATCATTTTCCCCCTTTTTTTAATTTTTGTTTCCAAAGAAGTAAAAAAAAGAGAAGTAAGAAAAAGACAGTTTGGTATGATGTAAACAATAGTACAATATATTTAAGCCTTTTTTTAAGCGCCCCCCCCCCCCCCCGCCCCCAAAAAAAAACCCACTCTTTTTGGCATAGCGAAGCCAAGCAATTGATTGGACCAGACCACATCATTGAAGGGAATGGGATAGAAGGTGCTACTAGGACCACAACTTTTGTCACAATTTGCTTACATGGCAATGCGTGAGTGATGGACTTGTGGAGCTACATGAACCTACCACTTTTTCTCTACCGTTCTTGCCACATGAGCAAATTGTGGCAAAAGTTATGGTCCTATGATCCTATCATTTTCCTAAACGAACTGAAGACAAAAGTCTTCCAAAGTATGCTTTTCATTCCAAAAAAAATCCTTCTGAGTATGCTTTGTAATTAATCATATTGTGTTTGATTGTGACCGAAAAAGAACACGTTTTGTCAGTTTACCCAAAGAAAAAAGACAAAACTTAGGGGCATGAACCTTCAATAATTAATGGGATACCATTACCATTACCACATCCAGGGGCGTAGCTACGTACAAGGGTGGGGGGCCATAAAATTTTGAAATATATATAATTATTTTAATATTTTCAAAATTTAGTCTACAAAAATAAGAGTTGCCCCCTTCCCTCAAATATTTAAATTAGTCCAATAATGTTCTTTAAAAAAATAATTGGTCTAATAGTTATAGAGAAATAACTTTATTTTTCGCAATTCTATTTTTTTTATTGTAAAATGTGTTCTTATATCTATTAAATATTTGATAAAATTTGACACCAAACATGTTTAAGTATATCGTTTTCAACCCGTTATGTGGCGATTAATAATTCATTGACTCATTCAAAAAAATCTTGTCACTAAAACTACACATGAAATGTCTCCAGGAGGGAGTTTCACACACATATACACTTAGATTAGGTTAGAGTAGAAATTCTATCTTGTAAAAAAAAAAAAAAAAAAAAAAAAAAAAACAAACAAACTACACACGAAATGTCTCTTTAGTTGCCACATAATAGATTAGAGCAGGATAACTTCAAATATGTTTGGAGCCTAACATATTCCTCCCAGTTTTGGATCATTCATGTTTTTGAAAATTTTATTAGTTCAATTGAAATAATTTTGACTTACTTTAGTATAAAATTTAATAATTTGTATAAAAAATGAAACTTTTGAAGAATTTCACTATGAAAATGGTAAAAATGAATTTTATTTTATGAAAAATCGCCATCAAACATAATTTTGATTGGAAATACTAAGTTGTGTGTATATATATATAACTTATCAAATTAAAAAAGTGTGTATATATGTGTTTGTGTGGGAGGGGATGTTATCTTGATAAATATATTAATGCTGCAACGTGGCTTTCCCAAACAAAAATTCTTGATCCCACCCCTGACCACATGATATTAGAGCCACGCATGTCCTGGCAACAGAAGGTTTTTTGTGAATCAGATGATCACAACTAAAATCATAGATTGGGTCATCCTATATACATTAATAGATGTCTTAAATCTTCCTGGTATGTTGCTTGCACCATGTTGAAATCCAACTTAGCAAGCTCAAGCAAAGTAGGATTCATATCATCACTTCTTTCATATATAGAATGAACCACCTTGCCTCCAACCTTGGCATCCTCCAATCCAATGGAAGCTCCAGGGCATGGCTAACTATTATGGAAAGATACTCATCTTTGTTTCTCTTAACGAATTCTTCTAGATGCTTAGTTGTGAAATCTCTTGCGTGCTCTAAGACATTTTCACCTTCTATAGATAGATATGATGCTTCATACATATATAGCATTCCTTTAGTATCTTCATAAAGGTGTGCTTTAAATCCCCCCAACTCATCCGTGAAACTACTAAAAACCTCTGCAATCAAGAATGCATATCTCATTTAAGATGGATTAAACTCAAATTATATTTAGATATACAATCACCACTTTTTTGATCTTTTAATGTGGACAAAGAAGAGGGCTTCCTTTGGTTACCTTGAGAAACATTATATCCATGCTGTCTAAGGAGTCGAAATTTGAGAGCAACAGCATACAAAGCCTCCTTATCCCATTTATCATTGTTCGAAATATTGTCGTATATGCTCTTCAGCAATTTCTTTATATCATCCTTATAATGATTTGATAAACCAAGTTTTGCAAGAGATCGATTAACTCGAGTTTATTTACCGGATCCACCATTTTGTCTAGCATCATTATCACTTCTTCCTTCAATTTGTTGACTCTTCTAGTTATGATTCTCCCTACACAACAATCATTTAGATAGAATTACACTTTTCTTTTGACTGTAATTATATAACTCCATAGTTAGGAAAAAAATTAATAAAACTACATAGCTTTTTTTATACTTAGTTCAACACTATAATATTTAACCATTATGGTCTCATATATTTTAGATCTCATTCTTTCAATTTTGTGGATTAGAAAAGTGGAGTAAGAATAAACTAGAATAAGAGTGGCATTCTCTAATTTTTTTTTTTTTTTAAACGATACCAAATGCTTCTACTTCTAAGAACCAAGAGCAAGAATAACAAGAACAGAATCCATACCACGTATTCACATTTCAGTGACTGCATATAGTCGTAGTCCCAAATCGGAGGTTGGTAATTAATTTGCCGTTCTCCTAATAATGCTTGAATTGTCGGAATTTCTTTTGGATGCCATGCATCGGACTGTAATAGGGGAACGACTCTCACTACCATTTGTTTTATGTGAAAAGCAAGTTCTAGCGGTTGCTGGCAATCTAGTGAAAGAGAGAAGACAACCGCTAGCAATCTAGTGAAAGAGAGAAGAGGAACAGAGAAGATTGAAGGAAAAAACTCATAGTGAGTGTGGCCTCAATTAAAATAAAGCTATATAAGATTCTTGGTTGATTGGGCATGCAATTGTATGCATTTATGTACCCTTTAAGGCAGTCATTTTTTGTTTTGATTTTTGATTTTGATTTTGATTTTTTTTTTTTTTTTTTGTGTGTCCAAAGAATTAAAAAAGAAAGTTTGGTATGATATAAACAGGTAAAATTCTTAGGTACTCGTAAAGTGCGAAGAAATGATGTTCTCTCTTCTCAGATTTATGATGAACCCCACTATGAATTTAATTAGTGGACCTTACCATGAATGTGAGAAAAAAATAATACTACTCTTTATACTTCGGAAGTACCTAAGAATTGCTTTATAAACAGCAGTACAATGTATTTATGCCACTTTTTAATTTTGGCAAAGTGAAGCCAAACAATTCCTTGGAGGAAATATATTCTTTTGACACTCATTATTTCACACATATATCCACAATTGATACGAGATTCTCCACATTTTAACACATAAAAATGTATATGAAAAATAAAATACGAGATAGTAGATGGATGAGAATCAAAACCTATCCTTGGATCAAACGTCATCATGCGATGGGAGGACTTTAATGCACTGAGGATAAAAGTCCTCCAGAATATGGCTTTCAAACCCTTTTGAATTCTGAGTATGCTTTGCTCAAAAACAAACCAAAAAAATATAATAAAATATTGTGATTGAAACCAGTAGCAAAGCTAGATGGGGGTAAGAGGGATGAGGTATACCATGTATCTAGTATATGTTTCATTCCTTTCACATAAAAGTATGCTCACCTTATATGAGAGGGTGGAAACATACACCGGATTCATGGTGTATTTTCTCGGCAAAAAGGGGGGCAATTGCCTTCCCCAAAATTCCTATAAAATAATGCCTAAAAGTAATTTGGCCCCCTCTAATTTTCCTTCATCTCAAATTTCCCCTCACACAAATGAGAAAGTCTCTCTATTGTTAAAGAAAAGCTCATATCTCCATATAGTATATGTCACTTTTTCGTCATTTTATAACTAAAAGAAAGTTCAATGGGTCCCACTTAAGACTCAAAGTTTTGTACGTTTGATAACTTTCATGCCTTTTTAATATTTTTAAATTTCTCACCGCAATTCAACAATAAATAATATTACTTATACAACATTTTTCACAATAAAATCTCACAATTGTTAAAAGAAAAGTTATATACACAATATTTTATCACAACAAATTTTACTACAGTTTAGTTTTTAACTTGTTTGACCAGCCACTGATATTAATTTAATATTTACCATTTATTACTTGCTAATTTAGTAATGAGAAATGTTACGTCTATTATATTTTTATAATATTTACACAACAAATTATAGGTAGTAAGTTGTTATTGATTCTAATTTAAACTTACCATTAATATTACTTTTTTATCCATCAGTAACAACATATCACATATGATTTGTTGTGAAAATGTTGTGGACATAATATTTCTCATTCTGTGAAAAATTTTGTAACAAAAAAATTGTAATTTTAGACTTATTGTTGTTGAAGTGGTCTATTATGAGTAGTAGAGAAAAACAATAATACTAATACCACTTACAAATGTGTACGCTTTGTCACAATTGTCTTGCGTGGCACATTTTGTCACAATTATTTTTACTTTCAAGGCATAAATGGACTTTTAGTCCCTATATTTTGGTTTTTTTTTTTTTTTTTTCATTTTTGGTCCTTACATTTTAATTTTACCACTTTTAGTCTCTAAACTAACTAACATGTGTTATTTTCGTCCTTTTCGTCAGTCAACCGACAGAAATAGCTGAGATGGCTACCGGAAGAATTAAAATATTATAAAAAAAATGTCACATCAGCATCTAATTTTTTTTAAAATAATTTATTAATTTTAAATAAAAAAACAAAATTAAAAACAATTAGAACACAAATAACACAAAAACAAACCCAGAACCAAACACAAACTCAAATTTAAAAACACAAACAACACAAAAACAAACAAAAAAGAAGGAATTCAAAATCCCAAAATGGCAGAACATACAAAAACACAAACTCAAAAAAATCCTACAAACCCAGAAGTCAATCACAGAAAAATCATAAAAGAATATTGTAATAAAACTTAATTGCTCAACCACAAACCCAGCTCAAACACAAACCCAGAACCAACCACAAACCCAGCTCAGATTAGACCCTTAAGGAAAAAAGACGAGTTTCGCAACTGCAACCAAACCCCTTTCTGCAAATGCGCCCGCTCCTGCAAACCCTCCCCCTCCTCTCTCATCACCATCAGCGTCTCCATCTCTAACGGCGACCTCGTCGCCAAGATCACTAATCGTCGCGACGATCAAATCAAGCCATTGATTCTCTCCCTCTCCGCCTACCAAGACAGGATCCTATGGCTCAAAATCAACGAAGACCCTTCTTCGATCCCACCTCCACCGAAGAAACGCTTCGAAGTCCCAAATGTCATCGTTCCCGAATTCACAAGCAAGAAACTCTAGCTCCAAAACCTTGATACCAAGACTCTAGACGGAGATTCATCTCCGTCCTCGATTGTTTACTTGAATGAGGAATACGACGCCGTACCCCACCTCGAACCGTTCAAGGTTTACGTCCGCGACAAATCCAAATGGCAAACGCGTAATTTCCCTCAACTCCCATGGCTTGTTCGATTTCGAGCAACTGGGTTTGTGGTTGAGCTGGGTTTGTGTTTGAGTTGGGTTTGTGTGGAGCAATCAAGTTTTATTACAATATTCTTTTATGATTTTTCTGTGTTTGATTTTTGGGTTTGTATGATTTTTTTGGGTTTGTGCTCTTGTGTGTTTTGCCATTTTGGGATTTTGAGTTCCTTCTTTTTTGTTTGTTTTTGTGTTGTTTGTGTTTTTAAATTTGAGTTTGTGTTTGGTTCTAGGTTGGTTCTGGGTTTGTTTTTGTGTTCTTTGTGTTCTTATTGTTTTTAATTCTGTTTTTTTTTTATAGTTAAAATTGATAAATTATTTATAAAAAAAAATTAGATGCTGATGTAGCATTTTTTTATAATATTTTAATTCCTCCGGTAGTCACCTCAGTTATTTTCGTCGGTTAACTGACGGAAATGACGAAAATAACACGCGTTAATTGGTTTAGAGACTAAAAGTGGTAAAATTAAAATGTAGGGACCAAAATAGAAAAAAGCCAAAATGTAGAGACTAAATGTGCATTTACGCCTACTTTCAATCTTGCTCTTCCTTAGCTGAGATCTTGGCTCCGCCTGCCTAATATTGTGGGGTCCATAATATCTATGCAAATGGAAACGATGCCTAAAAAAAAAAACAGCTTGCGAGCTAAGCTTCAGTTTTATCATGTGGGTCATAAGATTCTCACGGTAGCGTACAGACCATTGGCCTAAGCTCATGACTAATAATCACAAGGTTCTTTGATTTTTTTTTTTAAATTTGTTTTGGACTTGCATTTTGCTTATTTGAAAATTTGATGTTTTTAACTTCTCCCCTTTGAAATTATGTATTAAAAATTTGGGTTTAGTTTAGAAGCTGAAGAAAGTTACAAGACTGAGCAGCTCAGAGAGCCTTTTTTTGGATTACAGGTACCTATCAAATTCATTCTGGCTTATTTATGGTACTATGGTTAGGCATTTGGGCCGAAAGTTTCTCAAATTGGTTAGTGGACATAGGCATATGAATTATATATGGACTTTTGAGCTTTTGGGTATACAGTCTTCTAGACCCAAGGTTTTAATGAGCTTAACTACACTAACACCCCACGAGGGCCACTAGCTTTTCGGCCTGATTGATTTGCATCAAAAACAAAATTCATATATATATATATATATATATATATATATATATATATTAATAGACAAAACAAAGAGAAAATTTAATTAGATTTTAAATTAAAATTCAATTAGGGTTTAATTTTGCGCCACGAGTCTCATTTAATCTAAGTTTTTAAATTTTTGTGTCAGGTTAGTTAATTCAATGTAAAAATTAGAATTCAATTAGAGTTGTAAGGATAAGGGCCCAGAATCATATATTGGGCCTTGGGCTTAGTCCGAAGACATTAAATGGTCCGAGAATGGACAAATAGTTATGAAGGGTTCTAATTTTAAAGTCTCATAAGTAAGGAATGAATGAAGGGTGGTCCGAGGAAGAACTACTCCTCGGATATGATGAATGCAGTTCAAATCTGTATTCCAACAATCAAGGTGACCTTCCAGGAGGCTCCAGTGATAAGGATGTGCATCATACACGTATAAGAGTGATAAGGACGTGCATCATACGCAAACAGTGAATAGATTTAGCTCTATTTTCCTTGTTCGTGTTTGATCATCTTTTAAATCCATACTAGTCGTTTTCAAATTCATTAAGGCCTAGTTCTCCAACCCACTCTCTACAAATTTATTGTACTGGGCTTACTGGGCCCAGATTCCATACATTTTGGGCTTGGGCTGCAAAACGTGTCCTTACAGGAGTTTAATTTTGCTTCACATGTCTCATATAATGTAAGTTTTTTAATTTTTATGCCAAGTGAGTTAATTCAATATGGAAAACGAGGAGTTCAATATAAATAAACCATAAAAAACCTAATCATATATATATATATATACCATGACTACTATATACAATCCATTACTAACTAGGTAATATTTTTTTTTTCATAAAAAATGTTATATATATATATATATATATATTATATAATACCAATGCTTGGAGAAAATTTAACTAAATTCAAAATTGAATTTTGCTTTTTTTAGCTTTCCATACAAATTAAATTGTTTAGATTTTTGTTGTTATTTTTTCTCTGAACTAATGAACATATTTTTTATACTATTTTTATTCAGATATTTTGTATGCTGGGATCTTAAACATTACAAATTGTAATTGAGTTAAACGATCACATGCACCTAGTCTCATTCAATTTAGGAGATACTATTAGATCGATTTATTCTTTTATGGGTTTTATGGGGCTAACAGGTGGGCTTTGGAAGGTTACTGCTGTGGCTGCATGTGGAAGAAACTTCAACAACTTGCTTCTAAGTTTTGATGGTTTGCCCATTTAGATATGAAACAGAAAGAGTACTGATCAGTGAAGTGGTAATTTTACTTATGATTCTATCCCTTTTGATTTATCGTATTTTGCTATAGTTCTTTTTTTTTTTTTTTTGCAGAAGTGTTTAGTTTCTTAATTTGTTTTGCCAAAAGAAACTCATATCTGTACGAGGTTTATATTTATCTTTACTATCTATTTTATTAATCAATTTAGTTTTGCTATAAGTCTTGATTAAAGTGTGCATGGTATATTGTTTCTCAAAAAAAAAAAAAAAAAAAAAACGGTGTGCACGGTATTATACATATTTTGAGATCATATTAATGACAAGTACTTACCAGCCTATGATGTTTTTCCTAGCATATTTTGAGATCATATTAATGACATTTCTCCATATCATATTTTATGGTGCATTATTTCCCAATTGAAATTAAGTTTCACTAGGACATCTCCTCATATACACTCAAATACGGCTTGATATTAGACTGCATATCAATGTTATCGTTTAGATTCTTATGCTCAAGTTCATCCGTACTCTTTTATGAAACATATGAAGATGGTTTAACACAATTATTAATCTTATTATTATTATTATGTTTTGTGAAGAAGCAGAAATATGCAAAATAGGAATGAGACATCAAGTAAACGTATTGGGAAAATCTTTGAATCACTATGGGATGCAGTTGTTTGAAAGTTCTGATGGACGTTAACTTCATTTAAAAGAAGTTGGCATTACAGGTTTTAAACTTTTAATGGTAAAAGGTAATCTGAAGACCGGACCACAGACCCTCCTTGAAGTCTTCCCTAGCCCTTGTACTCAAAACTCTAGTAAAAACTCAAATGTCCCAGCCCAAAATAAAGAACTAATTAATTATATAAAGATGGAGAAGGAGAGGAGAAAAGAAGATAACATCAGTCGTGTTGATTACAAAGTTTATAACTTTTTTTTCCTTATGATTATATATTGCTAGTATGATTCATACAGCATCTTAAAGTCCTTTCATGGTTATTTCAAAAATCCAGAAGCCACAAAGCTAACAATAGATATTGGATATTTTAATGAAGAGGGACAATTATTTGTTGTGGACCGAATTAAGGAGTTCATAAAGCCTTATGGCTTTCAGGTGACTTATCCTTAGTTGATTGTTAAAAGTTCAGGTGCATGTAATCTTAGTATCTTACTAACCATTTCTTGTGACAGGATAAAAGCTATCTGTTTCTTTTAGAATTTCTATTGGGGAAGATCCATGAGCCTCCCGATCATGTTATGTATTTTAGGGAATGAAAATTAGCTGACCTGCAATATTAGCACTAATGTTCTCTGCTTCATTTGATATTTTTGTCAATAGCTATTCTTTTTTCTAAGCAAAAAAAAAAAGCCCCCAAAGTGCTATATAACTTGCTCTACGGACGATTTGTCACCATGTCAACAGTCA
Source organism: Quercus aquifolioides (assembly GCA_019022515.1). Classification (NCBI taxonomy): domain Eukaryota; kingdom Viridiplantae; phylum Streptophyta; class Magnoliopsida; order Fagales; family Fagaceae; genus Quercus; species Quercus aquifolioides. Next base: position 56,219,542 of record CM032334.1, on the reverse strand, counting down.
TCTGATTAGTTTTGAATTGGTTGATCAAGCCCTAAAACCTTTTCTCAAATCCTTCTCCCTCCACTATTATTTCCTCTCTTTTACTTCTAATATCTCATATTTTACAACTTAACTCTAATTTTGTATTTAAGGGTGTCTTTGGTTGGAAGGGTAGAAAAGTGGGAGGATAGAAAAGATTTTAATTTCTCTCATTTTTGTTTGGTTGGGAGTGAAAAAGTGGAGGGATGAAAAAAGTGAGTTTATATAAATTTACTTATATACCCTTGTTAAAAAATGATACACAATTAAAATAAAAAAATGACAAGTAATTAAAAAAAAAAAACAATCACCCAAATTTATTAAACAATAAAAATTATGTCCAGGAAAAAAAATCATGTCTAATTAAAAAAAAAAAAAAACATAACACCACGTATAGCCCAGAAAATCAAAAGAAAAAAGGATTAAAAAAAAAAAAAAAGTAGGAAAGCAGCAAACGCCCAGGAAAGCAGGCAAAAAAAAAAAAAAAAAAAAAAAAAAAAAGACAATAGGACGAAATTAGTGCAAGGGCAATTTTGTCATTTACCCATAAAACTCCTCCCACACCATTTTCTCTCCATTTTGGAGAGACAAGTTTTAGGTGGGCCCAGGTGGAAAATGCCTGGGCCCTATCAAAAAATTTTCTCTCCCTCCCTCCTTCCCAAACAACACCCTTTCTCATTTTCTCTCCTATTTTCTCTTCAAATTTTTTCATCCTCCCTAAAATTCACCCATCCAAACATAGGGTAAGTTCTATATTTGCACTTGACTATTGTTTGGTGGCACCGGCCGAGCTTGAAGGGCTGCTGATTTCTCACACTGAAATATTATATGCTGTTGTGATCCCGTAAGTGTCGTTATTTTCCCCATGCTTTATAAGCAGTTATAAATGTCCATCTGTTGCCTTATCTTTGAATCACCGCATTACAGTTTAATTTCAATCTTGACTTTGTAGATTCCCTGATGTCGAAGATGGTGAGATCCCAATTGCACATGTTGTGCACTCGCCAAACAGCTTGCTAACAGAAGTAGACGTTCAGAAATTTATTGCAAAGCAGGTAAAGGGTCTACAAAGCATTATTCAGTATGAAGGAATTAGGAAGGGCGAAAAAACCAACCTTTTTCAATGATTGATTTGATCTTGAATAACTCAAGCACACAGTAATTATTTGGATGATATCTCTAAGGTTAAATTTATTCAACTATGTGTTGACTTTATTTTGTGCCAAATTTGTTTGTAATTCAGCATTTAGAAACCCCGTATTTAGGTGGGAATAATGTAAGGGTCATGTGTGTGAGTGTGAAGAATTGATCAAGTGTGTGCATCAAAAGGCTTCTCGCGATTGGACCTCGCAACTGACTCGCGAGTGGTGACTCGCCAGAATCCAACACACGTGTGAAGCATGCAGGAAATTGAAGGGTCAAGACAGCTGGATCATTACAGGACAAAAAGTACAGTCTAGCCATTCTATTAACTGACGACTAGAACTCGTGACTTGTCCCGGTTGCAAGTGACTAGCCAGTGCACCCTATTTTACAGAAAAAAGACTTTTCACATTCCTTCTCATACCCTACTATAAATACTTTTATACCCACGAAATGTAGAGAGTTTCCAAAGAGTATTTGAGAGATAAACCCTAGAGAACAACAAGATTGATTCATCTACAATCTTATACCTTTGATTCTCCAAATTCTTCTACTCTCACCCTCTCCATTGTCATACTCTTGAGAGAATCTTAAACCAAATTCTTACCTCACCACATTCAGAGCAGTGAGAAGGTTATTGGTGTTTGGGATGTAGTTCAAGAGAGAACCAATTCATTTTGGTTGATACAATGGGCTAATTGCGGGATCCGGTAAATTAGAGAAGACAAGGTTAGGCGTAACCCTATTGGAGCAAGAAGCTTGGAAGACTTAAGTGCATTGGGTAGATTAGGCTTGGAGGGTCTATTGTTATTCATGTATCCCAACTGATTTTCTAGTAGATCATTTAACCACTTGGAGAGTGGCGGAGAGGTTTTTCGCCGAGTTCTTCGGTTTCCTCTTTGATAATACGTGCCGGTGTTATCTTGCGTTTGCTTCTCTCTATCCCTTACTCTTTGCTTTTAATCACTACCATGTTATGATTAAATTATGGCTTAAAGTAGTTTGCATGTTTGGGTATAGCTTATATTTATCATTCCGCACATATATTGTTTGAGTATAAGCTTGTGTTGGTTATTTTGTAATTGGGGGTCTGAACATTCACTAATGTTTTACACACTAAGTAAGCTTTCAATATCAATTGCAGTGATGGCAATATACCTTTTTAAATAAATAGTCATTTCAGTCTGGAACTCATCCATTCAGAAATCACTTGTCTATTTAATGTTTACCTTTCAAAAAATAAGGTCATTTTGTGAGAACCTCAATGGTAATTACAATTGCAAAAGTCTTAACGAAAAATTGTTCCGTTGATAGTGGGATATGCCTCATGCTTCTACGACTATGAGGCCCTTAGTGCATCATCTTGGATTTATGGAACCAGAACCATGCAGTCTCTCTTTAATTAGCATCATTTGGTTTAAAGTCCTGGCCAGCAAAATTCTTAATTCAAAAGTAAATGTCCCAAAACCTAATATATGATATTTCATATTTGATAGTTAATGTGTACTCGATCTACACAGGTGTGTTGGCGTGGAGATAAAGCATTGCCATCAAATAGTAGATGCTCTGGTTCAAATTCTATGATTCCTATCATCTGTTCAAGAAAAAGCCAATTTGTGATATCTTTTGCTGCTCATGATGCTTGCATAAATTAAGTTTGTCACCTTGTTTCGTGAATGAACGTGTATTGCTAACAACTGATGAAGAGGCTTAAACATCCTTTGCTTGAAATTCAATCATTCTTCTCTAAGATCATTTGTGTGGGCTTTATGGGCTTGCTTGGTGCAATATACCAAGTACACACAACCCATTCCTGTTCCAACTATGAAAGGAACCTCGATAACCTTGCTACCTTTGCCCCCCACCTCCATGGGCTTTGATACCGTTTGTTGGGGAGATAAACACCTTAGGAAGCTTTCCTTGAGTGATTAATATAATATATAGAGACACAATTTAATCCAAAAGGCCTAAGTCCAATGAGTATATACTCAATTATGTTATATTAACTACTCATTCTTCTCATCATTATTCAATGTGGAACTTCACTCACACGTGTATACCCAACACAGTGTCCCAAGGTCAGCTGTAGGATAGATCTTGAGAAGAGAACTCATAGAGAAAGTCTGATCCAAGATATAAGGAACATAGGTTGTATTACACTATTACTTATACTGAAATGTAGAAGCCCTTCAGGAAAAATCCCTTGTAGAATTGTATCATTCTTTGTTTGAATTATAAAAAAGCTTAATCATTTAGCAAAAAAAAATACAGAAATATAAAAGCCAAGAGCATGTAGTTCAATCGTCTTGTCTAATTCTCTCTGGGGAGAGATCTTGGGTTTAAATCCCTTGTTCCCACTTATTGTAAATTTGTAATACAATTTTTTTTTTCCTGAAATGCATAAACGTTAAGGTGAATGGAGCCATGTTTTTTTCACAGGACCATATATTTTGGAGAGGTCTGTTCCCCTTTGTGGGGCATCAAGGCTGCGTGCAATCTTGTTTTAACAATTGCCTACCTAAGGTAAATGGATTCTAATGGAAAAAAATATTAAAGCTACTGTATATCAATTTGGTATCACATGAACAATATAAGATTTATTTAGCAAAATTTGTGATTCGTGATACATTAATTTGTAAGATTTATGTATTATATTTCTAACATTACTCTTCTAACAGAGGCACATGAGTACATGATGAAATTGCCCACAAACTTAGAAATTAAGATGGAATCACTCTTACCATTCAATAGCTATTTTATACCAGACTTCACGTTTAACAATGTCTTTTTTTTAACTAAGAACCATGTAACTTAACTAACACTTCTTGGTATTTGTAACAAAGATATATATATATATATATATATATATATATATATGGGTTGAGTTCAAGTTACACCTAGTGTAACTCTAAGCAATGTTACACCACTCAATATTTTTTAATTGGATGCGAATTTTGACAAATTCACTGTTAGATTACATTATCTTCATATATTCTCTATGCTTGCAAATTTTCATGCTAATTAAAGATTAATAGTCATGTCATCAATCAATTGTTTAAATTCAAATTTTTGTAGTTTAAAATAATGCATAGAATATGAACTTATGGATCGAATAGTAAATAACATCCAATTGACATGAAAATTGGCAAGAATGTTAAAAACATATAAAACTTGTAATTCAAATGTGGGATTTTCAAAATATGAATTTTATAACAAGTTATTAAGTGGTGTAATATTGCTTAGAGTTACACCTGGTATAATTTCACAATAGTTACACATTTTTTGGACCATTGATTTGTATTAGATCTAAGGGTAAAAAAAACACTCAGAGTCATGTATTTATTGTTCCCTTGAAATTAGTAACTAAGTCATTAATTCTTCTTATTAAAAATAGAAAAATAAAAAACAGCATTAACTCTCTGCTCTCCATCATCTTCATCTTCTCTCCCTCTCTCGCATGGTCTTGTGTTCTATCTTGTGGGCGTCAATTGTGGGCTTGAAGACAAGAAAGACGATAACAATTGAAGTTTTGTTCAGTTGTTAAGTTTACAATTTAAAAAATGATTTTGGATTGTTTAGCTGTGTTCCTGTTTTGCTTAAATAATTCTCATTCCAAATTAAAATTATTCCAAAATTCATGAATGGTGTCGTTAAGTACTTGGTAAAGGACAAAAAGTCCTTATCTTATGCTAGAATTTTCGTAAAAGGATGAAACTTCAATCCTTATCCGATTCAAGTTAATGATGGTTGCACTGTTTTGGTATCACATGAACAATATAAGATTTATTTAGCAAAATTTGTGATTCGTGATACATTAATTTGTAAGATTTATGTATTATATTTCTAACATTACTCTTCTAACAGAGGCACATGAGTACATGATGAAATTGCCCACAAACCTAGAAATTAAGATGGAATCACTCTTACGATTCAATAGCTATTTTATACCAAACTTCACGTTTAACAATGTCTTTTTTTAACTAAGAACCATGTAACTTAAGTGACACTTCCTGGTATTTGTAACAAATATATATATATATATAGATTCAAGTTACACCTAGTGTAACTTCACAAGAGTTACACCTTTTTTGGATCATTGATTTGTATTAGATCTAAGGGTGAAAAAAACACTCATAGTCATGTATTTATTGTTCCCTAGAAATTAGTAACTAAGTCATTAATTCTTCTTATTAAAAATAAAAAAATAAAAAACAGCATTAACTCTCTGCTCTCCATCATCTTCATCTTCTCTCCCTCTCTCACGAGAAAGTATACCATGTTTCGGTAATACCAACTCAACATCTGTTTTGGTATTTCCTACCCAATAAATGAGTGACACCTATTTCAAAAAACCACATCAGATTATTCCAATAAATTAATTATAATCTTCTATACTATCGGAAAGATAAATTAATCATTTATTGGAATAGTCTGATGTGGTTTTTTGAAACAGGTGTCACTCATTTATTGGGTAAGAAATACCAAAACAGATGCTGAGTTGGTATTACCGAAACATGGTATACTTTCTCCTCTCTCACATGGTCTTGTGTTCTATCTTGTGGGCGTCAATTGTGGGCTTGAAGACAAGAAAGACAATAACAATTGAAGTTTTGTTCAGCTGTTAAGTTTACAATATAAAAAATGAAACTTCAATCCTTATCTGATTCAAGTTAGTCGTGGTTGCACTGTTCTAGTTACTTGTGGGTGTAACTCTTTAGAGTTACACCTTTTTTAAACCATTGGATTTAAGTAGATCCAACGGTCAAAAAAATGCACTCATTAATGCTGATATTCTGATAAGGATCTCATTTATTATCCTTATTTATAACATTCCATAACTATCTCTAATCCCAAAAATAGGTATATTTTTCTCTCTGCTCTCTCTTTCTCATCCACTACACGTTTCTCTCTCCTCCATTGTTCTTCCACCTCCATTTTCATAAGGTCCACCTCCACAGCCACATAGAATCTGATGAATCAAAAACTCGAACTAATTAAACATAAGGCTGAAGTAAATAACTTAAAAATTGAAACTAACATCCACAACCACATATTGAAGGCAGCAAATGCATTATTGCCATGGTTTTAAAACCGGTATGGTGAAATAACCGGAAAATGAGCTAATTATCGGTTTTATGGTCGAACTGGTGACGTCATAAATAATTTAATTATTATTTATTTAAATTATATAAATAATTAATAATTTTTTAATATACTAATACTAACAAACCAATAGTAATAAATATGTTTCCTTTAAAATATAAGGTTGTTCCTTATCCCACACTTCCTCTTCCAGTTGTGCCAATGACTAACATTTCAAAAATCCCAACTATTGAACAAGAATCCAACATATTTTTGGACAGTCATCTTTAGTTCAGTTACTAAATCCAAGAACAAGAATCCAAATTCAGAAATCACAAACAAAAGCCAAGAGCCAAAAGCCAAAATCAAAAACAAATTCAGCCATTAATACCCCCATATAGCAACCACCACAATTGAAGAAGCCCAAAAAGGAAATCACCAAGGCATATGCTACTAAATTTAACAACCCAGAAAGCAACCCATCACCACAAATTCAATTCAGCCACTAATTCCCAAAACCCAAACAAAAACACAAAAGACAAAGTTCAGCCACTAAAATGAGCTACAAAAACCCAAAATTTAAAGAACCCAAAACAAAAAAGAACTCAAATTTACAATAACCCATCACACAAATCCAAAAAATCATAAAGAAAAAAAGAAAAGAAAACCCAGAACCTGAAAAGAGCACCAGATCAAATTGAGCAAGCTAGCAAGCCAGAGGCAAGCGTAGTAAGCGATGATCACATAAGAGCGGCCATGAGTGAGCTTGGAGAAGCTCTTCTTTGCTTGAAATGACAAGTAGAAGATGAAGAGAAGGTTCGGAACAATGAGAGCCACGTTGTGCCAGAACCCATGGCACTCGAAGAGCTAGTCGTAGAACCTTGGAGAAATTGGCGATGGAGCTGCTATGATTGGTAGGTTTGGGAGCGCGGAGACTATGAGTGATTCAGAGAGGCATCAGGCGTGAGATGGGAGTGTTTAGGAGTCTTTAGGGTTAGTTTTTAGCCAAAACGACGTAGTTTTAGGCTAGAAAAAGGACAAAAAAACCCAACCGGTCAGTAACCGGTTCAACCACGCTAGCTTTTAGTTCTCCAGTTGAACCAACCGGTTTTCACTATTTCCCATTTTTTAAGCTATTTTCAGTTTTTGGCCATAACCAAACCGGATTAAGGCCAGTTCCCGGTTGAACCGGTCGGTCCAGTCTGGTTTTTAAAACCATGATTATTACACAAACTAGCAAAAATTAGATTGTGATTGACATCTCTAAGTGTGAGAGCCATACTAGCTTTGTGAACCTAATGGCATTGATGATTTCTTGCATAGTGAGACTTTCAGTGCATGAGATTGGAAGTAAAATGATTACTCTGATGTATGATGAATCAGTATTACTCTATCAGATAGATGATTCATATATATATGAATCAAATCCCGTTATGGGACTACAGGACTAGTCAGTGGAACAGTTGATGCTATGGACTTATTAGGGCCTTAGGAAATTAGGGATATAGGTAAAGAAGTCAAATTTCACTTTGCAACATTTAAGATTCAAGCTAGTTGCCATTGTGGGTAGAACTGTAGATCTAGAGTTGTCTTAATAATTTTCACTTGGATAAGTCTTATTGCAATGAAAGCACTAACGCAATTTCAATTATTTGACAAAACTATTTGTCATTTCTTACACATTAACTTAAAAGTTATGCCTGTGACAGAAAATATGACCAAGTTTTTTTTTTTTTTGGTAGAAAGAAAATGCATTAAAAACTAAAGAGTTTTGGGACAAATTTTATTACATAACACATCATTCAGATTTGAAAGATAACCTAACAAGTGCTACAATACAAAATCAAAGGTTTGATTGACTCTCAATCTGGCCAACCATAAGCACATTCGTTAATTTCGCAGTAATAATGCCTAACAAGCACCTAGTAAAGCTAGGAAACCAACAATCTGTGATTAAGTTATTTTCTTTAGCCTTATGTTTAATTAGTTCGAGTTTTTGATTCATCAAATTCTATGTGGCTGTGGAGGTGGAACTTTATGAAAATGGAGGTGGAAGAGCAATGGAGAAGAGAGAAATGTGTAGTGGATGAGAAAGAGAAAGCAGAGAGAAAAATATACCTATTTTTGGGATTAGAGATAGGTATGGAATGTTATAAATAAGGATAATAAATGAGATCCTTATCAGAATATCAGCCATAGTTTTAAAAATCGGACCGGACCGGCCGGTCTGACCGGTCCAATCGGGAACCGACCTTCAATCCGGTCCGGTTATGATAAAAAAAAACCGGAAATGACTTAAAACACGGTGAACAGTAAAAACCGGCCGGTTCAACCTGAGAATCGGAAAAACCAGAGGTCGAACCAGTTAATGATCGGTTGGGATTTTTTGACTTTTCCGGAAAAACTATGTCGTTTTGGTCCTCAAAATTAAAACTAAAGTCCTAAAAACTAACCCTAAGCCTAAAGTCCTCACTCTCAGACTCTCTCATCTCACTCACGCCTCACTCCCTCACCTCAAAAAAAAAAAAAAAAAAAGGGTAAATTGTAAATTACACCCCTAACGTTTGAGGTTGTTTGGATTTTACACCCCAACGTTTCAGAACTTGGATTTTACACCTTGAAGTTTGGTTCCGTTAGCAATTCACCCCCCACAGTTAGTTTCTGCTGTTAACTGACACATCACCATGCTGACATGTTTTATTTTTGCCAAATCATCCTCAAAACTACGTAGTTTCAAGGAAAAATAAAAACTGACCTGTCATACACAAAACAAAAGACTAAAACTACACCATTTCAGCCTAACTTCTAAAATCCCAAACTAAAACTCACGAAGGCAACTCCCTCCCACCTCGCACGGTAGAGACCCATTGTGAGCAGCTCCACAGCAGCAGCCACAGTGGTGGTCACGGTAGCAACCACAGCGGCGGCCATAGCGGCAGTCACAATGAGTATCATTGCAACAAATTTACAAAGAAAACAGTTCAGATTAAACTTCTTCAGTGAAACCCATTAGATTTGAACTATCAAGTTAAGGGAACTAAAGGGTATGAAGGTCTAATAAAAAGAAAAGTGAATGATAATAATACAAAAATTACCATGCTTCTAAAAGAAGTAAGAGTTTACAGTTTACCACTAAGTAAATCACTAAGAAATAAGTAAGCTTTGGCAATTGGCAAAGTGCTTTGACGCCAACAGATCTGAAAATGCAGAATCTGTATAGGAAAATTCCTTTCTCCCCCTTTAATCTGTTTCCACTATTTTTAGCTTCTACAACTTTTTTCCAGATTCATCCTTAGCCAATACAACAATTCTTCCATTTAAAAGAAATAATTAATTGTTGTGGGTTCAAAAATCTGTCAAAGAAAGAGAAGGCAAAGAAAGAGAAATAGAGCTAGAGAGGAGAGAAAGAGTTCTCACTAAGGCCGCCGTTGTGGCTGCCGCTATGACGGCCGTTGTGGCTGCTACTATGGAGCTGTTCTGCTAAGTGTTCACGATGGGTCTTTGCCATGCAAGGTGAGAGGGAGCTGCCTTCGTGGGTTTTGGTTTGGGATTTTAGAGGTTAGGCTGAAACGGTGTAGTTTTAGGCTTTTAGTTTTGTGTATGCCAGGTCAGTTTTTATTTTTCCTTGAAACTACGTAGTTTTGAGGATGATTTGGCAAAAATAAAACATGTCAGCATGGTGATATGTCAGTTAACAGCAGAAACTAACTGTGAGGGGTGAATTGCTAACGGAACCAAACTTCAGGGTGTAAAATCCAAGTTCTGAAACGTTGGGGTCTAAAATCCAAACAACCTCAAACGTTAGGGGTGTAATTTGCAATTTACCCAAAAAAAAAAAAAAAAGCTCTCAAATCTGAAATCTCAAGTTCTTAACTCTCTCATCTCTAGAAGCGGCGCACCCAACTCAGAGATCAGTCAAGCTCTCTGCTCACCTCAAGCACGCACTCGGCACCTCTCTTTGCGCTCTCTGCCCTCACGCACAGCGGCACACCACTGCGCTCTCTGCCTCACGCACAGCGGCACACTCTCAACTCCGCACTCCGCTTCAACGTTTGTTTTCTGCTCTTGCATAGTTGCACTTGCACTGCACAGACGTATTGATGAGAGAGACAAAGAGAGGGAGAGAATATTGAAGAGGGAAATCCGAAAATGAGACTTTAGCAAAAAGTGGATAGGAAAGAAACTTTTAAGTCTAGAGAGATGTTTGAAAGTTTGAATAAATGTGTGGTGGGTGTGATATAAACGTGTGAGTGTAGGATAGGTGGGAAAAAAGTATCAAGTGGGTAATGATATTGTTACCCATTGGTGACTTTCTTTTGGTTATTTGACAAATTAAAAAATAACTAAAAATGTTTGGTAATTGTTACACTTTACCTTTTTATGGTTTTTTTTTTTTTTTTTGGTTGAATTTTGTTAAGTGGTGTCCAAAAGTTGGTAAGTTAATATTTAATGTTTTACTATTATTAAATTTTTTAGTTAAAATGACTAGTTATAAAATTATTTATTTATTTTTATAATTAATAATTAATAATTTATTATTTATGACATCATCGGTTTGACCACCGGTCGGACCATAAAACCGGTAAACACTCCCTATTCTGGTTCTTTCACCGTACCGGTTTTTAAAACCATGATATCAGCATTAATGAGTGCATTTTTTTTACCGTTGGATCTACTTAAATCCAATGGTTTAGAAAATGTGTAACTCTTTAGAGTTACACCAGGTGTAACTTGGACCCATCTTATATATATATATATATATAATTTTTTTTTTAAATCTTCTTCTGAGTCTCCTCTCCTATCCATTATAGATATTCTTGTGTTCATTCCTTCTGCACTCCATTTGTTTGATAAAATGTACCAATGATTACTAGCTAAGAATTTCGCGAACTGGAGGAGTGAGAGGTTTTTTTTTTAATTTTTATGGGAGAGATTTTTTTTTGAATTAATAAGATAATTGTAAAATATTTTGGCAAGTTAGGGGTTTTTTTTAACCTTTCACGCGGATTGATGAGCTAACACTTCACAAGAGCCACTGAATGGCTTTAACGGCTGAGATTTGTGCTATTGCGCACCGTGCAATACCTAGGATCTCAATTCAGTAGCAAGCTCATTGATGAGAGGCTGTCACTGACAGCCCAATGCCCGACGCAATGTACAACAACAATGTAAGAACCAAACCCAAATATGTCAAGGCCAAAATGTTAATAATATAAACAAACAAAAAAATAAAGGACCCAGAATAAGGTAGGCATAGACTGCCTCTGTACTAAAGTGTCTATTATTTTCTGCTTGATTCACTGCATTTGTAAATCCATTAAATGTTTGATTCTTAAAGAAGAAAAAATGATCAAAAATCGTAAATTTATTACAAAGAAATGGGGTCCAAGTGCTTTTAAAATTTCTTGGACACTTCCCCTTCTCCTACGAAGATTTTGACATGAGAATTGAGACATGCTAAGCATATGCCAACTCAATAATTCATTTTAGCAGTAGGCTAGCAAAACAAAAAGCAATGGAGGCCATCTCATTCCATACAACTCAAAATTGAGTTGCGTGTGGTGCTTTGACAAAAAGATAAAGTGCTCGTAATTTAGAAAATAATAAGAAGTACTACATTTTAAAATTAAGAAGAAAAATAATAGGGTAAATTTCTCAAACCTATCCTGAGGTTTGTGATAATACCAATTAAATCCAAAATATTTTAAAACCTACCAATTTGGTACCAAAAAGACAACTTTGTCCCTAAGCTTTAAAAAAAAAAAAAAAAGTCATTACTTTTTTATCTTCTCATCTTTCTCTCTCTTCAATCTCTTTCCTCTCCCCCTTTCTTCTTTGAGTTCTCCCTCTTAGAACTCTCTCTCTAACAGAACCTCTGCCACAGCGAAGCCCATGAGCTTGGTCATCGGCATCAGAAACACCACCACGCAAGGTCTTCCCGATACCCATCGCAAGATTGACACCATCAGCGCCGTCAATGGACTATCGCCCGCTCTCTCTCAAATCAAAACCCACACGGTGGTGGTGGTTGTGGTTTGAACTTGCAAAGTTGTAATTTACAACTATTTTATGTTGGCTTTAATTCCATGCCAAATTTGATTGTAATTTCTTCAATCATTTTCCCTGTATATATGTGGGTTTCTAATTGTAAGGGATGGGTGTGAGAGAGTGTGAAAACTCATGCTTAAAAGGATGAACAAGTGGATTTCGCGAGTGTCTTACGAGAAGCTTACCCACGAAAGAGCCATGTGTAGAGCACATGACTGGAAGATGAAGAGTCATGCCAGCCTGGAGGTTTTCGCGAGTGTCTCACGGGAAAGGCCATCCTGCGAAGTACTCACGAAACATTTTGTTTGGCAAAAAGTTATGTTTTGCTTTACCAAGTCTTTACCCACACTATATATACCCTTATTACCTACAAATTGTAAGGAGCGCTTTTTAGAAAGAAAACTCTAGAAAACACACTTGAGAGTTAGAGATTGGTATACTCACAATCATCTACACATTTCCTTGTGGTTTTCCTCAACTCCTACATCTCCATCTCTATTTCCTTGAGAGGTTGACAACCCAAACACTTACCACACCCATTCTGAGTGTCAAGTGAGATTTTAGTGCTATTGGAAAGTATTGGAAGGAGCCATTCATTGGCGGATGCAATCGGGCTGAATTACGGGATCCAGAAATCTAGAGAAGACAAGATTCCGAGAAGCTAGTTGGTAGCAGGAGCTTGGAGGGCTCAAGTACATGGGGTAGACTAGACTTGGAGGGTCTTTTGTTATTCATGTACTCCAATTTTATTCTCTAGTGGATCGATTTCAACTTGGAGGGTCCAGGAGAGATTTTTCACCGAGTTCTTCGATTTCCTCTTCGATAACACGTCTCGATGTTATCTTGTGTTTGCATCTCTCTTCCTTACTCTTAAGCTTTACTTTATATTGTTGATAATTGATGAATATGGCTTAGGGTAGTGATAGTGGTTGTTTGCACTTTTTACTCTTGTTCCGCACTTGATATAAGTTAGAGTAAAAGCTATCTAGCCGTAATTTTTATTTGGGGGTCTAAACAAGCTCGTGTGTATTTACGCAAATCTGAGCTTTCAGAACTAGATCTTGCCTTCTCATCCTCTTTACGGCAGCGTTGTGGATCGTAGCATGGCATTTGGATTTAAGATTTGGGTACTATTTCTTCAGGAGACGATGAAGCCGATCTTGTGATATGGTGTGTTTTTTCTGGTTTCTCTAATGAGGTTGACAATTGGGGTTGTGTTATTTTTCTATGACTTTTGCTTGTTTTTTGGGGTTAAACTGGGGTCTTTAGGAGATTTCATTGAGAATTTACAAAGGGATTTATGTGTTGTTTGGCTTGGATTTTTGCTAGTTTTTTTGGGATTTCTGTTGGGATTTTAAGAAGATTTCATTGGGAATTGTGTGTTGTTTGGCTTGGATTTTTTTTTTTTTTTTTGTAATTTTTGCTGGTGTGTTTTTGGTCTGGAGTCTTATCAATTTGACCTTGGGTAGGCAGGAGACTAGATGGAGCACTAGACCTCAACTTTAAAATGGATAGCCCTAACAGATATTCAAACTGAAGTCTTTTGGTCGGCATCAGATATTTGCAGGCAATGTGTATTTTAAGGCAATGGCTGGAGGTGTATTTTAAAATGGATAGCACTTGTTTTTGTCATCTGCAAATATTTGAAGCACAGAGAGAAGAGAGAGGTCCAAAAGTGAGAAAGAGAGAGAGGGACGAGAGAGAATGGAGAATCACTAACGGTGTTTGTATGTTTTGGGACAAAGTCGTCTTTTGAGGACTAAATTGGTAGGTTTTAAAATGTTTTAAACTTAGTTGGTATTATCACAAATCTCAAAGTAGGTTTGTGAAATTTACCCAAAATAATTATAATAATAATAATAATTGTGTAGGAAAAAAAAGGGGGGGGGGGTGGGGGAAGGATATAGCGAAAGTGACAAAAAGGGTATGGCCCAAAGCCCCAAACCAAAACGCATGGAAGATGCAAAGTGATCACACAAATGCCTACATGTGCATAGGATTAACATGCAGAGATGGAAACCAAAACTAGCTAGCCCCCACTATGGAAAATGGAACAAAACCAATTTTCCATCATTATTGACACACAACCCACCCTTTTTGTCACTTGCCCACTAAAGGTCAACTTTCATCAACCCCATGATACGGTATATTCATACCACAACATGGGATTACCCTACTTGGTCATTTTCAAATTATTTTGTCCCTCAACCTCACCTAAATATGGTTTAGTAGTGTGGTAAAACTAGAAGTAAAGGGAAAGGGAGTAGTCCTGGAAAACGTTTACCTCCAACTTGGTTTGGATAACTTCGTCCAATTCATTAGATGGCAATTGAAAAAACTATTCATGTGTATTTTTAGTCACATAATTTTTTTAATGAGTCATGACTTACTTAGAAAATACAGGTAGATAGTCTTATAAATTGCCACATAATGAGTTACACAAGATTTGTCCAAACTAATTTGAGGAAAAACCTTATCCAGTAATCATGGGCTCCCATATAAAATAATTGAAAACTTTTATATGTTGTCCAATATTTTATAACTTTTGTTTTAATAATTAATGTGCCCCCTCCCCCTTTTCCTATAAATCAAAGAATACTGCAATATTAAGCTGTTAATTGCAGCTTTAATAAGGAAAAAAAAAATGTAGAGACAAATTTTATTTTCCTCTCTTTTATTCTGCTTTGTTTTTTTTTGCTAAAGGACTCTCTCTCTTCGGGGAAGGCATTTTGGTACATTTGGCATATATATACTCTCTCCAATAATATGTAGGATAAATATAATTGTGAGATTCACTTGTTGTGAGATAGATGATACATGTTGTTGTGAAATTTTAAAATACTCGCAAGTGTACGAACCGTACCGAAGTATAGTTTGACAAGAACGAGGTCGAACTCACAGGGACTTGAATGAACGTAGGAAAATTAAATCAAATCTTAACCAAATTAATCCTAATCTAGTTTAATAAAAATTGGTTGTTTTGAAATTAAATAAACTAAGCAAATAATAAAATTAAGCAAAAAGTTAAACTAAGCAAAAGATATAAAGCAATAAAAAGATGTAAACAATCAAGTGAAAGGAATTAAGGTTTTGGAATCCGCCTTGTACGTCATATCAGCATATATTTATGATCATTAATTTTTCCCAACTCACTACATGATAATCTAGAAATCAATCTTGCTATCATGGAAAATATCCTCATTAAAATCCTTATTTTAAAAATCAAAAGCATGTTCTTCTTCGCTTTTTAAGTATAAAACCAAATCATCAATTGTATCCGTAGCCAAACAAATCACAAGATATATCCAATTCTAAAAATCAAATCATAACTTGTATCCATTGACAGACAAATCACAAACGATATCCAATTTTATAATCAAGAATTAATAAACCAAGCATTCAATTAATTAAGACAAATCCTAAATCATGAGAAAAACATGATTGAACTCATATCTAGAATCCCATCTTAGTCAATTGATATGAAGCAAGAACAATTTAAATCATTAAATAACAACTATTGTGGGAAAAATCAAATCACATAAATATTACTGATAATCCTTAACAAGGTTTCATCCTCAACCCTAATTATAAATTTAGCTACTCATAGTAATTGAAATAAAACAAAAAAATAAAATACTAAACATTAAACTAGACAAATAAAATAGAGAAAGAAATAGTCACAGTGCTAGAGAAGAGTCATAAAAGAAAACCACGTTGTTCTCCTGCCTGCGTTTCAGTCCTCACCGCTGCTCTTATTTTTCTGTTTTGCTCTCTATTTATATCACACAAAGACACGCACTTCAAAGAGAAGCCGCCTGACCCTATGAAAATTCCTAATACAAGTGAAACTAGGATTGTAAGCCACACGCTACGCTTTAAGTTGTGCCCAGCCGAAACCAGAGACTAGCCCAAAAGAGAAGCCCAAGTTAACAAAGAGCAATTAAAACCCCAAGCCCACTGTATATCTCTTTGACCCACAAAAGCACTTCTATTGTTATTTTTTTAATTTCTTTTTCTTGTACTCCACGTGTCTCCAGGTCCTTATTCTTTTCATGTTGGCTTTGAATCAATAGGCCTGAACCTCCTTTCTTTAATTTTCTTTCTACTTGCTTAGCTCGTGTTGCTTTTCTTTTCTTTACTTCGCGCCCTCCAGGTCCTTCAAGTTGGGTTAGGGATTGACTTAGCTCCAATTTGCATGTAAAACCCATATCACCTATTAAACAAAGATAATATATAATCAATCACAATATAGCATAAAAGTATAGTCAAAAATGCAAATATGAGAGTATTTTATTATATATATTTTATGCACATCACATGTAATAGATCCATGAGATAAATGTCATGGGCTTGGTTCCCATGCAATTTTATAAAAAAATTTATATGTTGTTCAATATTATATATATAAAAAAATATTGAACAACATATAAAAATTTTAAAAATAATAAATGTGTACCTCTCCCCCCTTTTCATTTAAGTCGAAGAACACTGCAATATTAAGTCGATAATGGTGGCTTTAATAAATAAATAACTGAAAAGAGAAACGGCAAAAAATGTAGAAACAAAGATTTTTTTTTTTTTTTTTTTCCTTCTTCTTCTTTTTAAAAAGGAATCTCATGAGGAAGGTATATTGGTACATTCAATATATGCGTAATCTCTCTCATAATAAGTAGGCTAAACATAATTGTGAATTCATGTGTTGTGTGAGAGATGATGCACGAGATAATTATCATTTTCTTGGGCAGTTAAGATTGGGATTAAGTCTCTTATTTCTCACTTTTTCATATCTCGTTATTTAAATTACAAAACAATTAGTCTAGAGATATAATTTTTCATAAATTTTATTTTTCACAATCTAATCAAAGCGGAGTCAATGGTGATCTATGTGAAAGTAATGCTACCATGATCGCAACCTACAAGTCAATAGTTGTAAAATCTACAACTACAAAGGTTAGGCCTTTTTGTAGTTATACTCTGGTTATGTAATATATTATAAACCCGGTTTAAAATACTATTATGACTATTTTCGTGTGTGTTCTAATAAGTGTTACTGTTTACTCAAAAAAATAGGGATGTTTATCCCACATTGGTTGTGTGTCTAATGTCCGCTGTTTATAAATCCAGTCTACAACTACAAAGGTTAGACCCTTTTGTAGTTGTACTCTGGTTATGTAATGTATTATAAACCCGGTTTAAAACACTATTATTACTATTTTCGTGTGTGTTCTAATAAGTATTACTGTTTACTCAAAAAAAATGGGGATGTTTATCCCACATTAGTTGTGTGTGTCTAGTGTCCGCTGTTTATAATCCCAGTATACAAATACAAAGGTTAGGCCATTTTGCAGTTGTACTCTGGTTATGTAATATATTATAAACCCGATTTGAAACACTATTATTACTATTTTCGTATGTGTTCTAATAAGTGTTACTTTTTACTCAAAAAAAAATAGGGATGTTTATCCCACATTGGTTGTGTGTGTCTAGTGTCCGCTGTTTATAATTTTAGTCTACAACTACAAAGGTTAGACCATTTTGCAATTGTACTCTGGTTATGTAATGTATTATAAACCCGGTTTGAAACTCTATTATTACTATTTTCGTGTGTATTCTAATAAGTATTACTATTTACTCAAAAAAAAAAAAAAGGATGTTTATCCCATATTGGTTGTGTGTGTCTAGTGTCCACTGTTTATAACCCCAATCTACAACTACAAAGGTTAGACCCTTTTGTAGTTGTACTCTGGTTATGTAATGTATTATAAATCTGGTTTAAAACACTATTATTACTATTTTCATGTGTGTTCTAATAAGTATTACTGTTTACTCAAAAAAAAAGTCAATAGTTGTAAAAAAAGATTATGAAGATTTTTGTATATCTAACATTACTCATTACAAAAAGATAATTTTACTTCTCACTTTTTAAAATAAATACATATCCATTATCCTTTAAGTTTTAAAATTCGTTTCCTATCCTAATAATGCAAATTGTATCGCATCAAAAAATTAATAATGCAAAATTGTAAACTAATTTTTTTTTACTTTTCAACTTCATACAAATTGACTCCCAGAAATCTAAAACGATTAATTGTAGTTGCCAAGAGTTTATGGCTTTGTAATATTGGCCAATATATCTATGGAAGAAAACTTGGGTTCAAATCTCCTCCTAAACTTCTTATAAATTTATTTATATTTTATATTGATACGGTATTCTTCTCTTTAAAATTAGTTAGGCTGTCATTTATGTCTATCAATAATAAACTAAGATATCCTTGTTTTTGGAGGAAGTAATAATAAATTAAGATAGCCCCTCATGACCAATTCTCTAGCTTCCTTATGTAAACTTGAGTATTGTTCCATAAAGGGAAGAAAAAAAAAACTATTATTTAAAATGGTCTTATATTGTGGGATTCCAATTAGCTCAATTTATCTTTCTCAAAAAAAAAAAAAAAAATTAGCTCAATTTATAAAGTCTGTTGTCATTAAACAAGAGATTTGGAGTTTGTACCCCGCCTACATGGCTAAAAACCTATAATGTCTTAGACTAATGATAAAAAGCAATTATTATGGAGCAAACACCATAAATTAAAATTCTATTGTATATATATTAAAAGAAATGATATCATCCTAGAATTTCATCGTTGCTTTTATTTATGATAATTTGAGTTTGATTTCATCAAGGTTTGAGGCTTCAAATATTTCATTTTTTTAGCTATTGTGTATATTTTTCAAAATTTATGACTATGATTTGACTAATTTTATCTATTGATCATGTCTTTTACCAAGATAAAATGTTTGGGATACTACATATTTTGGTATAAAATTATTGCAAAGTGACGTGGATGTTAAATATCACACTTAGTCATATCTTCTTCTCTCTTTTTTTTGTTTTTTGTTTTTTTTTTTTTTTTGACAAATAAGAGTATCTAGACCTCTTTAAGTATCTGAATATTCCCTCGAGTATGTGCAATCCCCCTATTCTGCACATACCAGGTTATTACGAGGAGGAATCCCTTGGGAATGATCCCAAGATGTTGGTAAGAGATTTCGAATTCAGGATCTCATAAATATTATGAGACTCTAGTCATATTTTCAATTTCAATTTTGTAGGTATCACATGTTACACTTGGCACCATTACAAATCATTTTATAATTAGATTGTAATAAAATTTATAGTATTCTTAACACCATCTTCCACCATTATAATATACTCTCAATTATTATTTGGATAGGACTATATTTATTTTAGGAAATTGAAATAATAGAAGGCATAAATTTAGCATTTAATAAAATAGATGAACATGTGGCATGTTTTTATTTGCGGAGTATATAGTGGAGCAAGAAGAGTAGGATAGAAAATTTGGACTCATATTTCAATTTCTGCTATTCCTTTTACAATATTTATTGTCGCAAAAGGTGGAAAAGAAAAAAAGTTACGTAAGTTAATTAGATCAAATGAGCATAACTATAGATATATGGATGCTTTTACTCATGGGAAAAGATTGTGCGGTTAGTGTGTATTGTATATAAGAAACATCAAAGCTTCTAAATCATACTAATTAACATATAACTTAAATTGCCAAGCTTTTGCAGACGATCTAATTTTGTTTGCCATAGCCAATGAGAAAAATTGCCAAAGTGTCAAAGATGTGTTGGATGTTTTTTGTGAGCTCTCAGGGCAGAAAGTAAGTCAAGGGAAATCCATGGTGTATTTTTCTCCAAACTTTGTAGCAGAGAAAAGTGAGGAGTTATGTACCATTCTAGAATTTCGATCTACCCCAAATGTGGGGAAATATTTAGGCTTTCCCCTAAAGCTTCCAGGAGCTACAAGCCAGGATTTTAACTTTGTAATTGAGAGAGTTCAAAGTAGGCTATCGGGGTGGAAGGGGCACCTCTTGTCTTTTGTTGGGAGAGTTGTATTGACAAAGTCGGTCTTAGCTGCAATCCCCAGTTACGTTATGCAGGGGGGTCTTCCTCACTGGAAGGGTGTTGAACTCTTTCGATTGGGTATGCCATAATTTTATTTGGGGTTCTTCGGAGGATAAATAGAAATTGCACCTTGTAGGGTGGGACAAAGTCACCAAGCATAAAAGAGAAGGTGGGTTGGGCATCCCTGCAACTAGAACTAGGAATCCTGCCCTTATGGCAAAGCTGGGTTGGAGGCTAAAAACAGAGAAGGACAAAAGTTGGGCTAGAGTCCTAACCCATAAGTACCGGAACCCAAATAGATCATGCTCAAGAACTTGGAGTTCTATCAAGAAAGGACGGGAGATTTGTGACAAAGGCGCAAAATGGATGATTGGAACTAACAGTAATCTGATGTTCTAACTGATAAGTGGTTGACCGCTGGCCCTTTGAGGGATTTAATCTAGGGTCCTCTTATGAGGGATGAAGAGTATATGCTGGTTTAGGAGGCCATCTCTAATGGTTTTTGAAACCTGAGTTGCTGTTCCTTTGACTTTCACACGCACCTACGTGAGGTGATCAAAGCAACACCTACACCCATGGCTTCTAATGCTAGTGACAGGCTTGTTTGGATTTCCTCTTCCACGGGGAACTTTGATGTGAGAAATGCATACTCCCTTGCGTGCAATGACACCCCAAACCTAGCCTTCTTTGGTGGTAATTGGATTTGGAGGATGGATACTTTGCTAAAGATTCAGATGTTTAGTTGGAAGTGCTTCTACAATAGCATACCTGTAAAGGAGGTGTTGAATAAGAGAGGAATTGACTTGGACACAAAATGCGGATGCTGTGGTGATGGTTTGGAAACCATTCTACATGTGCTGCGGGATTGCAAGTATGCAAGGAAGTTGTGGGAGGAAGTTGGTGTTGCGAACTATACCCCTAATTTCTTCAATTTGGATTTATGTGGTTGGCTTAGAGTAAATAGCACCTGTGATAAAAGCTGGGGCACAGAGAAGCTGCCATGGAAGGTGCTATTCAATTTTGCGATATGGAATCTGTGGACAACCCGCAATAAGTCTGTCTTCAAAGGTTCAGCCCACAAGGAAAAGCTGGTAGTGGCTATGAAGAACATGACGACAGAATATGTGTACTGTGCAGGGAAGGTGAAGAGTCCTAGGCCTAGAGAGGAGGCAGCCTACTGTTGGGTTAAGCCTGAGATTAACCGGTATAAGATGAACACGGATGGCTCCTCGATAGGTAATCCAGGGAAGGCAGGCGGTGGGGGACTTATTAGAGATCATAGAGGGCGCTGGATTTCTGGATTTGCTCGGGGTATTGGAATGACTTTGAGTATGGATGCAGAACTATAGGCCTTGCGTGATGGGATAAAGAGGTGTATAGATCTAAACATCCAGGCTGTGGAAGTAGAACTAGATGCCAAGGTTCTAGTTGATTGGGTTGGTGGCTCATATTGTCCCAATAATGCTCATTCTTCTTTTATTACGGACTGCACTTACCTCCTCAATCAGCTGCCCCGAGTGAAGATCAAGCATTGCTTTAGGGAGGCCAACCAGTGTGCCGACGCTCTTGCAAATTTTGGAGCCATGAATATGGAAGACTATTATGTTTTTGATTCTCCCGTTGGAGAAATTTCAATGTTGCTGTATTTTGATATTATCAATGTGTACTATGTAAGGTCTCAGCCAAACTCTTAGTTTTTTGAATGCATCCAGTTTAACAAAATAAAAATAATAACATATAACTTAAAAGTTTCTTACTAATTTTAAGGAGTAATACCAGGTTTTATCAACCTGAAGTGACTCCTTAGCAAAGCTAGTAGTGGATTATATGCTTTGTTAAATAAATTTTCAAAAGGCATTTGTTTGTAAATTTTTAAAATAAAGAACTGGTTAAGAATACTAGGAATATGCAAATTTAAGTCTTTGTTTATTGTGCGTACCCAAAATGGCTTTAACAAGATGGGTCAATATTTGGGCTCACAACTTATTTGTATAGTGGGCTTAGAGTTTCCTATTATGGGTAGTCATTTGCCGGGCGACCCAATTGCACTTCCTGGTTGTTATGAACTCCTCTCTTTTCCCTCTCCAGGTTGCTCACCTCCCTACTGATACTATCACTTTTTTCTTTATGTTTTCTCTCCAAGGTTGCCAACCCCCACTTCTTACTCTATTCTCCTATTTATAGCTTGAACTGAGTGGAGGTGTTATGATTATTCCTGATTTCACTCGTGTGAAGGGGGTCCAACCTCATCACTTTTGATAAACATCTGCTCTGTTGGGAACGGTGGTAATGGCTTTGGAATTGGTTCCGACCTTCAAAATACTACTCGACAGCGATATTCCCATAGGCAATACCGGGCTATCGAGAACATGGGTTGTTCTTGGCAAGCATACTCCCGATCAAACTACAATTGATCGGCACAGACTTGCTTTTGATACGTTTAAGACAAGACAGACCTATTATGATATTCGAGCTCAGATTGGGCCCTAAAGTGTGTTCGAACCACGGCCGAAGGTCCAATGGGCATGGGATCTTGTACTATACCATAAGGCCAAGGCCCAAGGTCCAGTGGGCCTGGGATTATACCCCATACAATAGCCCCCCCTTGATTCGTGACCGGTCACCGAGAACGAATCAAGGACAATCTGACTAGCGCTAGTGAATTCTCAGGAAGTCTAACCATCAGCTGTTGAACGAACAAGATGGCCATTAAGGCTTTCTCAAAAGGAGCGTTATGCCAGGCTATCTCGTCTAACCGTAATCATGGCCTGACGGTTCGTGAACCGAGGCCACGCGTGTAGGGGTTACAAAAAGAATTCGGAAAGGTTTTCCCGCCTTATTTTCATTAAATGCCTTGGCTCTTATAAATAGTCTCTTTTGAGTACTCACTCTACTTTTTACTTCCTTTCTCATCCAACTTCCTCTCTGCCAAGCATCCTTCTCCCATGCATAAATTCTTCAACCAAGATCACCCATTCCTAAAGCCCACAATAAGTTTCTCTACTCCTTCCTCTTCTTTCAAATTTTTTTTTCCCTTCACTTTAGAGTTTAAGAATGGGATTTTCCCATCTTCTATCTACTGAGGCGTCTTTGGCTAACTTTAGAGCGATTTTCAACATCCCTGGGGATGTGGATGTGGCTTATTGTCACGAGGGCAACATCGCTCTCCATCGACGTTCTGGGTCCAGCATAGTGTTTTTTCCTTTGATGGCTATTTTAGAGGGAGGGGTTAGATTTCCCGTGGACCCTCTTTTACTTAGTACCCTTAGGTTTTATAGTTTGTGTCCTGATCAACTTCCTCCCAATTTTTACCGAATTGTAAGTTGCGTCAGTAGATTAAATCGGATATACGGGCTACAATTAAACCCCATGATATAAACTTTATGTACAGTTTGTGTGGCAATCTTAAGTCTAACTATTATTTAAAGGCTAAGGATGTACGGGTACGGCTCATATCATGCCTTCCTGATTCTAACAAAAACTCAGCAGGGGAATACATTCGGGTGAGCGGCAACTGGCTTGCCGACGAGCTCACCTGCCCACTTTCGCCGCGTGAAGTTGGTCGGTACCGAGCACCTTTAATTCTTTTAATCATGTTTTTCCCATGATTGTTTCACTTAAACAGGCACTAACCAGTTTTTGTATTATTTTAATGCAGACAGCAGAAGGTTTAGGGCGGACATTAGAGTAGTGCACGTGAGAGACTTGAATTTCGTGCTCCAGTCTGAAATATTTGTGAATTCTAACGGGCAACTCCAAGCATCGCACCTTATACTCGGTTTCCATATTCTAACGGGCAAGCTTTGCTGGTGGACTGCCCTTTGTTGTCGTATATAGACATGCGGCACTCCAACCTTCTTCCTCCCCAGCTAACTGTTGGTAAAGCTTGGGACTTCGGCCCCCGGTTTACTAGCGCGGAGTCTCTTGTTCCAATAAGGGACGCCTCGACGGATCTTGTATCTCAAAGCCATAGAGTCCACGTACCCGTTGAAGAGCCCGAAGCTCCAACTCAGGCAGCCAAGCCAGCAGTGGCTAAATCGGTAAATTCCTCAGGAGCAGAATTCGATCCCAATAAGGACGAAATGGTGACGAGACGAGGAATGACTATTGACCGCTTTCTACCCGACGTTCGTCCAGCAGCGCAACAGCAAGAACCTCAAGGAAAAAACCCAACTCCCCCTCCTCCTCCTCCCGGTCGCTCTCGGAAGAGACAGCGCACCGCCGAGGAACCTCTTACAGGCCCGGGGGATGCACCTTCAAGAACCCCCCCCCCCCCCCCCGAGTGTCTGGGGGAATCACCATCCGAGAGCCCCTGGCGATGTTCGGCCTGCTGCACATGTTGGGTCTCATATTGTGTCTTCTTCTCAGCCAGAGGTGGGCTGGTAAACCACTTTCAGGCTTGGCAATGACCCCCTTTCCTGTGATAGCCAGTGACAGAACTTGGGCGCAGGGTGAAGGCGAAAAAGTTGCTCAGAGTTTGGTGCAGGGCCTTCTCTTGCCCAAGGATATGCACTTCTTTTCGGGCAGCGCTGACGAGTCACTGGCTACTCAACTGCAGTGGCGCACTATTGCGATAACGCACTTTATTCCCATTGCCATGTATTAATGTACTCACCTTTTTTTTTTTTTATACATATATCACAGTTATATTGTAGGCCTCCTAACTGGCTTATGTGATGAATGATTAGCTGAAGGAAGCTACCGAAGATGCTGACTGGGAGAAAGCCCTCAAAGATGTCACTGTGGCCACTGCGAAAGGAAGGGCAAAGCTGCCGAGGCTGCAGAAAAGAAGGATTATGCATCCAAGAAATCTAGAGCGTTAGCAGAGAAGAGGTTGACGGAGATGGAGGTGAAGCTGGGTGGGATCGAGCTCAAACTGGTGGAGGTGAAGAGCTTGAACCTCGCACAAGCCGATGAAATTGTTGACCTGAAGGTGGCTCTAGAAGCTTGTGAAGAAAAATGGTATAACGAAGGTTTCGCGGACGCTGAAAACTCCGTGGAGCCCATCGTTTACCAAGCACGGAAGCATGGGTTCAGGGAGGGCTAGATAGCTGCCCTGCAAGCTATGGGGGTTCCTGATGATTCTCCTTTAAGGAATCCCGACCAGGTTCCCTTCCCGGACTTCCCTCCCCCTGTCCAAAATCCCTCCGGTGCCGCCAATGAAGAGGAGACACCCAGCATGAAGGGGTTGGTGCAAGTAATTGACTCCCATGTGGAGTTAGTTAATCTGGAGGCCACGTAAATCTGCTCGGCATAGGAGCCCATTCGATATCCCCCGAGAACGGTGATCGAGCAGCCCTGCGTAATGCTCAGCTCATAGCGTCCATGGCGGCATTGCGGGGCCATCGCTTTTCTGAGGAAATCGAGTCCCAGTCTGCGTACTCCAGTGAATGATCTCAGTGTCGATGGGAACCAGATTGATGGGACCCCTCTCCATAGCGGCCTCCCATACTAGCTGACCCTCCTCCACGCTCCTCGCGGTCCTTTCTCTGACGCCTACCTCTTGCTTCCAACTCCAAATCCCTTACCAACCTACGCAAGCATTCAAGTTCCTCATCCCTTCTATCAAAACACTCATGCCCTGAAGCACTTGACAGTGGCTGGTGCATTTAAAACGACCCTTCTCCAAGGCCAGACCATTCTTCCTCTTGTTCATACTCCCTGTCTTCGCGCCTCTTTTGCCTTCTTTCTCGCCAAGTATATCCCCAAGAAGATCTCCCAGAACCACTTTCAGCATAACTTCCTGACTGACCTTCGAACATTTTCCCTGCGTGAGTCTCGGCAGAACCACAGCTATGTAGGAGATCCCCACAGACGGTGCCAATTGTGCGTACCCAAAATGGCTTTAACAAGATGGGCCGATATTTGGGCTCACAACTTATTTGTATAGTGGGCTTAGAGTTTCCTACTATGGGTAGTACTTTGCCAGGCGACCCAATTGCACTCCCTGGTTTTTATGAACTCCTTTCTTTTCCCTCTCCAGGTTGCTCACCTCCCTACTGATACTATCACTCTTTTCTTTCTGTTTTCTCTCCAAGGTTGCCAACCCCCACTTCTTACTCTATTCTCCTATTTATAGCTTGAGATGAGTGAAGGTGTTATAATTATTCCTAATTTCACTCGTGTGAAGGGGGTCCAACCTCATCACATTTGATAAACATCTGTTGGGAACGGCGGTAATGACTTTGGAACTGGTTCCAACCTCTAAAAGACTACTTGACAGCGATATTCCCAAAGGCAATACCGAGCTACCAAGAACATAGGTTATTCTCGGCAAGCATACTCCCGATCAAACTACAATTGATCAGCACGGGCTTGCTTTTGATACGTTTAAGACAAGACAGACCTATTATGGTATTCGGGCTCAGATTGGGCCCTAAAGTGTGTTCGAACCACGGCCGAAGATCCAATGGGCATGGGATCATGTACTATACCATAAGGCCAAGGCCCAAGGTCCAATGGGCCTGGGATTATACCCCGTACATTTATAATAAATTTTAAATTTTGCATTGCCAAATTACAAAGACAGTTCTGCGCATCCAATTGTGCAAAACAGAATAACTAAAGAACCATCCACTTAAATCAATTATATCATGACGTATACAAAGCTTGATTAAGATGCTTTTTTGACAAAATCTGTATTCCCATGTTAGAGACAGTAGTTCTTGATCAGTCCCGTCCATTACATCACGTCAATGGGATCCTAACCGTTTTCAACTGGGGTTTCCATCTTCAATTATAATCGTAGTCCCAAATGGGAAGTTGGTAATTATTTGCTGTCCTCTAGAGCATTAACACCTGGGATTGCAAAAAATGTTATATTTTATTATATAAAAAATTATTTTATCTATTATATCATCTCATTTTACAATACAAACATTCCAGATTTTATTTTTACATACAACAATAGGGGTGTCAATGTTTGACCCAACCTGTGAACATGACGCAAACACTACACGGGTTTTTGCGGGTTACTGTTGGGCCTTAGCGGGTTTGAGTCATAAACAGGTTGACCCGAAAGCAACATAATAAGAAACGTGTCATAAACAAGTCAACCCGTGTGACTCGCAATAGACACGTTTGATGCATCAATTTATTTGTGTCAACCCGAAGTGACCCATTTAACACAACCTGTTTAACTCGTATAACAAAAAAATATTTATTTTATATTAGATCGTCAAATACCTTTTAGATCCAACCTATATTTTAAACTTAAAAATGTAAGTAATTACAAAAACTTATAAGTGATATAATTGTAAATTAAAACTTTATAAACTCTAGTCATGATTAGTTTACTATTTGCACCAACTCTTTCAATATTGATATTTAGCATTTGGCAAGTTCTGTGAATGCTATATTTTTGTTGAACTATATTATTTTGAATTTGGATTGAAGTGTATGTACTTCTTATGGAGTGTAAAGAATTTATTTCTAGATAAATGTTATATTTTTTTTGAACTACGTATTTTGAATGTGAGTTGAAGTTTAGAAGCGTATGCATTACTTTTGGGATGTAAAGAACTTATTTCTATATGGACATTATATTTAATATTAAGCGCGTATGCATTACTTTCGGAATGTAAAGAACTTATTTCTATATGGACATTATATTTAATATTAAGTAAGTTGAAATGGGTTGTGTCACGTTCGTGTCAACCCAACACGACCTGTTTATTAAGTGTGTCAAGTGGGTTGGGTCGTGTCAACTCGCGTCATTAACAGGTCAGGTTAGAGTTGTAGAATCATGACATGATTATTAAATAGGTCAGGTTCAGGTTGAGGTATTTAATCAAATATCATTACCTCGACACGACACGAATTTGACACGCTAACTCAAATTGACATCCTTGTCAACACATTAAAATAATATATCTACAAAATAAAATATAATATATCCCAACTTTAAAAAGGAAGAGAGAGAAGAAGAATAAGAAATATTAATAAAAAAGAAGGAGAGAGACAATAAAAACAATTAAAAAAATTCCAACTTAAGTAAGATGTTACTGTAACTTAATTGTGAATGCCCTCTTTTCATAGTTTGATACTATAAAATAGCATTTTTGTGTGTGTGTATGTGTGTTGGGGGGGGGGGGGGGGGGGGGGGGGGGTGGGGTGTTTATGCTTAATAGTTGAATTGGAATCTCTTTCGGCCGCCATATATTGGACTGGACTAGGGGGCGCGACACTGATCTGCCGTTTGTTATATGTGAGATGCGAGTTCTTGCTGTAGCTGGCAATTTAGTGAAAAAGAGAAGATGCACCGAAGCGATAAAGTGAAGACTCATAGTGAGGCCTTAAAATGAAACTATATAAGATTCTTGGTTGATTGGGCATACAATTGTTTGCATTTATGGCCACTGGGCCTTGTAGCCTAGTGGCACCCGGTTAAGTTGTAACCTGAGCTCAGGGGTTCTATCCCCCTTAATTACCCAGCAAAAAAAAATTGTTTGCATTTATGTACCATTTAATTAAGGCTATCATTTTTTTTTTCTTTTACTCTCTTTTTTGTTAATTTTTGCTTTAATAAAATAAAATAAAAAGACAGTTTGGTACGACGAAAACAACAGCACGAGATATTTAAGCCACTCTTTTCTCTTTCAGCTAGCCAAAAAAAGAGGTATTTTTTTTTTTGTGGAAGAGAAGCCAATTATTCAATTTTTTTTTTTTTTTTTTTTTTTTTTTTGCTTTAGAAGGAATTTTATTGTAAACTTTTTTTTTTATAAAAAATAATTACAACATACAGACAACATAACTTGACAACCACCGCTACATTAACATCAAACTATACATATACAGTAACACCACAACTACCATGACACAGTATCAAGACAAACACAACAACAGGAAAGGTCACATCCAAAACAAAAAAAAAACAACAGGAAAGGACATAACACACACACACACAGACTTCCAATTACTCAATTCATGATACATGCCATGAAGGGGGAAGACTTTAATGCACTGAGCACAACAGTCCTCCCGAGTTTACTTTTCATTCATAAAAAAAATAAAAAATAAATAAAAAAATCCCTCTACGTATAGTTGCTCCGAAAGAAGGAAACAATAACGATAACAATATTGCATGTTACGGAAAGAGCATGTTTATCAAGTTGGGAAATTCTTCTTGTACATTTGTATGATATAACGAAAACACAGCGACAGAAGAAGAAGGAAACCCCAAACAAGCAAGAAGAATAAACGCAGAAAGAAAACATAGAAGATTGGAGAACAAGGAAAAATGGAAAACGCAGAAGAAGCAGGGTAAAGATAAGGTTTGTGCTTTTCATTTCTATTTTATTTTGTGGACTTGGTGTGTTTTGGGATTGCATTTTCAGATTTGTGGCGAGGATGAGAAATAAAAAGCCAGAGTTCAACAGAGAAAATGGCATAACGTCAACGCCCCCATCTTTTTCTTTTCTTTTTTTTCTTTTCTTTTTTTTTCTAGCTTCAGCTTAACTCGTGAGACCGGCCACGGCTCTCAAACTTGAATTTAAAATATAAAAATCCAAACAAATAGGAATAAAAATTACTGTTATCTTTTCCTAGTAGCTAACAATCCAAACATGGCAGTGGCAGTGGCAGCCCTGGCAGCCCTGGAAGCACTGGCAGGCTGGCGGCCCTGGTGGCCCTGGTGGCCCTGGATCCCCTTTGTCCCCTTTCGGCCCTTTCTCTCCTTTGTCCCCTTTCGGCCCTTTCTCCCCATTCTCCCCTTTGTCCCCTTTCGGGCCTGGCTTCCCTGGATCCCCTTGGTCCCCTTTCGACCCTTTTAGCCGGAGAATGTAAATCGCCACTACGATTAAGCTAATTAATATTATTAGAGCCAAGATACAGCCTAGCACGACCCGCACGGATACTGGTTGTGTTTGACTTGGAGGCCATATGTAGTCATCAGGTAGTGATGGAGTGAAAGGGGGAAAATGTTGGATTGGAGAAAACTCAAATGCTGGCGTTGTCGGTGGTGGAGGCGGAGTAAGACAGGGTTGTGGTGGTGGTGGTTGTGAAGAGAGGGTTGGAATTAGTGGTGCGATGATGGTGGTAAACAGCATGAACAACAGGGCAAACATGGTTGAAATATTCGGATTTTAGAGTTGGAGGTGAAAGTCCGTCTGCTCTGAAATAGCCACAAAGCCATGCTTTTTATAGTTGCTTGGACAGTGGCGGCTCCATAAATTTTTTTCAGGGTGTTCCTCAACAAGCATAAATTACACCATCTAATAAAAAAAAAAATTTATATTGACAACAACAACAATCAAAATTTTACACCTGAAACATTAAGACGAACCTTGGGTACGTGATTTTCTTATCAAATATTTGTTCATAATTCTAGCAAAAGAATAAACAATAAACTATAAATTCATTTGAAATATTAATAAAATTATTAATTATTATTGTTTAGTTGTTTCATTAATTTATTTGTCTTTTATAAACTATAATTTGTTATATTGTTGTTTCATTAATTATAAAATTATTAATTGTTGTTTCATTAATTTGTTTGTCTTTTATAAACTATAAACTATAATTTGTTATTAATTTGTTTGTCTTTTATAATGTATTGGTTAATTAAATTATTAATTATTGTTTATTAGTTACTTTCCCCAATTAATTATTAGTTAATTAAACTATTGTTTATTAGTTGCACTGGTACACATTCTATGTGCACAATACACTAAAAGAGCCAATCATGTGCACATTATGCATCCCATGTGCTAACGTGCACATTACACTGTTTTACCCGGCCCCATGTGCCCATCCACTCCTCACCCCACTCAACAAACAAGCCTGCCTGATGCCCCAATCACAAGAGCTAGCTGCCAATCAGAAAATTTCACAATTACAAATCACAATACACATTATACTAAAAGACAATTAATATCACACTAACACCAACGCCAACACCAACACACACCAATTGACGGATAAGAATAATAGGATAAAGCCAAATTCAAAAAGTCAAAAAACAGGCCAATTATTAATAAAGATAGGGTTGTGTTAACGGCACCTTAACAGTAATATTTTTATATTTTTTTTTGACAAAAATTTTTGACTTATTTATCTTTATGTCAAATTTTTAACTTTTTAAATATTATATGGGGTTCTTTTTTACTTTTTTTAGATCTTTTTTTTTTTTTTTTTTTCACCTTAAAAAAGCACTGAACCGATGCTTGTTAACAAATCCCATAAAGATAAAGCTTCAGATAAAGTTAATCATAAAGAAGAGAGAAGAGAGAGAGAGAGAGAGAGAGAGAGAGAGAGAGAGAGAGAGTCATTCATTTCATTTCATTTCAGTTCAATGATTTCAGATAAAGAGAGAGAGAGAGAGAGAGAGAGTGAGAGACTGAGAGAGAGTCACTGAGTCAGAGAGAAAAAGAGTGAGAAATACCTTGAGGGGCCACCAGAGCAGGGAGGCTGAAGGCTGAGGCTGACTGGCTGAGGCAGTGACCGTCATTGACGAGCGATCTCCGATGAGGGGCGAGCGAGCGACGATATGCTCTGGACCGATCTCCGATGAGGGGCGACGATGTGCTCTGGACTGCGACTGGACCGATCTTCGATGAGGGGCGACGATGTGCTCTGGACTGCGACTAGACCGATCTTCGATGAGGGGAGGCGTTGCTCTGTTGCTTTGAAGCGTTGCTCTGTTGCTTTGAGGCGTTGCTCTGTTTTTAGGTTTGCTTTAGTCTAAAGTGATTTTCTGATTTAGTGATGTGAGGTTTCTGTTTTTAGGTTTGCTTGGAGGTGTTGCTGTTTTTTTTTTTTTTTTAGAATCCATGGGTTTGCTTCCTCTGTAATCTATTGGGCTTGCTGTGGGTTTGCTTCCTCTATTATCTGTTGGGCTTGCCATGGGCTTGATGTTGGGCTTGTTGTCCGTTATTGTGCTCTGTTGCAATTTTTTTTTTTTTTCAAATTTTAGTTCAAAAATTTTTTTTGGGCTTTTTTTTTTTTTTTTTGCTTGAAAGTAGAACAAATAATTTTTTTTTTTTTAATTTAAGGGGTTCATAATTTTGATTGAGGGTGTTCCTAATATTTTTTAAGGGTAACGTGGCGTCGCCACTGTGCTTGGATCACCATCGTTTGGTAGATAGTCTCAAAGTGTGTTTGGATACCGTTTATTTTGCTGAAACTGAAAAATTATTACTAAAAATGTTGTAAATTAGTTGAAATATGGCCTACAAATAGTGCCAAAAAGTGCAGTAGGCAGGGCTGGCTCAACAACTTTGGGGACCTTAGGCGAAAATTTTAAGTGGGGCCTCTTTATATTTAAATATTAATCAAATAATATATACATCTATATATATATATATATTGAATTTTTTTATTTAAAATTTATTTTTCTTGCTTTTTAAGATGCAAAATTACTAAGTAAGTTTTTGTATTTAAATTCCTCTAACATTTCTTTTTCAATTAATAATATAGTTAATCCACTTAATCTTTCTTGTGACATAGTAGAATAATAGAACCTGGTTATTGCAATTTTTCTAAAACCGTGACCACTTTAAAGTCTAAATCTGCACAAATAAAAATTACATTAATACATGGTTCAATAAATTAATGTCACTATAATACAAATAAGTTAATATGATACACATCAAATTATTAATTGGTATAATAATTTATAATAATAGATAAAGCGAGAAACCGTGTTCATATAAAATAAAATAAAATAAAGTGAGAAATCGTGTTAAGTAATAACTCTGGGCTGCACTGCACAGTTGCGCATTGTGCAACCTATACATTGTAGATGTGACTCAAGTGAGCAGGCCAGGAGGGCCTGTACTATCATCCTATGGCTAAGTTTTAAAGCAAAAACGTGTCCTAAGCAGAAAAGGATCCTAGCAAAAAAACGTGTCCCATGATGGGACTCCTATCAATGGAATAAACTTAAAAATATATATATAATTTAAGTTAAATAAATAGAAGACTCTGAGTCTTCATTTTCGGAAAGACACAGAGGGGAAGAGCTGAAGAAGATTACCTCTGGTAAAAACAATTCAAGCTAGACTGACTGATTGACTGAGTTTATGGAAAAAGATCAAGTGTCAAGATGAAGATGAAGATGAAGAAAAGAAAGGTAAGAATATAGATGGAGAGTCGGAGAGATAGAGAGATGAGAGATTTTTCTTTTGTTTTTGAAATTTATAATCTCTATTTTAGCATATTTCAAGACAATTATGTTGTATTATTAATGAGTTTGTCTGGTATTAATTTTGATTTTAGCATATTTCAAGAATGAGTTAATAAATTTTTCTCCTAAAATTTAATTTTGTTAGCTGAAGTTTGACTATTTTTGTTTTTTTGTTTTTTAATTTTCTGCATTTTAGGATACAATGGGGCCTTTTTAATGCATTTTATTGACCAATAAAAGTGCTTAAAATTTTTTTAATTAAAATATATAGATAAATATTATATATATATATATATATATTTTTTTTTACAAGTGGGGCCTTCTTTTATTTGAGGGCCTTAGGCGATTGCATCAATTGCATCACCAATTGAGCCGGTCTTGGCAGTCGGACCCATAAATAGTAGCAAAAATAAGCTAAATAGATTTACTAAGAATTTAAACAAAGTTTTGAACCGATCCGCTAAGAATAAAATATTCTCAGAATTCCCCATTGATACGACATGCTGCTTTTTCCATTCATTCCTTTGAGGATTAGTCGCGGTCTTGAGGTGACTTGCTAAAATAGATTCACCAATTTCACACTTCTTCCAGTACCAAGGACTCATAAGACATTATTAAAAATATTTAATTGATTGAAAAATTTCCTATTTCACTATCATTACATTACTTGAATAAGGCTTTACCATAAAAATCGCATTTTGATAATAATAGAGAAAAATTCATATTCGGATTAAACCATAAAAGAAAATGTAAATTCTTTTTGTTTTTCACAAGGTGGTGGATAAAGATTGATAGAATAGAGGCTTTGGGTTGTTATTCTTTTTGATAAATCATAATTAAAAGAGGATCCCTATACCTATCAGGTAGACTAAACAAATATCTATGAAAGTAATTAGAAACATTCTATGTTAAAGGGTAAAGTTAAATTTTTAAAATTTAGGGATAACAAATCTATTGTCACAAAACTCAATTGAAATATAATAAAGTTTTCAATGAATCAATGAAATAGAAGAAATAGAACGATAACAATACACACATATATATAAGCCTTCACTCCCTTTCTACGTAGTTTATTTGACTTGGAGACAATAATCCAGCTGCAATTATTTCCTAAGGAAAAGCGATAAGATGTATGAATACACTTTGTTTCAATTGGTACATATCATATATTTACAATTTTTCATAAAAGAAAACACAAAATACTTAAAAACGGGGTTCAAAGAAAAGACATATGTTACGTATGTAACTTGATTTTTTTTTAATGAAATTCAGACAGCTGCATATATTGAAATTGGTATTTTACATTGATGTTTAACTCCTATCTACTGCGTCAATTCTATGAAGATGATGAATCCTAAATAAAAAAAGAATCCTATTAGAGTGTTCTAGACTATTATTAACATAGAATTGATGTCCTTTCGAAAATCCAGGATTTGAATTGATGTCCTTTCATTGAGTCCTCCTAAATTGCATTGACTTACCCTAAGGATTTCATTTCAATTGGAATTTGGTTATTCACCATGTACGAGGATCCCCGCTAAGCATCCATAGCTGAATGGTTAAAGCGCCCAACTCATAATTGGCAAATTCATAGGTTCAATTCCTACTGGATGCACGCTAATGGGACCCTCCAATAAGTCTATTGGAATTGGCTTTGTATTAATGGAATCTCATCATCCATACATAATAACGAATTAGTGTGGTATATTCATATCATAACATATGAGTAGTAAGAACTAGCATTCTTATTGAGACTAAAACTCATAGGGAAGAAAATAGATTTATGAATGGAATCAAATATGCAGTATTTACAAACAAAAGTATTCGGTTATTGGGTAAAAATCAATATACTTCTAATGTCGAATCAGGATCAACAAGGATAGAAATAAAGCATCAGGTCGAATGCTTCTTTGGTGTCAAGGTAATAGCTATGAATAGTCATCGACTGCCGGGAAAGGGTAGAAGAATGGGACCTATTATGGGACATACAATGCATTACAAACGTATGATCATTACGCTTCAACCGGGTTATTCTATTCCACCTCTTAGAAAGAAAAGAACTTAAATCAAAATACTTAATAGCATGGCGATACATTTATACAAAACTTCTACCCCGAGCACACACAATGGAGCCATAGACAGTTAAGTGAAATCCAATCCACAAAATAATTTGATCTATGGACAGCATCATTGTAGTAAAGGTTGTAATGCTAGAGGAATCATTACCGCAGGGCATAGAGGGGGAGGTCATAAGCGTCTGTACCGTAAAATAGATTTTCAACGGAATGAAAAAGACATATATGGTAGAATCGTAACCATAGTATACGACCCTAATCGAAATGCATACATTTGTCTCATACACTATGGGGATGGTGAGAAAAGATATATTTTACATCCCAGAGGGGCTATAATTGGAGATACTATTGTTTCTAGTATAGAAGTTCCTATAAAAATGGGAAATGCCCTACCTTTGAGTGCAGTTTGAACTATTGATTTACGTAATTGGAAGTAACCAATTAGGTTTACAACGAAACCTAGAAATCGATCACCGATCAAATTTGAGTACCTCTACAGGATAGACCTCAACAGAAAACTGAAGAGTAACGGTAGCAAGTGATTGAGTTCAATAGTTCCTCATATAAAAGAGATATAGTAATATGGAAAAGACAAAATTGTTTCAAGCACCAACAAAACCAGAAGCGCCCCTTGTTTCAAAGAGAGGACTGGTTATTCACATTTCATTTGGTCAGAGGCAAATTGAAAGCTAAGAAATGGTAATTCTAAGGATTCCCTCAGGGGAAAATAGAGATGTCTCCTATGTTACCCATAATATGTGGAAGTATCGACGTAATTTTATAGAGTCATTCGGTCTGAATGCTACGTGAAGAACATAAGCCAGATGAAGGAACAGGAAGACCTAGGATGTAGAAGATCATAACATTACTGATTCGGCAGATTTGGATTCCTATATAATATTCATGTGGTACTTCATTATACGATATATATATATAAGAATTAAACAATATATATAAGACTCATCTGTATATATATCATCATCTACATCCAGAAAGCCGTATGGTTTGGAAGAAGCTTGTACAGTTTGGGAAGAGGTTTTGATTGATCAAAAAGAAGAATCTATTTCAATCGATATAGAAGAAATAATTTTCATTTTTCATCCTAACCCAAACGCACACATCTCAGTCTCAGTCTCAAGCAGCCTCAAACTTCACCATCATTTGCTGCTAAAATACTTCGTAAAACAAAAAACGAAGATTTACATCATAGAGATACAAAAAGTAGCAAACGGTTGTACACAAATATATTTCACAAATACCAAGGTGGTAAGTTGTTTATTGAAACAAAATAAAAAGGCTACATCTTGTTCTAGTTTAGCAAAACCCTTAAATTCAAAAGGAATTTCTCAAATCCACAAGGAAAACTCTTTTAAAATAGAATAATATTGATATTCTGAACTTAACTTTCATTTTACACATTGCAGACCTATTTAAAGGCTCCAAAAAAAACTTAAATTTCAACTAAAAATATTCCTAAACATCTATCCTAATCAACATCTTACCTTATATGAACCATAATTTGACTAACAAACCATTAAAAACACCTAAAATCAGGAAAATAAAACGAAAATTACATTAAAAAAATTAACAAATGATAAAAATTAAACCTCATATCTTATCCTACATCATTAATGTTGAATAATAAAGTAGTATAAATAGTAGGCCCATATGACAATCAATAATATTGTACCAGCTCAATTGTAAAAATTCACTAGCTGCATGGTTTGTTCCTGCTGATTATCTACATAGGCTTTGTGGTACTCTGGTGATACCTACCAACCAGAGTTTTAGACACTAGGAGAACATTATAGTGTTAGGTTGCTTAGTTTGATGAGACACCTGACCTTAGAATCGGTTCTACAAACGAAAATATGGTGTTATGGAGGACAAAATATGATGCTAGAGATACAAACTATTTTACAAAAAAAATTATAAATTGCTGATGTGGTGAGTGATTATTGATAATGAAAAAGTGATATTAACGGTAGGCTTAAATAAAAACCAATAAGAGATTGGTCACATCAGTATTTTGTAAAAATGTTATAAAATAGTTTGTGGCTGTAGCATTACTCTTAATTTTTATGATTTGTTAATTTTTCTTATTTTAGGAAATATGATTTTATTTCCTTTATTTTAGGTGTTTTGAAGCCTTTCCTAATTAAATTAGAATTCTATTATGGTAGGTAATCAATCAAGATCAATTTAAGAATATTTTTACTTGAGAAATAAGATTTTTATTTTTTAGAGCCTTTAAATAGGCCTACAATAGGTAAAACGAAAATTCAATTCAAAAGTTCAGAATTTCATTAATAAAATTTCATAGGGATCTTTCTCTTTTTCTCGTGGATTCAAATCACTTATTTTTAGAGTTATTTGGAAGAATATTGTTGTGAAGGAAATTATCGTAGTTATATTGTTGTGAGGGGAGAGGGGTATAAGTCGGTTCGCCGCCTTTTTCCTTCAATTTGTAAGACTATGAGTGGCAGAGGGAGTGTGTTTTAGCAAAATGGGAGTGATGGGATCAGCAAATAAGTTATTGAAGGAGTGCTTGTACTTGTAGTTTGACCACTTTTACTTTTTCTAATCAAAGCTACTAAGATATTGGTTGTTGGCATGACATTGGTTGCAAACACAATATTAATGATTATCATGATCACCTCATCCATGATATTGAGTCTTAACACTGGCGCTACAGGAATCCATCACACATCTAACGGAAAGAGATTAAATTCTATAAGGATGGGGTGTAAAACCTATGTTTTACACCATCCAATAAGTGATTGCCACATTAGCATTTTACTTAAAATTTATTAAAATTCAATACATCCTACTACACCTAATAACATTTCGATAAATTCCCAATTTGGTTGGATTTATATATGGGTATTAGAATTGATTGAGTGTGATTGTGTTTATTCTTAAATATGTGATAAAATGATGTGGCATGTTGGGATTGGAGGGGTAAAACATGGGTTTTACACCACGTCCTTATAGAATTTAATCTCCTAACGGAAAATGGCTGAATAAGCAATGATAATACACGATCCATAGTCTCGCGGTTTGTATTTCCCAACCCGTCTCCATGCTGGTAACGACACTGACCCATCCTAACAAAGTTAATTGCAACCCCAATAAGATTCTTAGATAAGGGAGATTTTGAATCTTGATCTTTATTCATCTTGTTTCATGTTAAACCACACAAATATTGTATGTAATTACGTGCAAGAAAGAGTGGCATTCTCTCTATTTTTTTTTTTTTTTAAACGATACCAAATGCTTCTACTTCTAAGAACCAATAGCAAGAATAACAAGAACAGAATCTTATACCACGTATTCACTTTTCAGTGACTGCATGTAGTCGTAGTCCCTAATCGGACGTTGGTAATTTGCTGTTCTAATAATGTTTGAATTTTCGGAATTTCTTTTGGCCGCCATGCATTGGAGATTGTACGAGGGGAAGGACTCTCGCTACCATTTGTTTTATGTGAAAAGCAAGTTCTAGCTGTAGCTGGCAATTTAGTGAAAGAGAGAGGAGGAACGGAGGAGTGAAGAAAAAGACTCATAGTAACAGGCCTCAATTAAAATAAAGCTATATAAGATTCTTGGTTGATTCGGCGTGCAATTGTATGCATTTATATACCCTTTAAGGCTGTCATTTTTTTTTTATCTTCTTCTTTTCTTTTTCTTTT
Organism: Quercus aquifolioides; assembly: GCA_019022515.1. NCBI lineage: Eukaryota > Viridiplantae > Streptophyta > Magnoliopsida > Fagales > Fagaceae > Quercus > Quercus aquifolioides. Next base: position 56,180,435 of record CM032334.1, on the reverse strand, counting down.
TTTTTTTTTTTTTTTTTTTTTTTTTTTGTGTGTGTCTAAAGTGTTAAGTTTTTAGACCCCTTAAACAACAATTGGATTAACCTAGTAAATTAGCCAAGTGATTAACTTAGTTAAATTATGTAAATCTAGGTTAACACAATCATATAATCATATCAAGCATATAGCAGCGAAAATATAAATAACTCAAGATATGATGACCCAGGAAACCACACGGTAAAAATCTGGGGAGGATTTAACCTAGCTATCCTCAAGGTAAACTTGAATCCACTATATGAAAGAATCGAAGTTCATACAATAAGACTTACAAGTCCCCACGCTCGACTTCTTATTGCTACCCACCAGTAGAACTTACTGACACGACCACGTGCAAGCTCAGAGACCACGGACTCCTTCTTTCTTGGATTCTCCAGCAAGTACAAGCACCCACGCTTGTTTTTCTTTAAGCTTCAATGGCAGCAACTGAGTTGATCATCAAGGTGTAATAACATCTCCTCCTTGAAAACCCTAAGCTTTGTGTAAAGGAAAGCTCCTCTAGATCTCACAAGAGATTTACATAAAACAGCAATATGAGCAACCTTAGCAACCTCTAAAACGTGGCTAGGGTTTGCCTTATATACCTTGGAAAAACATAAAACTCTAAAGCGTTTTTAAATAGGCTAGGGCTGAGTTGGAAATCTGTAGAAAAAACATTCTGCCCGATATTCGATCGATCGAGCCTAAGCTTCGATCGATCGAGCCAAGCCGAAAGTCACTAATACTTTCTGCAGCTACTCGATTCCAACTTTACATAAACGCACAACTTTGAGCAAGTCTAAACACGACTAAATAAACCTGTTTTGATCATGGTTTGCCAACAATACAAATTAGAGTTCTAAATACATTAAATCCTAAATCTTTAGAACCTAACAAACTCCCCCTTTGGCAATCCGTGACAAAACACAACTAAAAACTCAAAGTTTACAAAATAAAGCCCTTTACAAAAAAATGCTCATAACAACAAATTCAATCCTAACCACTATCCATCAGTTGCAAGTGTAGATAGCAGCTCAATTGAATCAGTGTATTTCCTGAAATACTCAACAAATGCATAAACGCATGTGTAGGGGGTGGATTCGAGCGCTCTCTAAGGATTGAGAGAGTGGACCCAAGCCCAGCTAACCCTCCAATAAATTTGTAGAGTATGGGCTCAAGAGCTAGGCCTTAGTAAAGAGGGCAACGGCCATGCATGATTGTACGTGATTGCTAACAACTAAAACGTGGGTTTGAACACACAATGAGGCTCCTCGGGCGTGCCTTATGAAGCTGGAAATTCTTATTATCTCTTCTCAGAAAGGCTACAAGAGTTGAGAGAAAATACTTTGCTACAGTATTCCTTTTTCTCTGGTTTTTCATCCGTCGTCCTCACAAGAGGGATTTTTACATTATATACCTCTCAATCAGTTGATCCTAGCCCTACATTTGTTGCTCAATCCGGTTTCCACTTGAGTGCCTGTCCCATCAGCCGCATCCCCATACCTCCAGTGGGTTGCAGCGCTTAAGACGGCACTGTTCAGAGGTCCTATCCTCATTAATGCGGCCAGAGCGTTAGTTGAGGGCATTTAATGTGGAGGTGACAGTTCGCCTGGGACTTGCTCCTTCGCCATGCTTCAATGTCCGGTGACTGGTTCTTGCTATTTGCTCCTTGGATGCTTGGGGGGGCTCCCCCTAAAGGTGTGCCGTATGCCCACTTTCTGTCCTCGGCCTACCGAGGATGTAACCATCCTCGGCAATGCTCCTTGAATCCTGGGCTCTAAACTTTCGTCCTCGGACCTCGGATCGTGGAGGCGTCCTCGGCATGGGCCTCTGGGCTTGGCTTGGAGTGGGCCGGGGTTGCTGACTTATTCTGGCCCCACAGCATGTGTGACAGAAAAACAGTAAAACAACAGATATGTAAACTAACTCTCCCCCTAAGTTAGATACATAAAAAACAATGTTAACTCCCTTTTAAACAAAGCAATCTTGTATTTTCCACACAACACAAAATAAAGACATATATCAATGAATAGCTCATAAATATAAATCAATAAGCAGTGAACACAAGAATCATATAAAACAATAAATGTAATTGGAAGTAACATGAAAAACCCAACAAAAATACATCTAGAGCCAAAAGAATGTAAATACACGGTACAGCTCCTAGATACAATCTAATCACCACAGGCTCCAAAGAATCACAAAACTCCCCCTATCAGCAAAAACTCTACAAGCATCCAGAATCTACTCCCCCTTTTTGTGATGGAATGCCAAAAGGCAATCACAAACCATCATCAAAAGGAGGTGGTGAAGGAGATCATCGAGAATGCGCCAACTCTGCATACAGGGCACGAACCTCATCGAGCAAGTCCACCAAAATCTGTCCATGAGCCGCCTGAACGGTCAAGACATGATCCAACGTACGTCGAATGTCAAAATCATCCGAAGTAGTCGGTGGAGGAACATCAGCATCAGCACCAGCACCAGCACCAGACGCCTCAGCTTGTGCATCACCTGTAGAAGAGGAAGGAGGGGGTACAACTCCAGAAGATTGAACACGAGGAGGTCTCAGATGTGCAGCCTTCAGACGAAGAAAAAAGGCACCTATGGGACCAGTAACATGAACGGGCTCAAACGCGAGGAAACCATCTAAACCTAAAAACAACAAAATCCTATGAATGAAGATAGGATAGACAAGAGCATGACCAACAACGCTACTCCTATGAATCTCGTTCAAAGAACGAAAAAACAGATGAGGAAAAGAAATAGAAGCACCAGAGACAATGGCATATAGAAACACACATCTCTCAATAGGGATGGTGTGGAGATGAGAGATAGGCCACAAAGAATGAAAAGTTATCCTAAGAAAGAGATAGGTAGTCACAGGAAGCTCAACGAACGTGATCCGAGGATCAGAACCCCACTGGATAGAAGACCCAGTGATATATGACATGACATCATCTAAGGGTGGAGACTCCTCATAAGGATAGTCAGGCTGCCTAACGACCGGGACCTCAAGAGCCTCAGCCACTACCCTAGGGGTAATGGTGAACTTAACACCTCGTATCCAACTCCTAACAAGGGTGTTGGAATCATAGACGTGACAAGAGAGGTTCGGATAGAACTCTCTAATGAGGGCGGTCGGAGGTGGATGATCTATCTCCAATAAGGACAACCAACCTCGACTCTCAAAGTTAGCCCTAATGGCTGGATCTAACTTATCTAGCAGTACAGAACGCTCAGCCCAAATCTTTCTCTTACTATTCAGCATATCAAAAGCCTTTTTGCTTTTGGCATCCTTAAACAACTCACTCCTAGAGGGAGACTCAGAAGAAGAGGAAGGAGTCCTATGGGCTCTAGTTTTCCTAGGCATGGTGCTAAGGAAAGGACAAGGACACACAGCGGAACCAAGAAAAGAGAAAAACCAAGGGCAGATTGCAAGTTAGCACAAACCAGATAGAGAACAAAAATCTATATGATGCATGAACAAATTAAATGTCATGATGCATGCTCTAATGCAGTGAAACTAGGTTCAATTTGAAAGTCAAATTCACAAAATTGGCTTAAGCATAGAGTTTCTAACAAAAACCCCAAAAAATTGAAAACCACTTGAATGTTTTGAAATAAATTGACGAATTGACCATTACACATGAGAGAGAACAAATAAGAATGATCAATTTCATCAAAACAACAAGCCAATTTCATCAATTTTAACCCAATTGAACAAAATCCCCAATTCGGATTCAATACAAGCCCTAGAAATTTTAATTTTTCTCAAAACCCCAAATTGATCAAATTAACCATCATAGATCATGAATATATCCATATAGCAACAAAACCCATTAATCAATTTCACAAAATAAGGCTTGAAAAAACAAAAATCCCAATTTATGCATAGTCCGAAAATTTACCCAAATACCATGAAATAATGCATGAAAACATGAAAAACAATGCAAAAGAAAGGGTATAAAGGTCTTACCGGCCTTAGAGGAGAAAAACCTTGCAAAAATTTTGGAGGAAAACGACAAAAAATCAAGGTGGAGCCTTAGTCCGAATCGGAGAGAGAGAGAAAAAGATGAAAACTTTTGAAAAAGTGTTTTGAACCAGTCAAATCTGAATTTTTAAAAAACCTGATTCACGATATTCGATTGATCGAAAAACAGTTTCGATCAATCGAAACAGACAGAGGCTCACAAGAATTTTTAATCGCAATTTCGATTGATCGAAAAACAGGTTCGATCGATCGAAATTGTTAAAAAATGAGTTTTTGAAAAAACAACAGAATTTTGATGCAACTCTCCTCAAAACAATGAAAAAAGAGTATGACATGCATGAGTATGAGATAAAAAAAATTTCAAAAAAAAAAAACCCAAGATTTAAACCAAATTCTCCCAAAAATTTATATTTCAAACAATCTCCCTTTTTAATTCTCAAACAACAAATCAGTTTTGCATAAAACTCAAGGTATTTTTCAAACTTGGTTGGTCAGACCAAAAACTCACACAATAACATGTACAATGTTTAGCAAAGAGTAACTTGTGTAGTGTGTACAACTAGCAAAAACTTGAGATACATGTGAGGTGATATGTGAATAGCAATCAATCACAAAATCTACAAAATCCATCACATAGAATTCAAAAGAGACTATCACCTAAAGAGTTACATCATATAACTCCCACATCTCCTAGAACATAAGCTTGCAATCATGTAAGTTTCTTGAATTTTGCCTCATATTGTACACACAGATTTTAGTTGTTCAGAAACTTATTAAAAGCCGGGATAATATACACACCAATTTTAATTATGTGATTTGGCATTAAGCCTAATAATACACACCAATTTTAAGCATTAAGCATTTAAACCGAGGCTACACCTTATGTTCTTTTTGTGCATGTGCTACACTTTCTCGAGCACAGAATCTTACGATATGCACTAAGGTGTTCATGATTGGCTAGTGAACAGTGGTGAGATGGTTATTTATGCCTTTCTCAGAAGGTTCAAGTCCGACAGTCAAAGACATGTGACTTCAAGATCAAGACAAAGTGATCAAAAACCATAAACATCTTTCTCACACAACATGCACTACAAAACTTCAACTAGTCAAGTGCGATAAATAAGCCCATCAAAGCTAAACAAGGTACAAAGACATGTTATGTGAAAAATAAATTGACCAAACTTGTTTTCAAAAACTAAGAGAGTAAATACAAAACACAATTTGCTTCCTTTTCCTTTTTTTTTTCTTTTTTTTTTTTTAAATCCTAGAATGAAATGCATGAATGTTATGCAATGCAAATCCTAGAAACAAAAAGGTAAAAGAAACCAAAGAACAGAGGTCACAAAGGATAAAGCAATGAAGCACAAGGACCAAGAAAGCCAAAAAAGACTAGGGACACCGAAGCACACCAATTACTTGACGAAGTGTCTCAAACTTACTTCCATTAAGAAGTTTGGTGAAGATGTCAGCGTTCTGACATTCAATAGGGATATACTCAAGAACAACAATTTTCTTTTCAACCAAATCCCTAATGAAGTGATACCTAAGTTCTATGTGTTAAGTCTTAGAATGCTGAACAGGATTCTTAGATATATCTATAGCACTAGAATTATCACAATAGACAACCATGGTGTCTTGTGGTATCCCATAATCACTCAAAAGCTTTTTCATCCAAAGAAGCTGAGAACAACAACTCCCAGCAGCAATATATTCTGCCTCAGCAGTGGATAAAAAAACAGAATTTTTCTTCTTACTCATCCAAGCCACAAGATTGGCTCCAACATAAAAACACCCACCAGTGGTGCTTTTTCTGTCATCAGCATTACCAGCCCAATCAGAATCAGAAAAACCAGCAATAGACAAATTAGACTTTTTGCTATAAAATAATCCATAATCACAAGTTCCACTCACATATTTTATGATTCTCTTAACAGCATTTAAATGTGAAACCTTAGGATTAGACTGAAATCTAGAACAAACACCAACACTAAAAGAGATATCAGGCCGACTGGCAGTCAAATACAAAAGACATCCAATCATGCTTCTATACAAAGTAACATCAACAAACTCACTTGATGGATCAATTGTTAATTTTGCATTTGCAACCATCGGTGTTCTAGCATGAGCAGCCTTGTCCAGTCCAAATCTTTTGACTAGATTTCTTACATATTTTGCTTGATTGCTGTAGAAACCTGACTCCATTTACTTTACCTGCAATCCCAAAAAGTAAGTCAATTCACCAACCATGCTCATTTCAAACATTGCCTTCATTTCATCTGCAAAAGAATGAGCAAGAGAATCATTAGTAGCACCAAAAACAATGTCATCAACATAAATTTGAGCTACAACAAAACCAGTCTTATCCTTTCTTATGAAGAGAGTAGTATCTGCAGATCCCCTTTTGAATCCATGCTCAGTGAGATATGCAGTCAATCTGTCATACCAAGCCCTAGGAGCTTGTTTCAAACCATAGAGGGCTCTCTTCAACTCGTAGACATCATCCGATCTGTGAGGATCAACAAAGCCCTTAGGTTGTTCAACATATACCTCTTCTTGTAGCATCCCATTCAAGAAAGCACTCTTGACATCCATTTGATACAACTTGAAGTTTAGATGACTTGCTATGGCCAAAAGTATCCGGATGGATTCTAATCTCACTACTGGTGCAAAGGTCTCATCAAAATCAATTCCTTCCACTTGTGTGTACCCTTGTGCAACAAGTCTTGATTTATTTATGATAACAATGTCATGTTCATCTGACTTGTTCATAAAGTTCCATTTAGTTCCAATCATATTTACTCCCTTCGGTCTAGGAACTAATTCCCACACATCATTCCGAACGAATTGATGAAGTTCTTCATGCATGGAATTTACCCAATCAGCATCTTCAAGTGCTTCATCCACCTTCTTCAGTTCAAATTGGGACAGATGACATGAGTAAGTAATCACATTCAAGGCTTTTGATCTCAATCTCATGTTATCATTCAGACTACCCAATATATTTGTGGTAGGATGATTCAATTTAACTCTAGAGGATGGACCTTTAACTAGAGATGTGGAGGTACCTTTCTATTCGGATGGAGGACTGAGCTCACTTTGTGCTTGTTGAGTGTCATGAACCGGAGTGGATGGTTCTGAACTTGATGGTACTGAAACTGTATCATTCAACAACAACAGCTCTTCCTCACTATGTTTCCCCACATAATCAGCAAGAAGTGAATCATCAACTTCAATAGACTCATCTTGAGCAGGAGTAGTGCTTTCTGAATGTGCTCTTAACACACTTCATCATTGATCACAACATTTGAAGATTCCATGACTGTTTTGGTTCTCAGGTTGTATACTCTATAAGCTCTACTAGTGGAAGAGTACCCTAGAAAGTATCTTTTATCACTCTTTGCATCAAACTTTTCTAGGTTCTCTCTGTCACGTAGAATGTAACTGTCACTGCCAAATATCCTGAAATATTTAACAACAGGCTTCTTCCCTCTCCAGAGTTCATAGGGAGTTTTCTTGGAATCAGGTCTGAAATATACACAGTTGAGTGTATGGCAAGCAGTGTTAATTGCTTCTCCCTAGAAGGATTTTGGCAACTTTTTGTTGTGTAACATGACCCGTGCCATCTCTTGAACAACCCTGTTCTTTCTTTCCACGATCCCATTCTGTTGAGGTGTCTTAGGTGAAGAGAACTCTTGATGTGTGCCTTGTTCATTGCAGAAAGTAGCCAGCTTGGTGTTCTCAAATTCTCTTCCATGATCACTTCTGATTCTGGCTATCACAGTATCTTTCTCAACCTACAATTTCTTGCACAGATGTATCATCTTCTCAGGAGCCTCAGCTTTATCTTTCAAAAGCACAACTCAAGTATATCTAGTAAAGTCATCCACAACAACTAGAATATATTTCTTACCACCCAAACTCTGAACTCTGGCAGGACCCATAAGATCAATGTGCAATAGCTCTAGAGGTCTTAAAGTTTGAACACTAGTCACAAACGGATGCTTGGATTTTACTTGTTTACCTATCTGACATGGTCCACAAATGCACTTATCTATCTTCTCAAACTTAGGTAAACCAATAACTGCCTCACATTTGGAAATCTTCTCTAACTGCTAATGACTGGCATGCCCCAACCGTTGATGCCACAGATCAACTTGATCAATCTTTGCACTAAAGCACTTGTTGTTTATACTTGGTGTTATGCCATAACAGTTGTCAGCTGTCCTTACACCAACACACATACAATCACCTCCTCCATCAAGTATCTCACATTCATACTTGGTGAAAAGAACATTTAATCCATTGTCACAAATCTGACTTATGCTGAGTAAGTTGGCCTTCAATCCATCAACATACCAAACATCTTCAAAAACTGGCAATCCTGGAATGTCCACAGTTCCAATACCTCTGATCACAGATTTGCTTCCATCTCCAAAAGTGACTGTCACAATCTTTCCTTCAAAGAGTGTTTTGAATAAACCTTTGTTTCTTGTCATATGCCTGGAACAACCACTATCCAGATACCAAAGACAAGAATCACATGCCTTTAAGGCGGTTAAAGCAGTATAACATACATAATTCTTATCACATATGATTATACCAAGATACTCAAGAAACGATTTAACAAAAACAACAAGAGGTAAAGACAACAAGTAGACAAGTTGACATATAAGCAAAAAGATTTTCCAAGAATCCATGACAACAGGGGTCAAGGATCAGCTCAGAGATCAAAAGATCTCAAACAGAGAGCTATCTGCTCTGATACCACTTGTTAAGTTTTTAGACCCCTTAAATAACAATTAGATTAACCTAGTAAATTAACCAAGTGATTAACTTAGTCAAATTATGCAAATCTAGGTTAACACAATCATATAATCATATCTTGAGTTATTTATATTTCCGTTGTTATATGCTTGATATGATTATATAATTATGTTAACCTAGATTTGCATAATTTGACTAAGTTAATCACTTGGCTAATTTACTATGTTAATCCAATTGTTGTTTAAGGGGTCTAAAAACTTAACATAAAGAATTAGAAAAGAAAGTTTGGTATGATATTGTTAAATTACCGATTGTTCCAAAAACTTAAGCTATTGGGATATGGTAAATTTAATCATTTAAACACATATTTCTAACACTCCCCCTCACATGTGAGTCGAAACTACCTTTAAATAAGTGAAACCCAACATGTGAAAATTTAAATAAGAAGTAAAGCAAAAGAGATAATGATCGAATTTAGGATCTCATACTCTGATACTATGTTAAATTACTAATTGTTCCAAAAACTTTTGTTATTGGAATATAGTAAATTTAACCATTTAACCACATATTTCTAACAGATGTAGTACAATGTATTTGCGCCAGTTTTAAATTTTGGTAGAGTGAAGCCAAGCAATTCCTTGGAGGAAAAATATTGTTTTGACACACTATTTCACACATACATCCGCTATTGATACGGTATTGTCCACATTTTAACACGTAAAAACTTAAATGAAAAAGTGGATGGGTGAGAATCAAAACCCAAATCAAACCACATCATGCAATGGGAAGACTTTAAGGGCCTATTTGGTAGCATATTTCAAGTATTATTGTTCAAAATGATGTAAAAACTGTGATTTAAAAAGTGTTGAGAAAATACATGTTTAAAGTACTTCTAATACAAAAAATGTATTTGGTACCGTATTTCTAATAACATTTTTTTTAAGTGAAAAAACATAATTGTGTATTTGATATATGTATGTGTTTTTGAGAATACAAACCCAATCGAACCAAAGCCAAATTGCTATTCTTTTAGTTGAGACGAGAAAAGAAAAACCCAGACAAAAGAAAAGCCAAATTGCTATTCTATCCAACTGAATCACTGGTCATCCAACCCAGAAAAAAGAAAAACAAGAGAAACCCATCAACTAGGATATTTACACACACAAAAAAAAAAAGGCAAAAAAATGAAGAAGAAGAAGACAGCATGCAAGAGAGTGAGAGTGGCAGCGTGCATGAGCAAGAGGAAAAGAAAAAGAAAAAAAAAAGAAAGAAAGAAGAAAGATAAAATAAAATAAAAAAACAACGTGCAAGAGAGCGAAAAATAAAAAGAAACGTATGGAGAGAGAAAGAAAATTAGTTGGATATTGTCAAATCGGTAGGTTTTACTAAAACACATGCAAAATTTAAGTACAGTATTTATGTGTTATTTTTTAAGTTTTTTTTTTAAGCTTTATCATGTAGATTTTTTATTTATGGGATGGAAATGTATTTTTTAGATAAATATCAATATGATAAAATCTTAAGAAGGAAACTTACATACAATATTTTGTCCCAAAAAAAAAAAAAGAGACAAGTTAGGTCCTATGAGGAGCTTCAGTCCCATCACCCACGCATGTCGTGGAAACAAAAGGTTTTTGCAAATCAAATGGTCACACCTGTCATAAGTAATCAACTCGAACATCCTTCTACAGAAAATGGTTTCATTGTGTGAGCCAGCTTCCACCAAGTCCCAATCACAAGTCACAACACACCAAAATGTTAATAATTGTGACAGACTTCATTATTGGAATAGCTAACAACTCATCACTCCCTATAGCATTAGGTAATACCTCCTAATGCATGGCAGTGGGTAGGTGTGTGATACTTGAAGGGCGAAGAGAGGGACAATAGAAAAGAAATTTTGACAAATACAAATCTTCTATTTCATTTGTCGTATTCTATTTTATACTTCATTAATATCATGTGTTTAATTATTATTTTTCTATTTTTAACTTGGATGTTTTATAATGAAAGTAAAAAGAAAAGAGATTTTGACAAATACAAATCTTCTATTTCATTTTTTGTATTCTATTTTATACTTCATCAACGTCATGTGTTTAATTATTATTTTTCCATTTTTAACTTGGATGTTTTATAATGAAAGTAAAAAGAATGTGTGGCATGTTGAAACAAAGGTTTTGGCCAATTTATTTTAGGTAGGTTGTGAGTGCAAAAATGAGGAAAGAGCTGAGAGCATTTCTTTAGGGGAGCTGCTGCCATTTTTTGGTGAAGCCAAGAGAGTAACTTTAGCCATATACATGTACATACACGGCCGAGTCAACACACCAAAATGTTAATAATTGTGACAGACTTCATTATTGGAATAGCTAACAACTCATCACTCCCTATAGCATTAGGTAATACCTCCTAATGCATGGCAGTGGGTAGGTGTGTGATACTTGAAGGGCTAAGAGAGGGACAATAGAAAAGAAATTTTGACAAATACAAATCTTCTATTTCATTTTTCGTATTCTATTTTATACTTCATTAATGTCATGTGTTTAATTATTATTTTTCTATTTTTAACTTGGATGTTTTATAATGAAAGTAAAAAGAAAAGAGATTTTGACAAATACAAATCTTCTATTTCATTTTTTGTATTCTATTTTATACTTCATCAACGTCATGTGTTTAATTATTTTTTTTCCATTTTTAACTTGGATGTTTTATAATGAAAGTAAAAAGAATGTGTGGCATGTTGAAACAAAGGTTTTGGCCAATTTATTTTAGGTAGGTTGTGAGTGCAAAAATGAGGAAAGAGCTGAGAGCATTTCTTTAGGGGAGCTGCTGCCATTTTTTGGTGAAGCCAAGAGAGTAACTTTAGCCATATACATGTACATACACGGCCGAGTCAACACACCAAAATGTTAATAATTGTGACAGACTTCATTATTGGAATAGCTAACAACTCATCACTCCCTATAGCATTAGGCAGTACCTCCTAATGCATGGCAGTGGGTAGGTGTGTGATACTTAAAAGGGCTAGGAGAGGGACAATAGAAAAGAGATTTTGACAAATACAAATCTTCTATTTCATTTTTCGTATTCTATTTTATACTTCATCAATGTTATGTGTTTAATTATTTTTTTTCCATTTTTAACTTGGATGTTTTATAATGAAGTAAAAAGAAAAGCGATTTTGACAAATACAAATCTTCTATTTCATTTTTCGTATTCTATTTTATACTTCATCAACGTCATGTGTTTAATTTTTTTTTTTTTCCATTTTTAACTTGGATGTTTTATAATTAAAGTAAAAAGAATGTGTGGCATGTTGAAACAAAGGTTTTGGCCAATTTATTTTAGGTAGGTTGTGAGTGCAAAAATGAGGAGAGAGCTGAGAGCATTTCTTTAGGGGAGCTGCTGCCATTTTTTGGTGAAGCCAAGAGAGTAACTTTAGCCATATACATGTACATACACGGCCGAGTCAACACACCAAAATGTTAATAATTGTGACAGACTTCATTATTGGAATAGCTAACAACTCATCACTCCCTATAGCATTAGGTAGTACCTCCTAATGCATGGCAGTGGGTTGGTGTGTGATACTAAGGGCTAGGAGAGGGACAACAGAAAAGAGATTTTGACAAATACAAATCTTTTATTTCATTTTTCGTATTCTATTTTATACTTCATGATTCATGGTACGTCATGTGTTTAATTATTTTTTTTCCATTTTTAACTTGGATGTTTTATAATGAAAGTAAAAAGAATGTGTGGCATGTTGAAACAAAGGTTTTGGCCAATTTATTTTAGGTAGGCTGTGAGTGCAAAAATGAGGAGAGAGCTGAGAGCATTTCTTTAGGGGAGCTGCTGCCATTTTTTGGTGAAGCCAAGAGAGTAACTTTAGCCATATACATGTACATACACGGCCGAGAAAGTGAGACTGTGAGATAGATAGTAAACCATATCATTAATCATGAATTTTGTTTGTCGTTGCATGAGAAACGTAATTTTGGAATTAAATGAATCACGTTAAATATTGTTGTATAGTATAGATCTAAGGATCTATCTTGTTTGTGTGAGCAGTGGCGGTGTCACGTTCAGGCCAGGTGGTCCCAGGACCACCCTGACCTTAAAAAAATATATATATATATATATATATATTATTATAATAATAATAATTTAAAATTTTTATTCATCTACCTTTAAAAAACAATTAAGAACACTCTCAAAAAAATTAGAAACACCTTCAAACTCGTGTCATTACTTGCGTCGAACGCCTAAAAAAAAATCCAGCCATCGTAGAAGTCACCCCTTCTTCTTCTTCTTCCTTTTCTTCTTCTTTGCTTCGTCTCAGACGCTCTGCTAGTCTGCCTCGTTTTTTACTCTGTTTTTGCTTTGTCAAAGTTTTTTCTTTAGTTTGCCTTTCAGACTTTAAGTTTGTTGACCCCATCCACGTGAGAAAGCTTTGGACATAAGAAAACTCAAAAAGCTGACAAAAGAGGTTGATTTCAAACTTATTTATTGAGTGCCTCTTCCCAATGTGATACACATATATACACTTTAATTGGACGCCCACTTCCACCAGGTCCAATCACAAGTCACAACACAATGTTAATAACTCATCACTCCCTACAACATTAGGTAGTACCAGCGGCGGAGCCACACACAAGGGTGGGGGGCCAAGGCGTCTCCCGTTTTAAAAAATTATTTTATAGTATTTATATTATTTACATTTTAAAAAATATAGCAGGTAAAAGTTAAAGTTGGCATCCTCAAATTTTGAGTCATTTTAATAGTGCTCTTAAAAAAAAAAGAAATTATAATAAAATCATATAATTTAAGAGATTTAACAAATTAAACTATGTAAAAACTGATAAATTTTTTGTATATATCTAATAGAAGAAATACATGACTTTTGTATGCTCATTAAAATTTAGAAGATAAATTTTCTTAGTAAATTAATTTTTATATGTGCGTAGAGGTTTATCTTAACTAATATATTAACATCACAACTTGACCCTTCCAAACCAAAATTTCTAGCTCCGTCCTTGGTAGTACCTCCCTCTTTTTCATTATGTTACTATTGTAATCTTATCATTTTGTTTCTCCTGTAACTATCTTGAACAAATACCCAGGCCCATCACTTTTTTTTCCTCCCCCTCCAAACCAAACAACCACTTAAAATGCTATCTCTCTACTTCTCTCCTCAATTATTCATCCCCCCCTATCTCTTTCATTATGTTACTATTGTAATATATCATTTTGTTTCTCTTGTAACTATCTTGAACAAACACCAGGCTCCACTACTTTTTTTTCCTCCCCCTCCCAACCAAACAACCACTTAAAATGTTATCTCTCTACTTTTCTCTCCTCAATTTTTCATCCTCCCTAAAATCCCTCCAAACAAACATACCCTCTCATAGAAATTTAATACTAACAGGCAGCAGCACAGATTTTTCAAGTCTTTCCGGTAGCTTATTGTGCAACTTTTACATATATATATATATATATATATATATATATATATATCAAAAACGCCATTGAGTTTAATCATTCTTCAGGGGAAAAAACCCATCGTTTATATTACTATTAATCCATCCACGTATTTACATTTAATTTTAAAACCTAAAATACATCTAAAAAATCAACAAAAACTCAATCTTGGGCTACTTTTGGGCATCACTGACTATCATTCGAACCCCACTCCTCCGTTTTATTCCCAGACCCCTCCCATCACTCTCTAGTCTCAACTCCAAAACCATAGTACCAACCAAATTGCTTTTGTTCTGAAGAATATAAAATAAGTAATTTCTCACAAATGCTAAGAACTATAACCTGGAATGGAAAACTAACATAGCAACCAGAAGTGGAAACAATGAGAGCACCCACAGCAGATATGGGATATGTGCCAAATGCTAAATATTTGGCACATATCCCACACCAAACCGTGTTTAGCCCCATTTATCAGATGGTGTAAATGGTATATTTTTTGCAACATTGAACAGTACAATCACAAATTTGCAATTGTACGGTAAGATGTGGTATATTGGTTTATTAATTTTTTAATCCTCATTCACTCTCATTTCTCTTTCGTCTCCTTCAGTGTTCAGCATTCTTCACCGCCTCCATCTCCATCTCCACTCTCTCATTCTCTTTCCGCTTCCCTCTTCCCTGTTGCTCTATTTTCTTCCCGTTCAAGAATATGAGCTACCACCGACTACCATCACTGATCTATATCCTTCGTTGGGTTTTTTTCTCCATTTTCTTCGCTCTCTCCTCTCTGTTCTCTCGGCGTGGGTCTGGGTTGTGGTAGTGATTTTCGATTGTGGGTTTGGTTGTAGGTTGTGGTTGTGGTTTCCGATTGTGGGTTTGGTTGTAGTTTCCGATTGTGGGTTTGGTTCTAGGTTGTGGGTTTGGTTGTAGGTTGTGGTTGTGGTTTCCGATTGTGGGTTTGGTTGTAGTTTCCGATTGTGGGTTTGGTTCTAGGTTGTGGTTGTAGTTTGCGATTGTGGGTTTGGTTGTAGTTTGTGGTTCTGATTTCCGATTGTGGGTTTGGTTGTAGGTTGTGATTTCTGATTGTGGGTTTGGTTGTAGGTTGATTTCCGAGTGTGGGTTTGGGTCTCTGTTCTCTCTCCTCTCTGTTCTCTCCCCTTTTTTCCCCCTTTTCCGTTGGTCTCTTTGTTGTGGGTCTCTCATCTCTGTTCTATATCCCGGTGAACTGACCGAGCCCTTGTCTCATCAGAGAGTAGGCTCTTTGAATCAATTCTTGGCGCAAGAACTTTGTGAGTGGACTTCCGGTTTCGTGAAAGAGGCCCTGGTGAAATCTGTGCACGGGAATAGCTCGCTGGTCTTACTCTGTTTGGGCGATACTATTTCATCGATTCACCGTACAGGTAAGTTCTCCTTCTTACTTTTGATTCACCGTATTTCAGTGTTTCCTTCTTCTCTGTTGCTCTTGTCTTTTGGTAGCATGATTATTTAATTCGCCATTCTGCCAACTACTAGCATACAAATCAATTCAAGTGAATTCCCTTGTCTTTGCGTAATACAATAATCATTTATATACGGATTGGTTTAACAATTTTTTTTTTTTTTTTTTGATGAGTGTTGGTTTAACAATTGATGTCATATTTTAATCTAGACAACATCTTGACCAAGCCAAAAACATTTTGGGTGTCATAAATGAAGCACAAACTGATTTTGAGTGATTTTCTCTCTCTCGCTTACTCAGTTGTGTAGAAATTAAGGTGAAACTTTAATTCTGTCAACTTCCCTGTTAACCTTAATACAGTCTACTTATTCTTAAATACAAAACAAAACAAATGCATGTGTTTGATGAGGGCTCACATTTTGAGTTTGGTAAATTTTGCTAGAGAGATACATTGACAAAGTTTAGTAATGATATATTTTGTTGTAATTAACAAACCAGAACAAGCAGTCTTCATAGATATTTAGAGCATGGACTCAAGAAATTATTCATCATTCACTGATCTCATACGGGGGAATAGTAATCTAGAGGATGAAATTTTCGATTTAACTGAAAGTAGTCCCCTGTTAGTTGAAGAGTCTCCACTGAATGATGAAGTTGCCACTTCTAAGAAAAAATCAGCACGTGGTGTCAACTTCAGTGCTGAGGAAGACAAGCTGCTTGTAGAAGCATGGCTCAATACCAGTGTTGATCCTGTGTATGGTAATGAGCAACAGAAATCAACATTTTATGGCAAAATTGCAAAATACTTTACGGAATACAAGACTGATTCTACACGTAGTGTTGCATCCCTAACAACTCGATGGGGAACTATTAATAGGGAAACAGTTAAATTTGTTGGGTCTTTAGCTAAAATTGAAGCAAAGAATGAAAGTGGAACCACGGCTCATGACAAGGTATAAATTTTGCAATAGTCTTTAATTTTTTTTAGATTTACAACACAAATGAATTGTTTGAAGAAACTAATTACGTTATATTTATTTAATTTTTTTTAGATTGAGAAAGCAAAGGAATTGTTTAAAGAAATTCACGGTTCCGTTTTTCAATTTGAACATTGTTGGCTAATCTTGAAAGATTTTCCAAAGTGGGCATCTACTACGCCTAGGGAAGATTTAAGAAAAGAAATGCCTCAAACTCCAGAGTCAATAGATCAAGGAAGGGGGGTTGATGGCATTATGGATTTCGAGAGGCCAATAGGTAGAAAAGCTGAAAAGGCTAATCGAAAGAGAAAAGATGATGAGAAAGATATTGCAACGGAATATTTGAAAAAGAAAAATGAAAGTTCTTGAAGAAGGTTGTGTAGCCGAAAAAGAGAGAGTACGTATCAAAGCGGAAAAGGTTCGCTTGCAAGAGTTGAAAGAGAATGAAAGAATTATGATGCTAGACACAAGTGGCATGGATGAAGACCAAAGAACTTTTTATAATGGACTCAAAAAGGAAATCCTTGCAAAACAAAGATCAAGTCATTCGTTGGGTTGAGATGATGTTGGTGATGTCTTGTTTCAAACTTATTTTGGTAGTAACTAATTTTAGGCTGTGATATGTATTTTGTGGCATTTTTTGGGCCTAGCTGATTTTAGGCCTTAATATGTATTTTGTGATCTTAGCAAAAGGTCTTGACTCTTTTATTATGTGATATCGTTGTAGATTCTGATAGGCCACTGCCATGTAATTAATCATAACATTTTAGATTATATAAAATGTCGTGTATTTTCTATGTGTTTTACTAAATGCTTGGTTTTATGTGGGCTAATGAAGATAATTGATGAATGTTTTTTAGCATTGCCCATCATTATATCAGGGAATGCATTATCATGGCTAATGTTGTATTAAAGTTTGTTTCTGAGGAGGCATGTTTGAATGTCTCACTCCAAAGTCTATTGTGGCTGCAAAGTACCCCCCCCCCTCCTTTTTCCCTGCTAATTTATTGTTGAAACTAATGAATTAGTTTATCAAAATGGTGTTATGTCATGTAAGTTTTTTGAAAGTGGTCATGTGTTATCATTTTGGTCATGGCTCCCATTTCAGGCTGTGGACTCTTGTCTGGGATGATTATCTAGCTTCAATTACTATGTAGAACACAATAGAGTCACATGAGACATCCTTATAGCCTCTAGGTCTTATTTTGTAATCAATTTCAATGCACTTGTTTAATCAGCCTTCCATTAGTAGATGATTCAACCACATGTAGATACATCTGTAGCATGTATAACCATCATGTTAAGTATTGGTTGTCTATTATAAGATTATATGTAAGCAAATATGCTCAGGATTTTCTCATATGAAAAGTAAAATAAAAATCAGCGTCATATACTGCTCGACTGTTAAAAAATTGTTTATGAGCAAGATGTTCTTGGGATTTATTCATGTTAACCGAAAAAATAAAAATGGTATGCTTGGCTTATGACGTTGTTTTAGTGTGATGTACAATGAGTGTAGATTTCACTGACAGGGTTTTGTTTCATGAAAAAAATATTTGTCATCGCGATTTTATATTGGACCAAAGTATTTGTTGAACCTATGATGATAATAGGTCTTTGATTGGAAGAGTTGTGGTTTTGGTGATAAGAGATAATAAAGCTGCCTTCACTCAATTGGAACAGTTACAGTAGTTGTAATGAGAAAAATAAGAACTTTTATTTTATTTGTAAGTGATTCCTTTTAGTGGTTAATGAAAGTGCTTATTCTCCCAAAGATAAATAAATAAATAAATTGTGAGCACCATGTAGACTCTCTCATTTCTCTTTGCATCTAATTTCCATTTAGTTAATCAGACTCTATGGTTGAGTGACAATTTTATGTACAAATTTCAATTAATTCACAATATTATTCATTCATAAATAAATAAAATTGTGACCACTATGTAGTCTCTCTCTTTTTTCTCAAGTTCCAATGGTATCTTTTGACTTGAATTAAACTTCTACTCTTTGTTGGTGTCTTCATGAGTGTTTGTGCACACGACCAGACCATTATGCTTGACTTTACTTCATTATGCACTTTGTAGCTCACTTCTCTCACTCTTGATAATGCATTCTTGTGTTGAACCAATCATTACTCATGAAATGGCAAAACAATAAAATGAAATATAAAATATGTGTCGCTAGCCATCTTCCTCAACATCCGTACTTAAGTTACTCTTACCTTTTAATCAATATTTTCAAACATTTATGTACAATTTTCACTTAATTCACAATATTATTTGTTCATAAATAAATAAAATTTTGACCACTATGTAGCCTTTCTCTTTTTTCTCAAGTTCCCATGGTATCATATGATAGTTCCATGTTTAAAGGGAATACCACAAGAGTGGTATGTTTAATTTACTTTAAAATCTATAATTTTCATTATTCAGTGTAATTACATTTTAAGATGCTAAAATCATTTTGGATCCTTAATGCTTTTGAAGCTATCACTCAGAATAACACAGGTACTTTAGTAACTTTGAAATTTTCTTAACTTCTTCCATTAGTAACTTCATACCCACTGGTGCTATCAAACATGATGTAAAGAAACCTACTTAACCAAAGAGTAGCAATGTGCTTATATTCATAAATCAGAATGGGGAAAAGAAAAAGAAAAGGAATTTACATTTTTCACATAAAAGAATATATATTATCTAGCATAGTGATATATTTAGATTAGGAGTATATACAAGGAACTTTCTTTCTGGATATTCCATTGGACACATCTCATAGCATAATCAGTAACTTGTGCGTATTAAAACAAATTAGTGAGAATTACTGGTTGGGGGTGATATTTGAGAGATGAAAGGGATTGCTCTGTTCTGTTTAGGTGTGCCCTATAGTGACTACTTTATGTTTCATTTACTTACTTAGATTTTTCAACCTTTTTACATTTTTAATTGTTTCATAAAAATTGTTGCCGTTTGGCTAGACTCACATTATAGATTATAGATTTTATATGATATGTGCTTATCCTTCTTTTATAAGATATTGCAATCAAACTTTCTTTTAAAGTCATTGATTTCATTTTATATTATGATAATGACATCTATATTGATAATTACTTTCTAATGTTTTCTTATAGTTTATCTCTATGGGTCGTTCCTTTTTTCGTAAATTGCTTGATGATGACTCAGATGAAGATGAGATAATTACAAAACTTCTTACGGGTTCGACATCACAACGTAAGCATCGTCGGTATATTGATCGTAATCATTTAGCAGGCCATAGAAGGCTTTATGATGACTACTTTGCCGAAGAACCTGTATATCCTCCCAACTTATTTCGAAGGAGATTTCGAATGAGACGTTCTCTTTTTCTTCGAATCCTATCTAAGGTAGAAGCTCATGAACCTTACTTTACCCAAAAAAGAAATGCTGCCAAAAAGCTTGGTCTATCTCCCCTTCAAAAGATGACCGCTGCACTTAGGATGCTTGCTTATGGAGTAGCAGCTGATTTTATGGATGAATATGTGAGAATAGCAGAAACCACTGCAATAACCAGTTTGAAAAAATTTGTTGAAGCAGTGGTTGCTATTTTTTCAGAGGAGTACTTGAGGTCACCAAACAATGAAGACATCGCTAGATTGTTAGCTCATGGCCAAAACCGTGGATTTCCAGGCATGTTGGGAAGTATTGATTGCATGCATTGGAAGTGGAAAAATTGTCCAACTGCATGGAAAGGGATGTATTGTGGTCATATTCGTGAGCCAAGTATTATTTTGGAAGCAGTGGCTTCATATGATCTTTGGATATGGCACTCATTTTTTGGGTTACCTGGGTCAAATAATGATCTTAACGTGTTGGAGCGGTCTCATGTATTTGAAGAGCTTGCACAAGGACGTTCTCCTGCAGTTACTTACTCAATCAATGGTCATGATTACACAATGGGATACTATCTTGCCGATGGCATATATCCACAATGGTCAACACTTGTGAAAACAATCCCAAGGCCATTAGGACCAAAAAGAAAATTATTTGCAAAAGCTCAGGAGGCATATAGGAAGGATGTAGAGCGTGCATTTGGAGTGCTTCAAGCACGATTTGCAATTGTACGTGGACCTGCACGGTTTTTCTATCATAAAACACTACAGGACATTATGAAAGCATGCATAATTCTTCATAACATGATTATTGAAGATGAGCGAGATGAAGCTGAAGCAGTGGACTTAGATTATGAACAAATTGATGAGATTTCATGTACACCAATGTCACGTGAGCCAACAAATGAATATACGGAATTCATTCAAGTTCATCAATGCATTAGGGATCGAGAAGTTCATTCTCAACTCCAAATGAATCTCGTTGAACATTTATGGCAATTACGAGGAGAGTCGTGAAAACTTTTGGTTTTGTTTATTTGTCCCCTCTTCTTTATAGAGTTGCCATTCAAACTTTTGATTTTGTTTATTTGTTTCATTTTGTTTTTATGAAGCTACCATTAAAACTCATTGGCTATGTTGTTTTGTTGTGTTAAGTTTAGTATTAGCCAATTGTTTTGTTGTGTTAAATTTAAATACCATTTGTCATCAAGGAAGTGGCAAGCTCAACTATGTTTAATTCAATTGGTTCTGTGTGAGTTAATGTTATTGGATGAGTTATTTGTGTAAGTTTTTTATGGACTGCATTGGTAGTATAGTTTAGTTGAAATAACTTCAACTTGACAGGTTGGCTTTTGGATTATTGAATTAAGAGTATTGTTTACTTATTTTCATTTGAGTTAAGAGTATTGTTGAATTAAGAGTATTTTCAGTTTTCAGAATTTTGTCATGCATGTAATACTGTGGCTGATGCTTTAGCAAAAAATATTGTGGCTGATGCTTTAGCAAAAAATATTACTAGCAAAAAAAGCCAAACTTTGTACAGGGTAGCAGGTGTGGCTGGATTACTAGCAAAAAAGGCCAAAATTTGTACAATGCAGCAGGTGTACAGGCCAAAATTTGTATAGGCCAAAATTTGTACAGGCCAAAATTTGATGCCCATGTCAATAAAAGGGGAATGTTTGTATATAAGGTTGGTGTTATACCCACCGCAGGTTGAGGATATGGCTACCACTACTAGGAATTAGAATGAAAACATAATTATAGAAGTTCAGATTAGGTGTGTCATGTGTGTGTATGAAACTATGAACAAGCTTGTTTTTTTTTTACTCTATTGAGTATATTGAAGCCCAGGCTGTCCGGTTTCTAAAAAAAAAAAAAAGATGAAAATGTTACCGTTTTAGAGCCCAGGCAGATGGTGTGTATGAAACTATGAACAAGCTTGTTTTTATTGACTCTATTGAGTATATTGAAGCCCAGGCAGTCCGGTTTCTAAAAAAAAAAAAAAAAAAAATTTTGAAGCCCAGGCAGTCCGGTTTCTAAAAGAAAAAAAAAAAAAAAATTTGAAGCCCAGGCAGTCCGGTTTCTAAAAAAACAAAAAAAAAAAAAAAAATTTGAAGCCCAGGCAGTCCGGTTTCTAAAAAAAAAAAAAAAAGAAGCTGAAAATGTTACCGTTAGAATTGAAGAGATTTGAAAATGAGATTTGGGTTGTGGACAAAATGTTACCGTTGAACAAATAATAAAGAAAGAATAAAATAAGAATTAAGAAATAATATTTTAATGAAGTGATAAAAATATAGAACATCTGATAAATGGGATATTGTAAAATGATGTGGTAAAATAATAAAGTAGACTTTTGGTGTGGTAAAATGGCATAAATTTTGCAACGTCTGCTACGGATGCTCTGACAATTCATAAAAGATTAATTCCATTAATGCCTTGCTCAGTCTACCTGCAGAGTTGCTCTTAATACTGAAAAAGTAACATTGAAACTTCAGATCACTACAATATTGCTACAAGGGAAAATATACATTGATGCAATAGGCTTTTTGCCCATATATTTGGCCATTGGCACAGTATCTGTGGCACAGCAGAATCAACTCCATAATAGAATGTCCATCAACAGTACTCCGACAGAAAACAAAATGAATGGATGACGTATCAAGTATCAATCACTACTACAATACAAACTGACATCTCCGATTAAAATATTATTTGCACATTGCTGCCCAGTTTGAGGGCGATTTAACTTCATGTCAGCAGCTGCCGAAGTTCTGAGACATCTACACATCGACTGCAAGTCAACAGCCCATGTTCGATAGATCAACTGCAAATGAACAAATGAAATGCAAGTTAGTTAGCCTTGTATCTATTCTGAATTAGGTGAAGATAAGCAGTAACAGACTTAATTTTTGACGAACAAATACAATACATAACTCAGATCCATCCTTTAAAAATAAAAATAAAAACTCTGCCCCACACCGTAAATAAATAAATAGCAAATCGATGACAACACGATCAACTGGCACAAGATAGTCAGAAGGAATTAAGGGCTAGAGAACGCCCGACTAGCAGCGCATATAAACTACTCATCTTATTTTCAGCTCCGTTTCTAACTAAATTCTTTCAATATCAAAATTCTTTCAATCTCATTTCTTTTTCCTTATTTGCGGATCCAACAATTTTGTTATAATATATCAATTTCAAAAACACTTTTTTTTTTTTGGTTACTAGATTATCTTTGTTCACAATTTTAACCAGGTTCTTTTGCTTTTTGGGGTGTTACTTTTGCCTTTTTGGGTTAATGGGTATGCAAATCTGTGACCTTTATTCTATAATCTTAAACAGTGTTTCGGGGCATTTTTTTAATCTGGGAATTTTGTGAGGTTTTTATTTTTTTGGTTTTTATTTTTTATTTTTTGGGTGTGGTGGTTGAAAAGGTTGATGATGATTTAGATCTATGAAAGACTTGCAAACTGTTTGATTCTTTGCCTGTGAATGAATGTTTGACTATAGAGTTTTGTGTTGGGGATGGTTGATGTCTATTATTCATTGAATTACTGTGTTGATTTTTTTTTTTTAATTTAAATTTTTGATCGTGACAGAGTCAAAGGTAGTGGTGGTAGTGGGGAAAGAAGGGAGGAGAAAAAATGGAGGAAACAATGGCAGCAAGGTATTGGTGTCACATGTGTTCACAAATGGTGAATCCTGTTATGGAAGCTGATATCAAATGTCCCTTTTCCCAAGTAGGTGAGCAAGCGTAGAGAGTGTGTGAGAGAGGAGTGTTTGATCTGATTTCTTGTTTGATTTTTTGATGAAACGTGTTAGAGTAACGGAAAAATTAGAGGTGGGTTACGTAGCATAGACGGAATGAACTACGGGTGGGTAAAGTGTCAAAAATAAAACCACGGGTGGGTAAGTTAAATTCGGGCTAAACCACAGGTGGGTA
This sequence comes from Quercus aquifolioides, assembly GCA_019022515.1. Lineage (NCBI taxonomy): Eukaryota > Viridiplantae > Streptophyta > Magnoliopsida > Fagales > Fagaceae > Quercus > Quercus aquifolioides. The sequence goes on along the minus strand of CM032334.1, from coordinate 56,156,462 downwards.
ATCTGTAATTATCCCTAATAATTAAACTTCTCTTTATTATAATAGATTGCTCATTTGAGAAAGAGGCTTCCCTTGTACTAGCTTGTCTCTTTTATAATTTTTCTTGGGTTTTCCACTTTAGTCACCATATTGATGTCTCTAAATGTAATTGATCTTATGCATTCATAACATATGCTTTAATTGTTTACAAATAATTGATTAACTCATTATCTATAACTTGACATAAAAAGGGTGCTATATCCATAATATTTTTATAACAAATTTTAACTGGCAATATGTTACTGGTTCTCATTTGAGCCCACCACTAATATTTCTTTTTAACCTACCACTAGAGCATCTCCAACTGATGCGGCAAACACAAAATACTCTCTAATTTAGAAAGTAAAAGCACCTACCACTAAAGCATCTCTAATAGATGCGGCAAACACAAAATCCTTTCTAATTTAGAGAGTAAAATTACAAAATGATGCTCCAACAATCTCTCTAAATTGCCCAAAAAAAAAAACTAATGAAAAGTCACTCTCTTGGTCTGAAGAGTATTGTTCATTAGCAAAACAAAATATAAAAAAAATTGGTCACAACCTATTAAAATATTCATCTCTGAACGGCTACAAATCTTAATCGAATTTATTTTTCTCCCTCAAATGTCTCTAAATAGGAGAGACAATCAAAACATAAAACGTAAAACACAATCTTGTTCTCATAAAAGTAAAATCAAATTATAACAAACAAACAAAAAAAAGAGACAGAGAAGTGGATCTGCCAATCCAAGCTGCATGCACTCGGTGCGGCTGTGGGGAGGAAGACAAGCAGCAGTGGACACCAATCTAAAAATTTAGGGGCTTAGGGTTTTGTTTTGGATTTTTCTAGTGGAATTGACGGTTATCGCGAATTGTAGTATAAAAGCGCTCTCTCTCTCTCTCTCTCTCTCTCTCTCTCATGCAAAAGTAAAATGTGAAGTATAGGAATCGGTAGAGGCTAAAGGTTGAGTAATAAATTAGAAGTAACTATCTAGGAATAATAGGATATTTAATCCTCCTTCTGAAACACTAAACCAGCTAATGCACAAAACTTTACATTTAGCTGCAAAATTTTATCATCTTGCATATAATAGAAAAACAAAAGTCACTAAAATAATATCTTGTGATCCTCCACAGTCCCTTTTTTTTACTTTAAATACATATGGTAGTTTTAAAGATAACCCTAGTAAAGCAAGAGATGGAGGTGTATTAAGAGACAGCCAGGGAAGATGGGTAAAAGGTTTCTCAATTCACATTGGCACTGCCTTAAATAATATTATAGATATATGGGCTGTTAGATATGGTTTAAAAATGGATTCGGGAATTAGGATATGAACATATAAACCTAGAAATTGACTCTCAAATTCTCCTCAGTTGGCTAACAACATATGATGTTTTTGTTGGAATTATACTTAAAAAGTAATAATTCAAGAGAAACAAATATAATACATCTATCAATTAACAATTATATCATGTGCATAAGTAATAAAAATCAACAATAAGATGTGAGAAATTTACATACTAGATTATGTTATTCAAAAACCTCACAAGCAATCAGGATGCTCTCCCCAGCTGGTCAAGATTAACAAAAGCTTTATTTTCTCTTTCACACCCTCTTGCAAGTGTGGCCTTGACAATATTTATAATATTCAGAAAGGACATGACCATCCATAAAATCCTTCCTATTGTAATAACACTTCATGTAACAGAAATGTTACATTTGTTAATAAACAACTTTATTAATTAGATTCATTAATGAAGAAGTTCATTAATGTGTTATTACTTTTGTAACTCCATGCTAATACATGGATTCATCTATCGTTCATATCCAGAACTACTATAATGACAACACCTTTAATAGGAGTTCAAGTTACTGGTATTGACACGATAGATTTATTAAAGCCAACACTCAACGTGCATGAATCTCATTATGGAAGGACTTCCGAGATTATTATGCACTAACCATCAAAAGACTAGCCCTTATTGTCTTCCACAGTCTGAGTAATTTTAACTTGCACCTCATTTCCATCATGGTCCAACAATGTACCTATCAGAATAGGCTACATCATGATAGATATGGTCAAGTCAAGGACTACAATGAATGCATTCATAATCTTAGTCTACTAAATCAAGTAGACCTATTTCAATATATCAATATCTTACATCATAAAAGTATTGCATAATTTCACAAGAGACTGAATATTTATTTATTAATAATAAGGGCATCATATATATTATGTTGGGCCACATTATTCTAACAGTTTTGGCACCAATAACTTTATGTCTTGATTGGATAGCAGGATGCTGCTCGGCCAAGAATGAATCGTCCTTCCACGCGAAGTTCATTTCATTTTAAAATAAATGGATAAGATTGTACCATGTCATTAATTCACTAACAAAAACTTAAAATAATGAAGTTACGTCATTGATGCATAAGGTTTTGAGACTTTTAATTTATTTTACTTTTCAAAAAATAAAATAAAATCTAAAACCCAAATGCCTCTCCTCCTCGATTCTCACTGTCATACAACACTGACAGCACAAAGATTGTCTCCGGCAGCAAAGAACTTGCCGAAGTTCCAAAGCAATATGAAGGAGTAAGGGTGAAAGAGAGATGGTGCGATGGAAATTCTCCAAAATGAGAGGATTGGAAAGAATAAATTATCTGCTCTCTTTTTATTTGCTTGCTTGCCCCTAACTTTGAAATTTCTTGGAAAGAATATATTAACTACTCTCTTTTTGTTTGCTTGCTTGCTCCTACTTTTGAAATTGTACTCTGCCATACATACATATATATATATATATATATATATATATAATCTGAAACCTAAATGCCTCTCCTCCTTGATTCTCATTGTCATACAACAGCGACGGCACAAAGTTTGTCTTTGGCAACAGAGAACTTACCGAAGTTCCAAAGCAATATGAAGAAGTAAGGGTGAAAGAGAGATGGTGCGATGGAAATTCTCCAAAATGAGAGGATTGGAAAGAATATATTAACTACTCTCTTTTTGTTTGCTCGCTTGCTCCTACTTTTGAATATATATATATATATATATGGAGAATTACACTTTACCCACCTGTGGTTTGCCCCAAATTTAACTTACCCACCCGTGGTTTCATTTTTGACACTTTACCCACCTGTGCTTTACTCCGTTACCATTCCGTTACACACCTCATATTCTGCCGTTACTCTAACAAGTTTCTTATCAAAAACACAACCCACGAAAGATCAAACACGCCTCTCTCAAAAAAAACACACTCCCACGCCTACAGTGCTCACCAAACAATGAACTAGAGGCTACAATGTGTCTTTCCTGAGAGATTGGACCGAGACCCAGTTGGGGTTTGTATCATGTGGTCCACACAAACCACAACAAAGAAAAAACAATATTCTTAAAAGCTTTTGTTCTATTTTTGGGAGATAAAACCATGGAAAGGGAATGTAGAAAAAGGCACAAAACAAACAAAAAAAATATTATTAGACAAACCTAGGTGCAGCCCTTTTGAACAATGTAAAGAAAAAAACACAAAACCCGGCACCACAAAAAAAATGTTTGTGCACTGCAAAAACCTAGATTCGAACAAATTTTTTTTAAAAAAAACCCTATGTTTCAAAAATCTACCTAGAATCATATAAATAGAGCATATTAAAGTAAAAGAAAACCAAACTCGAAGTTCTCAAATGTCAAGAACTCACCAGAAATAAGGAGATGGATCGATACCCACAAAAAAAAAATACTATTTGATGGAGATGAAATCAGACTCTGCCTTGTTCTTCCTTGGTGTAGTTGCACGATCAAACCACAACTGGGTCTCTATCCAATCTCTCAGGAAAGACACATTGTAGCCTCTAGATCATTGTCTGGTGAGCACTGTAGGGGTGGGAGTGTGTTTTTTTGAGAGAGGCATGTTTGATCTTTCGTGGGTTGTGTTTTTTATAAGAAACTTGTTAGAGTAACGGCAGAATATGAGGTGGGTAATGAAATGGTAACAGAGTGAAGTACAGGTAGGTAAAGTATCAAAAATAAAACCACGGGTGGGTAAGTTAAATTTGGGGCAAATCACAGGTGGATAAAGTGTAATTCCTTCTATATATATATGATAGTCTATCTTTTTCTCTCTTTTCAATTTTAAATCACTTCTAATCATTTTTATTACTCCATCTGTCTCAAACTATTGGTCATATATTCTATTTTGCAATATCCCAAAAAAATTTGTCATATTTCTAAAATTAAAAGTCATTAATAAATTGAGTTACCTACTATGACCTTACCAAACACAAGCACTTTATACGATAAAAGCTTTTGAGAACTTTGTTTATTGGTAATTTTGAAAAATTCTATCTTTTTAATTAAGAGACAAGACAACAAAAGATATTCTCCTTAAAATGATGGGTTTCAAAACAGAACCAACAATTTGAGACAGATAGAATAATTAATATTATACGGAAATTTGGGAGTTTGATAGAACGTGTGATTGTTGTTTTCTTGTATTATCAACCACCATCCTAAACCATCCTTCTTATAAACTGAGTTGTTTTGGGTTATGGAAAAGGCGGTGGTTCTTGTGTGTGGCCCGCAAAGAAGTACCTAGGAAACCAAAGCTTAATGGAGGCCAATAGAGAGTTCTAAAACTCTGAAAATCAAGTTCAATGAAGTCCGATGGTGCCGCCAACTTCTCTGTCATCTCTGGCGTTGAGATCTTGCCAAAGACAAACTTGGGTGGTGTCGACACAATAGTGAGTTCAAGAATTCAATTTATTGATTTTAAATAGATGATGCGGTGCCATTATTATAAGTTTTTGTTAGTGAATTAGTAACATGGTACAATCTTAACCATTCATTTTAAAATGAAATATCTAAATTAAAAGAACTCTATCTGCAAAGCAATTTGTTACTAACACAATATTGGTTCCCATGATCACCTTATTCATAAGATTGACTCTTAACATTGACGTAGTGGTACCACATTGTACATTTATAATGGAAATGGCTGAACAAGCAATGATAATACTCGATCCTTAGTCTCACAATTTGTAACCCCAAACCTATCTCCATGATGATAAAAGAACATCGCCGTCCTAGCATGGTTCACTGCAATCCCAATATAAGTCTTGGAGAAGGGAGATTTTGCAACTCGATCTTTATTCATTTGTTTCCATGTTATACCACTCAAATATTGTATGTACTCATATGCATCTTCATATGAAGCTCCAGTTTCATGCATGTAACATTGGATTGATTTGGGAACATCCCCCTTTTTTAACTCATCCTAAATTCAATAGAAGACAAAGAAGATTAGTAGTATATCATATTGTTACAAAAATTAACACTATAATCATCTTTATTGAAATTGCATACCAGAGATGCATGGTCCTAAATCATTTTCAAATCGTTAAATCATTGATGACAAACGAATTATATTGTGATAGTACTGCTTTAAGTATTGCAAGGACTCCTTTGTTATTGGATTTGTAACTAAAAAATAAGAATGCACTAGAATTACAGGTCCGGATACTGAAATCCATGCATTGTTGTTATATTCTTGTAAGGTCGGCGTATACCCAGTATAATACCACCTTGCCTCCACTAGATAAGATTTGCATAAATCTGCCCACTGAACCATAAAAAATATTGGTTATATGATACATTCTACATATAGAAATTTAATATTCAACAAAGTGAGAAATTAAAAAAAAAAATCATTAATATAGGCAGCAAATATGTACTGCTTTTTTCAGGTAAGAACGGATGTGAAGTCCTTGTTCCTTGAGAGTGTCAAGAGCTATTTCGTTGAGAGTGTTATTGAGAACGTAGAAACATTGCTTCATATAGTCTGGAAGCTTCTCCATTGAATTTATGTCGTCCCACCTGAAATTACATTGTAAATTGTATTAATTATAACCAAATTAAGTAGTAAAGAAGCACATGCTTAACTTAAGAAGAAGAAGCATGTAAAGCAAAGTACATTATTACCAACCTTTCAACGGCATCTGTAAAGAGCTCTAGTTCATCTAACTTACCATACACATCATAAATATCATCAATCATTGTTATAAGTTCATTAACCCTAGTGCACATTCTCCTAAAATATCCAAATTGAGGCTCAAATCTCATTCCCACAGTCCATAGGAAACACTCTATCAACCTGTCCCGAGCAAAGTTCAACTTTTCTCCAAGACCTGTACTCCTCCACCACCTTAATTATATGAGACAAGGGATACCGTATTAGTTTAAGAAAATAAATTAAATCACAACATGAATAGAGTGTTAACGTGTATAATATATTGTGGGCTTTAGGCCCAGTTAGGTTACTTGTATAGCACACATATTTACTTGTACTGCACACATATGCCTCCTATATAAAGGCACCTATGTACACTCTTTCATCATGAAATACAATACAATTACATTCAGTATTTCTAACAGTGAGAAATAATGATCTATTACATTAATAGATGTCTTAAATCTTCCTGGTATGTTGCTTGCACCATGTTGAAATCCAACTTAGCAAGCTCAAGCAAAGTAGGATTCATGTCATCACTTCTTTCATATATATCTATGAACCACCTTGCCTCCAACCTTGGCATCCTCCAATCCAACGGAAGCTCCAGGGCATGGCTAACTACTCTGGAAAGATATTGATCTTTGTTTCTCTTAACAAATTCTTCTAGATGCTTAGTTGTGAAATTTCTTGCGTGCTCTAGGACATTTTCACCTTCTATAGATAGATATGATGCTTCATACAGATATAGCATTCCTTTAGTATCTTCATAAAGGTGTGCTTTGAATTCCCCCGACTCATCCAGGAAACTACTAAAAACCTCTGCAATCAAGAATGCATATCTCATTTATATAAGAGGGATATATTAAACTCAAAGTATATTTAGATTTACAATCACCACGTTTTTTATCTTTTAATGTGGACAAAGAAGAGGGCTTCCTTTGGTTACCTTGAGAAACATTATATCCATGCTGTCTAAGGAGTTGAAATTTGAGAGCAACAGCATACAAAGCCTCCTTATCCCATGTATCATTGTTCGAAATATTGTCAAATATGCTCTTCAGCAATTTCTTTATATCATCCTCAAAATGATATGATAAACCAAGTTTTTGCAAGAGATCGATTAACTCGAGTTTATTTACGGGATCCACCATTTTGTCTAGCATCATTCTCACTTCTTCCTTCAACTTGTTGACTCTTCTAGTGTATGGTTCTCCCTGCATAACAATCATTTGGATAAAATTACACTTTTCTTTCGACTGTAATAATATAATTACATAGGAAAAAAAATTAATAAAACTACATAGCTTTTTTTATACTTGGTTCAACACTATAATATTTAACCATTGTGGTCTCATTTATTTTAGATCTCAATCTTTCAATTTTCTGGATTAGAAAAGTGGAGAAAGAATAAACTAAGGTAAGAGTGGCATTCTCTATTTTTTTTTTTTTGTTTTTAAACGATACCAAATGCTTCTACTTCTAAGAACCAACAGCAAGAATAACAAGAACAAAATCTTATACCACGTATTCACTTTTCAGTGACTGCATATAGTCGTAGTCCCAAATCGGACGTTGGTAATTTTCTGTTCTCCTAATAATGTTTGAATTTTTGGAATTTCTTTTGGCCGCCATGCATTGGATTGTACGAGAGGAAGGACTCTCGCTACCATTTGTTTTATGTGAAAAGCAAGTTCTAGCTGTAGCTGGCAATTTAGTGAAAGAGAGAAGAGGAACAGAAGAGTGAAGGAAAATACTCATAGTAACAGGCCTCAATTAAAATAAAGCTATATAAGATTCTTGGTTGATTGGGCGTGCAATTGTATGCATTTATATACCCTTTAAGGCAGTCATTTTTTATTTATTTTCTTCTTTTCTTTTTTGGTTTTTTTTTTTTTTTTTTTTTTGTCTAAAGAATTAGAAAAGAAAGTTTGGTATGATATTGTTAAATTATTGATTGTCCCAAAAACTTAAGCTATTGAGATATGATAAATTTAATCATTTAACCACATATTTCTAATACTCCCCCTCACGTGTGAGTCGAAACTACCTTTTAATAAGTGAGACCCAACACGAGGGAATTTAAATGGGAGGTTGAGTAAAATAGACAAGGATCGAACTCAGGATCTCATGCTTTGATACCATGTAATTTACGGATTGTCCCAAAAGTTTTTGTTATTGGGATATGGTAAATTTAATTATTTAACTACATATTTCTAACAGATGTAGTACAATTATGTATTTACGCCAGTTTTAAATTTTGGCAGAGTGAAGCCAAGAAATTCCTTGGAGGAAAAATATTGTTTTGACACACTATTTCACACATACATCCGCTATTGATATGGTATTGTCCACATTTTAACACGTAAAAACTTAAATGAAAAGTGGATGGGTGAGAATCAAAACCCAAATCAAACCACATCATGCGATGGGAAGACTTTAAGAGCCTGTTTGGTAGCACATTTCAAGTATTGTTGTTCAAAATGATGTGAAAACTATAATTTAAAAAATGTTGTAAAAACACATGTTTAAAGTACTCCTAATACAAAAAATGTATTTGGTACCATATTTTTAATAACATTTTTTTTAAGTAAAAAAACATAATTGTGTGTTTGATATATGTAAGTGTTTTTGATAATACAAACCCAATCAAACCAAAGCCAAATTGCTATTTTTTTAGTTGAGACGAGAAAAGAAAAACCCAGACAAAAGAAAAGCCAAATTGCTATTCTATCCAACTGAATCAATGGTCATCCAACCCAGAAAAAAGAAAAACAAGAGAAACCCATCAACTGAAATATTTACACACACAAAAAAAAGGCAAAAAAGAAGAAGAAGAAGAAGACAGCATGCAAGAGAGTGAGAGTGGCAGCGTGCATGAGCAAGAGGAAAAGAAAAAGAAAGAAAGGAGAAAGATAAAATAAAAAACAACGTGCAAGAAAGCGAAAAATAAAAAAGAAAAGTCTGGAGAGAGAAAGAAAACTGGTTGGATATTGTCAAATCGGTGGATCCCACTAAAACACACAACAACGTTTTTTGTCAGCTTACGCCAAAAAAGAAAAAGACAAGTTAGGTCCTATGAGGAGCTTCAGTCCCATCACCAAATGTGATATTTACTATTTAGAGCCACGCATGACGCATGTCGTGGAAACAAAAGGTTTTTGCGAATCAAATGGTCACACCTGTGTCATAAGTAATCAACTCAAACATCCTTCTACAGAAAATGGTTTCAATAAAAATATCTTTAGGTAGCGTTGGCAAATGTGTAGGTTGAGTTATAAATAGGGTAGATATATAATTACTCATTTATCTATTTATGATTCATTTATATATAAATTAATTATTTATTACTAACTCAACTCATTTAATTAGTAATTTATTCATTTAACTCAATATGATCCAAATGTCTCTAAAATTACTTGAATACCCTCTTGACCTCTAAAATTACCAAAATATCCTTAAATACCTAAAATGACGCAAATACCCCTACACTTTCAAAATTACCAATATACTCTTGAACATTCAAAATTATCCCCAAAATCTCTAAAAGTTTTAGGAAAATGGTGTGTTTAATATATGTAGGTGTTTTTGAGAATACAAACCCAATCGAACCAAAGCCAAATTGCTATTTTTTTAGTTGAGACGAGAAAAGAAAAACCCAGACAAAAGAAAAGCCAAATTGCTATTCTATCCAACTGAATCACTGGTAATCCAACCCAGAAAAAAGAAAAACAAGAGAAACCCATCAACTAAAATATTTACACACAAAAAAAAAAAAAAAACAAACAAACAAACAAACAAGAAGAAGAAGAAGACAGCATGCAAGAGAGTGAGAGTGGCAGCGTGCATGAGCAAGAGGAAAAGAAAAAGAAAAAAAAGAAAGAAAGAAGAAAGATAAAATAAAAAACAACGTGCAAGAGAGCGAAAAATAAAAAATAAAAGTCTGGAGAGAGAAAGAAAATTGGTTGGATATTGTCAAATCGGTGAATCCCACTAAAATACACAACACGTTTTTTGTCAGCTTACGCCAAAAAAGAAAAAGACAAGTTAGGTCCTATGAGGAGATTCAGTCCCATCACCAAATGTGATATTTACTTTTTAGAGCCACACATGACGCATGTCATGGAAACAAGAGGTTTTTGTGAATCAAATGGTCACACCTGTGTCATAAGTAATCAACTCAAACATCCATCTACAGAAAATGGTTTCAATAAAAATATCTTTTTATAGGGGTGGCAAATGGGCGATTGAGTCATAAATGAATTAGGTATGTAATTATTTGTTTATTTATTTATGATTTATTTATATATAAATTAATTATCCATTACTAATTCAACCCATTTAATTAGTAATTCATCCATTTAACCCAATATGACTCAAATGCCTTTAAAACTACTTGAATACCCTTTTGACTTTTAAAATTATCAAAATACCCTTAAATACCTAAAATGATGCAAATACCCCTACACTTTCAAAATTACCAATATACCCTTGAAAATCCAAAATTATCCCCAAAATCTCTAAAAGTTTTTGGAAAATTGTGTGTTTTCTGTCATTTATGTTATAATTTAAATTGGTTAATAATATCTATGTACTTAGATTAAAGGTTGTAATTCCTAATTCAAATAATCAAGTCTGTGGCAAATACAAATTTCTATTTCATTTTTCATATTTCACTTTATACTCTATATATCAATCATGGTATGTCATGTGTTCGATTTTTTTTCAATTTTTAACTTGGATGTTTTATAATGAAAGTAAAAAGAATGTGTGGCATGTTGAAAAAAAAAGGTTTGGCCAATTTATTTTAGGTAGGTTGCAAGTGCAAAAACGAGAAGAGAGCTGAGAGCTTTTTTTTAGGGGAGCTGCTGCCATTTTTTGGTGAAGCCAAGATAGTAACTTTAGCCATATACATGTACATACACAGCTGAGAGAGTGAGACTGAGATAGATAGTAATCTATATCATTAATCATGATTTTTTTTTTTTTTTTTTTTTTTTTTTTGGAGAAACAAACACAGACACAAGGGAGGGGGAAAGGGGTTCTAACACAAAAGTACACCACAACTCCACTCAAAAACCATGGTAACTTTTAAGGAAGGGTGGGGCAAATTATACTACATACAACACTCTTTTAAATAATGTGGGACAATTACCCATTCTTTTTTTTTAGAAACAAACACACACACACACACACACACAAGGGAGAGGGAAATGGGACAATTACCCATTCTTTTGTCGTTGCATGTGGAACAGTAATTTTGGAATTAATCGAACCACATTAAATATTGTTGTCTTGTATAGATCTTTATATTTCTTGTTTCATATGAGCCACATTAAATATTGTTGTCTTGTATAGATCTTTATATCTCTTGTTTCATATGAGCCCGCTTTCACTATCTCCCAATTACAAGTTACTACACACCAAAATGTCAATAATTGTGAGAGACTTCATTATTGGAATAGCTAACAACTCCTCGCTCCCTCTAGCTTTAGGTAGTATCTCTCGTTTTCATTATGTTACTATCTCTCCACTTTTCTCCCCTCAATTTTTCATTCTCCCTAAAATCCCTCCAAACAAACTTACCCTCACATAGAAATTTAATACTAGCAGGTAGCAGCAGTGATTTTTTTTCTAATACTAGCAGGTAGCAGCAGTGATTTTTCAAGTCTTTCCGGTAGCTTATTGTGTCTTATTGCGTCGGCAACTTTTATATATATATATATATATATATATATATATCAAAAACGCCGTTGGGTTTAATCATTCTTCAGAGGAAAAAACCCATCGTTTATATTACTATTAATCCATCCATGTATTTACATTTAATTTTAAAACCTAAAATACATCTAAAAACTCAACAAAAACTCAATCTTGGGCTACTTTTGGGCATCAATGACTGTCATTCGAACCCTACTCCTCCGTTTTATTCCCAGCCCCCCCTCCCATCACTCTCTAGTCTCAACTCCAAAACCACAGTACCAACCAAATCGCTTTTGTTCTGAAGAATATAAAATAAGTAATTTCTCACAAATGCTAAGAACTATATAACCTGGAATGGAAAACTAACATAGCAACCAAAAGTGGAAACAATGACAATTCATAAAAGATTAATTCCATTAATGCCTTGCTCAATCTACCTGCAGATTTGCTCTTAATACTGAAAAAGTGACATTGAAACTTCAGATCACTACAATATTGCTACAAGGAAAAATATACATTGATGCAATAGGCTTTTTGCCCATATATTTGGCCATTGGCACAGTATCTGTAGCACAGCAGAATCAACTCCATAATAGAATGTCCACCAATAGTACTCCGACAGAAAACAAAATGAATGGATGACGTATCAAGTATCAAGCACTACTACAATACAAACTGACATCTCCGATTAAAATATTATTTTGCACCTCGCTGCCCAGTTTGAGGGCGATTTAACTTCATGTCAGCAGCTGCCGAAGTTCTGAGACATCTACATATCGACTGCAAGTCTACAGCCCATGTTCTATAGATCAACTGCAAATGAACAAATGAAATGCAAGTTAGTGCTTGTATCCATTCTGAATTAGGTGAACATGAGCAGTAACAGACTTAATTTTTGACAAACAAATACAATACATAACTCAGATCCATCCTTTAAAAAAAAAAAAAACTCTGCCCCACACCGTAAATAAATAAATAAATAGCAAATTGATGACAACACGATCAACTGGCACAAGATAGTCAGAAGGAATTAAGGGCTGGAGAACGCCCGACTAGCAGCGCATATAAACTACTCATCTTATTTTCAGCTACGTTTCTAACTAAATTCTTTCAATATCAAACGTTACTTTAACATATAGAAAAAAGCACAGTTTACATGGTTGGAAAATACAATATATCCCATTCCGCTTTGTTAAAAGCAAGGACAAACACGGTTTAAGTTTCTTGCCTCAAAAACTAGACAAGAAGTAGATACATAAAATTTTCATACATCAAAATGTATTCCAAAAAAATTGTGGCAACAGACTTGCAGTGGCAGAGAATCATGATAAAATGGCAAACGCCCAAAGAAGGATCTGAAGCAAGTGTTTTTTCTTGTTTTTTTAACTGGATCTGAAGCAGGTATTTATTGACCACTTCCCTGGCTGAAGCCAGCAAGGAGAGAAGTCAGTAGACAGTAATGGACTAAATTATTAGAGAGCAGTCATGTGGGAAGAGAAAAATGTGTGAATTTCATAAGAGAATATTATATTACTCAACATCATTGAGATGAGAGCTCAAAGAAGAGTTTGACCTTTGCTATCATTAAAGCTATTTATCAGTACTATGACCTAACGAGTGCTCCTGTCATCTTTGTCACTCATGTCATCTTTGTTACTCGTTTGTGGAGTATACTGGCTGGTAGATGACGGAGAGTATCCAGGTTGGCTGGGAGAGTACCCTGCACTTGGACTGCATGATCAAGAGAAGAAAAGTAAGAACCATATTGGTGCCTATTAATTCAATAACAAGCTTAAAAGATCTATTTCAAGAACTAGAATTGCATTATCAGCTCACCTGTATTGTGGAGAACTTGGGCTGTAATCCGGGCTCACTCCAGAATTGTATGGACTGGAGAGGTAAAAAATTTGAAAACATCATTCAAGACATTTTTAACACTCAAAACGAAGAAGTATATGTCAATCCACTCCCAAACCATAATACATAGTATTTGCAAGCACAGGGATAAGTCAGGTGATCTGAGTTAAATCCAGGACAGAAAGCTGATGAGCATACAGCTTTAAAAAGGATGGTGACCGAATTTGAAACTAACATTTAGATAATATCTTATCAAAACTTATTTAATTAAAAATAACAAAAATAAACCTACTTTTAAGTAAAACCCCATATCTTTTTCATGCTCTTAAATGCTGTGTGTCACACCTCATAACAAACACAGAAACTGAAGTCACCAAATCTGAGAACTACCTTCTCTCAACATTAGGTGTTTGGATGAAAGAATGACACACTGACTGACTAAAAGTGCTTTAAACCAACCCCAACCCCACCAAAAACAAAACCAAACAGACACAACTGCTCAAGTTGTTAGCTGTTACTTTACAAACCAATCAGTTATGCAGCTCATTAAACAAGCAAACCAATTAATGACAACTGAGGCAATTAACCATCATGTTAACACAGAAAAACCTGATATCAATCTTTCATAAGAGATGTTTCTTTCTTATATCAATAAAATTTCTCACTTATCAAAAAATATCTTCCATCACTTATCAAAAAATATCTTCCATAAGAGAGGTAAAAAAGAAGACCAAAAAAGTGCTGTCTTAAAAATAGCAAATTTACCTGCTGGGACTGTACGTTGGGCTTGATGGAGAATAAGATGGGGATGTTGGTGAATATGATGGGGATGTTGGGCTGCAACAGAAATGAAAGGTTCAAGCATAACAAACAGTGAATATAAGTTGCCATAATATTGGAAATCAAGAAAAAATCAAACACTGGCCAAGACAAGGGTAGGACATTCAGCTAGCAGCTGAAAATGTAATTTGGACATATGAGAACAATTACATATTTGCAATCAGCTGCTAGCATAATCAACCACACCTTGTACCGCCAAAACAAACAGCAATCATCATATTTTGCAACATGGCTCACCTGTAATTTGGAGATGTAGGACTATATGGACTGGACGGTGACAATCTTGGACTGCTTGGTGAGTATGCCAGTGATGGGCTGTATTTTGCTGACTGAGGATTGTAACTTGGAGATGTCGGGCTATAGCTTGGCGAGGTTGGGCTGTAACTTGGTGATGTTGGGCTATAGCCAGGAGAAGTGGGGCTATAGGCTGGTGAGGTAGGGCTGTACGATGGGGATGTGGGGCTGTATGACGGGGATGTAGGGCTGTAGGAAGGAGAAGTCGGGCTATAGGATGGCGAGGTGGGGCTGTAGGATGGCGAGGTGGGGCTGTAGGATGGTGACGTAGGGCTGTACGCAGGTGAAGTGGGGCTGTATGCAGGCGATGTAGGGCTGTATGCAGGTGATGTGGGGCTATAGCTTGGTGAAGTTGGGCTGTAAGTGGGAGATGTGGGACTGTAGCTTGGAGAGGTAGGACTATAGCTTGGAGACGTGGGGCTATAGCTTGGAGAGGTGGGCGAGTAAGATGGGCTTGTAGGAGAATAGGCAGGACTGGTTGGGCTATAACCAGGAGAGCTAGGGCTATAAGTAGGGGAAGTAGGGCTGTATCCAGGAGACGTGGGACTGTATCCGGGGGAGGTAGGACTGTATCCTGGGGATGTAGGACTATATCCTGGGGATGATGGACTATAGCCCGGAGATGATGGGCTGTACCCTGGAGATGAAGTAGGAGAAAAGGCCATTCCACCAACATAAGGAGAAAACTGAGCATCTGAAATTGGAGACAGGCGGAGATTTGGGCTCAGCAAATAACTTGGAGACATCAAGTTATCATGATATGGAGTTCCTGAGACAGGAGAGCGGGAAGGTGTCATGCCAAAATCCAGACCATCCATATAACTAGGTAGCTGAAGTTCAATAGCATTCTTCAACATATCATCATTGAGATACAAAGCACAGTCTCCAGTGCCAATGGGTGCAAGCTGGCCTAACATTATATTTTCAGTAACACCCCTCAAATGATCTGTTTCAGCAAACACCGCAGCATCAAGAAGAATGTCCACTGTCTCTTCAAATGAGCATCTCATCATCGGCCCTGTATCATTTCGGTTGATACCATGACGAGTGATTGCCATTAAATGGCCACGATAGGTCATTGTATCACACAGGATAGCCAGATGGCGATAATTCACATAAGATCCATCAAAAGATATAACAACCCTCAATTCATCCAACAGGGACCGACGAACTGCCTCAATTCCAAGAACCTCAATAATTTCTATCAAGTGATTGCTTGTGGTCCTCCTTGGATCAACGTCATCATGGCACATAACTGCCAATAGATTAACACCTTCTGTATCCAACATCCACTCTTGCTCTGGCTTAAATCCATCATTATCTTCAAACCGGTTTATCTTACATTGTTTAATAAATACCTTGTTGATATCTGGGATACCTCGAAGAGCCATTTCCGTCAACATGTTACTCTCAATCTTCTTGAGGAAAACATCATCTTCAGCAGATTCATCATTCAGTTCACCCTTCGGAGCTTCATCATTCATGATACGGATGCGAAGGATCAGTTTTTCAGCATTGTCATCATTGAATATACAAGTCAAATCATCATCGAATTCAAGGTTGATCTTCTCAGCAATGTCAGCCATGCTTAACTTCTTATCCACCATCATTTCACGATTCAACTCTATACGAAGCAACCAAGGAGAGATTTTTTCAGGGGCAACTTCTTCATCTGGCATTTCATAATAGGATCTAACAAAATCAACATCCTCATCAATAATTGTGCTCATGGGATCCGGATCATACCATACTTCTGTAGCTTGAGTTACACTCCGGAGAGTAGTGTATTCCAAAGCACATTGAACATTCTTTGCTCTCTCCTTAGTTTTACTAACTTCAGGCTTCAAGTAGACAGAGAGAGAAGGTGTTTTGATCCTCTTAGCAACATTAATGATTTCCCTCAACCTGGGAACACCAAGAGTGACATTCTTTGCACTAACACCAGCATAATGGAAGGTATTCAGAGTCATCTGTGTAGCAGGCTCACCGATAGATTGTGCAGCAACACAACCAATCATTTCCCCAGGTGCTACAAGTGACTGTAGGAAACGCGATTCTATTTCACCAATAACCCACTCAAATGCCTCACGAGTAAGTTTGTACTCCTCCAACACCCTCTTACTGGCAAAAGTGCTACGTAGCAAAATATTAAAGAAGAGAGTAGCATTCTTTTGAGCTTCAACACTCAACAAATCCTCCCCCGGTACAACCTTCAGCCTCTCCTGGAGCTTATCAACAGCTTCCACAATTTCCATTGGGTGCATATCAGAATGCCTTCGATTGTCAATCTTAAAGATCTTCTGCGCATTCCATATAAGCCTTTTAAGGTTGACAGGCAATGGCCAAGTATTATCACCTGTAGTGGCAATCTCTGTTCCAAGTTGGAATCTATCAGCTTCAAGTTTTTGAACTTCAGCATCAAACACGTTGCGGAACTCTCTTATGGTTTTCAAGTCTTCAATGTGTTCTTGCATCATGTAATCTGGGTTCCAATGTTCATCATCAAACTCATACCTGAATGTCTTATTAAATTCTGATTTTTTCATTTTCAAAGATTCCAACTTCTGCGATTCTATCCAGACAGAATCCATACCATCTTCCCCATATAGAAACTGGATAACATCACCCAAAGAGTTCCGTACAGTCCCATCATATTTGACCATAATATCTTCCATAGCCTTTACAAGTCGCCTTTGAATGTAACCAGTTTCAGAGGTCTTCACTGCAGTATCAATAAGACCTTCCCTACCACCCATGGCATGAAAAAAGAACTCCTGTGGAGTCAGTCCACGCAGGTACGAGTTCTCCACAAACCCACGACTTTCTGGCCCATAATCGTCTTTAGTGAAATGGGGCAATGTCCGGTCTATGAACCCATATGGGATTCGCTTACCCTCCACATTCTGCTGCCCCACACAAGCAGTCATCTGTGATATGTTGATGAAACTACCTTTGGATCCAGCAGTAACCATAGCCTTGAGATTATTACTCTCATCTAAACTCTTTTGGGCACTACTTCCGGCATCATCACGGGCCTTATTCAAAGTCTGAAAAATAAAAGATAATTTTAGTTAGTATTTGAAAAAAAAAAAAAAAAAAATCTGGAAAATGAAAATTGACTTGGCACCTGGTTCACTTTGTTTTCAAATGACTCCATCATAGTACGTCCAGGTTCAGGTTCTAGCTCCTTTGCTTGGGCTTTCCGAATAAGGTCTTTCACTTCATTTTTTGCTTTAGAAATAGTTTCATTAATTGTCTCCATTGTTGATGCATCAGCAATGGTATCTCCAATCCCAATGCTAAAACCATTCTGCAAAAGCCAGTAATTAACAAGCCACTGCACGTGACCCAAAAACTTACGAGCCGCATCAGGACCAACCTCTTCCCTGTTCAAACAAACACATATAAAATAAAATCAAAGAGGGACTTCAAAAACTTTTCAGAGCAGCGCCCCAAGTATAACCACTGATATTCACTCTGACTTCAGTTTTTCAGTTCATCTTTGAATAGCAGGAGCAAAATCATGTTTCATTAGAGTAGATGGAAATAAATCTTTAACTGTTGGTTTTATCAATGACTAATCTTCTTTCCCAACAACTACGTATTCATTATCAACTTCAAAAGAAGAAAAAATGCCAATTTTCAGAAGTCTCATTAAAAAATAAATGGGTTTGTCATATTTTGGCTGTAAACCAGAAAATGTCAAGTTTCAAACAAGATATAAGCTATATGAGTGCATAAAAATACCACCTAAAAATGTGAGTGGATAACTATATGTTAAGCGTGCGTACCAAATAACATGTATCAGACTTCCAGTAGATGTTCCAAGTGTCTTCTTGCAAAGAGTTCCAGCAAGTAGCTCCCCCCTTTCTATTCTTACTTGAGTGTCCCCTGGAGTAATGGATCCAGTTTCTGACTCTGAGTGCCAGGCAGAAGTTCGTATGAGATTTATTTGTTTTGGTATAATAAGATTGAAAACTTGTTTTCCAGTCCAATAAGGCCCTGGCTTCAAAATTGCAGGAGCAGGAATTTTCCCATCAAAATCTTCCCACCACATCAAGATGTTCATGAAAACATCCTGCAGAAACCAGTGGAGATTAGACTCCCAGAAGATTTTAAGAAAAGAATATTGTTAAATAGACTTAATTTATGCATCACTGTTACCTTCGGAATAAGCGTGTCCCTCTTGGTGATTTTACGGCATCCTAAAAGCGTATCCTGGACTATTCCCATAACAGGTCTATTCGACTGAGGAGAGACAATGCATTTAGGCACCATCATTAGCTCCAACACCTCTGCTCTAGTTTCAAATGATTGAGGAACATGCATATTCATTTCATCACCATCAAAATCAGCATTGTATGGTGAGGTAACAGACAAATTCAGACGAAAAGTTGAGTATGGCATAATCTTGATTCTATGCCCCATAATAGACATTTTATGGAGACTAGGTTGACGATTAAAGAGTACAAAATCTCCGTCATTCAAATGCCGCTCCACCTGCAACCACAAAAAAGAGAGTTTGAGACTCATGGTAAAGAGCTAGAGCTATAATATAAAACCATTTAGATTATAAGACAATGCCTTATATCCAAGCTCTAGATGGTGATCACTACTTTTCTTCAAGTAACGGAGATCTAGCCTTTGACCATCATCCCTAATGATATACTTGGCACCAGTTTTACCAGGTGGAGGATGTGGCCCATATTCAACAAGCTCCTTCAACCTGTTTCATTAACAGGAAAATGGAGGAAAACAGTCAATTTACTACTAGCCAAAAATATAAAGAGAGCAAAGAATAATACAAGGGTAGGCATACAAATATGTACAAAACGGTGTACCTTTCAATGTTATATGGAGTAACAGTCTCTGGATATGTGAGATTTAAAGCAATACTCCATGGGACCCCCAATTCGTCAATATTAATGTTTGGATCAGGAGTAATAACAGTTCGTGCTGAAAAATCCACACGTTTCCCCATCAAGTTACCTCTGATTCGACCTTCCTTTGCTTTAAGCCTACTACAAATAGATTTAATTGGTCTCCCTGATCTCTGGGTTGCCTGTATGGTTAGGAAATGCATTAGCCAATGCCTAAAATCATTTATCTAGGAGACACTTGTGTAATTTTAAGCAGCAGTCATACCCTTGGCTGTCCTGGCAACTCATTGTCAAAATATGTGGCTATGTGGAATTGCAACAACTGTGCAAATTCTGAAATGATATGTGCAGGTGCCCCATTCCTCTCTTGTTTCCTCAGATTCTCATTGTGCCTTATAATCATTGCCAATTGATGAGTCAAATCGTCCTGCAGTCAACAAACACATTAAATCAGACCTGACCATAAGCAGGGTTTCTTCTCTTGAATGTGATAAAATCATAAAACAAAAGTTGCTAAATTACATAAATAACATCCTACAATGCATAAAACCAAACAAGTTAAAAAAAAAACTAATAGTAACAAAAGAAAGACTGGTGTCCAGTAGAACTAAGAGAACAAACAGTAGAAGATGCTTGCCTCACTCCTGGAGGAGGTATCCATCATCACAGAGGGTCTAACAGGAGGTGGAGGAATTGGAAGGACTTGTAGAATCATCCAGTCCGGACGGGCATACTTAGGGTTCAAGCCTAACAATTGGCAGTCTTCATCACTTATCCTCTTTAGAATACTAAGAACCTGCCATACATTCAATATGTTAGCATTATGCAACAACTCGTTTATAATGAAGAGCGCAATATCTTTTGTGAAGAATGAAGAAAGCAATATTGCATGCAGAATGGGTTACCCTTTCTGCAGTAAGTGTCTGTTTTCTTTCCACGGGTTCTGGAAGCTGTTCTTGATCATCACTTTTCTTCCTTTGAACCTTGTACTCCGCAATCATTTTCATACCTTCTATAGTGAGCTTTGGCTGCTGAGCACCACAGCCACCACGACTTTTTTTTGCTGGTTGTTCAGAATCTTGACCCTGAACCTCAAGTTCATCACCACCTTCACATTTCGTTTTATTCTTGCAGGCATCCAAAATCTTTTTAAGTCTATTTTTAGGATTCTTTATTTTCAGTGCTTGCTTAAACTTGTGGTCTTCCTGCAAGAACAACAGTTGAAGTAGAAAGAGTAAGCAATCTTACTGACGCCCAATTTTTGAATTCCACTATCGTAGAACAAAGAGATGGCTAAAATAATTTTTTTTCAAAAATTACGATGTCTAAGACATATACCATATACAAAACTCAAGTGTAAACAAAGGGAGAGTCTCTTGAAATGCTTAGTCTAGTCAATCAAAAAGGGAACGCAAATTCTGGGGTTCGATTTGTTTCATTTAATCAAAATATGCATTATCATCGTAATCTCAACTGTTTAGTACTCTCGCATAATTCAGATGGTGGAACATTTTATAAATACTTCCATTGACCACAGTGAACTACTTGGTTCATCCTCTTTCACAATCCCTTTCCCCTTTAGGTTATGGCCCACAAAGATCATTTGTATTGCACATGTTCACCTTATGCTTGTTCCAATTAACTCTATAAATTCAAATTACAGGGAGTCATGCAGGCAATAACAAGAACCAACACTTAGTTCCAAAATTTTGGGATCAACTACTAAATTTCAACAGACTAGTGAGGGTTGGCCAGGTGTATTTTTTTTTCAGCCATTCTAATTTATCCAAAATCATACTCTCCCTTAATTGACATGTCCTATTTTTCCTACTTCTAGTAATGTTATTTTTCATCTTCCTCTTGCCTTTTATTATTCCCTCAACTTGAATCAAACCCACTTTGTCACTAGTGCATTAATCACTCTCCTTAAAACATGATCAAATCACATCTCAAGCAACTCTCCCTCATCTTTTCATCGAGAGTGGCCAGTGGCCACCCCTATCTTTCAGCAAATTTCCTCATTTCAAAATGTTATTTTTCCTTGTATTTCCCACTTATCCCTCTTAACATTTTCATTTCAGCTACACTCATTTTATGACAATTTCACTTCTTAACTGCCCAACGTTCAAGTAGGCAACTAACATGAAAACCCTGTGGAGATTAAACTTATAATCCTACTACTATATGCAAACGGAAGCAATTCCAAATTCAACAAGTGCACCTAAAACCAATAAAACATAACTGAGGCTTTCAGATACCTCATCAGCCAGAATTTTCGAGCAATTGAAGCAAACAGAGCGCATGATACTAAGCACAGTCTTCAAAAACCCAATATGAAACATAGGCTTAGCAAGCTCAAGGTGCCCAAAGTGTCCAGGACACTCTGCCATGTTCGCTGTGCAAGTCTCACACTTCAACTTTCTATCAATTGTACCGAGCCGAGGGTCGCTTAAACCGCCCTACCTTCGGCTTTCCCCTCTCCATAGTCTCGCTGTGCTCAACCTGCACCACTGACATTTGCCTCTGCACACCAAAACACCAACAACGCTCCGTTCAAAACACACTTAAAAAGCTCAAAAACACAATTCAACAAACCCTAGAATACAAGAAGTAACAGAAAATGAAAAAAAAAAGAAACTGAATCAGAATTTGGCTACAACTGCAGCTGGTAAAGAAATCCGAATTCCTTTTTTTCCGTTTTCCCATGGATTTTCTCAGCAACCAAACGGAACTGAACAAAATTGAAAAGAGAGAATTGAGAAATGGAGAATTACGATCTCGTCGGGGCTGAGTATGCCGAACTGAACCATGCGGACTTTGGCGACCTCCGCCGGAGAGTAAGGAAATCGCATATCCATGGCGATCGGATTTGGAATGAAAAAAAAAAAAAAAAGAACAAACCCTAATTCAGAGAGTGAAAGAGAGAGAGAGAGAGAGAGAGAGTTTAAAAGTTCTTAAATCTTAAAATACTTTTTTTGGGTTTTGAAGATTAGTTTGTATTTTCGTTTTTTTGAAAAATGTTTCGGTTAGTGTTTTTGCTATAACTCTCAGAGAGATCGACTGCGTGTTTCTCTGTCTCTCTTGAGGAACTCTCAATAGGAGAGACTTCAAGCGAAGGGAATTGGAAGCCCTAGGGGTATATTTATAGACGAGCAAACCCGACCGTGTGCGCATTCGATCTCATCGAACGCTATCGTGCGCCGAATGCGCATTTACGCTATTTTGACTAAAAGACTAAAGTACCCCTATAATTTTTTCCCACATAAATCATAAAATTTCAATTGAAAATAAAAATTATATCAAAATCTTTGCAATTAGTTGCTAAAACATGTCTTCATAAAAATTGGAGTGGCACTTTCTAGTTTTTTTAATGGAAATATACATGATTTGAATTTTTCTTCCTCGTTAATGATGTATCAAGGAGAAAAAAAAAACAAATATTTAGAGTATCAAGTGAAGTAAATTAAAGATTTTTTGGTTAAAACTTAAGTATGATGGTGGAGAATCATAATTTGATAGATTAGATGTTCTAGGTGAAGGTTAGAGTCGTTGGTATGGTCATTAGTGAAGCTAGGAAGTTGTGGACATATAAAGATGGACTTCGTTGTACATCCAAATGCAATTACTAGTTTTAGATGTTGAACATGATGATCGATGTAAAGTTGTTGTGGACTAGCTTTGGCCTAGCTAATCCACAACACTTACATTAATTGGTCTCTCATACCATGAGTGCATGCAGAGATTTACTTAGCAAAATTCATCAAACTAAGATTAGATACGGAAGGCAATTGATGCATAGAAGCTTTCATGAAAGTAAAGGAACTAAGATCATTCGCACTAGTTATTGTGAAATAGCATGAAGCCCAAACTATAGCCAATGAAACCCAAAAGTCACTTATACCATATTATGAACCAGTTATGCAAAATGAGATTTTACTACAAATTGCTTATGCAAATATATAAGTTACTATAGCTTATACAAAACAATTTTTTTTTAATGTTTTCTAAGGGTAAAAGAAGATAGTGAGTGATGATTGTTATGTATAAGGAGAGAAAAATGATTAAAAAAAAAAAATTTGATGCTTTAATGAAATAGAGTGTTGAATAGATAATCATTTTATGTGAGTATTTTGAAAAATAGTTAGCTAAAATAGAAAAAATAAGTTATTATTTTAAAATAGAAATGAAATTTTATATAAGATGATATGAATAATCTTAGGTAAACTTATAGTTTTTGAACTATCCATTATGGTGTTTTATTGCTTTTAAATGTGGATTTAATAGTCACGTCCTATGTCACACACTTTTAATTAAATGGGCCCAAAGGAAGAGAAAAGTTACGAACTCATTCTATCTTATTGCGGGCCTGAAAGTTGGGCTAAAGCATATCTTTGTGGAGTACAAAACTCAATCCTCGATGAAACCCAAATCCAACCCACCTAAACCAGCCCAGACTCTCTCTCTCACTGCTCTTGAAATTTCCAGATAACAATTGGCACGCAAACGCGTTGTCATTTTCAAAATCACATGGAAAATGCTAAGAACACCGTGAAAAATAAGTTGTGATTCATGAAAAAATGGCCCATATGTACCTAACATTTTTTTTTCTTCTCATAATTCACCACTAGGGGTGGCAATTCGTGTTTACGTGTCGGGTTCATGTCGTGTCAAGTCATGAGTATTCGACTACATAGATTAACAATAACCCGACTTGTTTATTAAACGGATCAAGATTCATCAACCCTAACACGACCCATTTATTAAAGGGGTCAGTCATGTCGACCTGTTTATCAGATTTTATCAAAATGAAAAATAAAATTATGAAAAAACAAACAAATAAATATTTTTAATATAAAATCCAGAACTAACGAGTAATTGTATCATAAATAATCATTCAAAACTAAAACATATCCCAATATCACAAATAATCAATCACAATACGTCAAAGAAAATAAATCACAACAATTAATACGTTTATATAACTAGAGTTTGAAGGATATATTGGTAAAATGTCATTTAATTAAACAGGTCAGACCGGTCAAACGGGTTCTATGTGTTCAACACTAACCCAATACATTTATTAAACGGATTAGTTGTGTCAACCCGAATATAATACGAACTCATTATGTCTAAACCCATAACTTACTAATTTTGTGGTGTGTCGTGTCGGGTTCACATCATGTCAAATTTTGCGACCCTATTCACCACGTTACAAGTTGCGGCAAAATTCGTGCTATTGTTCGTGGTCTTAGAGTTGACCTTCGTTACATACGATGACAATTCAAAATACAAAACCCAAGTCCGTTTATAAACCACCCTCTCACCCTTTTGTTCTCAGCGTCAAACAACAACAACAACAATTCCTAAACCCATCGAACACCAATCAATGGCTTCCATCTACAGCTGCACGGAATGTGGGACAAACCTCAATCTGAGCTCATCGCACCTCTACCCATCAGACTTTTACTTCGAGGCTGGGAACAAAGGCACGCTTTCCTTCTCATGGGTCGACTCGTCCAAGTTCAGGTTCGAGAAAGAGGACAAGATCAGACCCTTTTTCGAGACTCTCAACTACTGGGGCATTCAGAGGAAAAGGACCAAGATCATTTGCAATAGCTGTGGCCGTGTTGTTGGTCACGTGTACGATGATGGTCCTCCTATGACTGACAGTCCTGGTCAGTTTCACATGGGACCTAGCCAGGTCATTCCTAGAGCTCCCAGGTATCGGATCAAGACCAAGGCGCTTCAGATCACATCCTAAAACCTGAAACTGAAATTGGGGTATTTGTGTTTTTGAGGTTTTGGGTGTGTTTTTTTTTTTTTCGATAAGTCAAATGGGGGTTTTGGGTCTTATGGGTTTCTGAGGCTTTACATATGTTGTTTATGTACTTTTGGATAGAAAAGGTTCGGTTTTGCAATATTTTGACTTTCATTGTATATAATATATATGTTGGTCGAAATAAAATGGCTTTTGATCTTGTTTTTAGTACTATTTTGCTATAGATCATAAGGCTTATGAATCAATAGCTGCCATTATTAGAATCTGAAACAACTAACAGCACAATACAACTTCACCAGCAACACAAATTATCTACTAAAAAAAAAAGTCTCAGGGCCTCAGGCCTCTTTAACTTAACACCAATTACCAATCTGCTGGTAATAACAGAAACAGGACCCAAAGGCAACAAAGAGCCCTGTTTTCCAGAGTGTTACAAAGTTGTCCACCGCATTGTATTCTATTGTTGATCACTCATCTAATCATCCTCGCAATGCCTTCTTTAGAATTATATCATCTCTTAACGTAGAAGTTCATTCCTCTGCTTCCATATGTGGTAAACTGTAGATCACAATGAGAGTGTACATAAAAGGGACTTCATGCCTTTACCCTTCAACCGAGATTCACCCCAACACATCCTCCCAATGATTTTTAGGATTTTTTTATTAGACACCATAACATCAAGGTTCTCCAAATCTTTTTCAAAAAAGAACAACCATCTTTGCTCTCTGTCCTCAACCTGCAAAGAATACATTGAGTGTCAATAGTAATGCCGCAGCTTATCATTCAATCCTTAGTCGTGAACCAGCCTATACAGGCATGTCTGGGAATTGTTTTAGAGAACCATAACAATTTCCGCCACCATCCTTCAGGGAATTTAGTTCTTACCCTTTTCCAGGCCCCTATGCTTGAGAATCGCCTAGTTTTTCAGCAGTCAATATTGGTTTGTTTTCCCTCTCAGTCTCCACCAAGCTCAACTTACTTTGAATGCACAATAGATCCTCTGATCTAGCAGGGAGCCAAATCCAATCACCATCCCGCAGGATGCCTTTGCTTCAAATGAACTTGCTGCATCATACACTGCCCGATAGCCATATTGAAGAAACAAAGTGTCATTGGGGTGCCAATACTCATGCCATAGGGAGATAGTTTCACCTGAGCCTACTGTGAACTTAATGAATGGCCTTGTAATTTTAGATTCAAAATCTTCCTCCAAGACCAGGTGCTGTCTTGAGGAACTTTAACCACTCAATGACTTCTTCTTTTGAGAAGATTCAAGTGAACCCATGCAACCCAAATGGAGCGTTCCTAGGCAAATATATTCCAAATGACCCCAATAATAGCAACCTTATTCCATTCCTCCAATGTCCTCAACCCTAAACCCTCATTTCTTGGCTTGCATACATGATCTCAACTTATTTTTGCCCTAGAAGCTGAATGGTCTAATCCATTCCAAAGAAACCTACTAAGCTTTTGCTCCACAATCTTAATAACTTTCTTTGGGAGGATCAACATTTTGGTCCATGATAAACACCTCACTGTTGGTAGAGTTGGCTCTTAATCCAGAAATTATACTATAGTTCTCTAAAGCTTTCTGCACCACTTCTACAGAGTGAATGTCAGCCTTCAAGAAAACCATTAAATCATCAGCCAATCAGAGATGGGAGAGCTTAAGAGCACCACATTTATAGCGAAACTTAAAATTGGCGCCAGCTGTCTATGCCTTTCTGCAGTAACCTTGAGAACACTTCCATGGCTAGGACAAAGAGGTATGGGATATAGGACCCCCTTGCCTTAAACTTCTTCCACCTTTTAAAATTTCCTACTAAACAACCATGGAAATTTATTGAAAATACCATTACATCATAGGTGTGGTGTGATGTTTTAGAATATACTAATACATCTTGTCCCTTCATGTGTGATTTGCTTTCCTCCACAAGCTAGTAGAATGTTAAAGATCTCTTTTTTGTTTTTAACTATTACCCCTTCAACTATATATATGTGTCAGGCAATCAAAGATAATTCTTTCTTTGTGATGAAACTAGTTTTGGATGATCTCTAGCATGAAAAGCTGAATAGCGCAGTGGCTTAAACTCCTAGCATATCAAACTGGTCTATTTGTAGAGATGGGGGCTGAACTAGGAACATGGGTAAAGTGATCTATTGCAAACCAGTTAAGTCAAAGTGGTAGATTGTAAGAGTGATAAATGGTTACTGATATTGTCTTAGAAGATTGAGCTGCTGAAACTGTGTCTTCAACATGTTTCTTGGAATAATGGAGTGGATAGGAAGGATTGGTATTGGAAAGGAGTAGAAGGATTGATTACATGAGTAATTGTTAAGAAAGATGAAGCATTCTTTTATGCTCATGCAATGTTGACAAAGATTGATATTGGAACTGCTTGGAAGTTGGATGACTGGAAATTTGAGGACTCTGCAGGAGACATTGCAGATCAGGACTCTGCACAGTATGATGGGGAGTTATAATTTTAGACAACGAGTAATTTTCATAGTCCATATGCAGTTCTTAGTTGATGATGGAAAATATGCACAACATAGTATAGTCAATGGATGGTAATATCTAGCATTTCTATTCTGGAAGTTGAAAGTTTCAGCCCTGATGTATATGTATATATCTTCTGATTAGAAGATCTATAGTATTAAAGATGGATGCAGATATGAGGAATCTCTGACAGCAATAACAGGCACCTTATGAGGAAGAAGATCATATTCACTCATAGTTATCTTTCACAGATGCAATATAGTTTTGAACTGTTACAGGACTTTGTGCTATCAAATTGTCAGGAAAGCCATCGGCTAGGAGAGGCTGCTAAATTCCTGCTTTCTCCTACCATTTGGACCCAGCTATGA
This sequence comes from Quercus aquifolioides, assembly GCA_019022515.1. Taxonomy (NCBI): domain Eukaryota; kingdom Viridiplantae; phylum Streptophyta; class Magnoliopsida; order Fagales; family Fagaceae; genus Quercus; species Quercus aquifolioides. The sequence continues at coordinate 56,128,215 of CM032334.1, read as the reverse complement.
GAATTTGAGGGGAGAGTTCAGGCTTTAACAGCCTAGGGAGGCTCTTTAGCTGCGGATTGCTTTGTTCTTGGGGTGTTGGGAGTAGAAGGGGCTTATGATCTTATGAATTACTATGTTGCTTAAAATCTCCATTATGCATGTTCATATGTATGGAGTGTTAATATCAGAAATTAAATTACTGGGTGCTCACCAATTAATTAGAAAGGATACAGTGATGAGGGGCCAAGAACTGCAAATGCAATACTTGTACCTGGTTCAGCTACTTGTATAATTCATGAGACAACTCTTGCTTAATGAGGGGAAGTATAATTTCTTTAAAATCAGTGTATTCAATATAAAATACAATTGCTTTTTTATGATGTTACTCCTCCCTGATAAACATTTCTGTATTTGAAATCTATGTATTGTGGTAGTGATGCTGATGATAGTTGTATTTTCGGTCATAATGGCATACACCATCCAGTGATCTAACTGAGGAGCCCCACCCCAGTTGAGGTCATTTTTCAAAATAATTGGAAGGTGATAAACCCCAGATCAAACATAGTAATATCTAATAACTATACGAAATTAGTGAAATATCTATTATATCTACAAGACTACAACTTTCAAGCCAAAAAAAAAATCATATCTACAACTGTATAAAAAATTAAAAAGACTAAAGTTCCTAGCTTTGTTATAGTGCAAAAAGATGTGAAATTATCTTCTTCTTCTTTTTTTATCATTAAATTGTTATAAGAAATATGAGATTGTTAAATTCATTTTATATTTTTATTATTGTTCTTAGTACATTTTTGCTTTTATTAAGAAAGAGAGTAAAAGACTATTGCATACTTTTGGTAGTCTCACTTTTGCAATTAAGAGAGAGAGAGAGAGAAAGAGAGTTCTATAAATTGTTGCATATCTGGTTATATGTTTTTTGTTGAATATGGACTTGGAAGTTTTAATTGGACGCCTTATTTCATCCATGTATGGTCTCAGGTTCAATCCTTTAAAATATACTTAACTGAAGAGAAAGCAAGTTTGGATAATGCTTGGCAACCATCAATTTCTTAAAAAACTAATTCTCTGCCTATTTTTTTAGTTGGGAGTTCTTGCAACTGAAATTCTGGATTTATTCATATGCTCACTTGTCAGTTCTTAGAATTTCCATGTTGCAACTACCAGTCAATTTTTCTTTGTCTTTTGCTGTTCACATGCAGCTAACTGATATATAGTCTCGTTGACCTTAGTATTAATTATACACTAGAGGATATAACAATTGATTTTGTATGGAAAACCAATCTATCAATCATATTTGAAGGGTAGGTTGGATTAGTAGCTCTGGGGGTTGGTCATGCTAGTCAATTTTCAGGCTTTGAAATTATTTGTCCCATCATCTCAACACTATAAGAACAGAGAAAATTAGTGTGTATATACCAAAGAAAAGTTTACTCAATTAGTGAGCGTATACCAAAGAAAAGGTTTGTCAAGATGAAGCAATTAGAGGAAACTAAAATTGGTGGTGCAAAGACAAAACAGGTGGTTCCACCACCTCCTCCACCTCTGCCACCACTTCCAAGGTTCTGGGTTAAGAAGAGTTTTACAGAAAGTGTGACAAATCAAGAGATTGCCAAATTCTGGAGGCAGAAGCGCATTGAGGAAGAAGATCACCTTCTTGCTGCCATCAAAGCCGCAGCTCGAATTAGGGCCCGAAACCTTTCAGTAAGATCTTATGACATGCATTTTAGATATCTGATACAGCAATCATTGGCTGCTCATATTCATCAATTTAACTCATTTTTATAAAAGAAGTATCAATTGTGAAGCTAAAGTGACAGAATCTAACGTGTGAGAATTTTTTTTTATGGCTGCCTCTTTTGGCAGAGCTTTTTACTAACTTTTTCTAGGTTCAACTGTATTTTTGTCCAACTAATTTTTTTTTTTAAGCTTAATAAACTCTCCCAATCGAGCACTGGTTCGAACCTGGACTCTATTCCCTATGAGAGCTAGAAGTACCACTGGGTCAAGATGTTGTTGACATGTAGTGTAGTCTTGTGACTTGAGAGTGTCGGGCTTATATTCTCACATGGCACAGAAATGATGAGAGAGATGTAAGGTCTATTGTCACTTTCAATCACCCATGAAAAATTTAAATTCGGTTCATATGAAGAGAAGTTTAAATTGATGAAAATCCTGTTTTTTTTCATTTCCCGTCAGTCATCGTTAGCAGGTTAAACCGGATCTCTCAAAGTGTAAAAAATTATTTGGGACACCTTTTAAGAGTAGGCTTTATGTTATTCTTATCATCTCATTTATGCAAATTCATTGATAAAACTAGTTGTCAACAACAACATAATAGTATTCATCGGCAAACAACAACACTGACCAAACTGCTTTCTTTATATTATTTTGCATTGTATATTTAGGGAGGATGGGGAGGAGAGAGCAGAATTGAGTTTCTTACATTCAAAATTCCAAGTGCTCTACTATTTGTTTGGCTTTTAGAAGCAATGGTGTCATGCCCAAATGATGCGTTTGCCATCAGGCTTTCTTCCCTGGGCCTGGGTTAACTAGTGACACTGATAACACACAAACATAGAACATTTTAATTTATTACAGTTGCTAACTTGTTGAAGGTGTATGGTGTATAGGAGGAAGACTACAAGTGCTTTGAGGATTCCTTGAAGGATGAGGATGAAGATACCATGGAGAACAACACAGCAGTCACTGCCAGTGACAGCAAGAACAATGAAATTCGTGTGGGAATAAAGGACTGGTTAGTTCATTTTCTAAATTCTGAATGATTAGCGCGTGTATATATATATATATATATATATATCACAATGAGAAAAATTAAATGCAAATTACAAACCATTCTGAAGTTCTTTTAAGAAGAACTGAGCTTCCAAAGAATAAAGATAAGAAATTCTAATGGACTAATTAGCCATGCAAAAATGCCAATCCCCTAACTATCAGTCTCTAGTGATTTGATTTGGTGAACGGCTTTAAAATTCATTATCATCACATAAATCTTCAACTTACTCGATAACTAATATATGCTCTATTATCAATCTTAATTGATATTTGCAGGTGGACAAAAAGCAAGTATGCCTACTTAAACCAGCCAGCCATCAAGTCCATGGATCCTTCCAAAAGAAGAACTTCCACTTACATTCCCAATTGTTTGCATTATAAGCCCACTCCTTTATATCCTACATCCCTTGGTGTGTTTTAGACCATTGGAGCTGCTTCAATTGATTGTATTCATTTGGAAATGTGAAAAACATTGTTTGTGCTGCATGATTTGCTAAGTTGTGTTCTTTTCAGTAAGGGTGCGTTTGTGTAGCGGCTGCATTTGCGTTTGTGTAGGTTGCATTTTTTTTGGCTGGTCCATGGCACTGTTCATAGATCAGCCAAGTGATAAAAACGCGTGAATAGTAATTTGCAGCAATAAAAAATATTTTGCTACAGTGTTTTCGGCAATAAGTTTTCAGTTTTTAGCAAAATAAGCGGTATCCAAACGCACACTAAATATTATTACATATCTTATTGTTGAGGGTCATTTCTTCGAAGTAGACAAAGGTAGCCCAACCCAGCAACGCGGGCAGCAGACCAAGTAAAAATAAAAACCATTGGGCCCAAGCGGCAGGAACAATGGATCACAGGCCCATCAATACAAATGGATGGGTCTTGAGGAAGCAAGTGGGCCTAAAAGGTCCGGAAAGAGAGAAAATGGCACCCATGGGCAAGTATGTGTTGTAAAAAATGAGAGAATGGGCTGCGGCAGGCCCAAAGTAAAGTAAGCAAAGTAAGTAGGGGATAATGGCAAGCCCATGTACCCCAAAGATGAGAATGAGGAAATTGGGCCAGGAAAGCCCAATTGAGTTAGTAAAAGCCCATGGGATGCGGAGTAATGAATGGACCAAGGATGTCCAAAGAAACGGGCCGGAGAGGCCCAAGGGAAAAAAGGGCATGAAAGCCCATATGCAAGGACACCAGTGGCCACCATTGATTGGGCCACTGGGGGAAAGAATTGGAATGGCAGGCCTAAGAAAAGGCCCAGTAGGAAGAAATCACCGCGGCAGGAAAAGCCACGCGGAAAGAAAGCAAAGGCATTTAAACGGATTGGGCTGAAAAGAAAACAAAGCCCAAACACTGGGTAAAAGCCCAGATCCTGAGGGAGCGGGAAATCAGAATAGCAACCTGTGAAAAGCCAGAAACGGGCGGCAGGCAAGAAAAGTCTTCACTCCACGGCAAATGCATGAACAGCAGGCAGGATTCAGACGCAAACACGCGCAAGGCCCAGGCACCACCAGCCTGTACCCAGCCAATACAGGACATGGTGAGGTCATGGGTCAGAGGTAAGAGGGCACGGTTTGGAGGTGGGGAGAGGGGAAGGCTTATTTTAAGGTTCCTGCCCAGACTCTTTCGGGAATACGTCCTGCTGGGATGACATACCACCCGAAAGAGGCAATGCTGAGTTGGAACCAATAGGTGCATGCCACGAGGGATAGAGAGAGAAGAAACGTCACCGCGGCAGGTAGGAATGCCGCGGCAGACTAACGGACAAAAAATGTCTGTACCCGTAGACAGGGAAACCACAGACAGAACAGTAATGTCGGCAAGTACTCTCAGACTAGACAAAAACGGTTGGAGGGTAGAATAGTAAAATCCGTCCACGGCAGGCACTATAAAATGGGAGCCTCTGCCGTGAACAAAGGGGGAGGAAGGTGAAAGGCAACACAGAAAAACAAAAAAGATACTCTGTAATACACTTAGCAAAACAGGGGAGGCATAAACCAAAAACGCGAAGGGTGGGAAATCACTAAGAAAAAGGAAAAAGAAAGAAAACCAAGGAAGGAAAGATAGAAACAAAAAGAGTGAGAGCTAGCGGCATGCACCGATAGGTTTCTTCCCTTCTCTCCCTCTCGGATCCTTGTCCTCTTCCATATTCATTTCGGGTATTGATCACTTGGGTCCACTTCCCTCAAACCCATTAACTTCACGGCAGGATTTCTTTTTCCTCGGAAGTTAGTTGCGTTGAGAAGAGGTGTTCTTCCTATTTGGTTTTGCCCCGCGGACGAAACCAAATTATTTCCATGTCCTTTGATTATTTTTTATAGCCATTCTCATCACTATTTTTGTTAAGTGTCATTATGGTTGTGGATTATTTTATCATTTTCCATTAAGAGAGTTATCTGGTCATTCCAGAGTATATGTTTACGTTCATCAATAATATCTGCCTGCCGTAAGCACTTTTCTGAAACAGCTATGCCTGCCGTAAGCACTTTTTTTCTCTAAAGGGCTCTGCTTGCCGTAAGCTCATCTCCGAGTCAACTCAGCCCGCGGTAAAAGCGCCCCCCTGGCAGACGAGGCACAGTTCGTGCGCAAGCCCGGCCAAGTTGAATTCCATTTGGCCCGGTCTCGACTCCCGCAACCCAGAACATTTGGGCCTACGATCACAAGAGGGCAGCCCAGCCCAACATAGCAGAAAAGGCCCCCACACTTATAAGCTTCAATGAATTGCGATGTTACTGTAAGGGGAAAAAAAAATTGTTATCTTGCTTGTATGAAGTGTAAAGCTGCAATACATTTTCCTTTTATTGTCTACTAGTCGCAGACCTATGCGATGCGTGGGAATAAATAAGTATTTTGTAATTGTAATACAATGAATAATTTGTTCTCTAAAATTTATTGAAGATAATTTGTTTTTCCTAAAAATTAAACAATTTCTATTCCATCTAATTAGATCTACTTCAGTCCAATTTAGTCCACTCAGTCAATTTCAGTCCCCTTGGGTCCATTTTGGACTAATTGGGCCTTAAATTGATCCTTTTTGGGTAAACTATTTAGTTTTGAGTTAAAAAATACAAACAAAATAAAATTAAAATTAGAAATATGAGCCCTAAAAATGCAATAAAAATGATAAATATTCAAAAGTCCAATCGGTCCATTCTGTCCTCTTCGGTCCATTCTGTTCTATTCGGTCCACTTTGGTTCTATTTAGTCCCCTTTGGTCCTATTCGGTCCACATTGATTCTATTCAGTCCACTTCAGTCCTATTCGGTCCACATTGATCCTATTCAGTCCATCATGTCCACTTTGGTCCACTTTAGTCCTATTCCGGCCATTCAGTCCATGCTGTCCACTTTGGTTCTATTTGATCCACATTGGTCTTATTCAGTCCATTCTGTCCACTTTAGTCCTATTTAGTTGATATTGGTCCTATTTAGTCCACTTCAGTCTTATTTCGTCCATTACATCCACTTTTGTCTTAATTTGTCCATTCGTTCTTATTCAGTCCACTTCGGTCCGAATTGGTCAACTTCAGTCCACCTTGTTCCCATTCGGTCCTATTCTGTCCATTCGGTCCACTTCATACCATTTGGTCCAATTCGGTCCATTTGTATCCACTTCGGTTCACTTTTGATCCATTTTTGTTCACTTACATATAGGGAAAATACATATTTTGGTTAAAAGCACCTATTCTAAATTTAAATTTATTAACAAATATATAGATCTCAAACTCGTAATATCTAAAATCTTTAAGCATAGCATTTATTATTACTACACTTTTGTTGAGCCACATTGTTGAGGCTCATTTTTGACAAAGCCCAGCAAGACAAAAGGCCCAACAACATGGACAGACCAAAAGAAACAGCAAACAGAAGTCATGGCAGAAATGAATGGCTCACGGGTCCATGAGATGGGTTCAGAAGAAGCAAACGGGCTTGAAGAAGTCCGGAAAGAGAAAAGAAACAAACCCATGGGAAGTACGAAGAAAAGTAAGAATGGGCCACAGTAAGCTCAATGCAATGTAAACAAAGAGAGTAAGGGGCTAAGGGAAAACCCATGAGATCCAAGGGTGAAGTATAGAGTAATTGGGCCAAGGAAGCCCAAAATAGGTTAGCAAAAGCCCATGGGTAAAACAGAATTGGAAAAAATAGGCCAAGGATGCCCAAAAGAGAATAGGGACATTAGAGCCCGTGAGCAGTGAAAGAAAAGGCCCAGTAAGTATACTGGGTTATTGAGAAGAAAACACGGCAGACCCAAAAGAGCCTAGCAGGATTAAGTTAAACAGCAGGAACAACAATCTGGTATGGCAAGAAATGCCAAGCCACGAAGCAAACACCCAAACTAGAAAGAGGCCCAATGATCCAACAAGGCCCAACTCCCCAAGAAAGGGACAAGTCATAAACGTTGGCCTATCGGAAATGCAACCCACACCAGAAAAGCCAAAAAGCGCATGACAAGATATGCACACCCATTCTCAGATCTCGGTAAACGTATGAAACAACAAGAAGGTAAAGCACGCGTACGACCCAGGCATCACCAGCCTGTACCCAGCCACTATGGGAAAGGGTGAGGTCATGGGTGAGGGCACGGTCTGGCGGTGGGGAAAGGAGTGAAAACTCATTCTTGTGGTTCTTACTCAGGCTCTTTCGATGGGCACAGTCCTACTGGGATGACATGCCACCTAAAAGAAGTAAGGGTGGGTAAGAACCGCTGGGTGCATGCCATGAGAGACCGAGAGGGAGAAGGTACATACTGGGACGAGTAGAAAAGGAACTTCCGTTGTCTGAAAGGCACAGGTCAATGGTGGTAGTCAGAACCATTGACTCGGTAAGTGGTCGGCAAAAGGCTCTCATATCAGACAAGGGCCATTAAGGGGCTAGAACAGTAAAACCAGTCACGGTAGGCTCTATATAAGAGACCCGTAGCTGTGTACAAAGAGGGGAGGAAAAAAAAAAAAAAAAAAAAAGAGGAAGAAGAGAGAAAGAATTGAAAGAAAGAAAAAGAGAGAAAAGATAAAAAAAAAAAAAAAAAAGAACAGAGAAGGAAGAAGAAAGAAAAACAGAGTGTTTTTATGGCAGACATGCACTAAAATGGGTTAACCCCCTCTCTCCCTCAATAGCCTTACCCTCTATTAGAGACAAACAGTTTATTCTCGGGCACACACCATTTAGGGCTGGCCTCTCAAAGCAACTAATTTCTCCTCTAAAGTTACTTGCGTTGAGGGAGCAGTTTTCCCTTCCTTGGTTAGAGCCCCGTGGTAATACTTGGTGTGACAGACCCATTCCTTTGATTCTACTAACCCCGTTCTACCCCCTTGTTTAAGTTTTATTCTTTGAACGTGAGGTCTTTTAAGTCATTTACTTTACTTATTATGTCAGAAATAGTGACTGTACTTTCTTTACATTATCTATATTATATCTGTCTGCCATAACCTCTTAACAGTGACTCTGCCTGCTATGAGTTTATAAACAGACTTTGGCAGACCTGGTGTGGTTTGCGCACAAGCCGAGCCAAGATGTGTTCCAATTGGGCCGGTCCTGACTCCTTTACTCAGAAACAACTCGAGCCTAGTACGGCAGGAAGCAGCCCAATATCCTAATCCAGGCCCACCACCTTACACACATTAACGTAGCATTTTAGTCCACTTCAATCGGCTAAATTTAAGTGAAAGTCTTCCTAAACATGAATACTATGAATAAGAAAATCTAATTTTTAGGTCAATTACTCATTTGTTTTAAAGTCATTACTTTTAAATGAATTGCATGAGGTTAATTATACTTTCAAGCAAAAAGATATATAATTTTTATTAAATAAATTATTCAAATTATTCATTCTCTTAAAAGAGATTATTATGATATTCAAAACTTATGACAAACTTTATACTAAATATATATAATTTATTCTCTAAATTTTATTGTACATAATTTGTTCTCCCTAAAAATTGTAGGGAATTTTTTATTGTATTGGGTTGGGCTGCCTCCTGCGGTAATAAGTCCAAGTATTCTGAGTAAAGGAGTTGAGACCGGTCCAACTGCAACTCAATTTGGGCCGGCTTGTGCACAAACTATGCCTCATCTGCCAGGAGTGTGCTTACGGCAGGCAGAGCTGTTTCAGATGGGTTGTGGCAAACGGATATGATAATAATGACAAAAATAGAGTACTCTGGTTATTTAATAAAAAAAATGATCAAATGATCCCTATTTAAGAAAACATAATTGCAATAATGATAATTATTTTTACAAAGAGAACAAAGGGGAATAGATAATAATATATGAGTTAATCAGAAGAGAAAAGAAATCAAGTAAAGTCTGGTCCGCAGGAACAAAACTAGAGAGGAAAGAACGCTTCTTCTCAACACAATTAATTTCCAAGGGAAATCTTGCCGTGGAAATTGATCATATTGAGGGAAACGGACTTGAGTGGTTGGTGCCCGGAGGAACCCTTTTGCTTTTGGCAGAGAGCAGGATTTTGAGAGGGAGAAAGGGAAAATCAACCAACTGGTGCATGCTTGCCAATCTAACTCTCTATTTTTTTTCCTTTCTTCTTTCTTTGTTTTTAGTTTTTCCTCTTATCTTTTCTTTTGCACTTGTTTTCTATTTTTTGTGATTCCTCCGAGATGATTCTTTTCCCCTTTCTCTCTGGGCACGACAAGGGTCTCCTTATATAGTGTCTGCCGTGATCAGATTTTACTATTTTAGCCCTTAACCACATTTGTCTGGTCTTGGTGTACTTGCCAACCACCACTGGTCCGTTTGTGTGCCACTCCCCCTTTCCAGACAAATGAGAGCTGTTTTATTTATTAGTCTGTCGTGGCACCCTTTCTTGCCACGGTGTGGGTGCTTTCTCTCTTTATCCCTTATGGCATGCACCTAGCGGTTCCGACTCAATCTTGCTTCTTTTGGGTGGTCTGTTATCCCAGTAGGACGTACCCCCAAAAGAGCTTGGGCAGGAACCGCAAAATAGGTTTTTTCTCCTCTCCCCACCATCAAACCATACTCTCTTACCTCTAACCCATGACCCCACCATGTCCCATATTGGCTCGGTACAGGCTGGTGGTGTCTGGGCCTTGCGCATGCCTTTCTTTCATGTATGTCCAAAATCTGCCAATTGCTCATGCGTTTGCCGCAGTCTGAAGGCTTGCCTGCATAGTTCTGCCGCCCTTCTTTGACCTTTTATGTGGGTTGTTTTACAATTTCCCGCTCCCCTTAAGGGCTGGGCTTTATATTTCTTTCAGCCTATCCTTTGATTGTCATTATGTCCTGCCATATCACTCTGTCATTCCTGCTGTAATGACTTGATCCTGCTGGGCCTCTTCAGGCCTGCCGTTTATTCTTTCCCCAGTGGCTTAGCATGGCCATGAGTTTTCTTACTTATGGGCTCCTGTGTCCCTTTTGTTTTCTCTTGGGCATCCTTGGCCCATTTGCTTTTCTTGGGCTTCCTCGGCCCTTTTCCTAACTCTGTGTTCCCATGGGCTTTTACTAACTTCATTGGGCTTCCCCGGCCCAATTACCTCATACTCATCTTTGGGGTTAGTGGGTCTGCCTGCATCAACCCCTTACTCTCTTTGCTTACATTGCTTTGGGCCTGCCGCGGTCCATTCTCACTTTTCTACATCATACACTGCCCATGGGTTTGCTATTTGCTATTTCTCTCTTTCCGGGCTCCTTTGAGCCCATTTGCTTCCTCAAGACCCATTTATTTATTTTATGGACTTGTGATCCATTATTCCTGCCGCTTGGGCTTAATGGTTCTTTTTTCTATCTATTTGCCAACTTCTTTTTTCGATCTGTGTTGTTGGGCTCCATTTTTCTTTTTGGCTTCCAAAAAGACCATCAACAAAAATTAAATAATTTCAAAAAGTAATTTTTATCACTCTATTTTTACAAAATATAATTTTATTATTTTTGATGTTTTTTTTATTTATGTTATTCTTTTTTGAAATGATTTATATTCTTCTAACTATTGTTATTATACATTATATTTTCCTAGTTTTTTTTGGTACAATTAAAATTTTTAAGTTTCAAAGTTATAATTTAAACTCTTATTCTTTTAAGGAGATTATTATGATAACCAAAACTTATCATATAATTACAATTGATATTACTTAAATAATTTATAGTGCTCTCAATCTAAACTTGTATTTTCCCATTCTTAAGTAGGTACACCGAATTGGACCAAAGTGATCAAAAATAGAGCAAATGGACCAAATAGACTGAAGTGGACCAAATAGACCTAAGTGGACCGAATTAGACTGAAGTGGACCGAATTAGGTTGAATGAACCAAAATAGACCGTAATGAATCGAATTGGATGGAATGGACCAAAGTGAACCGAAAAGGACCAAATTGACCAAAGTAAACCGAATAGGATTGAATTGACCGAAGTAGACCAAATGGACCTAATTGAATTGAAGTGGATTGGAGTAGACCGAACCAAGCCGAATAGATGAAGTGAACCAAAATAAACCGAAATGGACCGAATGCCGATTTGTAATTAGCATAGCCAAAATTATGTTTTGATATAAACTCAAATTCTTACTTCCCAAATAATCAAGTATTAACTCAAACAAAAATCAAACTAAAACTATGAGAGAGAGAGAGAGAGAGAGAGAGAGAGAGATACTACTTGTAATGGGGAACTAAAAAAATATAATACCAACAAGTATGAACCCAAAATAGAGTTTTAAAAATCACAATGATTAATTAATATAAAGTAGAGTTGCAAGAAAGGATAAAAAATCAAGTGAGAGAGAATAACTACTTTTTCAAGAGAGAATGTGAGAGAGAATATATGAAATTTATAGAAAATAATATGAGGAAAAAAAAAAGTTTAGTGGTGAAATCTATACATTGCATTATATAATCATATCACATATTATTTAATAAAAGTTGGACTTAATAGTTGTGGTTGGGCCAAGTGACTATTTTCTCTTTATAACAAATGACTAACTTCTCATTAATTAGGATAGTTCACTTAAGGTCAAAGTCTATTAGTTAGGTGTTATATGCTTATGTTAAGTTAAGTAGCCCAATATATATTTGTATTTCTATAATTTAATCTATGGCACTATTAAAGTTTCCATAATATTTTTAAAATCTACTTTTCTAATATATAGAATTTTTAATCAATCCGTACCACAAGCATACAACTAGTTAATTATTTGGATGAACTCAAAAACCTAATTGCTAATTGCCACATAAAGAGTTCTAAAAAAAATTACTGGACAATGGATACACCTTTATTTCCTATAACATAAGATTTAAGCTTATTGTGGGGGAGAAAAGTCCAACCAAGCGCATTGGGCCCAAGGCCCTATCTGAGGACCACTGTTGTCCGAAGAGACGAAAAAGCTCAGTTAGAGGCCCTGAGAAAGGAGCATGTCGGGAGAGGAGCATGGCCGTGATCCGAGGAGATGTTCAATGGGCCGAGGAGTCCAATACCCTCGGATCCGAAGAGTCTTGGTCTGACATGCAACCCTTTGCAGCCCAAGTGATCCTCCTGACAGATGTAATGACGGAAATGAACCTCGGACACGAATGAAGATAACTGGAGCAGAGAAATATCTAAGAGACAGACTTCAACCACCGCATTAAATGCACTGCACCTACTTCTCTGGCCGCATTAATGTGGAGAAGACCCCTGAACAGTGGGTCCGTTTGGATTGAACTTATTGTTGCTGAAACTGAAAACTGAAAACTGAAAACTGAAAACACTGTAGCAAAATAATTTTTAAATGTGTAAATAGTACCGTGGGACCCATTTTTAATGAAAAAATTGATAAAAAATGAAATTTGTGGGTCCGTGAACAGTGCACAAATGCACTGTTTATGAACAAAAGTCAACAAGTGCGGCTACTGTTCATGTGAACAGTAGCCGCACAGTAGCGCACAGTTCCGTTTGCTCCCTCTCACGCCTGAAAAAAAAAAAAAAAAAAAAAAAAGGGTCAAAACGTGAAATGCAAAACGCGCCGTGAGAATAATCTCACCCCAAACGCTCATAGTATCAGCCCAGCTACCACCACTCACACAAGGCTAAAGAACACCTCTGATGGGACAGGCACTCAAGTGAATGTCCTGATGATGAACAAGTGGACGATCAAGATGAAGTGAAGAGATACTATATAAAGAGAGAAGCCCTCTGATAGAGGGGGGATCAGAAAATCAGAAGGAAAAAAGAGATAACTCCATTGTTGTAGTTCTGAGAGTTGTAACCCAAGTTTATTCAATACAAACCCCTCTTCGGATTTTCACATTTATACTTGTCCGAGCACGTTTTAATACAAACTCATCCGTAAACACTGCAATCTTATACTGTCAATTCATTGCTAGCCTAGCTCTTTCACCCACTCTCTACAAATTTATTGTCTTGGGTTCAGTGGGCTCAAAATCCAAACCTTCTTGGGCTTGGGCTACAAAAATTGACCCTACACTTATAATGTCCGTTCTATGATAATTGCTCTTTATTCTCAAAACAATACACCAATAAATTTATTTTTTAGCGTAGTTGATGTTCAATCTCAGACATCTTAATAAAGATTTTGTCAATTGAGTTAATTAGAATTTACAACCCATCAGGCCATATGAGAATTAATTATATTTAAGATTTTTATGAGGTATATTGGAGATTAAAATTATCGTGAATCATTTAGACAACAAAACTTCATCTAATTACTGGATTACAACTAAAAGACCAAAAAATTAAAGGGTCCAATATGTTACACTCCAAGTTAAGAGCACGTTGTATTTGTTATTTGTCCATTATTAGGAACCACGGTTTAGAATTGGCTGGATTGCAGCTTTGAAGTCTCGATAAAATCTTTGCTCAGAAAATCTGCCTGCTCGGCTCCTTGCAGCTGAAGCCATCTCGAGCCTCTCAGATTCAGACATCCTTATAATTTTCAGGATGGCATCTGCATATTCTTCCACACTGCAGGCAAGAAATCCTGTTTGCTGTCCATCTTCTTCTAAGACAATGTCCATCTTTGGGCCAGCAGAATTATGAGCTGAAGAGAGAAGGAAAAGTATGAGCAACATATACAGTAGTGGAAAGGTATCTTGTTTTAAATGGGAGATCATAAAAGATGCCAACCAATTGGAATTGCGCCTGCAGCCATAAACTCAACAACACTTATGCCGAAATGTTCATCTGTCATTGAGTGGATTCCTGCAACAGCACCACCCAAAAGTCTCACCAAGTCCCTGCAGATTGTGAGGAATATACCAAAGATAAGACAGCCAAAAAAAAACTACAAAATAGGAGATAACCAAGATTGGGTTTCTGAAAAACTCTATATTTAAAAAAAAAAAAAAAAAAAAAACTCAAATACAAAAAAGATTATAAAGAAATCCACAACTTCAAAGATACGCTGGCTAATGGAAAATTTAATGGTAGTTATGAATTAGATATTTTGTTTACATGGCTTTACTAATTCCCTTATGTCAATCACCACAGATCATATTTTATAATGGAAGCGTATAGTTGGCTCCCTCCAAACGCCCCAAGATTATTTGAAACATCAGTGGAAAAGGACAGTAACTAATTTCTGAATTAAATGCTGATCCACATAAAGTTGATTTAATGCTGAGTATACCCAAGATAATTTTCCAAAATATGCACCATCATAAAGTTTTTGCCATTCCACATAATTTGGTTTTGCCCAGAAGATCAAGACACACATGGTGGCTGTTAACTTCGAACATTTGACTTTCCAACACTAAGAGTCTAAGAAGCACAAGCAACCCCTCTTTATCTGTTTAAGCAAGTACATGATGTGTAGTAATAATCTGATTAGCTGCTGCTGAATGAGGGAAAACACAGCTTATCTTCAAATCCCCTGCATGTTTACCACATGTCTTGTACTATATGAATCTGAAATCAGTATGTGATACATGTAACAACCCTAGGTGGGAGAAGTCCATCAAATTGGCAAAATTCTTTTTGGACTGAGTATAATCAATTTCTTTATATAAAATGTATACTCATGGGTCAGAGAAGTTAATGCACATATTCATCCATTAATTCCACATAACATAATATGGATGTATAAAGGATCCAGAATATATTTGACAGGCACAAACCTGTACATCAGATTCTTATAGAATTCCACATCTCCATCCACCTTTAGTTCAATAGCTTTATTTTTCAAATTTTGCAGTCTTTCCTCATCTGAATTGTTTCGACAACTACCCACAAATTGAAGTTTAGGTCTAGGCAAGTCTGCGTCTAACTTTTTAAGAGCAACTGAAAAGGCTTCAAGTTGGAGAGTGTGTGCCTGAGATCAAAGAATCAAGTTATGAAGCACTTGCCATAACTTCAAAAGGCCCTAAAAATGAGCCATCACATTTATGATACCTTGTGCTCATAAGGATAATACAAGTATGCCCCACCTTCTCTGGACGAAATTGAGCTACTGATATAATTATTGGAGTTTTAGAAGGTCTTTCCAAAGGAAGAACCTGTTTGGACAGCAACTTGTTAGAACCCACAGGTGTTTGCATGGGAATTTTAACAAAAGAGAGGATTATTATTAATTTCAAGTATTATTGTCAAAATAGAGAAAATATGCTACCAACATAAACCTATAAACATTGCATTTGAATTTTTTTTTTTTTAAAGGAAAGAAAAAAGAGAGCAAAATGTGGCTAATCCTACTAAACTAGCACCAGTAGATATTATCTTGTTGCAAAGAAAACATAAATGATAACTTGTTTAATAAAAAATTAACAACAATAAATGATGACTTATATTCAGGAACACAAATTGAATGCTAAGATCAATAACAATGTTGTATAAAGAAAAATGGAAGGAGAATTTTGGACTGACAGGGGGGAAAAAAGGCACACATACACGAAGGCCTTCAACTCCACAATACATACAAAATCCTTAGATTAAAGAAACAGGAAATTACAAACCTGAAGTCCTGAAGTATCACAAGGAGGATACACTCGCTTAGTTCGGTGAGGAATTCTCCAAAGCTTTTCAATATGAGACTGAGTCCATGAAGAGTTGACCATAGCAAGGTGTGCACAAGAGCCTACAAATCCATACATCCAGCTAATAATTGTGTAATAGAGGATTTTGCACCAGGATAGCCAAATACTGCCAAACATAAGAAAATTTTACACTATAACATAAGAAGAGAACAGGTACTATGAAGTTTTCTAGATCTATTACAAATGCATGCAGGTGCTTTATGTAATGTAGAAGATCTCAACTCAAGCCATCAGTGACAGCTCAGAAAAGAAATGTCAGATACAGGACCTCATAAGACTATTAGGTTGCTCACATACCTAAGTTAAATATTCATAATCTGTATGGGCATGTGGCCATATACTTGCCAGTATATGGTAAAAGGAAGAAGGGAAAAGCTGCCCGCGGAATTTTTCTTCTTCTTTTTTCTTTTTTTGGTGGTGGGTGCATTTGGTTTTGCAAGGGAAGTACCCAACACAAATGTTTGATTTGCTCATGATGAAAATGCTTTAAAATCACAACCAAGTTCATGACTTAGATAAATCCACACTCATCAAATTATCAATTAACCTTAATTCCAGAATCATATGGATATTATCTAACACACTGCAGGGACATGAGGAGCAATAACTTCCCTTCCATGCTCCCCCCCTCCTTTTGTTTATGCTAACAGCTTTAAGTTCAATCTAAACTTATTAAAATTATAATTATATTCTAATTTTCATTATTACAAAAGGAAAAGAAAATCAGAAAGTTTTGATATATGAACAAACCCTTCAGGGTAACCATCACAAAGCATGGATACAAAATGTGTGATCTAAAGATTTAAGAAACAAACCTTTGCGCAATCAAGGCATCATTGTTATACATTGAGTTTCGTTCACGAACACGAGATATCATGTCTAAACTGATAGTAGGGTAATGGGTATAACAGATAACTTTGCATCCAAACATCCGTGCAAGTGGATACGTAAAAGCATATCCACTAGTGTCAAAATAATATAATGGAGTAAACTTGCACAAAGCTTCCCATGAGAGATAGACTGAACCCAGACTTTGACCAATCATAGTGAAGTGAGGGTAAGTGGTTTCTTCAACCCACTTCCTTTTATATAGATGCACCACCTGAACATATAAGATATCAAAAACTAAGATAATATAACAATGGTAACAATGCAACAAAAAATTCAAATTTCAAAACTCAAAGATTGACTAATATTCACAACAACATGTATTGTAACAGCGACTAACATCAAATGAACAAAGAGTCAAACACCCTCCATAATCAGTAAGATAAATCACTGCTACTAAAGTACACAATCCCAGCACATTCCCTACAACATTAGTGATATAATCAACAAAATTGGAGATATAGTGCTACGCAAGGCAATTGAATGTTCCAAAGGTTCGGGGCAGATTATTGCAAACTAACATCTCACCAATAAGCTTTGGCTCAAATGGCATTTCTGTCAAGGCCTAGACACAGACATGCCAGGGCACACTTGATTTTTACCTATGTTTATAAAGATTTTGATAGTTGTTGTATCGCCATCGTAGGTAGGTGTCTTAATCATTCAAGAATTGTTGTGTCCCTTGACAGTGTCCATATCCATGTTTCTTAGCTCACGAGTTCAAAATACACTGGAATACCGGACACATATGTAACTTACCAATACACACAAACAAAAAAATAAGATTGCCTCTCAAAAAATAAACATATAACTCTCACCTAGAATGCATGGACACGGTGACACGAGCAATTTTTGAAAAATTAGGATATAAAACTACGGCATCCTAAATGAAGTGTCCGCGTTTTCTAGACTCTCACTGCTACAAAACTATAGGAGTCATGAAATTTGTTTAATTCCGAAACTTTTCATGAATTAGTCTAAAACTAAGAGTGTACAAATTATCAAACTCGTAATTAAATAAAATCCCAAATCCAATCAGCTAATCTCAGTAAATTCCAGATCACAGAGAGAGAGAGAGAGAGAGACCTTAGGAGGGTGAATTAGGTTGACTCCGAATCGATCGAGAGCGCGAGCCGCCAAGCTGTGAGGCGAGGCGTCGTGGTCGCCGGTGTAGACGACGCAGTCAATGTGAAGGTCCGCAGTCTCTTCTTGGATGGCTTTGACGGCGCACCAAAGCACTCGCTCTCCGCCGCCGCCATCGTTGGTGTAAGGGTGGAAGAACCCCACGGCTCTCTTCCTGTTTCGTCTGCCTGTGATTATGTCGAGAGATAGTTTGATAATCAAGGCTGAGATAGCAGTGATCACACCCCATATCACATATGCGATAGCCATTTACTCTGTTTTTGGAGCTCAATGCTTACTTTACTATTGAAAAAGAATAGCAGTGCTAAATTTTAATAAAAAAAATTCCGTCTTCGGTCCCTGGACCAGACCGGACCGAACAGTAATTATTTAAATTATATATAATTTTTAATACTTTTTATTTTAAATATAAAAACTTAAAAATAAAAACCCTCAAAACTCTGCTTTCTCTCCTCCTTTAGGATTTGTACTCTTGTCAAAATCAAAATCTATGGGAAAAACTCTGAAATCTTTTTTGAAGAGAGCCATATTTCGATATTTGTTTACTTTTATTTTTGTTAGGATTTTCATTGTTTTTGAATATATATATATATAATCTCGCCAATCTCTATGTAAAAATTGGGAATATCATCAACAATAATCTTGAACAATATCTATCAACTAAACAAGACAATAATAGTACATCATTCTACCGATACAAACAATAATGCATTCTGCAAAAAGTACATCTCATTATGTACGTTCAGCTATGCAATATGGTGTATCATTCCACTATGCAATATATGATGCATCTTTCCACCGATGCAATCAACAATAATATGTTCCATAAAGAAAAATTACAAAAGCTAAGACATCACAACATGCATGCAGGCAAAAAATAGAGGACGTCCCATAATATTCCGTTGTCAAAGACACTTCACTGTCAGACAAAAAGGAAATCCATTGTTAGAAAAAGAAGAGTCTCCATTCTCACCGCATTTAAGAGCACCTCCAATATTATAATTAGAAAGTTAATCCTTGAAGATGTCAAAGCCAATTGTAGAGCAAAAGCTTTCTATCGTAAACTTGTATCATTTCCAACTTACATTTCTGAAACCCATCTCATTCCAGAATATGTATTTTAGTTATAACTTATAAGCTTTCATTTGCAAGTGATTTCATTACAAGTATTTCAAGTTAAACCAAATAACTACATTTGTAAGTACTTCCAGAAATTTCTTCCATGCAAGTTTTCAGTTCAGTTACATTTATTTGCAGTTTACATTTTATTTTAAGCTTTACATATTTACTTTAAAGTCAACCTATTTTATATATTTATATTGCACATATATATATATTGATACAAAATAGAAATTTTACTCTAACCTAATCTAAATAAATACATGTATGAAACTTCCTCCTAGATACTTGAATTTTGGCCCTTGCCCCTACAATCCACAAGTACTTATATTTGTGGAGTGATCAATGTGCCAAAATTACGCATTGGTATATTGCAAATATTAGATTTACCGTGAATCTGTGATGAATGGTCTAATTAATTGTCATAAAAGATGTGAACTTTTGCTAAGAATACAATGGTAAAATAGCCTGAAAATTGAACTTGGGCTTTTCTAATCAATTAGGAAAAATTTGCTAAAAGCCTAAAATTGAAAGCCCATTATCACTGCAAGCCCAATTCCGTAATTTGGACCGAACTGACTGGTACCGGGCCGGTCGAGATCGGCGGCCGGTCTGGATTAGCATTCAACTAACTTTTGAAGGCTATCCATAGGAATTTACCCGATGATTGCTTTTTATGTGACTGAGGTTAGATTAATCAAGTGTCAAATAGTCTTGAAAATCTCTTTAGCACTCAAATAAAAAATTATATCCTATCAAAAAAATTATAAAAAATAAAAATAAGAACAACAATAACTTCTCATATATGAGTAATTCTTAGATACTCTCAAACTATAAAAAATAATATTTTCTCTTCTCACATTTATGGTAAGATCCGCTCATTAAATTCATGAAAAAATCTACCATGAATGTGAGAGAATGGAGTACAATTTTTTCATACTCCAAAAATAACTAAGGATTTTTCCTCATATATGCTCTTGTTTATGAGAAAATATATTCTATTTCGAGTGTATACTTCTTCTCACCAACAGCTGAATGGGTCCCACAAGCTGGAAGGGTGAGAAAACACACACCCTGTTTCCTTTCTTTACAGGTTCTAATATTCCAAGAAAACACATTTCTCTAGGCAATGCATCAAACGAACAAACAACACATGAAAAAGCACCCAATCAGTGTAAATCTTGCGTTGTGTATAGTTGTATTAACCTATCAACTATCAAGCATCGAAATCACACCAAATCCCATTTCAACATATTGCCACACACCTTTCTAGAAAGTGGAGAAGGCGGCCACAGACATACGGTAACATTCGTCAAATATGGTTTTAACTTTTGCTTTATTAGTTTTTTTTTTTTTTTTTAAAAGAGAGTTCTAACTTATTATGTCCGCTTTTGTTGATAGTTTATTATTATTAGATAAAGACACCAATTAATTTTTAGTATAGATAGATATTAAATTCTAAATTTCTTATACAACTATTAAAGACTTTACCAGTTAAGCTAACTGAAATCTACTTTACTTTATTAATTCATTATTATTTGATCATAAAATATTTTAAGCATAGACCCCTTTGTTTAAAATTGTGTCACGACACATTGGAAAACCCTATCTTAACGCGTAGAAGCTTTGTAGCCATCTCAACTTGACTAAAATGACTGATTTCTATCATAATTAAACAGTGATTACCTTTCAATCGATCTAGAAAATTCTTAATCCAAAAATATGTTAAACAGTGATTACACAAATAGTGATTACCTTTCAATATAGTACTTGTATTTCACACGTTATATGTTTATATAAGACTCTGTATTGTATAGTATTACGTACAAAATATACATCAATATATAGATTATTATTATATTCTCTATTGTATAACACGTGACTGATTTTATTTTAAATTTTTTTTACTGGATAAAAGAAATATATATATATATATATATATAGTAAGTTGTGTGTATTTTTTTAAGAGTAGATTTTATTAGTAGAATATAAAATAGAATACTTAAAATAAGACAAATAATTTTTATTCGAAACATATTAAATTTATCATCAATTTTACTATAAAAATTAAACTGACATGATAATATGATTGATCTTATATCAATAATATAATGAATATTTATCAAAATAATAATAATAATATAATGAATAAATTTCTTAATTAATAATTTTTAATCGTGTGTTTATAATTCAACTCATCACTATCACTTTATATGGTATATATAATGAAATTTATGGAATTTAACATTGCTCAGAATCTCAGATAACATTTTGTTAAGCTCAGTAATGAATGCATGCAGGGGCATTCTTCAACGCTTCAGCCAATTAGTGGTTACTGGCTAGACAAGTCTGGTGCGACCTACTTCCCAAGAAGAGGAGGAACGTGTTTATAATAATCTATGCCAATTGCTCAACTTCAACTAGCTGATGTAATTTTATTTAATGGTATATGTCAGAGGAGAAGGTATATATATTATATGTATCAGGTTTACAGGTTATATAATCTGAAAATAATTTGATACAGAGATAGAAGCTTCCTGTAACTATTCTTAGGAGACATAAATTGTTATATATTTTTATTCATGTGCTGATTATCAAAAAATATTCATGTGCTGATTTTCAACCTCCATAAGATAGTGTTTGACTTGACTTGAGTGATGTTTATCTTCTGATAAGGAGTGAACTGTTTTTTGTTGTGAACTTGTGCTTCACCTACGGTAGGAGAGGATAAGTTTGTTTCAATATACAAGTATATGGAGCGAGACACTAATGCTTTGTTGAGTCTACAAGTTGTGAGAGGCTCGTTGCATATACTTAATATTGTGATACGCAAGATACGGATAATTCATTTCATAATTAAAATTTTCAAATGACATGGAACTAATAAATACTATATTTATGGATTTGTAACATTACAAATATATTTTGACTATTTATTATAATTGTTCTAATTTGATACGGCTGATCGATCTCTACTGCCTTTTACATTTTATTTTATTTATCATGTGATTAAAAAAAAAAAAAAAACCAACCTAGAAACTTTATTGTCTTTAGACACTTTGCACTGGAGTATTAATAAAATACTAATGATAGCATCATCCATTAGTTGTGACCGATCTCCGAAATTAGGAACAAGATATCTATTTTTCTTCTAAAGAAGAAACATGAAATGATTAACCTCTAAAACTGAATCTTTTAAGATCAATGGTTCAAGACTCAAGAAAGGGTAGCCTTTGTTGAAAAATTGAACTTAAAAAATAAAATGGCAAATTCGTATATGGGAAATATAAGTTTTAAAGCAGAAAATTTAATGAAATGTTCTAAATTCAGCAATCTCCAAATACAATAAAAGTGCCAAGAAACTATAGTTTTAATGACTTTCATTCATACAAGAAAAAAAAGTTATTTAGTTAGCTCAGTTAGTAAAATATTCTCATTAAAAAAATTAGTAAAATCTTTTTTGTTGAATAAGAAATTTGGAATTCAAACCTGGTCTACACAAAAAATAAATTAATGTCTTAACTTGATAATAGAAAACAATCATCATGAAGCGAACAACGTACATTTGAATTATATCGTATTTATTAATATATATATATATATATATATGAAAAAAATAAAATGATTTGACCATTTAAGAAGCAATGGTATGTGTATAACTTACCAATAAAAACTAGAAAATTTAGAAACTCACACTCACTTTTCTCACAAAACTTTAAAATATATATATATATATATATATTGCACAATTTATAAGATTGTATCTAATGCACAAAATTCCCACTTTTATGGAGTATTGAAGAGGTTATGATAAGCAGTCTTAATTACCCCCTACTTGTTTTTAAAGAATTGCATGATTTATCAAAAGTGATAAATTATAATTAGTGTGTAAAAAAATTATGTCAACAATAGACCTATGTTAAAAATGAGAATGCGTGTTTCTAAAATTTCACAATTTTTTTTCACAATCTTCCATTAGATGTTGTATACCTTTTGCTTATATGTCATCATTTGATCCTACAATGTTTAGTGTAGACCATACATGTGTTCCAAAGTGTATATAGACAAATTGGAAAACCTTATCTTAATGAGTAGAAACTCTAAAGCCAGATCAACTTGACTGATATTGATATATACCTACTTTGTTAAACAGTGATACTTTTCTGTTTTGAAAATTCTTAATCCTATTTGTAGCCTACATTGCATTTCCAGGAGCCTTCTTTAGGTTAAGAAAGAATGGTCAACTTTGTTAAGTTGCTTTTTTCTTTTTCTTTTTTTTTATTAACAAAAATGGCCTCAGTCTAACTTCATTAGCACAAAGACCCACACCAATATGCAATATCTGAACTATTAACCAAAAAAAAAAAAGTGTCAGTCTCTTGAAGTGGTGCAGTGGTAGTCTGTTTTATTTATTAATGACAATGCTCAGAAAACATTTTCTTAAGCCTAATCATTAATGAATGCATGCAGCCGAAGGTCCCTTTTTCATGACTTTAACCAACGACCAACTTAGATGGTATAAATACTACAAATTTTATTATATAACTTTTACGAGTTTATGTATCATCAATCACATAAAAATATAAATATATATATATATATTAATTTATTATATGGCTTAAGTGGCACCAATCATATTTTTGATATATCAATTTGAAAGTTTTGTAATAAAATTTATGATAACTTTAGTATTTTCTTTAATTGTTCTTAGTTGATACAATGATCAATATTGTCATTCAAAATTCCCAAGTCCAACCATATATATCTTCTTTGTTATCATGTGATTCATGTGAAGGTTTTTATTTTATTTTATTTATAAAAAAAAAAAAAAAAAAAAAAAAACCTACAAAAATTACTCCTTTATTTTTTAACACAAACAATACTATCTTTAATCACTTTACAATGCACTACTATATGAATCCTAAAAATAGAACGATAAAATCATCCACTAGACGTCACCAACTTTCAAAATTAGGAAAAAATATCTCTTTTATTTTCAAGATCTTTTGAGGTAAGACTCGTGAAGAAGTAACCGCATGTAATGTTATATTAAAAATTGAATATAGAAAAAAAAAATTTAATGTGAAATATTTCAACTTCAAAGTGGAAAATTAATGAAATATTTTAAATACAGCAAATTCAAATATAAAAATAGAAGTGCATCTTCTAACAACACTTGCATGAGGCCCTAAAAATGAGTGTTTATTTGTTTATTTATTTTTGTGTGTGTGGGTTGTTTGATCATTATTCTTTTTTTCCCCCAAAGCTTTCTGAAGTTGGCTAGGGTCCCTGTGGATATAGTTTTTAGCTAGAAGCTTATTTGCTATTAAAAGCTTTTTAATATATAGTTGACTTGGGGGGAAAAAAGGACTTTATTAAAAAAAAGAAGTACATAAAGAAATAAGTTAAAAAAACTATAATAAAAAGTTTTTAATAAACGCATAGCTAGGTACATTTATGTAGTGACTCTATTTATCGAGAAATTATTAGGTCTACCAAAAAGACTGCTGACGTGGTCCTTCCTGACATCTCAACTAATAAAATATTGTTATTTATGCAAATGTGATATTATTTGATAATTTTTATTTTTTATTCTTTATGCTGATTAGGAAGCTCACACATACATTTGCATAGATAGCATCATTTCATTGGTCAGAGAGGACCACAGCAGCCGTCATTTCAGTGTAAATAATAATTTATCCTTAATGTCATTGTTTTTAGGATTTTAGGGAAGAAAAAACACTTGCATTTATGAGATAGAAAATGAGATAAGCATTTAAGATAAGTTTATAATGAGTTGGAAGCATGGCCAATTTTGGATATTTGTCCATATCTTAATGTGTCAGTGCATAATGCACTGGACACAAGCCGTGTCCATTTATAATAATATAGAGTAGTAATTTAAAAGAGAAACTTTAAGGATGCACACTCACCCTTATTCACACGCAATTTCATAACTTGTTGAGTAAATAAGTTATAATTGATGTGTGAAATTTTTTTTATTAAGAAGTGATCTTAAATCATCATAACTTATTAGCATAAAATGTTGTGAAAAAAATAAAAATAAAATAAAACTACTATCAATTTTATTACAAAAACTTACAAACCAAAAATAATAAATAATTTTTTTTAATTAGTAACAATTCAATTTGTAATAATTGTGTAATAAATCTAATATAATAAATAAATGTTTAAATAAATTTTTTTATTGGTAACAAATCAATTTATAATAATTACATAATAAAATAGGTAATATTTATGACATTACTCACACAAATATATGAAAAGGTGTTGTCTTGTAATGAAAAACAAAAAAAGAAAAAAAAAAGAAGAACAAAAGAAGAACAAAAATGGAAATTAAAGGAAATACTCATAGTTTAAAACTTTAAATGCAAGCAGTACCAATAAGACAGTAACATTAATTAACAGACCATCTCATTTCTCTCTCTTTTTCTCTCTCTCTCTCTCTCAAAGACTTTTTGCAGTTAAATTTAAAGGCGCGTTGTGTAGTAGTAGAAATTTCAGAACTCTCAATTTCTTCGTCATCTTCTTTCAGATCTGAGAAACCGATCTCTAGGGTTTCGATTCGCTTCGATTCGATTCGATTCGGAGCTCCAAAAGCTTAGACCAAAAAATGGCGAAGCCGAGGTACTCGCGGCTACCGGGTCGGAAACCGCCGTCGTCGTCGTCGTCGACGATGATGTTCACCATGCTCATCATGTGCACCTTCGTCATTCTCATTCTCCTTGCCCTAGGGATCCTCTCGATTCCAAGCGCTTCCGACGATTCGCCTAAGGCCAACGATCTCAGCTCCATTGTACACAACACCGTCCACGAGTAAGCTTATTTTCTGAATTTTGATTTATTTGGTTGAATTGAATTGGAATGGAATGGCAATTCGGTGATTATTGCGATTTGTTTGTGTCATTTTTCTTAGTGTTGTAGAGGAAGGGAGACCAGAGCAGTGGGTTGAAGTGATCTCTTGGGAGCCTAGAGCTTTTGTTTACCACAATTTCTTGGTGAGCTTTTTATTTTATTTTGTTTTTGGTGTAATTGAATTGTGTGTGAATAAATAAAGATAAGATTAAGCTGTTAATGTTGATTAATTTTGTTTATATTAATGTTGCATTGTTTATCTTGATTATAACAACTAAGATATGCATCTTTCATGTGAATTGAATTTGAATCTCCAAAATGTTCATGTTCATGTAGTGTAATTTCTGTTTGATTGGGGAAATTGATTCAATTATTCTGCGCTCGATGGCGTTATCTGCATTATATATTAAGGAAGAAGAAAAATATTTGCTAGAAATGCGGTAAAAACTGCAACTAAAAAGGTCAAACTTAGCTACAGATCTATAGGTGTTGTATGCTATTTGTTGTATTGACCAATAAGAAATATAAACCGTGTTATCTTCTCTTAATGACAATTAAATTCAACCATATGACCTATTGGCAATACAACCACATGGGTGAATTTAATTGAGGAACCTATTGTATAGAAACTAAGAAACTGAACTATTTGGATGGCTGTCCCACATTGTTTGATGTGGTGCATTTGGCGGGAGAGAAATAACTGGACCTTTGAGGATTCTGAAAAAAAAACAGTTTCATATTTTTATACTTTTCTTCTTTAAGACTCTTTTGGATTGGGTTGCGGTGTTAGGATATCGTTCTTTTATTTTTTTTATTTTTTTTCAGTTCATGATTTAATGTACTCTTGTAATTTTTGCACTTGATTGTACTTTGTCCTTGATGTATACTTCCTGTATACTTAGGTGACACTATATTTTTCATTACTTATCCAAAAGAAGAAAAAAAAAAGAAAAAGAAACTGTACCTAAGTTTTGTGCCCCAACTGAAAATGGGTCTTTAAGACTTCAATCTTTCAGATTTATATGTGAATTATTGGAAGAACATGTGAAATTCAGTACAAGCAAAGGTGAAAGTCACATCCCAATACATCCAGTAAGAAGAAAAACCTATTGCATACATACAAATTTAATGCACAAGAATAGTACTCATTCTACAAGTACACTTGAATTTTTGGGGTCCTTGGGTGTCAACAATTTAGAGAGAAGGGTAGTTCAAGTCATGCAATTTCATGATTTGATTAATATAAAAAATGGAAAACAAGTTATTGTTAGAGTTCGAGCTTATTATGTTGGATGGGGTCATAGGATACTTCTGATATGCATTTTTGTTAGATGAGTTTGATTTTGATTGGGCCTTGATATGTGTGATATAAATTTTGGCAAATGCTGAATATGGTTAACTAATTTGGGCAGACCCAGGAGGAATGTGAATATCTAATCAGTCTTGCGAAGCCTAACATGCAAAAGTCAACAGTTGTGGATAGTGCAACTGGAAAGAGTAAAGATAGCAGGTCTGCAATCCTAATCATTCTTCTCTCATGCCATCTATGCTTAATCTTGAAGATGGAAGTTTTTCTTGACCTAATCTTCATTCCTTTGCCTTTATTATTATTATTTTATTTTTTATTTTAAAATTACCATCATATGTGTAATATTTTGTTTAAATTCAGGGTTCGTACAAGCTCTGGAACATTTCTGGCAAGAGGACGTGATAAGATTATTAGGAACATTGAGAAAAAGATTGCTGATTTCACCTTTTTACCTATGGGTATGTGGTTTGAACCTCCAATGTTTCTTTATGTTTTTGTTGATCAAAATGGAAGTTTCTATTTCATCTTTGTTTAAATTCAGAATGAATTTTTCTTGTCTCACTCTTACTTACCTTCTTTCATTATGGTTTACTGTCAAATCCTCAAATTTTGATTTTTTCTCATGTTTCTCTCTTAGACACACCGTTTTCTCTTGATAGGAAAGAATTTGGGAATAGTTAAATTTTTTTTTTTTTAAAGAATATATATTTCTATTTGAAAACGACAAAAATGGAAATGAATCTTTATCCTCAATATGGTCTATGGAAGAATGAGGGAACAGGTAGGGAAAAAAGTGTGGCTGTTGATTTTTATCAATTATCTGTCTTGTATAATTAAGCTGATCATAAACAGATCACGGGGAAGGAGTTCAAGTGCTCCACTACGAAGTTGGACAAAAATATGAGCCTCACTTTGACTACTTCCTTGATGATTTCAACACTAAAAATGGGGGTCAGCGTATGGCTACAGTTCTTATGTATCTGTAAGTGGCATAAAATTTCTGCCTTGTAAATTTTTGGAGGCCCAAGTATTTTCTTTCAATAAAGTATCTTCTTTCATAATGGTACAGCTCAGATGTTGAAGAAGGTGGTGAGACAGTGTTTCCTTCGGCCAAGGGGAATATTAGCGCGGTGCCTTGGTGGAATGAGCTATCTGATTGTGGAAAAGAAGGACTTTCTGTTAAACCAAAGATGGGTGATGCTTTGCTTTTCTGGAGCATGAAGCCTGATGCTACTCTAGATCCATCAAGTTTGCACGGTTAGTTATCATTGTTAATCATTCGGATGCTGAAGCACCTAGTTCAGTTTTTCACTTTTCAGTCATTTCCAGGCCAATATGCCTTCATATTTTGAAGGAGTGGCATTTCCCTTGTGTGTGTACTACTGCATTTTATGAGGCACATCTTAATTACCATTTTATTAGTTAATTATTCACAATATGCTGAGTCGTCATTCAATTGTAAATGATGAGTTCTATTCTTCTGTTTTGTTCAGGTGGTTGCCCTGTGATCAAGGGGAACAAGTGGTCAGCTACAAAATGGGTGCGTGTAAATGAGTACAAGATTTGAGCTACTGTGTTAAAGGTAATTTTGTATTCCCAGAACAGATAATTAAGAAATATTTAGTATCTCATTTTTAATTAGCAATTTAGTGGTTATTAGAAATAGAAATACATATGAGTTGATACACAAGATGTGTTTATTTACCAACATCAAGATATTGATTGTTGCATACATGTAGAGATATTGACATAAAGTGAAGCTGATACGCTGTTGACAAGCATCTATCAGGATATTCTGTTATCTTGTTTACCTACAATTTACACCATTTTTTTCCTGAAATTAATGTGAAACATAAAACTTGAGAATGATAAGCTGGAGTTATAAATGGTTAAGTCATTTGATAAATTACTAATTGTCCCAAAAGCTGAAGCTATTAGGAAATGATGAATTTATTCATTTAATCTTACACTCTCCCCTTAACGAGTGGGCCTAAACTGTCTTTATTAAGCGAGGCCCAACACATGAGAATTTTTTAAATGGGAGGTAAGGTGGAGACCGGGCTTGAACCCGAGACCTCCTGCTCTAATGCTAAGATAAATAATTGATTTTCCCAAAAGGTTTAAGTTAGGAAATTGTGAATTTAATCATGTAATCTAACATCCTTGATGATGGCTGGTGTTTTACAAATGTAAATTCCACAAACCATTATTTAAAATGAATATCTTGCAAATGACATGCATAGGTTTTAGCTTTTTGGTTGGACTTGAAATTGAGACCAGAAGAATTTTTCAATATTTGATAGAAAAGTTGTGTTTGAATAACTAATAAACTCTAGGTTTTAAGTTTTACTCCTACTGTTATTAGTAAAGCCGCAACTGAAACAACAGGAACAAATATTGATATGGTCTATATGCTCTTCTAAATATTTATATTAAAGCTTGATGATTTTAGAGCATCATGCTAGCTTTCATGGTGATTGATTGTGTGGGCTCTATTTGTAGTTAGTTTATATTTGCATTTCATTTGCTACCAGCCTGGATATGCAGTCAACAATCTAACAATATTTGAACTGGTTTTACTTAACCAAAAAAAGAAAAGAAAAAAAGAACTAGTTTTGTGCACCACAGGCTGCAGAAGATAAATATTTGTCAGCTCTGAATATCTGAACACATGCCAAGATCCTTGTAGCCTGATTGGTTGGCACCTCTTGGTGTTTCAAATGGAAACATCCAAGGTTCAAATCCCCCCCTCCCCCAACTATCCAATTATCAAAAAAAGATTATCTGAACACACAAAATTTTGAGCATGCAATTTGTGTTTGTGAAGCTTGTTCATCTTTTGTAGCTTTAGTTCCTCTACAAGCCCACTATTCGTACACTGAAAGGCCTGATCAGTAGTTTTCCTTCGGCCTTTTTTGAAGCAAATGAAGTATTTTTTATCTGGGGCACTGGAAAATTTTTTGAGCCTTGCATTGCATCTGATTTTATTTTAAAACATTTCTTGTAATTTTGATGCTGGAGACCACTAGATTGATGTCTTGTTTAAATAAAAACAAATAAATAAAGAAAGAAAAGCTAAAAAACCTGGTTATGTAGGTAAGGTCTGGCTGCTTAATGTGAGAAGCTGCAATCTTGATAAATGAATCTATTAGTTGAAAAAACCAAATCCCTTTTTTAATTGATTTCTTATCTTTTACATTTTTTTGTGATATGTTCTTGAATTAGAAATTGCTTGGTTGGTTTAGATTATAATAATATTTATCCTCGATTGAAAACCTGTCAGGTGTCCTTAATGCTTGTTTCTTGGGCAGGTTTAAATGAGTTCTCATCTCATTGTTGTACTTTTATCTCTCAGTCAGAGCTCCAGCGCCATTGGGCCTAAAAGTCTCATATGTAACCTTGTATACCAGCTCGATGCCTTCATGCTATAAATTTGCCATAATTTTGATGTAGTTCCACCTTTTGCTAACTTGCATTTTTTGCTTGTGAGCCCTTTAGATTCTTATGACCACCGATATAATAAAAAATTAAAATGTTTATGGGTGTTTAAATCATCAATAGGTTTAGAACATTTGTTGATAAGAAACGTGCCCTTTGTGAAACAGAATATTACAATCAATGAAGATAATGTGCTTTCTTTTATATTTCTTTGGTACATTTATTTCTGTTTGTGAATATATATATGTATATATATAATGTGTTTTCTTTTTATATTTCTTTGGTACATGTATGTCAGTTTGTTAAGCTGACTGCCCATTTACTATTGGAACTAGAGCCCTATAGGACTACCATGACTTTGTTTCAAAAAAAAAGAAAAAGAAAAAAAGGACTACCATGACTTGACCGGTGCCCAGCAATGATGGTTGCGTGGTAACTGTTTAAAAACGTGTCTAGTGTGTCTTTAGAGGATTGATTTTATAATGGAGATATGCTTTCTAGGTACAATGAGAATGTTTTGAAAGATGATGCTGCATGCATCAATGTCTTTTCAAGGAATATTTATCTTAGGAGATAGAGAGCATATGAAACGCCCCCTCACAACATATGGGTTCCATAGACGTATCGGGTTTACAAAATCAAAATGTGGGGCGATCCATAGATACTTTATCATTTGCAAGGCACTTTATGTCATAAATGAATGAGGTTTGGCAATGAGAAATAATCAAATCAGGTTTGGGTGGCGGTAAAATTCTATACTGCAAGATGCCTCTAATCAATGCAAGCAATGTACTAGGTTGGCCAGCCCGGATTTGATTCACGAAGCTTGATGAGCCTCCTTCCTCATTTTTTTTTTTTTTTGGCCATAATGGAAAATCTTATGTTCGATTCTTATATGATTCTAAGAGCATCCTCAATCGGAAATTCCATCCTATCTTATTTTACTATCTCA
The DNA here is from genome assembly GCA_019022515.1 of Quercus aquifolioides. Classification (NCBI taxonomy): domain Eukaryota; kingdom Viridiplantae; phylum Streptophyta; class Magnoliopsida; order Fagales; family Fagaceae; genus Quercus; species Quercus aquifolioides. The sequence goes on along the minus strand of CM032334.1, from coordinate 56,096,724 downwards.
AAAAGTTATTTTATCAATTATACAATACCATTTTACAGAATACTCAACATCTTAACTTTTATTTTACCATACTACACATTAAAATAATATAAAATAAAATAAAAAGAATATAAAAATATTTCTCACTCTCTGAGAAACTATTTCTCTATTTCTCTTAACTCTCTCTATTTCTCTCTGATCTCAGTCACACCACCCACCTGAATGACCGTATGGGTTCAACTGCACAGAGGACTGATAATATTGCGTTACATCCAGCGTCGGAGAGGATATACATGTCTACAACATCTCAAAGGAATGACAACTTGGCTCCAGCTTCTTAACGGGCTGACTCTGTTTCTCCTGCTGAGAGAATGTACATGTCTCCAATAGTTCAGAGAAACTCTGGTATGCCTCCAAAATCCAAAATTGAAATCCAAAATTCAAAATCAAAACCAAGCCCACGCCGTCACAATCCCTTGCCCTTGCCGCCACTACACCACTTGACCCACGCCCACATCAGTCACAAACCCACCACTGCCAGAAACCCACACAACTTGCCGATCTCCACCGCCAGAAACCACAAAAAATACCCAGAAAATACCTAGAGAAGACAAAGGAGATCTCACGCCGATCTCCACTCGCTGATCACGCTAATCTCGGACCATGCTTCAGCCAACAGTGAGTCAAAGAGTGAGAGGGCAGATGAGAAAACAGAGATGAAGAAAGGAGCCCATCTCAGACTGTGAAAGAGAAGATAGAGGAGAGAGAGAATAAAAGTTATTAAAAAACTGATATAATAGTTAGGATGGCACTATAGCAACATTGTAAATTTTTTTACAATTCTTCCCATTTGGCCTTCTAGCTGCTGAGACAAAATGGTGCTCAATGCTAAATTTTGTGGACATTTGGCATATCCATGTCCCATTGTGAATGCTCTAACTATCAAAATTAGATAGGACTTGCATAGCAATACAAGCTTATAAAAGGTCATTTAATTTGCAGACATATGCTTTTCCTTGAGTTGCTGTGATGATCCCAATTAATTCAAGACACTTAGTAAAGTGGCATTTCGAGCCTTTTTTACCTGTAATCAAACTTCAACAGTAAATAAAATGGGGAGATCATGATGATGAACACTGAATCAAATACTATTGGGAATTTCGTATTGTAAATGATCCATTCATGTCAAACACTAGGATATTTCCACCAGTTCCTTACATTTTATTCATAAAATTAGCTTAGGGTATGCTCCAAATTCGAAACAACGTTCTGTGTGTTTCCCAGCCCATATGGATTATTTGGATGGCCAAAAATTAGAGGCAGGCACAAAGCCATCAACATGGCTTGCTGATTTGCGTGGCTAATTCAATGCTTTGCATTGATCAAGTTTCGGATGACATATTGTAAAATCCCTCCATGATCGAAATATGCCAGTTCCACCTGCACGGAAGTAACCGAAACTTTATGTTATTCAACCCCCCTAAAAAAAACATTATGTTTGAATGGAAAATTTTAAGAAACCAGAACTTTCATCTGTGATAAGACAGATAAAAATGAGAAAAGGCTGGTCTAATCTATTACCTCAGTATCAAATCTTAATGTACACGTGAATGATTTGCCATTGTCGGTCACCACTGTGACGTCTTGACCTGGTCTAATTTCATTCACACTGCTTGGAAGATCAATGGTATATTGTTCCTGGCCAGTCAACCCAAGAGTGTCGGCATCCTCCCCAGCCTTAAAACATAGTGGAATGACACCCATGCCCACCAAATTACTGCGATGAATACGCTCAAAGCTCTTTGCTATCACTGCTTTCACTCCCTGGGGACAATTATCATTTAAAGCCATCATATTAAAGCTGAAACAAACTGAAAAAGTTATTTTCAGCCTGTAAACAAACTGGAAATTGCATGAAATGAAATACTATATAAGGTGTACCAGTAGCATTGGTCCCTTGGCAGCCCAATCACGAGAACTTCCACTCCCATACTCAGCACCAGCCAGAATTATCGTATCATTCCCTTCACTCTTGTACTTCTGTAAATAAAAAGAATTTAAAAAACTGATGCACATGTTTATGAATTCTTATAGGAGTGCTTCATAAAGTAATAAGGAAAAAACTAGGGCAGCAATCAAAAGAATTAAATTAAATCAGTTTCTCGGCAGATTTATAAGACTCAACAGGGTGTTAAAGAGTATCCAGCACATGGACAACCATATAATGAATGAAATTCCTTAATAAACATCACTGGTTAACCTAGGATTCAGTGACAAACCCATGTATCACAACTAAATGACTGATAATCCTACATGAAAATTTAAGTTAGTTTGGATGGCACCAATGTTGGAGCATACATAGGGCAATAATTAATAATTTCAAACATTTCATTACCATCTGTTCCTTTCAATATTTCTGTTCATGAATCACAGGCTAAATATCATTTATTAACAACCATATGTAAAAGGTGAGCTTAGAGGAAATTACCATAGCAGCATCAAACACAGAGAGTTTCTCGCCAGTTGGAATATGAATGGTTTTTGGTCCAACTTCTCCTTTCAATAGTTTGTTGACAATGCGAATATTGGCAAAAGTGCCCCTTGCCATCACCTCATCATTACCACGGCGACTTCCATAAGAGTTGAAATCTCTCCTATCAACCCCGCGTTCCAGAAGGTATCTGGCTGCTGGACTGTCTCTGTGGATGCTACCAGCTGGTGAGATGTGGTCAGTCGTAATGCTATCGCCAAAGTTGAGCAAGCAGTAAGCATTCTTTACTCCATGAGGGCCTGGAGGAGACATACTCATATCTGCAAAGTATGGTGGCTCATGTATGTAAGTTGATTTTGGGTCCCAGGCATAGAGAGTGCCAGAAGGTACTGATAATTGATTCCACATGGGATTTCCCTTTGTGATTGCCTCATATGTAGCTCTAAACATATCAGGTAGCACACTTGATTGTACAGCCTGAAGAAAGGATTTGAAAGAAGAAAAATGAGAATGTTAATGATCTTTAAATCTGGATGTAAAAGTCATACTTAAGCAGGTTGAACAACTCACATTTGCTACTTCTTCATTGGATGGCCAAATGTCCCTGAAAAATATCTTCTTTCCATCTTTCCCCAACCCGATTGGTTCTGTTTCAAAATCAATATCTACCTGCACCATTGTCCCCAAATGAGAGATACTCTGAAGTGCACGTGTTTGCAAAGATACACAAAGATACAAGCAACATACCGTCCCAGCAAGAGCATATGCAACCACAAGTGGAGGAGAACCAAGATAATTAGCCCTTGTTAAAGGATGCACACGACCCTCAAAATTCCTATTTCCAGACAATACAGCTGCCGCTACAATATCTGAAATTATGCACAAGATCAACAACTTCACCTTGAAAAACTCTTATGGATGGCATCCAAACAAGCACTAAGCACAACAAAATATCTACCATTTTCAGTAATTGCTGATGCCACAGCTTCATCAAGATCTCCTGAATTTCCAATGCATGTTGTGCAACCATACCCAACTATATGAAACCCTAGCTGATTTAAATACTTCTGCAAGTCACTGCAGACACAATATGACTCAGGAATTATGCGTGAGCGTATTCTGAAAATGGAATTTTAAATCACCTAAACAGTACCTCTTTAGCAAGTATTTGGTTACAACACCAGAACCTGGAGCAAGACTTGTCTTAATCCATGGCTTCACCTGATAAAAGATATATCACCATATGTAAGTGCAAAACAATTGATATAAAATGCACACTCAAATACTCATTGCTTTGCCTTCAACAATTTCTTTTGATTTGCTTGTAATTGTTTCTAGTACCTTTTGTTCATTATCGTGAACATGAAGTACTTTTATTACTTATAAAACTTCTATAAATTATCAAAAAAGGAAAAAAAAATCTTAAATGCAAAACTTCATGTGATTGAACAACAAAGCAGACAAAACAAATATCCAACCAACATCATCAGTCACATGGTATTCCAAATAGACATATGGAGTCTTTTAGCATATCTCATGCTATCCCACACTGAGTGCTTGCTAATGCAGTTCACCTAACACAAAATTTATTAACTGAGTATCTCTTCAGACAGATCTTCTTATTGAATCTTGCATACTTTCTTTTCTTATTACCCATAAGGACAACTAGTGTAGGGGAACATGAAGAGGCACACAAAGGTAGAGACATCTAACCTCCAATCCAAGTTCACAGGCTTTCTTCGCAACCAGTGCAGCTCCAAGCATTACACTAGGATTGGAAGTATTTGTGCAACTAGTGATAGCAGCAATAACAACATCCCCATGCCTAAGCTGTGCTGGGGTCCCATGAAATGTGAACTCTGCAACTTTCTTTTGAGATTCCTTCGGTACAGCAAAACCCTGTCATATATCATGCAAGAAAAGTAAGCACAAAGAGAAGAGGGAGGCAGTGGTAACTGTTATATTAATTGACAGCAGTCATTAAGTAACAGTCCCATGGTAACACACTATGTGCATGTATAAATACCCAATTCACCAGACAGAAAATAATAAAGGAAACATGCAGATGCTAGCACAAAGCCAAAAGTACAAGAAGGAAAGAAATCATTGACAACAAAGTAATGGATTGTCCCCAGAAATTGAAAAACAGATATGAATCACATTATTAGGGGAAGGTGAATGGATCAAGCTCTGATGCTTCTCCCTTATAGCTTCATAATTTTCCACTTCTTCTGCAGCAAGTCTAAAAATAAAAAAACATTGCTAACCATTTTTAGGTAAAACTGAGAATTCCATGTGGACTGGGCCTAATATGGAAGTGACATCCTGGAACCACCCCATTAGTAGATTGTTATTATTATAAATATACTGATTATATTCATCTTTGTGTTACTATTGGACTGAGACATTTATGATCTTTCTCAAGTATTTGTTTTATATACTTCCTATCCTTAACATAATCTTAGAAAAGAGGATACATTTACTTATGTTCTTTTCAATTTTGAAGCTATGGACATAATATAGTATTTCTTATCACTCAATGTAGAATGATATTTTTCTCCAATATTTATAGTTTTTTTTTTCTCATGCAATGTTTGGCAGTGGCAGAACAAAATTCTGGAATACACTTGAGTAGTCCCACACAACTACGCACTTGGCAGCTTAATGACCCTGACAATTAACCACAATTTTCTAAAAGTTTGAAATAGGTCCTACCTTGAAACCAACTCTATTATCTAAGCATCCTTGCCAGTCCGCTTTCATTTCTTTTAGAGGAACTCGATCATGCGGCCTGCAAAGAATCTGATTTTGAGTGGCAAATCATGGAAGATTGAAAATGGTACAGTTCATATTAAGCGTGCGACTGGAAGTTAAAAATTATATTGTAAAATGTACCTCTTTGGACCAGATATACAAGGTTCAACATCTTCAAGATTAAGCACTAGATAAGAGGAGTAAACTCTCTCAACTTGGGGCTGAGTTCAGGCAGCAGATTTATAGTCAGAACCCATGTTATTGTATACACTACAGGAATGTTGTGTCTAACATAAGTTGTATGCATACCTCGCTATAGTCCACAAACATCTTATTAGCCCGTAAATAGGATTCAATCGTAGCAATCTGCATGAGAATTTACAAGTTAATTTATGTCGAAAAGGAAATAACAATAAAATGATTCAATAATGTCTTACAGTGTCATCACTTCTGCCAGTCAATTTCAGATATTGCAGAGTAACATGATCCACAGGAAAGAAGCCCATGGTTGCACCATACTCGGGAGACATATTGGCAATAGTGGCACGGTCTGCTAGTGACAATTCACTCATGCCTTGCCCTGCATAAGAGAGTAAAGGCCAACATCTGCTGTTAGATAGATTGGCAAAACAGACAATAATGACCACCAAAATTGCTAAAATAGAACTTGAACATAATTAATTTAATGGGTTTACCATAGAACTCCACAAACTTGCCAACAACTCCATGCTTCCTAAGCATTTGAGTTACTGTCAAAACCAAGTCGGTTGCCGTCACACCTTCTCTCAGTTTTCCTAATAATTTAAACCCCACCACACCAGGCAGGACCATGCTCATGGGCTGCATAAAAATGAAAACTATAAAAATAAATATTTGCTCTGAAGAAAGAAATGCAATTAGACAAAACTCGAGGAGCATTTGCAAATATATGTGTTTGTGTTCATGAATTATTTCAATATAGGCAACGAAAGAGTTGATATCTACAAGAATATTGCAGAAAGTAACAAATTTGTGTTATTTAAACATTCAAACAAAGAAACATTCCATTTTCCAGCTCCAATAATGAGATACAGTCATACAGAATTACTTGTCAAACTCTTTTTTACCTGGCCAAGCATAGTAGCTTCTGCTTCTATCCCGCCAACTCCCCATCCAGCAACACCCAATCCATCTATCATAGTTGTGTGTGAATCTGTTCCAACAACACTATCAGGGTAAAGCATGCCATCCGTGTTGAAGACGACTCTGCCAAGGTATTCAAGATTGACCTGTAATCAACATCACAAACCTCAAATTTACTGCAAGATTACAGGAATTGCTGAAAGATACCAGAAATTGATCTTCACAAACCTAACAGACCACAGATCATAACAAGATGCATCTATAGCAAAGCAGTACCAAGTGCACTCCTCAAATGATGCAATTACCTGGTGAACTATCCCTGATCCAGGAGGAACAACGAGCATGTTATGAAATGCATTTGAACCCCATTTGAGAAAACCAAATCTCTCATTGTTTCGCTGGAATTCAAATTCCATATTTTTTTGCACCGCATTTTCTGATTTCGCCACATCAACCTGAACCGAGTGATCAATGACAAGATCTACAGGAACCTGCATTTACAAAATGTTTATATTACCATCTCTAAAACATGTTCACCACTACACCAAATCAATCTATATAGCCTTGTATTGATTGGCACTTTCCCATAAACACGAAACCAAAGGAAAAAATAAATAAAACGGAAGCTTTAAACAAATAGAGAACTAGATATGCCAATCTGAGTCAATCCATGGGTAACTCACCAAAGGGTTAATTTTATTAGAATCACCACCAAGCCTGTTCATAGCATCTCGCATGCAAGCAAGATCAACAACAGCAGGTACCCCAGTGAAATCCTGAGCACAAGATATACATCACAATGATGTCAACCTTTCATAGACAACATTCCCCAAAATCTCATAGAACAAGATCAAATCACTACTCATAGATTACCTGCAAAAGCACTCTAGCAGGCTTGAATGGGATTTCAACCTGTTTGGGAGCAGAGTTCTCCCAATCAATAATCTTCTCAACATCCTTACTCTTAACCTGAAACTCATCGCAATTGCGAATTGCCGATTCGAGAAGTATCTTAATAGAGTAAGGAAGTTTATCTGCAACACAAACATCAATCGAATCATCAAAAGTCTAAAAATCTACACCAAACAGGCAACACCATTCCACGGAAAAAATAAATCAATTAAAAGTTCTAATTAAAAATCACTTAACTCCAATTACAATAAATATCAGTTTAACTAGGCATTAATATCAAATTTTTTGGGGTCGGCTAATGCCGTTTACAATAAATATTAGTATAATTACAAAATAGTTCTTAACATTTCCATCTAAACTCTCATATTGATCACAACATTTTGAGCAGGATTATTATATCATTACTAAAAGAGAGATGCTACGTCTACAACATTTTTACAATAAATCATAGGTGGTTAGTTGTTATTAGTTCAAATTTGAATCTAACACTAAGATGACTTTTTTGCCCCAACAATAACAACTAGTAACAACCTGCCACTTAGAATTTGTTATAAAAATGTTGTAAAATCCAATACATTCATATTGTAATATGTATATATTTATATGTATATTAATGTAATCATTTGTAATTGATCTACCATACCTAACGTATTAATTAATTAACCTAACGTAAAGAAATTTAAATTAAATCATTACTGAGAGCTACGAAAACAAAAACAAAAGGCTACTACTACCAGTCCAACGGATCAATTAGCCTGAGAGTACCATAAACCATAAGATCTTACATTGATTTTCCTAGCAATTCTCTCAGTAACCAAACGGAAATACTACTAACCGATCCTCGGATCATTGAGAGCTGTCAAGCTGTAGTACTTGCCGAATTCACCACCGCCTGGCTTCTCTAGCGTCTTCAATATGCTCTTGAATGGATTCTCACTAGCTGCGATCATCACCATCACCATCATCATCATCAACAACCAAGCAAATCAAACTCGCAAATCAAAACCACATCAGATTCAAAAACAAAAACGAACAAAAAATCCGAAAGAAACTTCTGCGATTCAAAATGAAATTAATCCGAACCTTTTCCATTACATATAAATCAAAAAAATCCGAAAGAAACTTTTGCGATTCGAAATGAAAATCAAATACAAATTGAAAACCATTAGATTTAAACCTAACAATAAGAATAAGAATAAAAGAAAAAGATCGAAGTGAAGGAAACGAAAAGATTACCCATGGTGACGATCGGAGCTTCGAGTTTCACTCAGAGAGAGAGATCTAGAGAGAGAAGGTTCTAGAGAGAGAGAGTAGAGCTTGACGTTGAGACGGTTTTGTTTGTCTTAATATATATATATATATATATATATAGTGATTTGTGAGTGTGTTAGAAATCTGAACTCTGAAATGTCGTTGTTATTTGCTCAGAGAGTGTGAGATAAGGGTGAGGCTATGCTGAAATAATGTTGTTTGTTGTTGTTGTTGTTGAAGGGAAAAAATGTTAGGGTGAGGTGAGTATCTTTTTGGGTTCATGAGATTTTGCCTTTTTCCTTTTGGACCTTTCGCATATTCCTTCCTTCACTTCACGTTTTGACACCCTACCTACCACTGATTACACTCGTCTCGTACACTTTTTTTTAGCTGCATATTCTTTTAGCGCCATGTGACCCTTTTCAATCTCCAAATCATACTATATACACTGTATGTTTGTATTTTTTATTATATTTTTATAATTATAATGTATAAAATATATGTTAAATGTTTTTTTTTTTTATATACTATACTTATATAAAAACATTTTGACAATTAAGCTTGGGGTTAAAGTCTTTGATGGTGGGACTCAGTTAGTTCAACTGATAAAATTTTTTATGGTTGAATAAGAAATTTGAGGTTCAATTTCTGCCACCACCGAAAACTAGTTGGTATCTTAATTTGATGATAAAGATGTATCATCAAGAGTGGACGCCAAATTAAAACTAACTCAAAAAAAAAAAAAAAAAAAAAAAACAAAAACAAAACCTTGGGATTAGTTGGATTTGTGTTAAGCTGGATGTAGAGCTCAGGGTTCATGCTATTTTTAACTTGACAATCACATCTTCATGGAAACCAACTAATTTGTTAATTTATTGGCCAAATTTGGTGCCTCTTAACGTACTGAATCTACCGATCATGTTATTTTTGCTAACCTACCATTTGTGGTATGGAGAATTTATTGGCTTTGGATAAGTTTGAGTTCTTTTGTAACAAAATAATTAGTATGTAATGAAGTCGTTTTATATAAAAAATAAAAATGAATAAGAACCTAAATGCTTTTCAAAGTCGCCAAAAATAATCAATATTTTTAATTTATTTATGTATTTTCATAATTTTATTATGAGATTGAATTTTCTTGATAGTTTTTATAATTAAATGAGTAGATATTGTTGTCATATATAATATATATTTATGTATTCATATTAGATTTTGTTCAAGCTCATAGCACATCATCTCATTTTTTAGCTCATGATCCAAACTCATAAGTCTCCTTGGGGGAATTTTGGGAGTCATGGCTTGAAGGGCCAAGAAGTATGTTCAGTAAAACTCCAGCGGTTCAAAGTTGATAAAGGAAAGCATGTTGCTTGGCATGTCTTCCCTAATTCCCTGAACTCTAACGGGTCAGTGTGCAATAGGTAACATTTGGTAAGTCTCTCATATCGCATAACACTTAAAATGATAAAACTCTCCATGCTCTTTACATAAAAATTAATGTTCACCATATAATATAAATTTAAAATTGTGATTATAGTATTTCATATAAATTATATTATTATCATCTAAATCAATTCCAAGCATATGACTAAATATATATTAATATCTTATATCTAGCATTAAAATGCTCTCCTTACTCTCCAAGATTTGGTTAAAATACAAAAAGACTATAATTATATCTCTAAAACTTCATCAAATATCAACCAACTAGTCTATTACTTACCAAAATTATATATGGACTAAGCATATAATTTTCCAAAAGAAAAAACTTAGCTGAAAATACCAATAGCAGCTCCAACAGAAGCAGAAACAGCTTCTGCAAAGCTGCAACAGCTCCAGCATATTCTGCAGTGGCTCCAACTGTGATGCCAGAAATAGAGGTAAGGATCTCATAAAGATTATCTTACATTTTTTAGCCAAACCATGAATTTAATGCCAAATATTTTCCCTTCAAGCAAAAGATGTTATTCAGATGACATCATTTGACAGCTAACAGCTGTAGCAGCTGTGACAGCACCATTAACTCTCTAACTTTCTTCTTTTGGCTAAAAAACAAAATCTCACTAATGAAACCACTTACTTTGTCAAAGACTTTTCCTTATTTGCTTAATTTTCCTTCAACTAATTCTAACCTAGTTACATACTTGGCTCTATATAAAGAGGACCAAGTTACACACTAAAGGGGGGGATCCATCCCTCTCTCATCTTCAATATTCTGATACTCCATTCATTTTGCTGCCATATCTCTAAAAGATCTCTATATCTTTCTTCATCCCTCTTACAAAATCTCTCTTCATAGATAACAACACAACACACATATTACAACACACCATTATTCATTACCCATTTCTACCACACTCCATTATTCTGAAACATCACCATTTTGCTGCTCATAGACACATTTCCATCTCTTTCTCTATTTCTCTTACAATACCTCTATTCTTAGAAAGCAACATAACCAATGTCATAATACAAAAACAACTCCAACAGCAGCTTTTACTCTATTTAACCTTCATATTATCTATCTAATACTTCCATTTATTTTACAAACACATTCCTCACAAAATACCCATACATACTTCTCATATATTTTTAAACTCCATGTCTCACAAAGTATAATATACAAGATCCATGTCCAACAAAGTATCTACATATAATTTCTATACATATTACAAACATCATTAATCACAAAATATATATATATATATATATATATATATATATTTTTCTTACCATATCCACACATCTTAAAACATATCAAACACTCTTCTAATAATTTATTGCTAAAAGCCCTTTCTCATGGAAGACACACACACACATATATATATATATATATATATAATGCTAAAAGCCCTTCTTATGAAAGACAAAAATTTATAATACTAAAAGTCATTCTCATGGAAGGCAGCATCACTCACATTTGACTAAAAAACCAAAAGAGCATTACATGGAGAAAGTCATTTAAGTGCATGATGAAAGTGGATAAACTTAACCAACCTATGCACACGGCTGGACATATTCTCTCTCCCTACAGTTGCACCCATTTTTCCCCTTCAATAATTAAGTCACCATCAAAGGACTCAGAATATCATATTGTACCGTTGGACTCATTTTATCACGCTGCTGAAATGTCATAAGTCCGCTGCTGAAATGTCATAAATCCACTACTGTTCTTCGTCTGGAACTACAAACTGTGAAGATAAGTCAATCTTTCTCTATTTTCAAGATTACATTATTAAGTACATGTTAATTCATCATTATTTTACTGCTTGATGCAAGTTATTTTAATATCATCTCACTATTTAATAAATATGATTTCACTAATACTTCATTAATGAACATACATATTAATAAATTGATCTACCACCATCGCACATATATTATTTGGACATGAACCACCATTGGACACATATTTTTGGAAATGAACTACCATTGCCGGAAATACCTTATTATGTTGAACATGAACCATGAATCGCAACTAGACATGGACTATTGGACTCATTCCATTGTTGGACATTTGGCACCTAATTAATTATTTTCTAACATTTGACATCACTTAATATACATAATAATAACGTACCAACTCACCATTTAATCAAAACTATCATGCTAAGCATATCATTTATTTATTTCAACAATTATCATGATTCTAAGACTTTGGGCTTCATCTATTTTGTAGGCTTAAAAATACACCGGAAGCCATTGGTCTATGCGGCCCGATGTCGAGTTCTGGGTTAAACTCCCTAAAACAAATCCAGGCTTAGCAAAGTCACAGTTCTAGCAGGAGACACGTGGTTACCCGCAAAAAAACTGCCCCTGACAAATTTCATATAAATTAAAGTAAAATTATTTTAAATTATAATTGTGGGGCCTGTTATGCCAGGAGGTCTTGATAAGTTCGTAAGAATTGGGCCTACGGCCCAGTGGCCCAGTCCAAGGGCTCTCACTTGTCCGAGGATGGTTAAAAAGAGATATTGTGGAACCGGTATAGGAAAAAGGGAGAGAAGTCATATATAGTAGCTTAAAACGCGTCCGAGGATAAGAATCACCTCGGATATCATGGTCCGAGGTGGATGTAACTATCTTACTATTCAGAGTACTTCACAAAGTTGTATAAGAACTGGAAAGTGAATATGGAACAAAGGAGGAACCGGGGAAGATAACAAATATCTTCTAAAGCTGCTACCTCTACATTAAATGCTTTCCAGCTAACTCCCTGGCCGCATTAATGTGGAGGTGATACCTGAACAGTAACCAAGCAGCTTTATGGTTACTGAGCAAAAGTTCCGAGAGGTGCTTGATGGGACAGAAAGGAGTTCCCAGGATAGAAACTACACGTGTACGGTGAAATTGGGGGAAGGAACGCAGTATATAACATGGGAGTAGGTGACATTAGAGAGGACTTTTGGAAAAAAAAAAAAAAAAGAACAATAGAACTCAAAAAGATACCCCCTGAAACCTAGCCGAGGAGAGTTTTTATCAGACAGTTAGCTTGAAGTGTCTTTTACTGCACTATAACCATGACCTTTTCTATCAAGTAGAACTAGTTCTTGTACCCACGCTCTAAAAATTTATTGTTTGGGCTTGTTGGGCTAGAAACCCATCCCTATTCTGGGTCCAATCCAATTTGAGTCCCTACAATTGGCGCCGTCTGTGGGAAGAACTTGATCTATTCACAAGGAAAGGCAAGTGCAGTGTTTGTGATGGAAGGGGGAGCACCGCAGCAACCAGTGACTGGCCCACAGCAGGTGGATGCTAATCCACACCAAGTAGAGTTTAGGGGCTCTCAGCATAGTAATCTGTTGGTAGTCCTAAATAGGGAGGATCATGAGGGAAGTACACGAACAACCCACACAGATAGAAGTCACTCTCGGGGGAAAGACCATGTTTCCCACGTAAAGAATGAAGGGGACATGCAGCGAGAGATTAACAAGTTGAAGAGGGAATTGCGACATGAGCGACGAAGGCGTATGGCTCGTAACTCCGAACAATCCTCTGAGGAGTCAGATGACACCAGTTACAGACAGAGGTCAAGAACTCCACCCAGTGAGTCTTTTTCGTATGATGAGGAGTACCACCGTGAGCGAAAGCACAAGAGTCCACCTCGTTAGGGCTTGGGAAATGACGCTCTGAACAAAGCATTGAGTCAAGTTTCCAAATCGCCCTTCACGAGACGCATTGAGGATGCGAATCTTCCTCGGCGGTTCCATCAGCCAGTGTTCACCATTTATAACGGTAGAACAGACCCAGTGGAACATGTTAGCCACTACAGTCAAAGAATGGCCATTCATGCTAGGGATGAGGCCTTAATGTGCAAAGTTTTCTCATCTAGCCTGGGCCCAGTGGCGATGAGATGGTTCAACGGCTTAAGAACTAATACTATTGACTCTTTTGAGAAGCTCACCCAGGCTTTTGGTGCCCGTTTTATCACCTGCAGGAGGGTTGTTCAACCCTTGGGATCGTTATTATCCATGTCTATGCGGGAGGGGGAAACCCTGAAGGCCTATTCTGATAGATATTGGGAAATATTCAACGAAGTAGACGGAGCTCATGATGACGTGGCCATTAATACCTTTAAGGAAGGCCTTTCAACCGAGCATGGCCTGAGGAAATCTCTGACTGGTAAACCTGTTACTAGCGTGCGTCAGCTTATGGATCGGATAGACAAGTATAGAAGAGTAGAGGAGGATCAGATACAAGGTAGAGGAAAGTCTAAGGCAGTCCCTCAGGAGATGAGGGATTTCAGGTTGGACCGGTACAATAACAATCGACCTCGGAGGGACTTTGGGGGGCAATCAGGATTTGCCAACTCCCAGGCGGTTAATGCCGTGTTCTGAGAACCAGTGCAACGGGTTCTGGAGAAAATAAAAGATGAGCCATTCTTTAGATGGCCCAATAGGATGGCAGGGGATCCTGCGAAGCGTAATCGAAACCTTTACTGCCAATACCACCAAGATCATGGACATACTACTGAAGATTGCAAAAACTTGTGGGACCATTTGGAACAGCTGGTCCAAGAAGGGAAGTTGACCTAGCTTCTACACCATTCCAGCGGCCGAGGAGGCCAGGCAGGTTCAACATTTCGGGGGAATGCTTCTTTAGGACCCCCTTTAGGCATGATAAACGTTATATTTGCTGCCCCAGGGAGAACTGGGTCTTGCCCTTCTAGGGTAATGTCTGTGTCTCAGTGCTTGGATGAGGGCTCCAGTTCAAGGCCGAAAAGAGCCAGACTGGGCACCTCACTGGTGTTAGGCTTTTCAGAGGAAGATAAGAGAGGAACTATACAACCACATGATGATGCTTTGGTGGTTACGATTAGGATTGGAGGGTATGACGTGAGAAGGGTGATGGTTGATGAGGGGAGTGCAGCCGAGGTAATGTATCTTGACATATTTAGAGGGCTGAATTTGAAACCCAAGGATCTGACAGCCTACAGCTTCCCACTGGTGGGTTTCGAGGGCAGATCGGTCGTTCCGGTGGGGATGATTATATTACCTATGCAGACTGGTTCAGATGTGGTGGAGGTGGATTTTATTGTGGTGGACGCTTTTTCTCCGTATACGGCTATTTTGGGTAGACCCTGGTTGCATACTTTGGGGGCCGTTTCTTCCACTCTTCATCAGAAGGTGAAGTATCCCTCAGGAGGCCAGGTCTCAGAAATTTTGAGAAATCAAACCATGGCTAGGTAGTGCTTGATAATAGCCATTCAACATCGGCCAGAGACAGATACTTCGGCCACAGCCGAGGATGACTTATAGCAATCAAAGACTCAGGGAACCCACTTCAGCACGTCCGCCGGGGAAACGGAGTGTGAGAATTTGGAGAGGGTGAGTGTTGGTGATGATCCAGAAAAGTACTTTCAGGTTGGAGCACAGTTACCTTTGTTAGAGAAGGAGCAGTTGGTTGAGGTCCTCAGGAGAAACGTTGATGTGTTCGCATGGAATGCCTACGAAGCCCCAGGGGTGGATCCGGAGTTCATTTGTCATCATTTGAACGTCAATCCTTCTGTTATTCCAAAGAAACAGCCACCTCGGCGTCCGTCCAGGGTACATGCCGAGGCTATCAAAGACGAGGTGACCAAGCTCAAGCAAGCAGGGGTTATCAAGGAGGTGTTTTACCCTCAGTGGTTGGCCAATACAGTCGTGGTGAAAAAGAAAAATGAAAAATGGCGCGTATGTGTTGATTTCACGGATCTTAATAGAGCTTGTCCAAAAGACCCTTTTCCTATGCCCCGTATAGATCAGCTGGTGGATGCAACAGTGGGCCATCCTCGGATGAGCTTCCTAGATGCCTTTCAAGGCTATCATCAGATCCCACTGGCATTGGATGACCAGGAAAAGACCGTTTTTCTTACTCCTACTGGAAATTATCACTACAAGGTAATGCCCTTTGGCTTGAAGAACGCGGGGTCTACTTACCAGCGGATGATGACGAAGATGTTTGAGCCATAGCTGGGCAGGAGCATTGAGATCTATATTGACGATATGGTTATGAAGAGCAAGGTAGTGGCCGAGCATGTGACAGACCTCACCAACACTTTTGAGATTTTAAGGAAACATAAATTGCGACTGAACGCATCCAAGTGCTCATTCGGGGTAAGCCCAGGGAAGTTTTTGGGCTACATGGTGACTCATCGAGGGATTAAGGTGAACCCTGATCAAATTAGAGCCATAAGCAGTTTGCAACCACCTCGGAATCCCAAGGAGGTCCAGAGGTTGACTGGGATGACCGCTGCTTTGAACAAATTCATATCCCGGTCGGCGGACAGGTGCAGACCTTTTTTCCTGCTACTCCACAAGTGGAAATGATTTGAATGGACAGAGGAGTACGCCCTGGCATTCCAGCAGCTTAAAGAGTATCTATCTCGACCACCCATTATGTCTAGTCCTGAGGTGGATGAGGTCCTTTTTTCCTACTTGGCGATAGCCACTTACGCGATTAGTTTTGTTCTGATACGAGTAGATAATGGTGTACAACGGCCAGTTTATTATGTGAGCAAGTCGCTTCATGAGGCTTAAGTACGTTATCTGCCGTTGGAAAAGGCCATATTGGCAGTGGTGCACGCTACAAGGAAACTCCCCCATTATTTCCAAGCACATACTGTGGTCGTCCTAACTCAATATCCGCTTAAGGCAGTACTTCGGAGTGCAGACTACACTGGTAGGATTGCCAAGTGGGGCACGATTTTAAGGGCTTTTGATATTAAGTACATGCCCCGTACCTCTGTGAAGGGCCAGGTTCTCGCCGACCTGGTGGCTGAATTTGCTGAAGGCCCTGAAGAAATAGAGACAAGCCCGTGTGGCATGGATGAAAAATCAATTGGCCTCATCTCCGCGCAACATGCCTTACCCTGGAAAGTGTATGTGGATGGAGCAGCAAATCAGTGGGGGTCAGGAGTGGGGCTGGTCCTGATATCTCCTGAACAGGTCATTATCGAGAAGTCTTTAAGGTTGGGGTTCTCAGCCACTAATAATGAGGCAGAGTATGAAGCTCTGTTAATGGGGATGGCGATGGTGAAGAAACTGGGTAGAAAAAAACTGGAGATGTTTTCGGATTCTCGGCTGGTCGTGGGCCAGGTTAGAGGAGAATTGGAAGCTCGGGACACCAAGATGCAGGAGTACTTGGGCCAGGTTAGGCGTCTGCAAGTAAATTTTGAATCTTTTGAAGTAACCCATGTCCCTAGGAGCGAAAATTCCCACGCAGATTCTTTGGCTACCTTTGCTACCTCCTCGGCACAAAACTTACCCTGGATGATAATGGTTGAAGACTTAAACACGCCCACCCCAATAACGGGGAACTCGCTTCAGGTCAATCAAATCAGGTCGGCGCTTAGCTGGACGGATCCTATAATGTTATTCCTTGAGAAAGATATACTGCCCGAGCACAAGTCAGAGGCAGAGAAGATACGGAGAAAAGCTCCTCGGTTTTGGCTGTCTGAGGACAAAAAGTTGTACAAACGCTCTTATTCTGTGCCATATCTGCTCTGTGTACATCCCGAAGCATCGGAGGCACTTCTGGAAGAGCTACATGAAGGGATCTGTGGTAGTCACACTGGAGGAAGATCTTTATCTCACCGGGCAATTACTCAGGAGTATTGGTGGCCAGGCATGCAAAAAGAAGCGCAGGAGTATGTGAAGAAGTGTGATCAGTGCCAGAGGTTCGCACCAAACATCCATCAGCCGAAGGGAGTTCTCAATCCTCTTTCTAGCCCTTGGCCTTTTGCTCAATGGGGTTTAGACATTGTTGGCCCTTTCCCTAAGGCAGTAGGAAATAAAAAATATTTACTAGTTGGCACAGACTATTTTACGAAGTGGGTAGAAGCTGAGCCTCTGGCCAATATCAGGGATGTGGATGCCAAGAGGTTTATTTGGAAAAATATTGTTACTCGGTTCGGGGTTCCCCAAGCTCTCATCTCGGATAATGGTCTTCAGTTTGACAGCAAGGCTTTCAGAAAGTATTGTTCCGATTTGGGGATAAATAATAGATATTCCACTCCTGCCTATCTGTAAGGAAATGGACAGGCCGAGGTTGTCAACAAAGTCATAGTAGGTGGGCTTAAGAAAAGGCTGGATGATGCAAAAGGAAGATGGGTGGAGGAGTTGCCGCATGTCTTATGGACGTATCGAACTACACCTCGGCGGTCAACGGGAGAAACCCCATTCTCAATGACGTATGGGGCTGAGGCTGTGATTCCTCTCGAAACGGGTTTTCCAACGCTAAGGACCAGCTCATTCACCTCGGATGGAAATGATGAACTATTGAAGAAGAATCTGGACTTGATAGACGAACGACGAGAAAATGCGATGGTTCAATTGGCCTACTATCAGCAAAAGCTAAAGCAAGGTTATGATGCGAATGTCAGGTTGAGACCGTTAGCTCCAGGAGATTTGGTGTTGAGGAAAGTCTTGGGAACTACCAGAAATCCAAACTGGGGAAAGTTGGGGTCTAATTGGGAAGAGCCATATCGTATCACATCTGTAGCAGGGATAGGTGCTTATTACTTAGAAGATTTAGATGAAAAAACTGTACTCCATCCCTCGAATGTAAGCAACCTAAAGAGGTATTATTATTAACAAGTTCTGTTTTACTTCCTTTTATAATTTATCTTATTTCTGCAATGTATGCTTCTAAATCTATTGAAGTATTAAACAGAAACTAAGTCATGTCAGGTCTTCGGACCACAACTTAGTGGAAATTAATACACTTAAATCTATTGAAGTATTAAACAGAAATTAAGTCATGTCAGGTCCTCGGACCACAACTTAGTGGAAATTAATACACTTAAATCTATTGAAGTATTAAACAGAAACTAAGTCATGTCAGGTCCTCGGACCACAACTTAGTGGAAATTAATACACTTAAATCTATTGAAGTATTAAACAGAAACTAAGTTATGTCAGGTTCTCGGACCACAGCTTAGTGGAAATTAATACACTGTAACTTTAATTGAAGTAGCACACAGAGGCTGAAGCACAACAAATTGTTTAGACAACAAACTTAGTTAGAATCAATACTTCTCAAATGGGGTCCGTGCAAATAAAATTGTATATCAAGGCAAATTCCATGAGCATCACTTAAAGCATTTCAAGGTGTTCAATACCTCTCTGGGTGAAACATTAGGATGCTATCTTAAATATGGATATTTCTTAATGAATTTAAAGCAAGCCTTTCGGGCTGTGAAGTTCATTATTACGATCTGCTTTGGCTCTTAAGTAGTACACATAAAGTTAAGTTTTCCCTTATAGTATCAAATTTCATTCTTCTATAGTCTGAGATCATGTAAAAATAAAGAACATTCGCACAAGAAATTATACAAGTGATGGACAAAACTACAATATCTTATGAAAATTTGGAAAGGGAAGTACACATTACAATTAGATATGTCCTCAAAAAGCTTTAAAAAGAAAAAATGAAATAAAAGGGAAAATAAAGGGAATTTAACTACATTAACTATCTGTTTAATTTTATCTGGAGCTTGGTCTGAGGGGCTTTGCCAGTTGCCTTAGGAGGAACATCTTTCTCCTTTGCCTTTGGATCTTCTCCAACAGGTAAGGTGGTTGAGGCTAAGGCTTGTTCAAAGCTTTGAGAAGCTGCTCCATCCTTAGGCCCTTCTGCTCCTTTGTCCGAGGATATGTCCTTCGCACCTTCAATCACTTCAGGTTGCTCCTGCTGATTGAGAAGGGGGGGAGCCTGAGTTTGAGCTTCCTTGGCTGATTCAACAGCTGTAGAGGATGCCTCTTCTTGTTGAGTGGAAGGACCTCGAGCTCGTATAGCCGGAGGAAAGTAGACATTTTCTGGCTTTCTCAACTCGGAAGAAGGGTAAACTCTAGCCCGATTGAGAGCTTCCGTCCAAGTTTGGGCGCAGTATGCTCGGCACACAACTGGCACCTCAGCCCCGAATTTGTCCTCCGTTTCTGCCACACCGACGTCATATCCTTCTTGTTCGGCTTTGTCTTTTTCTTTCTCAGCTTTATCTTTTGCTATCTCCGCCTCAGCCTTTGCCTTCTCAGCCTGGTCTTTGAGCCTTTGGGCTTCCTCCAGTTGCTCCTTCAGTTTTGATATCTGGTCCTTGGAGGCTGCCAGCTGGTCATTAGCGTCGCGCAGAAGCTTTCTCTGTTCCTCGGCCTGCCTGTGAGAGTTCTCCAGGGCTGAGTTAGCGCTCTTACGAGCGTGTTCCTCCTCGGCTAACTTTTTCTTTAGCTGCGCATTATTTTGTTCAGCATTATTAAGTGTTTGCACAGCTGTGGCCCGCTTCTTCCTCTCATCGTTTAGTTGTTGGCCATAAGAATTAGCTATTTCCTCCATCCTGAAAGTGGCTTGGACAGCCTAGAGGAAAGGAAGTTAGAAATGCAATAAATAAAGTTGTGTATGACATTTATAATTAAAGGAAGAAAGCTTAAAAATATTTTATACCATGCCCAAATATCTCTTAGCGTTCTGGAATACTTCATTCTTCCTTATGCCTCTCAACTCTGCCATGTCCTTGGGAAGTAGGAGGCTTTCCTCTAGGACTGAGGCAGTGCGGCACCCAATTCCACCATTGAAATCCCTAAGCGAGGCATCTTCCCTCAGGGGCTCGCCGCCGAGCATAGGAGCGGGGAGCCAAGCCTCGAGCTTCGAGGATGTAGTGGTGGTCCTTTCCACGACTCGTTAAGGTCCGTGGCTGACTTTTTGCTGCTTCGCAGCTCGTTGTGCATCATCTTCAAGAGGAGGATGAGACCTCCCAACTTCTACCACTTCCTTGTCTTTTGCATCCTTCCTCCTCTTCGGGTCGGTAGGTTCTTTCACAGGAGGTTGAGATGGTTGAGATGGTGGGAGGGGAGATTTGGGAGGAGGGGGAAGCTTGGATTAAGCTGACTTCCCCGGCATACCCTTACCAGGCTGGCCTTCAATCACGTCCATCAAACTCCTCTGACTCTTTCTTTGGATGCCCATTTCTTCAGAAGTCACCTCGGGAGATTGAGGTTGGTTGAAAACTTCAAACTCGTCTGCAGAATCCGACAGTTCTACTACTCCCTCTGAAGTTTGTTCTTATTCTTCTTCTTCTCCTTCCTTCTCCTCTTTCTCTTTCCTTTCCCGAGGAATAGTGCGTGACGATGAAGCTCCTATAGAAGGAGTGACCACATGTGATGGTTGGGTGAAAGGAGTACCTTCAGGAATTGGAACACCCTCAGGAACAATAAATCCTTCGAAGGCTACACTGATTCGGTGAAGCCGAGGATCTTTCGCCTTTATCACACACTTGGGAGCTTGAAACGCCGTGGAGATAGGCTTGTACCCAAGAATTATATGTGCTGCTCTCAGCTGGTCGTCAGAAGGGTTCATATATACCTCGGACCGCAGGAGTCTGTCTAAACTCTCGCTGTTGACTAGTTTGAACTGAGGTCTGGTAGCGCGCTTGTCTGCAAAATCATTAAAACAGGATAAAAATTTTGTCAGAAACAAGAATAATTTGAAGCAAAGAATATAATCTAAATTATACATGCTTATAACCAAGAGCCCCACCTGGTTTTCCCTCTCTAGTCGGACAGGGCAGACCATCGTGCCATTCCCCAGAAAAGATTAAAAAGTCATCTTTTAAGCCCTTGTTCGATGTAGGGAGACACTGGATTAACCTGACCTCAGGGTGCCTAGACTTAAGGTAATAGCCCTGACCCTTCAGGTGATTAAGATTGTACATCCAGTTTATGTCGTGATGGGTCAAGCCTAGGTTCATCTTCTCGTTTAGGACTTCTATGCTCCCTAACACCTTGAACATATTGGGAGCACACTGTGTGGGAGATATCCTAAAGAACCTAAGGTAACTTCTGGTGAGATTACCCATGGGAATGGTCATCCCTCCTTCTATAAAAGCGATCATAGGGATGACCACTTCTCCTGTTTTCCTATCGTTTACCCATGTTTCTTGGGAAGCATACCTCATACCCACTGTTGAAGGAATCCTATACTTAGACCTAAATTTCTCTATACCCTCCTCGGACTCAACCAGATCTTTAAACCTACCCATTCTCTAAAAGTTATAAAGAAAAGTTAACAGAAAAGGGGAATGAGAACTAAGGAGGTTTGAGGAGACTTACAGGTTTAAAAAGGAAGTCCTCGGACAAGGTTGTGGTATTTATGAACGCACGATGAGGCAAAAGAGAGCGACAGGTTCAATGAATGTACGTTGTGGCAATGTGATTGTTGTAACTGGAAAGAAAATTGATTTGAAAAGCTATTTATAGGGGCGCAGAAATTGTAAGCGGGAAAAATCCCGCTCATAAATTTTGAAAACCTTCCACCATTAGATTAGCATCTTGCCGTTGAACGTGGGGGACAGAGAGGCAGCCATAATTTAATGAGGGCGTGCTTCTGACGCCGAAACGTCAGAAGTGCGCCTTGGGCAGGTAGAAAGGCGTTCTAGAGGTTAGAGAAAGGGGATGACGACAATATATCAAAATCTCCCTTTTGCCGAGGTGACAGAAAGCGAGATTTTGAGGGGCTATTGTGGGGCCTGTTATGCCAGGAGGTCTTGATAAGTTCGTAAGAATTGGGCCTACGGCCAGTGGCCAGTCCAAGGGCACTCACTTGTCCGAGGATGGTTAAAGAGAGATATTGTGGAACCGGTATAGGAAAAAGGGAGAGAAGTCATGTATAGTAGCTTAAAACGCGTCCGAGGATAAGAATCACCTCGGATATCATGGTCCGAGGTGGATGTAACTATCTTACTATTCAGAGTACTCCACAAAGTTGTATAAGAACTGGAAAGTGAATATGGAACAAAGGAGGAACCGGGGAAGATAACAAATATCTTCTAAAGCTGCTACCTCCACATTAAATGCTTTCTAGCTAACTCCCTGGCCGCATTAATGTGGAGGTGATACCTGAACAGTAACCAAGCAGCTTTATGGTTACTGAGCAAAAGTTCCGAGAGGTGCTTGATGGGACAGAAAGGAGTTCCCAGGATAGAAACTATACGTGTACGGTGAAATTGGGGGAAGGAACGCAGTATATAACATGGGAGTAGGTGACAAAGGACTTTTGGAAAAAAGAAGAAGAAAGAAGAACAATAGAACTCAAAAAGATACCTCCTGAAACCTAGCCGATGAGAGTTTTTATCAGACAGTTAGCTTGAAGTGTCTTTTACTGCACTATAACCATGACCTTTTCTATCAAGTAGAACTAGTTCTTGTACCCACGCTCTAAAAATTTATTGTTTGGGCTTGTTGGGCTAGAAACTCATCCATATTCTGGGTCCAATCCAATTTGAGTCCCTACAATAATAATATGAAACAATAAACACCATTTGTTATTTTGTTTTTTCCCAGTCAAGTCCGTGAATGAAAGAATATATTAAATATCATCTTATTCATTCATTTTTATATATTTTAATTAAAAATACAAAAAAAAATAAGAGTATAAAAATCTAATAAATACTCAATTAGTTGATTTATTATAACATCTTATAAAATTATATTAAGGCAACGTAAATATACTAATAAATAAGAATATATCCCATAAAAATTTAGAATATAATAAAAATAATAACTTAACATATATAATAGTTCTTTTAGGCCCAATTTTTTTGTTCAAATATGTAATATATGTAACTGTTAATTTTTTTTTTAATTTCAATTTTATATGTCATATTTAAAAATAATTTTATTTATAATTTTGACCTGAATGAAATGTGCATGTATTCTATATCTTATACATTATACTATGAATATTACTAATAATGTTTGAAATTTAATTTCAATATTTATTATCCAAAATGTGAGGACTAGTGAAGAGTTGTGTGTGCGCACGCACGAGCACATGCGCACATGCGTGCGAGTGTGCATACGTGCGTGCATGCGTGAAAACTAGTGAAGAGTTTATTATTATGATCCTAACAAAAGAATTGGACGTGGAGGTTCACAGTCAACCTACCTAATTATTCACTATAAATTGTGAGGATAATTATAATATACACAAAAATTTATAAATAGCTTACAATTAACATCTTCTCAAAAAAAAAAAAAAAAAAAAATCTTCATTCAATATAAATTTGTACCATCAAATTATCCATCATTGTCTAAATCAATGTCCAAATTATCAATAGATAAATTTCGAATCATGGTGATGTGGGGACACGATTTTCAGACTAGGCCCCAAAAATGTATGGGATCTTGGCCTAGTGAGCCCAGTACAATGAATTTGTTGAGAGTGGGTCAAAGAGCTAGGTTTTAGTGCATGGATAATAGTTAATATGATGTTCATGACAATCAAACAGAGATGAACTGAGTTTATCAAAGAAGGTTTGTCCTCGGCACAATTAGAAGGGCTTTGTTTTAGTAAATATTGGATGAGAATGGTTACAAGAGTTCTTGAGAGTGCTACAGTGCTTTCTCTCTCAATTGTCGGTCCCCTTTTCTCTAAGTTTCTACCCTTATTTATACCACATCTATTCCTTCACCTTTACCCAACACATGGACAGTTGATGGTTTATCTTGATACTTGTCCCATCAGCCCCCTCTAGAAGTCTTCTGGGTGGTTGTAAGGCTGCAACAATACTGTGCAGAGGTCACTTCCTCATTAATGCGGCCATGGAGTTAGCTGGGGTGCATTCAATGCGGTGACAACAGCTTTTCCCAAGATATTTTGGGATTCTTCTGTCTTTTGTTCCTGCAATGCTTATCCATATTTCCAGAACTTCATGGATCGCACCTCTAGATGGCAAGCATCCTTTACAGACCTCGGCCTTGGCTAGCCGAGGACAAATTCATCCTCGGCAAAAACTCCTAGGTCATTATGTTCAATATTGTCTTCCTTATCCACTAGCATGGGTCTCCTTGGCTATACTTACCCATCCTCGGACGACCCCTTATCCTCGACTTGGGCCTTAAGCCCAAAATCCATTTCTATGATCTGGGCCCATGACCCCACAGGTGATAATTACAAACGTTCTATAATTTAGAGTGAATATACTAATAGTTTCATGGTTTAGGATTGATATTTGTCCATTAATCTTTTTTTTTTTTTCTTTTTCTTTCTTTTTGTTCTTGAGAAGACCATTAATCTATTAATTAGGACAAAAGAGAAAGGGAGGAGAATGGTGGCTTAGACTCTTCCCCTCTTTTTGCCTCTTATTCCAGCCAAAACATAAGATTAGACGTTGATTTAAACGGTATGTTAGATATTGCAAATTAATTTCAAATTATAATATTAATAATAGAATTTTGAAGTTTAGAATGTTTTTTTTGTTGTTGCTAAATTGAAGTTTAGAATATAGATTACAAATGATCATTAATAATTTATTATGGTGAATAACTATAATTAACTTTGTATTATAAATTATATAAGGTTTTATATAGATTATAAAACCTTGCATTAGGATTTGTCGAGAAGGAAAAAACGATGAAGAATTTAGGGCACGTTTAGTACACTATAATGATTATTACATGGGAATAGAAATAAGTATTACAAGGAATACATTGTATTACTATTCATTAGTTTGGTGACCATTTAGGAATAGAATTCTGAATATGCATCCACAATTTAGTAGAGTATAAAAAGAATGTGCAATTAAATCATTTTTAAGTCAAATTTCCTAAAATACACTTATTTTAGGGTGTTCAAAATAGAGTTAATAATTAACAAGAAGGAATTTTTTTTTTTTTTTTCCTTTTGAAGATGTGGCAACTAATGGCTTTTTAGGAAATTTTTTTTAAAAGTTATTACATAAGGTGAAGGAATAGACATTCAGTACTTTTGATAAGGAATAGTTATTCTTCATTTTGAAAATAGCTATTCATAAGGAATAACTATTCATTGTAATAAAAACATAACCAAACAACCGAATAGTTATGCCATAAGAATATCTATTACATTACAGTGTCTATTACAAGTTAGATTGCTCATTTTAGTTGGGATGGCACTTAAGTTATGAAAGTAGAAATAGCTCTGAACCCTCCCATCTTTCTTGAATATAATTATTATTAATTAAAAAAAAACTTAGGACATCCAATTTTATTTTTATTTTTACTTTTTTTGTTTTTATATTTTAATGGAATGTTGGACCTTATTATTATTATTATTATTATTAATTTGATAAAGTTTTAACACATGACGTCCACTTTTGATAATTACCCTTCTTATCATCAGATCAAGACACTAATCAGTTTTTAGTATACACAAGGATCGAACCCCATATCTCTTATTCAGCTGTCAGAGACTTTACCAGTTGAGTTAATTGGAATCCACTTTTAAAATATTATTATGGCCCATTAGATGTGATACAATCTTTTTTCTTTTTTGATGAGATGTGATACAATCTTCTTTTATTATGGCCCATTAGATGTGATACAATATTTTTTCTTCTTTGATGAGATGTGATACAATCTTCTTCCATTTAGACACCTGCTCTCTAATTGTTAATATAAGACTATCCTAATACATTTTTGTCTAATGTATATGGCCCACTAACCTAAAGACGAAAAGAAATGTACATAGGCCCGCATATGAGGCCCTACAATAAATGACCATTTTTTATGATTGCTTTCTTTATCATCAAACCAATATATCAATTGATTTTTTGTGTAAGCGGAAATCGAACCCTAGATCTTTTATTCAATCATAAGAAATTTTACCAATAACTAGAACTCACTTTTTTTTTTTGAGAAATAATTACAACATGCTGCTAATCTCGCAGCTCGAACCTTTTCCCCCATAGACCTCCAAGCACTTTGTGCATGAAGAGGTGTCAATTCAGCTACAAGGTCTTTAGCAACTAGAACTCACTTTTGAACTTATTATTAGGGCCCATTAGATGTGATACAATTTTTTTTGTTTATGAGATGTGATACCATCTTATTCCATTTAAATACCTGCTCTCTAATTATTAATACAAGACTCTATCTTAATACTATTTTTGTCCAATGTATATGGCCCGCTGACCCAAAAATGAAAAGAAAAGAACATAGGCCCGCATATGAGGCCCTACAAGATAATTCAGGCCAGTGACTGTGACAGTCCTCATAACTCACACCCTATCTTATAAATAGGATTCAGATAAAATTTAGGCCAAGAGGGCCACATTGTCAAATCAAACTGTGTTCTATGATTCTATCTTAATACTATACTTCCCTCCTTTCCTAGTCCCTATTCAATCTAGCAAAATAGTGTTATTTTATTTGCAGCAGCTTTAATGATAAATCAAAGAGTTTGGTGAAAATTTATGGTCTGTTTTGAATAACAATATCTAACCGGGATGAGTTTGTGTCGAGTGTCCAGTGAGATTGGACACACTGAGATATGAACATGTATCTAATTCTATCTTTATACTATACTTCCACCCTTGTTAGTTCCATCACAATTCTACCAAAATGGTGTTATTTACAGCACCTAGAATGGTAAATCAAAGAATTTGGTGATAATTTTAGGTCCACTTTGAAGAACAATGTCTCAGCAAGTAATAATGTCTTTCTTAGTCAATTGCGACTTAAACAGTAAACTAAATATGAGAAACAATACTTTGTTGCTTTCCTGGTAGATTGCTGTTGTATTGTTTGTATGTAGAGGCATACGAAGATCTTAAGTCACTAAATCAAACAACATTGTTTTAGATTGCTGTTGTATTGTTTGTATGTAGAGGCATACGAAGATCTTAAGTCACTAAATCAACCTTATAAATAAATAAATAAATATATATATATATATATATATATAAGTCACTAAATCAAACAACATTGTTTTAGACTTATTGGGTCCCAGCACTTAAAACTGTTACTGTAGATAGTAGTTTTGAGTTTCATGAGACACGCTGAAATTGCTATTCTTGACATCTTGATGCGCCTTTATTTCAACACCAACATATCAAGCAACTTTTATAATGCTGGGTGAGAACTTCGTATGATAGATTAGTATTACATTATAATTCAGAATATAATCTCTAACCATATGCTAAATTGAACGAAGAACCGAATCACCAAATATGATTATTCAGTCATCAAAGATAAATAATAGTACTAGTGTAATACTAATCTATCAAAAAACAGTACTAGTGTCTAGTGTACTACTATTTAGAGAGTACGGACATTGAAGTGTTCAGTGGACTGTGGACCTATTGGGTTTGGGCTATCATTCATTGTATTCTTATATGTACTTGTAATCCCTTTGACCCAAAAGGTGCCATTTTCATTGCCACGCCCAAGTAAGCAAGACGGATTGAAACACTGATTTATGGTGCCCCACTGAAGGAAAAAAAAAAAACTTTGCTCGGTACAAATCCACGAAAAATAGTATAGTCCCTCAAACAAAGGTAGATTTCTTGCGATTGTTTTTGGATTTAAGAACTTAATCAATGGATTTGAAACAATAATTGTTTGTATAAATTTAACACATGATGATTTGGGTTTTGGAGATTTTATTTAAACAAAAACACTTGTGATATTTGGATTTAGAATGACATTTTACACCTAATTATTTCAAATCCACGAATTAATAAATTCAAATATATCCATAGAAAAAAAGAATTGTTATTCATTTTATACTCAAGCTATTGGCAACACTAACCAAAATCCACTATCAACAATAGAGATTACAACCATTCTCAATCAAATCTCATTAACCAAACTCACTTACGTAACATACAACACTCACATATCTCACAAATATAAACAAAACCTCTCACAAATACAAACAAACTCACTCGCCTAACAAACGCAAACTCATAATTCCAAAGACCTAATACACCTAATAATTATTTCACATTGAAATTAGATAAATACTCAAACTAATCTTCAAATATTATAAACCTACTTTGTGTTCTAATAGTCTTTTCGTCTCCTTATGTGGGTAGACTTTAAGCTAAAACTACCAACCATTTCCCTTTGCAAAAATACCTATTTATAAGGCTCAATTATTAATTCAATAAGAAACTTTAATTCCATCTCAAGGATTATTTATTTATTTATTTTCATTCAAACCAAAAAAACCAAACCAAACCAATTATGAATTTGAGTCAATTTCTAACAATCTCCACATTAACTCAAATTCCATTAAGCAATCATTATTTTATATTTGTTGTAGGAACTTTGCCTTAATGGAAGCAAGTTTTCATTGAAGAAGACAACTGTTACCCGAAATTCCAAAGCCTTGATACACCCATTAACACTCTTACATAAAAAGATTCACACTCAAACTACTCTTGAAGAAACTTACTTCATGTTCTTCTAAAAGTCTTTTGTTTTCCTCATGTGGGAGGTCAAGGAATACTCAATTACATATTCAATAAGAAACTTTTTTTTCCATACCAAGGAAGATTAATTTTCTTTCACACAAAAGAATATTCATTTCCTTCCATACCAAGAAAAACTAAACCAAATCAAATTAGGAATTTAAGGCAATTTCTAGGAAAATCCTATCTTTTTGTGCATTTTCACTTATCTAGCTTCACATTCTCATTTTAGCTATGCTCATTTTATGAATATGTTGCTTATTAATAGCTCAACATTTAGTACCATAAAAGCATAGCTAATCTTATAGTAGTCTTATATAATTTTCCCTTACCGTAGAGGTATTTTATGATTACACAATACTCATGATGTGCTTATCCACTTTATCCACCTTACTCTTATCTTATAATTCATATCCTCTTTAATCTCTTAATCTTTATAATTTATTGATACAAGGTATCGTAAATTCTCAGTCTATCTCTTGAATATATTGAGTCTTAGAGCTCCTTTATCTTTATTTCTATTTTTACTAAATTTATATTCTATATACTCTATTTTAGTCCTATTTAATCGAAAACTTTTAATCTGTAGAATATAAAGAATTTACTTAGTCTTGGATTTTTCATTCAAATCTGTAATATATCCATTTATTTGTTTATCAATGCTTTTTATAGCAAAAAATTAAAATGTTTATTAATTTAAAAAAAAATGAATATTAAGTATTGTGTGTGTATATATATATATATATATATATACACACACAATTAATCCACATATTACTAACTATGGGGGAGGAGGCAAGACCCAGCAATTTGGGGTTCGAACCCAATGCCTAGGCACAACCAAAGGTGTTGGAAGTTTGGAACCACAGATATCTCTTGATCCCAATTTTTATTATGTTTTGCTTTCATTGACGTGGAACTGGGTTTAGAATTCAATATTTCTCTATAAATATTTTTCAGCTATGTCAATTTCAAGTTGGCTAATTCCCTTAAGATTAGGTTGTTGTCTGCAGGCTCCCAAGAGACCATCATAGCGTGATTCCGTGTCTTTCTTTATGACTTGATTAGTGGTTATAACATTGCAAAGATTGGCTGAGCTAATGTGTCATCACCCCTACCAAAAGACCTAAAAGAAAGAACAAGAAAAATCAAAGCCTAACAACCAAAGATTTTGTGTTTTTTTTTTTTCTCGTGAATTCTATTGTCTTAAACTGGTCCTCAGTGGAAATTTCAAGCATGTATAAACAGTGTAAAGATATTTTCATTTTTTTTTTAATTGGTGGTTAAGCTAAACAATGACCCATAAACTAATATTGGAGATTTTTGTGATGGGATAAATGGACCAAATCAGCATTCTTTACAAGCTTTAAAGAAAGAAGGCAGCTCAATGATTGGACTATCGATTACCTTCTTAGAGATTATGGAAATAAATGAAAGTGATATAACTAAATACAAAGTTAACTAAATCAGCATTCTAAAAATGTCATCTATGTAAGAGTTAGCGTGTGTGTTGGATTAGTTTTTTTCTGTTGATAAAAATACATTGTAGTCTTGCACCTAAAATATGAGATTATACAAGGATGTACTCAAGAAAGTAAACTATAAGCTAACCATAAATTTAATCCAAGCACATTTTAAACTTGAGGAATAACCAATTAAGCAAAGCTACAGTCGCAATTCACGGTTATTGAAAATTTCCTCCTCTTTCATTTCACTCTTTGGTTAAAAGGGAAAGAGAGTCAATTTGTGAATGCTTTTTTCTATGAAAATGAAAATTTTAGTGAATGAAGGAGATGTTAGTTTAATATGTTCCTTCATTCATTCTTAGGAAAAAATAATATTTATTGTCTCATAATTATATAATTTTAAACGATTTTATTTTCATTTATTTAAACGCTGTTATAAACATACATATTTATTATATATGATGACATATTGACAGCCACATCTATAATCCACGTTATAGAAAATTCTTCAGGCAGAAAATAAAATATTCAAAATTATAAAAACATGAAAATCTTGATGTTTAATATAGATAGTAAACCAAGGAATTAAAAATATATTTATTTTTTTATAATTTTCTTGTCCTAGATATATATATTTTTTTTAAAATTATGTAAGAGTATTAAATTTTTGTCAAGTTGAAGTATCTTTGCACAAGTATAATATGATAAAATTTTAATATCCATTTTATACTTTTAATTATAAAAACATGAATTTTCAAAGCATTTTCTTGTGCTATAAATGAGATTTTCCCCCCTCCTTTCAACATACATTCATACATATAACATACAATGTAGTATAATTTTTTTTTTTTTTTTTTTTTTTGAGACAAACACACACAAGGGTGGAAATGTAATTCTAACACAAAGCTAGTACACATATTTTACTATCTATACTAGACTCTACTTATCAAAAAATTATTGGTCAGTCTTAGAGTATACTTCTTTCCTTTCACATAGAGGTGGGTCTTGTGGGAGGACTTTTATCTCGGCCCCCAATCAAGTATTGTTCGCTTTGGGATGGGTAAGGATTGACCTACGTCCCACCCGCACGTATTTGCTCAATCCCACATTGAGGAGAGACGCCTCCCACTTGTGCCTTATAAGCCTTTGGCCTAAAGATGAGTGTACCACTACTACACATGTGGAGTGAGCAAGAATGAGAGCTGGGCTTCGTATGCTGTGGTAGTGCACTCCTTCACGTAAGACCTCAATGGCAGTCTGAAGGGGGAAGGTGGGAGTTTCCCCTTAAACCCCAAAATGCGCCTTTTTGTGAGAGGAATTTTGTCTCGGCCCCCAATCAGGTATTGTTCGCTTTAGGATGGGTAATGATCGACTTACGTCCCACCCGCACGAATTTGCTCAATCCCACATCGGGGAGAAACGCCTCCCATTCATGCTTTATAAGCCTTTGGCTTAAGGATGAGTGTACCACTACTACACATGTGTAGTAGTGGTACACTTGTGGGAGGAATTTCGTCTTGACCCCCAATCAGGTATTGTTCCTTTTGGGATAGGCAATGATTGACCTATGTTCCACCCGCACAAATTTGCTCAATCCCACATCGGGGAGAGACGCCTCCCACTTATGCCTTATAAGCCTTTGGCCTAAGGATGAGTGTATCACTACTACACATGCAATACCTGATTGGGAGCCGATACGAAAGTCCTCCTACAGATCCCATGGTGGGTTGAATCTACCCTATGTGAGAGGGAAAGAATATACTCCCAGAGTACCCAATAATAACCCTTAACTATCATATAAAAATTAAAGAATTTAAGTGGGAGGGGATCTTCTCTCAATGAATGTCAAGTGATTTAATTTCATAATCTTTTATCATCGTTAGTTACACCAACCGTGATTCTTGGAAAAATAAAATAAAATAAAGAAGAAACTCCACCAACCTCTCATATGATACTCCTCTCAAAAAAAAAATCCCATATGATATTCACTATTATTATTTTTAAAGATTTTTAGAATCATTACATTGATACTTTTAGAGTCACATTGATGATTTGGTATGCTTGTCACTGGAGATATTTGCATGATTGACGGAGAAGGAATATAAATGAAAGGATGGGTGCAGCAACTTGATGAAGACATATTTTTTAATTGAATTGATTCTGCTGTGTGCTGTCTCAACATCAACCTTTTATTCATTTCTTAAGTTCCTTTTTGGTCCCAAAGTGTTTGCTGCCCTAACTTATGTTTATTTTATTTTATTGAGGAATGCTACGATCACAAACTATTATACAATATTTTTATAAATTATTAATATGGTCAACTCATATTGGTTCTCATTTGAGCTAAGTATTAACATCACTTTTTTACTTAACAAAAATTACTCATTACATTAGCATTTTGTAAAAAATATTATAAAATAGTTTATAACTCTAATATTTTCCTATTTTCTTTGCTTTTGACCCCGGCATTCACTTTTTAATGACAAAACATCACAACTTAATTTGAAAAATGTAACAAGTCACTCTCACTAAATTGCAGAAAGGTTCGGCAACATGTATAAGCTAAAAGTCTTGGCTATTTAAGGGCCGGTCCCCTTAAGCCACTATATTTATGCTCTTACCAAATTTTCCATTTCACCGCGTTTGCGTGGTATACTTTTTAAGCACACATTTTCAACTATGGCTGCGACGTGTTTTCTGATTGCATTGTCACTCCTATTCCGAGTGAGGCCTCGTACCACATAAATATTTGAAATTTTCGCAAGTATAATGACAATTCAGTTTGCACTTACCTACGAAGGTCCTTTTGTTTTTTATTTAAATTTTCTTGGACCTTGTTAGAATTTAGATTGATAAATTAAATGCGTCGGTGCAACTTGTAATAAGGTAGACAAAATTTTGTGTAGGAAGCTTCTTTTAAGATATTGAAGTACGCAAGACTTGCTCAAACGATCAATAAAATTAGGTAGATTTAAAAATAATAAAAAAATGTTAGAAAGACATACTATTTTATAAATTTTTTTACAAATTGTTGATGTGGTGAGTGATTATTGGTAAATGAAAAAGTGATATTAATGATAGGTTTAGATGAAAACTAATAAGAATTTAGTCATATCAACATTTTGTAAAAATGTTATAAAATAGTTTGTAAATGTATCATTACTTTTGAGATAAGTTCTACATTCACAACATTATTACAATATTTTTATAACATGTTATAGATGATAAATTGTTATTGGTTTTGTAATTATTTTTTTATCCACAGTAATGGTTAATTATTGGGTACTCCTAGAGTACCATAAATCTGTACTCCATTCTCTCACATAACTTTGGGTTTCACTAATTAAATTTATGATGAAACCCATAATTCATGTAAGAGAGGGAAAATATGCATTTATGTTACTCTCGGAGTATGCAATAATTTTTCACCAGTTATAAACTTGTCACTTAAAATTTATCGTGAAAAATATTGTAGACGTAGCATTAATTTCTCATTTTTAAATACACATTCATGCATGATTTTCAAGACCTAATTAATGCTGTCCGTGCCACCACCGGGCCTTGTAGCCCAAGTGGTACCCGGTTTACCTTGAAACCGTTAGCTCGGGGTTTGAGCCCCTGCATCCGCATAAACAATTACCTAGCAAAAAAAAAAAAAAAAAAAAAAAATTAATGCTGTCCGTGCCAAGAATATCTATGGGTGTTCCTTTTTAAGTTAAAAAAATAAGAAATTAAAAATCCTTCGCTATGCCTTTTACAACCTTGAAAGCATAAAAAATTAAAAATAGTTCTTTTTAGAGTACTAGAGAGTTCCTGTGGTTACAGATGAATTCGTTAAACACGAAGATTTTGTAGAAGAGTTAGAGTTTTGTGGTCTATTTACAAAGGCTTTTTTAGTTTAATCCATTGTTAATAATTTATTCTATAGTGAAAATTTCTGAATCAGGGTAGCTTTTTTTACTATATATTATTATCTTTTATTTTTTTTGAATTGATATAAAGCTCCAATTGTTGTTTATCTCTTATAATAAGTAAGATGATCTGGCTGATCCAACTTGCAAATACTCAATCTTGCTAGTTGCTACATTAATATAAAAGGTTAACAAATTTAACTCATCTTTTGGTATGTTTCTCATTAATTTTTTTTTTAATTATTATTATTATTTTTTTAAATTCTATTATAAGAGAAGTGTAGGGACTGGATTTGAGCACTATTCCTAAGGGATAAGTGAATTCAAGCCCAGCAAGCCCAATATAATAAATTTGTAGAGAGTGGGTAGAAGAACTGGGTTTTGATGAGTGTAACAACAGTTGAAGATGATTTAAAGAATGAATAAGTAAAACAAATATGGACTTGGGCAAGCAATTCAATCCTCGGCATTAGTCCGAGGAGCTTCAACTTATTATTTCTTGAGTGACAGTGACAATGGTTACAAAATTAGTTCAGATTGCTATAGTGTTTTTTCTGGTAAAATCTCAGATCTCTTTTCTTAGAGCTCCTTTTTCCTTATATACTACTTTCCTTATTTATCTCCACCATACACGTACAAGTCAGATTTGCTGTTGTTGGTCTTTGTCATATCAACTTCCTCCCAAAGCTCTTAGGTAGTAACTGTGAGTTTGAAAAGCCACTGCTCAAGTATCATTTCCACATTAATGCGGCTAGAGTGTTAGTTGTGGAGCATTTAATGTGGAGGTAGCAACTTTTCTTGGAATTGCTCTACCGCCATGATTCAGTGTGCTTACTTGCTGTACTTATCTTTTTCCTTGGAGTGCTTTGGAAGATTGTCTTTGCTGGTAAATCACTTTTCTTCTACCTCGGCTTTGGCTAGCCGAGGACAGAGTTGTCCTCGGCACGGTTTCCTGAGTTGCCATGATCACCATTGTTTTCTTCATATGCGATTATGGACCTCGGCATGGGTCTCAAGCCCAGTACAAAAGGTGGATGTATATCACTGGGTACTATGACCCCACAAGAAGTATTATAAAGTCACGATTATAATAATATATATTTTTACCATTTAAAACATTTAAGAACATTATTAAAAAAAAAAGCATATATTCACTACCTAGGCACCATGAAAATCATTTTAAACAAAGTAACTAACCTATTACATTTTAGTTAATTCCTACTCAAGCACGTGACCTAGGGTCATGATATATCTTTGAGTTCAAATATTAAAAACGATGATTCAATGTTGATTCGGCTCAAATACTATTTAAATCTTATTGTTTGAAACTTTTTTTTTTGAGAAAGTTATTGTTTGAAAATATAATATATTTTTTTCTTATAAGAGAAACTACAATATTTTTAAGTGAACATAAGGTTTAAGATCGTGTTGTGACTCGATCCAAATAAAGCATGCTTTTCTTTATTTTGTTTTTTTGATAAGACACGTAAGGCATCCTTGATATGGGATAGATGATGAGTTCAAACCTTAAAAACAATATATGATATTGATTTGGCTCAAATACTAAAAACAATGATGTTGATTAGATTCAAATACTATTAAATCTTATTGTTTTAAACCACAAGATTATTAAGTGAATATAAGGTGTGAGGAATTTCACAATTCGCTATAATACCAATTGACTTGGTCTACGATCGAATGTTATAAAAGATTTGTGCCCTTCATCTTTCACCAATAATATGACATTGATTATGCTCAAATATTACTACTTCATATTGTTAAAAACTACAAGATTAGTAGAAGGAGTTAAGATTTAACTTCATGATAATGACTTATTACTCAATTCCACGTAATATAAGAGGTTCCCAACAATTTAAACCCTTTTAGGTACGTTGATTAATTTCAAATGGTATGGGGTCCAACCAGAATGAGTGTCTCTGTAAAACCCACCCACTCGTGGAAGATATTTTTTTTTTTTGCTGAAAGTGGAAGATATTTCTAAATACCAAACGCCAAAATAAATATAAATATAGAGTACTTGGCTTGGCTGACCAAAAAAAAACACGACCAAAGATGAAAAAAACACACACATCGCAGTACCAACTTGTACTATATGACCAATCTCTCGTGGAAAAATATGTATGTCACAGAAAAATTATAACACAATTTGCTGAAAAAAATAAAAAATTTGTGGACTAATAAAATTGGCTGAAGTGAACGTCACGTGGATATCGCCAAAAGAAGTTTCTCTCATCTCTCTCTCTCTCTTTCTCTCCCTTCTTCCTTAATAGTACTATTATATTCATAATCACATTTAACAATACCTTTCTTATTGACCAGCCACAAGAAAATTAAGCTAAGAAAAAGTTTTGGGTTTCAGGGAAAGAAATTTAAACAAAAGCTTTAAATGCGAGTTGGTTGATTTGTTTTTTGTTTTTCTTGTTTATTTTTTCCTCTATTCTCTTTTCTCTTAAGTACTAAGCATACCCATCCATCTCTATCTTCATCTCTTTTTTTGTGTATATATAAATATTATATAAATATATTGGTCCATTTGAACCAAATTTTTAAGATCAACCAGACCCCAGCTATAGAAAGCTTTTATTTTGTATAATTCCCGACCAAGACAATGGATTTTATTGCCTACCCATCTCTTTTTTCTTCATCTTCTTCATCTTCGTTTGGGAATTTCATTGAAAGGGTTAGAGAAGCTTGCCATTTTGCTGTGTCTGCCATTATTGGGAACATCTTCTCTGCGATCTTCACCTTCTTCTTTGCATTAGGTTGGTCTTTTTTTTTTCCCCTCAGATTCTCTTTATTGTTTCGTTTTTCTATGAATTGGCATTTGATTTTGTTTCCTGAGTTGGGTCTTGCAAAAAGATTGGATTTTTGGGCTTGTTTTTGTATTGATCTGTTAATCTCTGTTACCGTGATGAATTTGCTTGTTCTTATTTATATAGCTTGTTGTTTTTCACATTTGGGTTTTGATTCCACTATTGAATTAAATTGCAAAAACTAAAATTTAGAATTCATTGAAGACAGAAATGAGTTATTTTTTTGGAATAAAAACAATATATAGGTATTGGGTACATGGTATGTTTTTGTTGGATTCTGATTAGTATAGTTGAAGAGAACAGGTTTAGCGTGTGTAGACAAAGAGGTGCTGGATTTGTTGTCCTTTATCTATATTCACAATACATCCGTAACTAGGAGTTTCCTTCAGAATTAAGGGATGAATTAAACTGCTTCATTTTTTAATGATTAATTACCTATTTGTCCCATAAGGGTTTGAAGTTTGAACACAAGACCAATTTCTCTATACCATGATGAATCACTAATTGTCTCAAAAACTTAAGCTATTAAGAAATGGTGAATCTAATCTTTTAAGCATTATTCTAGCACTGAAAACTACTTGTTTTCCTAAACTGATACTAATGGAAAATAGGTATTTGTCTTGGCAGTGGGTACCTTGTTAGGAGCTATGACTGGGGCTTTGATAGGCCAAGAGACTGAAAGCGGGTTTGTTAGAGGGGCTGCTGTTGGAGCAATATCTGGAGCTGTTTTCTCCATTGAAGTTTTTGAATCTTCTCTTGTTCTTTGGCAATCGGATGAATCCGGTATCGGGTGTGTCCTCTACTTGGTGAGCAATTTAACTTCCATCCTTATTGTTGATGTGATATGGTGTTAGTTTAACGAAGAAAGAATTGACAATTTTTTTGTTCCTATTTTGTTTCCAAGCTCCAATTATGTTGCAAAATCTATCCCCAATAACCCAATTCATGTTAAAATGGTACAGATTGACGTCATAGCTAGCCTTCTAAGTGGGAGACTTGTTCGCGAAAGGATTGGTCCGGCCATGTTAAGTGCAGTGCAAAGTCAGGTAATAATAATGCAATGCAAATATTAGTCTCTGACAGAGATGTGCAGAAAATTAAGCATGGATTTTTGTTGTTTGCTTACAAATTCATTGTGCTTAATCAGATGGGTGCTGTTGAAACAAGCTTTGATGAGATCCCAAACATTTTTGACACTGGTGGGGCCAAAGGATTGCCTGGAGATTCAGTTGAAAAAATCCCAAAGATCGTAATTACAAGCAATAACAATGTAGATGCTTCAGGAGACAGAGTCTCTTGCTCAGTGTGCCTTCAGGTTCGGCCATAATTTTCGTCTTTTCTAGCTAACCTTTGCTTTATCATACCCAACTTATGAAATATGTTTATCTAATTGGCATTGTGCATTTCTGCGTATTCAGGACTTTCAACTCGGAGAGACGGCTAGGAGCTTGCCTCATTGCCATCATATATTTCACCTAGCTTGCATAGATAAGTGGCTTCTTAGGCATGGTTCTTGCCCACTATGCAGAAGGGATCTGTGACTTTACTCTTGTAAATTATAAACTGAAGAGAATTTCTTTTATTATTTATACAGTTCTTAACTCTTTAGGGCTTTTGCATTTTGTTCACATAAATATATGGTTAAGTTGTCGCTCTTGTAGTTGGAGCCTACCACGATGTGAGTTGGATCGTTGTACTTAATTAGTGATCATGTATAAAAATTTTGAGTTACAGACAGTTTTTGTTGCTTCTTTTGATTCGCAGCCCCTTCCTTGCTCACTCTTTCTTGTTGTTGAAGGTCTTTGATGATTAAACCGAGGTCTTTTACTTATGGATGCTGGATGGATCTTTAGTTTTTCTTTATTGTATTGAGAATCTGTATATGAAAGGGCTAGTAAAATCTAAATCTAGCCAAGATATCATTCACTAGTAAAATCTAAAACTAACCAAGATATCATTCACTAGCCAAACTGTGTTGTGATGTGAATAGTGCCAGTTTCTATGATAGCAGTTACCAAAATATTATTATGTCCGGAAGTATTTGATGTAATTTTAAATTTTTGTTCTTGCCATAAATATTGTGGTCATCTTCAAAATGCTTGAGCTAACTTTGTTGGTTATATTTATCATGTTCTCAACAATACTGCTTATTAGAAGCGGCTATTTGTCCTTCATTTATGAAACTGTTGTGATAAATCTGATGACTATTAGGAGTACACAATTGAGATGGCTCAGATTAGGCATGTTGGAGATTGATTACACGTAACAGTGTCCCAAGTCAACAGGATTTAAGCATCTGTATTGTACATTTGTACCACTACCACTTCCCTCTCTTCATTTCAATCTTCATCTTTCTTTGTAAACTCCAAGTTGACCTTTAAATATTACTGCTTGGGTGGTGAATGTTGTGGTAGCTCACCCAAGTGGATCATCTTAACCTTTTAATATTCTGTCACCTACAACATACTTACTCTTAACACTTAATTATGGTTCAGTCAAATTTCAGAGTCCATCCTAATTATGGTTCATCTTAACCTTTTGATCCTAATTCATTTAATGGATGAATCATGCATATTAGATAATGCCTACCTAAGAGAAGTTTGTTGGATCCTCAGGTAGTTCAGCTGTTCTTGCTCACATTATTACATTAGTGAATTCTTAGTGTATTCCACTGGTGACCCTCAATTGATATATAGAAGGATATATTATGAACTTTTTGTTAATATTACACAATTTAATAAATTTTAATTTGACTAATATTTTAAAATTTCCACCAATGATTTATACGTTTCCGTTTAATGCACGAACCAATTTTGTATTATTAAGTTGTTATTTACTATTCAATTTAAAAACTCATGTTTTGTTTATAATTTCAATTTTTTTTTTTTTTTGAAATTTAACATTGTATAGATGAGATAATTACTAGTATTTGATTTGTATTGAAATTTTGCATGCATAAAAGGTATAAGGAGAGAATGTAATTCTATGGTGAATTTGTCCAAATAAATTATTATTAAATTGTGTAATATTGTCAAAAATTACCCCAAGTGTAACCTAAATCTCACCTCATAAACTTCATGTTAATTTGATATTATTTATTTTCCAATCCATAAACTCATGTTTTGCATATAATTTTAAAATTAAAAATACTTGAAATTTAAACTTTTTATGATAAAATAGTTATTGATCTCTAATCATCTTGATATTTTGTAAGCATGAAAAGTCTAACAAAACAATGTAATTCTAGATTGATTTGTTGAAATATTCCTTAAAAAAAAAAGAATGATGTAACATCATTAAGAATTAGATCAAGAGTAACTTCAATTTTTTTTTTTCTTATAAAGTAATTCATTGAATGGAAGAAGGTAAAGTATCTTTATTACATGTTAGACTTGTTGGTAAATTAGAGTCCACACATAAAGGCAAGAAAGTCTCATCTTTACCTGTTTAATTCTTATTTAGCTCATTCTACTTGTAAAGGCTTCATTCTTGTTTGACACTAGGGATGGTGAAAATTTCCCGCCCCATTCAATCCATCCTACCCACTGGCGGCTCCACGTTTGAGCAAAGTGGTCACAGGAACATCCTGACCTGGAAAAAAAAATATTATTATATATAAAATTTAAAAATTTTATGATTTTTTTATCCTTAAAAAAATGTGTGACCACCCTAATTTTTTTTAAACTCAATATAATTAAACTTTGAACAAAGTTTAGCAACAAATTAACTTGGTTGTAGACTAAGGTTACAACTCCACTCGATATTTTTTTTAATAGATACGAATTTTGACAAATCCACAATTAGATTACATTTTTTTTTCTTATATCCTCCATGATTGCAAAACTTCAAGAAGATCAAAGATCAATAGCTTATGTCATCAATCAAATGTTTAAATTTCAAGTTTTTGTAATCTAAAATTATACGTAAAAAATAAGTTTATAGATCAAATAGTAAATAACATTCGATTAACATGAAATTTGACATGCGTTTGAAGAACATACAATTCAATAGTTAGATTTTCAAAATATGTAGTCATGTTAATTTGTTTAATGAAAGTTGTAGTCTTAAACTACAACTAAGTTTGTAGTCAAATTTTGTCCTCAAACTTTGTTCCTCTTAACAATATATTGAGCCCTTACAAACAAAAAGAAAAATCCAAGAAAAATTTTATTTAACTAAAATTTCGAAAAAGATTTAGCTTGCAGCATTAATAATTAGATTATCATCCAACGATTTCAAAATTTGAAAAAAAAAAAATCGTAGAAGAAAATTGTAACACTTCATATATTTGAGGTTTTTTTTTTTTTTTTTGGTTGTTGTCAATATATGAATTTATCTTTTTATTAGATTTTGTTTAATTTAAGTTTCTTCATGACCACCTTGAAAAAATTTCTAGAGCCACCATTGATCCTACCTCGTTCCACCCCACATAGATTTTTTCGGCCTTGAGTGATATGTATATATAATTTAGTTTATTTTTATGCAGTGCTTTTTTATAAATTAATTTTTATACATAATTTATTATCATAAACACTTGTTTGTTTTCTCATGGCACTCTCATTGCCACCCCTCCCTTTTCTGTCTCATCCTTATCTCATTGGTGATAGGGCTACCTAATTAGTAATTAGGGATGAAAAATGCCTCCACCCCAAACCCCTCCATAACTTGTCCTGCTCTGGTCCTGAAAAGGGGATGGAACAAGGATAAAGCACCCATAACCATAATCCAACCCCGTCCAACCCTGCGACCATCCCAATCGAAACTAACTATTGGAAGTAGGGATTTAAATGTAGAACTTTAGTACTAGAGCTTCTACGATATAATGTTTACTTGACATTGTTCTAGAAAGTAGAGCTTTAGTTATAAATTTTTAGTATAGAGCTTTTGTGATATAAATTATAAAGTTTTAATTGAAGTGCTCATTAGTATTTTGAGTGTATGGCAAATTATAGTGAAAAGTGTTTTAAAGTTCTGGATCCATAAATCTTGAGGGGTGAATTGGAAAGTTTTTTTGCCCTCATTTTCGCTCAAAAGAGCTTTTTAACTTAAACAAGTATTTTAAGGATCTGCATTACGTGGCGCGAGACAAACCATTAGAGGTTTAACTGTAAAACACTTTGATGTTTTTAGTTCGTGGCGAATTAACAGTGTATAATACTTTAAAGTTCTAAATTTATAAATTATTAACAATTAGTTGTAGACCTTTTTTGTCTAAAAATTTCAGTTTTAGGATTAAAATTAAAGTCATTTTTAGTTTTAAGGACCCCTAAAGTTCTTTTTAGAGTCCGTTTGAGAATAGCTTATTTAGCTGAAATTAAATTTTTTTTGCTGAAAGTACAGTAGATAAAGCTAAAAGTTAGTTGAAATAATTCAGTAAAATTCATTAATAGTATCAAAAAATGTAATGGAACTCATAAATAGTAGCAAAAATAAGCTAAATAGTAAAAATAATTGTCTAAAAATAAGCTATCCCAAACGCAACCTTAGTGGGTCACCAGGCACCTTTTTATTATTAATATTATTTATTTATTATTTTATTGAAGTGCTTTTTAGTTCTAAAAGTTCCATTAGAATTTGCTTAACGTAGAGCCAGATTGATACTCTTGAGTATATCAGTATAATTATGTCTGACTTTAGATATAATAAGTAAATAAGGTAGCCTAGGGTATTTTCCATTTAAAAACATAGCTTTCTAATTTGTATGTATAAATAAAGGGAGGGTTATATATAAAAAAATATTACTTTAGTATGTCTTTAGGGTATTTGTTAATAAATTATTTTAGGAAAGTTTTAATATTACTTTTATAAAAAAATATAAAAGTTATCAAAAAAATTAATTACTTTTTTTTCTCATTTTTTTTTTTTGAAGTATACAGAGCATTTTTGTGTTCTAATTCCTCATTAGCATGAATCTTTACCTCCTCTTTCGGCACTTTATTAAATGAAGAAGACAACTTGCCAAAATTTTGTGTGTCAATTAATTGTCAAACCAACCGTGAGAAAACCATATGTCAATTTCCCACTAAAGTCTTCCAATGATTTTCTTCCATTCAAAAGACACCATATCAATGTTACGGACTCTTTGCACCACACAACCACTTTTCCCTAATTTCAATTCTTCCCGAGGGATTCGGATCCTCTAGATTTCTTAGGGTACTCTACCAGTAGATTTTCAATCCTAACCACTCTTTAATGATTTAATGGTCAAGATTCTGCCATGTCAACATTCTACTAACAATATTCTTAAAATAATAAAATAATGTTGCAAACAAAACAATTAATATTATTGTTAGTGGAATGCTGACATGGCAGAATCTTGACTATTAAATTATTAAAGAATGGTTAAGATTTAAATAAATCTATTTGGTAGAGAAAACCATATGTAAATTTCCCACTAAAGTCTTCCAATGATTTTCTTCCATTCAAAAGACACCATATCAATGTTACGGACTCTTCACACCACACAACCACTTTTCCCTAATTTCAATTCTTCTCGAGAGATTCAGATCCTCTAGATTTCCTAAGGTACTCTATCAGTATATTTTCTTAAATCCTAACCACTCTTTAATGATTTAATGGTCAAGATTCTGCCATGTCAACATTCTACTAACAATATTATTAAAATAATAAAATAATGTTGCAAACAAAACAATTAATATTATTGTTAGTGGAATGCTGACATAGTAGAATCTTGACCATTAAATTATTAAAAAATGGTTAAGATTTAAGGAAATCTATTTGATAGAGTACTCTAGGAAATCTAGAGGATCTGAATCCCCTTCCCGAGTCCCAAGTCCCAACTAGCACTTGAGTTCATTATTACTACTAGCCTCATCACACGCATTTCGTGCGTGCGATGATGCTTTTTTTTTTAATTTCATTTTAGTGGTCCTATTTAGTATTTTGTAGCAAAATAAAAATTTGTGTTTTTATTTTATATATATAATTTTTATTTTGAAGATCTAATTTATAAGTGGATAAAGTAATTTGAAAATTAATAGGAGAATTTTCAAAAAAAAAAAAAAATTAATAGGAGAGTGACCCTATTTT
This sequence comes from Quercus aquifolioides, assembly GCA_019022515.1. Taxonomy (NCBI): domain Eukaryota; kingdom Viridiplantae; phylum Streptophyta; class Magnoliopsida; order Fagales; family Fagaceae; genus Quercus; species Quercus aquifolioides. Next base: position 56,052,259 of record CM032334.1, on the reverse strand, counting down.
TTAGGCAATATTTTAGTGGGAGTTAGATTTGTATTTTTACCCGATTGTCCTTTAGTTTTGTCTCTACTAATTGTGAGTTTTTTTTTTTTTTTTTTAAGAATAAAATATTAGAAATGTGTGTTAGAATTAGTGGATTAGTGGGAGTGTTCCTATTTTATAGGCAATGTTTTTTCAAATTTATCTAAAATTTAGGATTTTTTAAATTGGTAATTTAACATGTTTAACCCTACTATTTAAGCTTTACAAACGGGTAAATTTGAGGGTATTTTGGGTATCAAAATTGAGGAATCCAAACAGGGGAAGCCCCTTAAAATAAAATTTTACTTTAGTGGTCCTATTTAGTATTTTGTAGCAAAATAAAAATTTGTGTTTTTATTTTATATATATATAATTTTTATTTTGAGGATCTAATTTATAAGTGGATAAAGTAATTTGAAAATTAATAGGAGAATTTTCAAAAAAAAAAAAATTAAGAGGAGAGTGACCATATTTTTTTAGGCAATGTTTTAGTGGGAGTTAGAGTTATATTTTTACCAAATTGTCCTTTAGTTTTATCTCTACTGAACGTGAGTTTTTTTTTTTTTTTTTTTAAATAAAATATTAGAAACGTGTGTTAGAATTAGTGGGTTAGTGGGAGTGTTCCTATTTTATAGGCAATATTTTTTCAAATTTATCTAAAATTTAGGATTTTTTAAATTGGTAATTTTACATGTTTAACCCTGCTATTTAAGCTTTACAAACGGATAAATTTGATGGTATTTTGGGTATCAAAATTGAGGAATTCAAACAGGAGAAGCCCCTTAAATAATAGTATAAATAAGGATGGTATACTTTCTCTTACATTTTCTTTTTAAAAAATTTCCAAAAAAATAATACTAAAAATACTACAAATTTTGTGATATAGAACTTTGTTGAGGCTCATTTTTTACAAAGCCCAGCAAAACAAAAGGCCCAACAACATGGGCAGACCAAAAAAAACAGCAAACAGAAGTCATGGCAGGAATGAATGGCTCACGGGTCCATGAGATGGGTCCAGAAGAAGCAAACGGGCTTGAATAAGCCCGGAAAGAGAAAAGAAGCAAACCATGGGAAGTATGAAGAAAAGTAAGAATGAGCCACAGCAGGCCCAATGCGATGAAAACAAAGAGAGTAAGAGGCTAATGGAGAACCCATGAGCCCAAAGGATGAAGTATAGAGTAATTGGGCCGAGGAAGTCCAAAATGAGTTAGCAAAAGCCCATGGGTGAAACAGAACTGAAAAAATGGGCCAAGGATGCCCACAAGAAAAAAGGGACATTGGAGCCCGTAAGAAGTGAAAGAAGAGGCCCAGTAAGTATACTGGGTTACCGAGAAGAAAAACACACGGCAGACCCAAAAGGACCCGGCAGGATTGAGATAAGCAGCAGGAATAACAATCTGGTATGGCAGGAGATGCCAAGCCACAAAGCAAACACCCAAACTAAAGGGAGGCCCAATGACCCAACAAGGCCCAACCTTCCAAAGAAAGGGACAAGTCACAAACGTTGGCCTGCTGGAGATGCAATCCACATCAGAAAAGGCCAAAAAGCACACGGCAGGATATGCGCACCTATTCTCAGATCTCGGCAAACGTATGAAACATCAAGAAGGTAAAGCATGCGTACGACCTAGGCATCACCAGCCTATACCCAGCCACTATGGGAAAAGGTGAGGTCATGGGTGAGGGCACGGTCTAGCGGTGGGGAGAGGAGTGGAAACTCATTCTTGTGTTTTTTGCTCAGGCTCTTTCAGTGGGCACAGTCTTGCTGGGATGACATGCCACCCAAAAGAGGTAAGGGTGGGTAAAAACCACTGGGTGCATGCCATGAGAGACCGAGAGGGAGAGGGTACACACTGGACGAGTAAAAAATGAACTTTCGTTGTCTGAAAGCCACAAGTCAATGGTGGTAGTCAGAACCATTGACTCGGTAAGTGGTCGGCAAAAGGCTCCCATATCAGACAAGGACCATTAAGGGGCTAGAACAGTAAAATCGGTCACGGTAGGCTCTATATAAGGAACCCATGGCTGTGTACAAAAAAAAAAAAGGAGGAGGATTAAGAAAAGAAAGGCAAGAAAAAAAAAGAAAGAAAACAGAGAGAAAAGATAAAATAAAAGAACAGAGAAAGAAGAAAGAAAAACAGAGTGTTTTATGGCAGACATGCACCCAAATGGGTTAACCCCCTCTCTCCCTCAATAGCCTTGCTCTCCATTGGAGGAAAAACGACTTATACTCGGACACACACCATTTGGGGCTGGCCTCTCAAAGCAATTAATTTTTCCTTTGAAGTTACTTGCGTTGAGGGGGCAGTTTTCCCTTCCCTGGTAAAGCCCCGTGGTAATACTTGTTGTGGCAGATCCATTCTTTTGATTCTACTAACCTTGTTCTGCCCCTCTATTTAAGTTTTATTCTTTGAACGTGGGGCCTTTTAAGTCATCTACTTTACTTATTGTGGCAGAAATAGTGACTGTACTTTCTTTACATTATTAATATTATATCTGCCTGCCATGACCTCTTAACAGTGACTCTGCCTGCTGTGAGTTTATAAACAGACTTTGGTAGACGTGGTGTGATTTGCGCACAAGCTGGGCCAAGATGTGCTCCAATTGGGCCGGTCCTGACTCCTTTACCCAGAAACAACTTGGGCCTAGTACGGCAGGAAGCAGTCCAATATCCCGATCCTGGCCCACCACCTTACAAACTTACAAATCGATGTGTTACAAATCACCAAAAAAAAATTTAATATATTTTTTTTTTTGATACAATTTCAACCAAAAAACCAATTGATTTTTTGTGTAGGCGAGGATTAAATCTTAGATTTCTTATTCAACCATTAGAGACTTTACCAGTTGAGCAAACTGGAACCCACAATGTAAATAGTAATTGAAGTCTACTAATTATATTTATTGTCGCATCAATTTGTAAGGTTTATATAATAAAAAGATGATTTCCTTTAGTATTTTCCTCTTCAAAAATAAAGTGGATCACGTGATCCTGTCACATGCTACATGCATCAATTGTATGATTTTCGAATTGTGCCTTCCCTTTTAGGTAAATTTTTAGGAGTCAAAGGTTCATGTGATTTTTCCCAATTGTGCCTTCACTTTTATTGATAGAAAATGGGTTTGTCATGATCAAATATATATGTGTAAGAATCGTTACACGTGAGTATTATTAAAAACAATTCCCACCCCTTTCACATATATAGAACCATAGAAGATATATGTGGCTATGTGCCACACATTTATGCACTAACTCAATTGGGGGGATTTGAACCTCCAATTACACCCCTTTCTAATTTGGCCATTTTAAGCTTTTCTGATGACCAATCATGTAAGAATCGTTTTGATAATTGTTAAAACATTTCCTACATAACTACGTAGAAAACATTTGTGCCACACATATGCTCTAGCTACAATCTCTAATATTAGGGAGATTTGAACCTCAATTGGGGAGATTTGTTGAACATCCAATTCCACCCCTTTCTAATTTGGCCACTTCAGAAGCCTCCCAGCTTTTTTGTCCTACTTCTCTCTAATTTGTTGGGGTTAGCATGTACATGTTTATATGTCTTGCCCATATATAAACTAACTCTAAGCCTATTCTCCATCGATGTCCATCTAATTAATGATTATCTTATAGTAATGTCGGTTTGCTACTAAAGGAAACCTATATGTTGTGAGATGCATAGTGCTTCTATTCAATATTGCAGAAGATACTTTCTCCTGAGCCTTATTATTGTTTCAGGATTGGGTTTATTCACATCTCTAACTTGCTTAGTCAGGATGTAGACAGAAAATAAGGATTAGATTTAGAAGGATCCTATTAGCCTTTATTGAGAGGAAAAATATATATATATTTCTGAGCCTATTAATTTGGTGGGAATCTTTGCAGACCTTGATAATACAAGGACGAGGACGAAACATCCAAAATTTAAGGTATAGACTTTGATGGTAAAAAAAAAAATCGATAACTAGGTCAAACAATGACTAAAAAAATTCAAACGGTAGATAAGCAATATTTCCATTTGTTTTAATGATTATATAATAATATCGGTTTGTGATTTTAAACTGTTTGAAACAGTCCAATAATAATATAATTTTTTTCTTTCTAGAAATGTAAAATTAAAAAAATATAGTGGCTCTAATTTGGAATTCGGTTCAAGCTTTTGGATGCATATATATATCCTAGACCTAGTAAATTTTTTTTTTCCAGCTGGTCCTAAATTTAGCAATAGATTATTATTATTTAGTAACGTCACTAAAAGTTATTTTACACCCACAAATCGCATATAAATACAAAATATAAAATTGATGATATGATGGAGACAAGGATTAATTGGTGAACTTGTAGAAATTTTATACAACATCAAGTCCTACTCATTATGTGTCAGTTCTTTTTTTTGATGGGAATACTACTAGACTTTATTAATCAGAAGAATTGACAAATACATCCTGGTTGAGAGCTTGTTCAAGGAAACAAGGGGTCTCTTCAACCCAAACAGACAAATTTGCAATGCCTAAAGCATGTCTTGCAAGTAAGTGGGCTGGCCTATTGCCATTCCGACCAACATGGGTGAAATCTACACAGCGAAAGCTATGGGCAGTAGCTATAGAGCAATAGACCAAAGTAGCTACAGATAAAGGAGGAGGTGAACATTCCCTTAATGCATTAATCAGCGACAAGGAATCACTTTCAAGCGTAAAATCATGTATAGACAAGTCCTTGGCAAATTGGAGACCCAACTCAATAGCCTTAGCCTCAGCTTCAATGGCTCCCAGTGGAGCATCGATCTTTCTACTACAAGCACCTACCACTTGGCCCGCTGCATCTCTTATTAGAATCCCCACCCTTGCCATTTTTTGCTCCTTGAACACGGCGCCGTCCACATTGATTTTGTAACGGTTTGGAGAGGGAGGCGTCCACACCGCTGCCTCCGCTGGCTACCGCGAAGACACCGCAACCTCCATACAGGCCTGGTACGCCCTCAGGTACTCCAAAGCACCTTGCAACAGGGCCTGACACGCCTTCTTAGCAGTGGCGATGCCACGTTCAGGCCAGGGTGTTCCCAGGAACACCCTGACCTGAATTTTTTTTTTTTTTTTTTTTTTTTATATATATAATAATTAAATTTTATTTATTTATTTACCCTTTAAAAAAAAAATTAGGAATACCCTGAACAGAGCACATCAACGACAACAACCAACGGACGATGCCTCCGCCTCGAGCAACGCTGCAACAGAGCACATCGGTCATCACATCGGGCCTCAAACTCGAGCTCCAGAACCAGAACACATCGTGCATCAGAGATTGGAGATCGGTCTTCCTCGCCACCAGGAGATCTGTCAAACGTTGAGATGAATACTTCTGCAAAATCTTTTGGAAAAAAAAAAAAAAAAAGAGCACGATGACGACGCAATGTTTCTGCAAGATTTTTATGACAAAAAAATGTTGCATTTTTGTTGTTTGTAACTGAGGCTGAGAAGGAGGGAGAGGAAGAGATTTGTTAGGAAGAGAATGAAGAGACTGAGAAGGGCAGAGAGGAAGAGACTTGCGAGAGAAAAAAAAAGATAGGTAACCTCTGAACGTCTGAACTAGGAAGGGATAAGTCAAGGCATTGGGAAAGTAAGAAGTTTAAATGTGTGGATGAGAACCATTCAAGACAAGAGTGAAAAAAAAAAAAAGATGAGAGAATTAAAAAATGGTGGAAAGGGAAAAAATCAAGGAAAAACCGGATTGGGCTTGGGCAATTTAGGAATTCAATTTTTTTTTTTTTTTTTATCAAGTAATTTCTCATCATGTCACTTTCTCTTCTGGTACTCATTGATTAATATATATTTATATACATAGCTTGAGTCAAATTAGATTATTTGCATTAATGTTTCTCAAAAAAAGATTATTTGCACATGAGGAGTGTGTTAGTGCAACTAATAAACAATAATTTAATTAATTAATAATTAATTAGAAGAAGCAATTAATAAACAATAATTAATAATTTAATTAACCAATACATTATAAAAGACAAACAAATTAAATTATGTTAGGCTAAACAACAATTAATAATTTTATAATTAATGAAACAACAATATAACAAATTATAATTTATAAAAGACAAACAAATTAACGAAACAACTAAACAACAATAATTAATATTTTTATTAATATTTCAAATGAACTTATAGTTTATTGTTTATTCTTTTACTAGAATTATGGACAAATATTTGATAGCTCGTTCCTGTTCGTCCACAAAGCCCAAGCTATCACAATCAGCTTCTCCACTTCACCGTGAACCCACTGAGCTATCATCACCACGTACCAAAGCAAGTCCATAAATGAGCCAAAACGATGATCCATAGAGCCCTGAAACAAGTTAGAATTTCGCCATATCTCGCTAGCACGTTGACAGCGCCAAAACAAGTGGGTTGAAGATTCTTCCTCCAAGTTACATTCATCACAAACACCATCTAGGAGCACCTTCCTTCTGACCAGGTTCCCCTTCGTGGGCAATACATCTTTACAAGCCCTCCAAGCAAAATGGCGAATCTTGTGCGGGATATGGCAGCTCCAAATAAACTTCCAGAACTTCCTTACCTGACTACTATCAGATACTCCTCCCACCGGTGCACTTGAGCTCATCTCCATTGCCACCTTATATGCACTCCGAACACTAAAGACTCCATTATGCGTTAAAGCCCATACTTGCTTATCCGCTGGCAAACTAGCAATTAGAGCAATGCTACATATTAAATCAGCTTCATGCGGTAGGAAGACTTGGTGCACCAGATCATTTTTCCATACACCATTCACATCATTAATAAGAGCTGCAACCCGAGAGTCCTCAGGTAGGCTTGAGACAGGAGATGCAACCTTATAAGTTGAGGGAGAGGGCACCCATTTATCCTTCCAAATCCTGATGCTATGGCCATTACCCACTTGCCATCTTCTACCATTCCTGACAATTGCCTGAGCTGCTAAAATGCTCCTCGAAGCAAATGAAGGATTTTTTCCAAGACTTGCATCAACAAACTCACACCTTGGAAAATATTTGGCCTTAAAAACCTTAAATAATAAGGAATCATTCCCAGTCTGGAGCCACCACCCCTGTTTTGCCGACATTGCCAAATTAAATTGCTTCAGTTGCTTAAAGCCCATACCTCCACAAGCCTTCAGAGCACAAAGTTTCTCCCAACTGGTCCATGCCATTTTCCGTTCCTCCTTGCACTGCCCCCACCAAAAATTCCTAATAATACTTGTCATCTCATCACAAAGAGAATCAGGAATTTTAAAGCAGCTCATAGTATATGTCGGGATGGCTTGGGCCACTGCTTTTATCAGTACTTCTTTCCCAGCTTTAGACAATAATTTATCCTTCCAACCTGCTAGCTTTTTAGCCAGTTTTATCTTCACTTCCTTAAAAGTATTCTTCTTATTTCTTCCTACCAGCGATGGGAGACCCAGGTATTTCTCATGCTGCCGAATCACTTGAGCACCAAACCTCCCTTTTATCTCTTCTTGGATCTCTTTTGCTGTGTTAGGGCTGAAAAACAAAGAAGTTTTTGCACGGTTCAGCTGTTGGCCAGAAGCTTGCTCATACGTGCACAGCACATTCTGAAGGGCTTCACATTCCTCGACAGTTGCTTTGCAGAAAATTAAACTATCATCTGCAAAAAATAAATGAGAAAGACAAGGTCCACCCCTACACACAGATACACCTTCCAGCAAACCATCGGCTACAACCTTTTTAATTAATGCAGACAGACCTTCTGCACAAATCAAAAATAAATATGGGGAAAGTGGATCACCTTGGCGTAGTCCTTTGGAAGGAATAATATGGCCAGTAGGTTTACCATTGACACGAACAGCATAAGTGACGGAAGTAATGCACTGCATCATTAAGCTTCTCCATCTTGAGTGAAACCCCAACTTCTCCATTATCTTATCTAAGCATGCCCATTCCACCCTATCGTAGGCCTTGCTCATGTCAAGTTTGAGAGCCATCTCTCCTGTAGCCCCTGATTTTTTCAATTTAATCTGGTGCATTGCCTCAAAGGCCACTAAAACATTATCAGTAATCAATCTACCATTCACAAAAGCACTCTGGGTATCACTGATAATAGCTGGAAGGATTTTTTTGAGTCTGTTGGCTAAAGTTTTAGATGCCAATTTGTAAATAACATTACAGAGACTTATTGGTCTATACTCGGTAACTTTTTTAGGTGATTTAGTTTTAGGAACCAAAACAATATGGGTTTCATTAAATTTTGGCGGGGTAATGCCTAAATTTAGGAAATCCAATACTGTCTTAGTCACTACACCACCTACAGTAGACCAGAATTTTTGGAAAAAAAGAGGGGGCATACCATCCGGACCTGGAGCTTTTAAAGGATACATCTGTTTCAGGGCTTTGTGCACTTCACCTGCCTGGAATTCCTTCACCAGCATGGAATTCATTGATGGTGTCACCTTAGGTTGGACAGCCTCCATAATTTCTGTGAAGTTTGACGGTTCTGAGGAAGTGAACAGATCAGAGTAATACTCAATAAACACCTTCTCAATCTCACACTGATCAACCTGCCACACATCTACAGCATCAAAGACCCCCTCTATTAAATTCTTTTGAAACCTTGCTGAAGCCCGTGCATGAAAGAAACGGGTATTTCGGTCACCTTCCTGAAACCAATTCAGCCGTGCCCTCTGCTTCCACATGGCATCTTCTTTATCAAGCCAACAATTCAATTCCACTCTAGTTTCTCTTAAATCTCTGATAACCTCAGGTGATGAAGCTTGCATCTCCAGCCCTTCTAAACGTTTTTGTAAGCAAGCAATCTTTTTTCCCACATGCCCATACTCATTCGCATTCCATACCTCCAATTTGTTTCTGCATGATTCCAGACAAGATATTATAGGAAAATCCGAAGCCATAAACATCCCTTCCTCCCATGCCTCTGTCACCACTTTCTCACATCTCTCATCCTTCAACCACATAGACTCAAAACGAAATATTTTCTTGTATTTCTGGTGTTTTTTCTTTGAGAACAACTGCAGCAAAAGGGGATTATGATCTGAAGCAGAAGAGGACTTATGATGAAGCTTCGCATTAGGAAATAGAGAATGCCAATCTGTAGAAGCTAAAGCCCTATCTAGTCGCTCCCTGATTTGAGTACCATCCCGTCTTTGATACAACCATGTGAACTTTGGACCTACAAAGCCAACCTCCTTCAGCCCACAATAATTAATAGAAGCATTAAATCGGGCCATTTGCTGAACAGGCCTAGGTGCACCCCCCTCCTTCTCTGCTTGACATCTAATTTCATTAAAGTCTCCAATCACTAGCCATGGTAACTGTGAGCTATCCCTTAAAGAATTAAGCAATCTCCACGACTCCACCCTCAAAACAGTCCCAGGATAACCATAGAAGCCTGACAAGTGCCAACGCCCAATCCGATTCCCCCCCTCAATCACAGCATCGATAAAAGAGAGTAAAGAATTTAGCACATTCACTTTAATATCAGATTTCCAAAATAAAGCTAATCCTCCCCTTAATCCATCATTCGGTACCACAAAACTGTCCTTAAAACCACATTGATTACGTACAAATTTCACCCATTCTTCGTTAGACTTTGTTTCCATCAGAAACACCAAGTTGGGATCTTCTAACCTAATAACCTTTTTCAAGGCATTAACTGTCTGAGGATTCCCAAGCCCTCGACAGTTCCAACTTAAAAGACTCATTGGACCCGGCGGGGTTGCCCAGCAACCTTCGCCGATCCTAAATGTGTAGCTAATAAGACACTAAGCCTTTTTGTCTCATCATCAACTTTCTGCTTCTTTTCAATTCCAGTCACATCCCCTTCTGCATTACCACCTCCCTCAGCTTTTCTTTTTGGGCCTACATTCTCCATTTTATCCATCTGCATCTGCTCAATATTGGGCCTACCTGGAGTCCTAGTCCACGTACCTTTTTTGTGTTCCTTAGTGAAGTCAGCTCCATCCTTCCTAGCTGCTACAGATGACCCTTTTGATGCTTGCTTACTGGGCCCCACTTTCACATTTTTCCTCTTTTCTGACACCTCAGTTCATCCCATCGAGAACGCCATACTTTCCAACCTCGGTTGAGTGCTAGAAGAGATATTTTCGGGCCCCACTCCCTTTGACTCTCTTATCAACTCCTTTGAACCAAGCATTAAAATCGGTCCCACCTCCTTCTTCTTCATGTCATGAATCACTTCCGCCACTACAGCATTTAACGCTGGCGTAGTATCATTAATCTCCCTATCTAGTTCCTCAATCACTAATTCAAAGTCTGCTTCTTTCAGTGGAATTTTTGGAGTAGTAGGTACCTCAGCTGGTATGCAAACCAACTCCCCTGACACACCATCCTTACTAGGTTGAATTGCCATCAAAGTTGCCGTTCCAAATCCCACACCGTCCACTTGTCCTTCCTGAGGCAGCGGAGTAGCAATTTGCTGATCAAGCCCACATGAAACTTCCACTCTACCCTTCACGGCCTGCTCAACTGCACCTCTACCCGGCTCTGGATCATATCCCTTCACTTCAATAACTTGTTTTCTGGCCGGACTAAATAAAGAAGCCTTAATCCAATGCCCATATTGTTGACGTTCTAACGGCAGATTTCCATTGCTTTTCAGCCACAGTTCACATTCCTTGTCATCATGTGATAGCATTCCACACCAGAAACATATATTTGGTAATCTCTCATACTAAAAGGAAACCCATCCCTCCACATCTTCCTCAAAGTTTACCTTCCTTCCTCTGCACAAGGGGCGAGATATATCAACCCAAACTCTAACCCTCATAAAAGTTCCTCCCCTCATCTCTGACTCATCTCGAGGAATAACAACTTCTCCAATTGATTACCCAATTTCAATGGCAGTCTCCGTGTTCATAAACTTGTAAGGGAGGTCATGTAGTTGGATCCAAAATTTTACTCTGTTAAAACCCACCTCCTTTATAGGTCTATTCCCGTCAAACCGTTGTATCACTACCAGGTGTCGATCATATGATCATGGTTCTCCGAGTAAAACTTTTACAGCATCCACCTCTTGATCGAAAGTAAATAGCAGTATATTGTCTCCCACATTAGTGATATGGAAGCTTGCTTTTGTACGCCACAGAGGCCGAAACGTACGCGCTACTGCTTCAATGTTTAGTGCTCTCTTTGTGAAGAATTTCGCTGCTAACACATACTTTGGCTTCTTGGTTTTCTTCGACAACACTACTTTCTTACCTTCCCACTCCGATAGTGACAGGTTATCACACTTACGAGCAAGGTCTTCCATTCTTAGTCACCACACAGTGTTTCCTTCCTACCGTAAACGAGAATCAAAACCAAACCCTACTAGTAGCAGAGTACTATAGGGAAACAGCAGGCCCTACTAGCAACAGAGTACTATAGGGAACGACCATGTCTTTCTCACCGAGAAAGGTAACAGCAATACTACATCCTAGGTTTGGGAGGCGGCGGTAACCCTAACCTTAGACCGAGAACAGATACAATTTCCTTCATGTTTTAGGTCTTGATGTGTCAGTTCTTAATGCAGAACAGGAAGCATGATAATGTTAGGTCAATTTTTATTTGAGTATAAATATTTAAATTTATAAATAATTCTTTGAATTTACAAGAAAGAATTCTATAATCCAAAATAAACAAATAAATAATCTCAAAATAATTTATTGAATAAAGCTGTCCCCCCCAATATATAATACCAAGTCAAAAAGAGTGAAAACAATTCCTTAAGAAACCTTGTTTTGACTTTGAAAACCTTAAAACCTAGTATTAAAAATAAGGTTAAAGTGCAAACAACATCTCTACAGTTTGAGAGTCTTTAAATTTTATATTTTAAAGTTTCAGAATTTAGATTTTACCTCTTGAAATTATACTTAATTTGCATCAGCTGTCTCTTTATTAGTTTTTGGTTGACGTGTCTATTAAGTGCCATATAAACTTATGAAGTATACTAATTGATCCAATTGAAACATGACACATGGATTTATCTACTCATGTCAAATTAAAAACCTAAAAAAAATAAAATAAAACCTATTTTGAAATATTTAAAATAAGAACTAAAAAAAAAAATACAATAATTCCTTCTTCTTTTTTTTCATTTTCTACAACAATTTTAGGGAACCCAAAAAAAAATTAAAAAAATCAAACAATAAATAAGTTTCTAGGGACCCAAACAAATAGGCACAGACCCAAAGAATAATATGTTGCACATGCTGCTAATAGCGGGAAAATAAACAGAAGCAAAGCTTGAGTTTGAGTTAAAGTTTTCTCCACGGTCTGATTATTATTGTGTTTCGTTCTTCTCTTCTATTACACAGATATATTTGCTAAAATGTATTTACCTTCCTCTATTTCTAGTTTTTCTTTGTCATTTCTGCTTGTAATCTTTCTTAGCATGGTTTCTTGGCAAAATTTGAGAAATTTTTTTGTTTGTTTGGGTCCCTAGAAAATGTTCAAGAAAAAAAAATTATTTTATTTTTGGTTTTAGACTTTGATTTCTTATATTTCAAAAAAGATTTTATTTTAATTATTTAAAAAATTTAGGCAATTTTGTTTGAAGTGGAATAGGTAAATCCACATGCCACGTTTCAACTGGATTAATTAATACACCATAAGCATACGTGGCACTTAATTAACGGACACATCAACAAAAAAACTTATGGGCATGTCATTTTTGAAGGAGATTCTCTATCTGTTATTCAAGCAATACTAGAGGGGTCGTCGGATGTCCTACCGTATGGGCATGTCATTGAAGATATTCGTTTTCTCGCTTTGGATTTTCAGCTATCTGTGTTTAATCATGTTCCACAAATTTGTAATGTAGTGGCTGATGCATTAGCCAAAAAGGCAAAAACTTATAAGGGCACTCAGGTCTGGTTTGACGAATTACCTGAGGACATAGCATCCCTAGCCTGTTTTGATGTCCACTGATGTTTTCCTTTCTTTATTATGAATAAAGCCCAGACTATGATAGTCTGGTTTCTCAAAAAAAAAAAACAAAAAAACAAAAAAACTTATGGAAAGATGCTAATGTAAATTAAGTATAACTTTAAGGGATAAAATTCAAATTTTAGAACTTTAGGGTATCAAATTCAAAGACTCTTAAACTTTAGTAGTATAATTTGCACTTTTTAGCCTAAAAATAAAGACATATAAATCTTTTTAAATTACACTTGTAGGGTCAGATTCTGCAGCCCAAGCCCAAGGAGGTGTGGATTTGGAGCCCACTGAACCCAAAACAATAAATTTGTAGAGAGTGGGTGAAAGAGCTAGGCTAATAATGGAAAATAACAGTATTAAACGGCACTGATGATAGAAAGACTTGAACTAATGCGTGCTCGGACAGAGGTGAATGTCTCGTCCGAGGAGGAGGTTTTCATTGATGGACTTAGGTTACAAATGTTGGAGCTACAGTAAAACAATATGCTATCTTCTCTCTCTTAATTTTCGATCCCCACTATCAGATATTCCCCTCTCTTATATAGTACTGCCTTTCTACATCTCCACCGTCCACTTGTTCATCATCTAGGCGCCCACTTGAGTGCATGTCCCATCACACTCCCCCTTTAGCCCTGTCTGAGTGGCGGTAGCTGAGGATGCACTGTTCAGGGGTCTTCTCCACATAAATGCGGCCAGAAGGGTAGGTGCAGTGCATTAAATGCGGTGGTTGAAGTCTGTCTCCTTGATATTTCTCTGTTCCAGTCACCTTTTGTGTGTCCGAGGCCCCTTTTCTCCCTTGACACTTGTCAGACAGATCGCTTGACACGTGCCGGACAAAAACCTCGTCGGATCTGAGGGTATCGGCCTCCTCGGACATATGAACAACTCCTCGGACAGTGCACGTGTTCGCCAGCGGGCATCCTTTCACGTGGGCCCGTGTCCTGGTCTCCTCGGACTAACAGTGGTCCTCGGATAGGGCCTTGGGCCCAATAAGTTGGGCTGGGCTTTTCTCCCCCACAACACTATATATATATATATATATATATATATATATCTATGTCTATATATTACTAAAAGCTGAAGCGTGACATTTATTACTGCTAAGCTCCTGTTGCGTCACCTCATCGCCACGTCATTCACCACATAATTATAATTTATTATTTATTCCTATTGTTTTTTACAAATATATATATATATATATAAATAGATTATTGACTTTACATATTCACCTTTGTCGGTTTTAACATCTATATATATTTCTTTTTTATTTCCAATTTTCCTATAATTTTTTTTTTTACATTCACTTATTTTTTAAATATTTACACTTTTTTCAATATTTCTTCTTCTCTTACCTTTTCATCTCCTCACTACCCTCTACTTTAATATTGCTATTCATCTTTCATTTCATCTTCCTTTATTTGTCTCTTCTTATCTGTTCTCTCTTACTATAAATTTGTCACTCTTTTCCATTCTTTGCATAGTTATCTCTCACAAAAAGGCTCTCTCTCTCTCTCTCTCAATGTTTTGGTGGATTTTTATTTTGTATTGCATCTCTGTTTTAGGTTGATAAATTTTTGTGTATTTAAGAACTCTAATTTAGGTTGATATGATTTAGTTTTGTGTTTTAAGCTGTTGTTATTATTATTATTTTGCTCTTTGATTGTTAAATTTTATCCGATTACATTATAAAAAATTTAGAGATAGTAGATAAAAATAAAATAGTATTCCATTACATACCATAATTTGGATAATTTAGTGTTTATTGTTATATCTTTTAATTTTTTTTTTCTTCTCTTCTATTTTACTCAATATTGAAATTCAACCACATCCTCCTTATCATTAAATTATTTATATTTTCTCTCTTTTTGTTTAAAAAAAATTAAAAATGTCATTTTTTATTGTGTTTATCAAATTGTACTCTTTTTTTTTTTTTTTTTTTTAAAAAATTTTACATTTACACTTTCTTCAACCTTTCTAATTCTTTTTACCTTTTCATCTTCCCAAACATTCTACCTTGATATCACTCTTCCTCTTTCCTTTTATCTTCCTTTTCTTTTTATTTTCATCATCTTAGTATAAATTTGTCATTCACTCTTCCATTCTTTACATAATTTTCTCTCACAAAAAAGTGGTTATTTCCCACTCTTTCTCCCTCAATTTTTTGGTGGATTTTTATTTTTATTTTTATTTTTCTTACATCTCTATTTTAGCTTGATAAAGTTTTGTATTCTTTAGAACTCTATTTTGGTTGATGGGATTTAGTTTTGTGTCTTAAGTTTTTTATTTTTATTTATTTTTATAACTTTGATTGTTAAATATTATCATATTGCATTATAAATAATTAAAAATAGTATATAAGAATATACTATTATTATATTACATTGAATTATTTGGATAAATTAGTGTTTATTGTTATGTATTTTATTTTTATTTTTTTTTCTCATATCATTTTATTTAAAATTTAAATTCAGCCACATCCCCCATAAAAATAAAAATAGAAACCTTTGACATACTACTAACATAACTACATCTATAACTATTTAAGCCATCCATGATATCTATTTCTTATTAATAACCATAAAATTTACAACTAGCAAGAGAACATACAAAGTAATAAAGAATAAATGAAGGAAAAAAAAAAAGTGAAATCAAACGTCAATTAATAACTGTTATTTGGAAAATAAAAAGGTGGTAAAGAGGAGTAAGAAATAAAATAGAGATGGCTATACAAAGGACATTAAAAACTTTATAGTGCAATAAAATCAACAATTAAATATAATAATACAAAATTCAAACTTAAAACTTATCAAACTCTAACTAGGGAAATTATATATATATATATATATATATATATATAATCATAATCTTCATACACCATGACTTAAAAAAATTATTGAATAGTTCTACCTCTTATTTAATGTCTATTTTATACAAATCATCAACCAATAAATATATGATAATTGTAAAAAATGTTATAGATAAGATTATGAAAAAAATGATAAAACTATTTAAAAAAAAAAAAAAACTCTTTATAAAGTTTAGAACTAAAATAGTATTTTATCTAAAATATTATTACGCGCAACACACAGGTCTGTGACTAGTAAATAATATTAAAAAGCAACTAACTAAACTATACCAGTATATATTTTATCCTATTTCACTTTTTCTTTTTCTTTTTTCGTTTTTATAAGTCCTATTTCACTTATGAATCACTAGATAAGCGTGGGCATTCAATGCCTTCTCGAGCAAACAATGTATACATGCATGAATTTACGTAAACGTATGGTTGTACATGTTCTCTTGGCCTATGTGCCGTCCCAAGAAAGAGGACTAAGTCACAAATGACATGGAAAACGACTCTGAAAAACATATACTAACTTTTGAAAATAAATATACCAGCCGGCATTGTTCACTAATCTTTATCAAACTACAATGTCCTTTGCTTAACATTTCCTACTATCTTTCTCTTCATTGAAGCAAATATTTCATGCAAGTGAAAATGGAACAAGAGTGAAAAAAACAACCAAACATACATGCAGGTTCACGAAGCTTTCTCTTTTAGGACACTATCAAAGTTTGTAATGGCAATTAGACAATTTCTTGTAGTAGCTTCAGTTGCAGCATCACCAATTTTAAGTATATTGGTGGTTGCCTTATTTTGCTACTTATGCAAAAGAAAACTCTTTGCAATTCTCAAGCAACGTCACAAAAAGAAAGGTTAGTGACTTTTTGTGCTTCAAATTCTTTGTGAATTCTTTTTGCTTATAAATCTCAGTTCTGAGTTGGGAAAATGATGATTAGGGAGCTTGAAATTCGAGAATATATTGTTGCAGCGCTTCCAGTTGGTGGAGCTAGAGAAGGCTACCAACAATTTCAGCCAAGATTGCTTGCTGGGGTCAGGTGCATTTGGGAATTGGGAATGTCTACAAGGGGGACTTTGATGTAGAAGGAACACTAGCTATTAAGAGACCCCTTGCTGATTCCTACCAAAGCGTTGAAGAATTCAGAAATGGTAATTAAGTTTCAATTCACACATGTTTGTTAAAAAATATATGAAAAAGTTTCAATTTCTTCCATCCCAAAAAATTAAGGCATGTAATTATTGTGTTTAGTGAGAACAATGCTTAAGACTATTTCACCATTTTTTCACAATTTTTTCATAACTTGTTATGGTGGTAAGTTGTGATTGGTGCTATATCAATTTCATTTATCCGCTACTTGTACTCAATTACAACATGTTGTCTTTATAGCCTGGCAAAAGAAAATTAATTAATTTTTTTTATGTCTTTATACTTGTTGATTATTTGTTGTGGTTTCTTGAACAGAAGTGATGCTACTTTCAAAAGTAAAGCACGAGAACCTTGTAAGTCTGGTGGGATATTGTGAAGAACCAGGTACGTAGATACAGTATCACCCAAAAAGTAAGCCATGCTGATTATATACTAAAGATGAAGCAATGACAGTTCAAGTAATATTCACAAAAAGAAAGAATGAAAAATATAATCAAGTAAAATTGTATCGAAATTGTAAATACATATCAAATTAGGCTGTCCATGTACAAATTATACCCAAATATTGCCCCTTCTTTATTTTGAAAGCTTAATTTATGCCTTGAACAGGACCAAAAGGTGCAAAATTATTAGTTTATGAGTACGTTCCAAATGGTTCTCTGCTTGAGTACATTACGGGTAATTGAAGGGCGTGCATTGCTATATGTTAACATTCCTAAATATGCTTATCTTAGTTGACTTCATATACCATTACCATGTAGGAAAGAGAGGGAGGAGCTTAACTTGGAGGCAGAGAGTAAACATAGCCATTGGAGCAGCTAAAGGTGCAGTCCTCATTAGACTAAAATGATTATAAACTGGCGTGATAATAAATGTTATTGGTAGAATGTCAATAAAAATAAATAAATTTCTGATTTTTTAAATATTAAAAATACATTAATTTATATAATAAAATTTGTAATAATTGTAAAAATCGGAAACAAAGAAAAAATGATATTAATTAAGTTGGTTGAAAATTTCGCAGGCATTGCTCATTTGCACGAAGGGATTCAGCCTAGCATAATCCACCGCGACATAAAACCAAGTAACATCTTAGTAGGAGATGAGTTCGAAGCTAAGGTTTCGGATTTTGGACTAGTGAAGATGGGGCCTACTGAGGACCAATCACATGTCAGTAGCCAAATCAAAGGGACACTAGGATACCTTGATCCGACTTATTGTATGAGTCTCCATTTGACCCCATTCAGTGATGTCTATAGCTTTGGTGTCATATTGTGTTTGACCACGCTTATTTGCTTAAAGGCGAGCAAAAAGTAACTTTAAGCAAATAAGCCAGCTTATTTTTTCAAAACTAATCTATTTACTTACGTCATTTTTTGTCTCACCTTTAAGCAAATAAGGGCAACTAAACGGACACATTCATTAAAGTCATAACCCTACTAGCTAGTTCCAAGTTCAAATAAAATGGGGGTTGTGTCTAATGAACAAATTGCATGCAGGCAAAGGCCTAGCTTAGAGAAAGGCAGCGTTGAAGAAATTTTAGATGTTAATCTTCTATCAGAGCCATGCAACATGGATATAATGCTGAAGATGGCACAACTAGGCCTAAGATGTTCTGTGAAAGTACCCAAACAACGTCCTACAATGAACCAGGTGTGGCAAGAACTAGAAGAGGCCCTGCACTCAGTTGACAACTTTATAAGCAAACAGCCCTCGAGCGCTGCTCTAATATCAAGTGGCAGCATTGCACCTTGTGAATCAATGGATAACGATTATTCTCAAAGCTTTGTGAGCTTAAATGGTGTTGGATTTCAGAGATTTCAAGTAGAGATGGAAAGCTACTCCTTTCGAAGCACTAGCTTAAGGTTTTCAGAGGAAAATAGTATTACTGTCGAGTTTGATCAGAAAAACTTAAAAGGGAATACGTGATCATACAGAAGAAGACCTCAGTTGAGTTTGTCATGGTTTAAGCTCTCTCTCTCTCAACACAGGAAAAACTTGAGTGTATGATCTGCCCTCAATACCACCTATGCCAATCGAGTTCCTTAGCTTATGTGTGTTTGAGTGTTAGAGAAGCACCTTGCTGTTTATCAAATAGTTATGAGACAATTGATGCGAATTGCTCTTATGTTTTAAGAAAGGGTTAGGAATTGATATGCTTACCTCTTGTGCATTACAATATTGGTGCATGGGAGCAGTAAATTTAGTTTTTAGGAAAAGGTGAATTTAATTTGTACAAGTTTGCGACTAATATACAAGATAATAGAAGTTGCCATTATTAGTTGTGAATTTACTATTCTTGCATCTCCAGAGCCTAACCAAATATACATTTTGACAATTAACAATACTGACATCCTCGAAACCATTTTCCAGCTTTCTTTACACACTGTTATCTTTAACTCCAGTGCTCAAAGTCCATTCCTCCTTGTTGTATACTAAGTTATTTGCTCACCTCTTCATCTAAGACCTTTGCATTTTTGCCGAATGCCAAAAGATCAGCATACATTTTCTCAGAAGCCTTTGAAAACCCAAGCAAGGACTCGAAAACAGAAGAAAATCCAGTTGGAAATCCATTTACAGTGACATGCTGCGTAACTTGCAAGCTATTATGGTGCTTTTCTTTCTCCATGTCTAGCCTCTTCCTAAACATATCCAACATGGCTTTCCTCTCTGTCAAGTTTTCAATCCGACTACGTACATTTGCCTGTGGTTCATGCTCATGAAGCTTTGATTCAAGAATTCTGCTCTCTGCCCGCTGGAATGCCAGGACCTTCCTGTCAAGTTCGCTGGCAAGTCCATCAACCTTCCTTTTCTGGTGCTGTTCCTCTCCTTGTTGAATCCACAAAGCTCGAATATCCTTCTCAAAGCTTTTCATGGTATGAGTCACTGCTTTTTCTGGCAACTTCTCCAGGCAAGCTAACCAATCACGACAGATTACAAGCAACGGTGGCCCATTGAAAATAGGCCGTGGGACTGAAGACCTGCCTCTGGAGTATAATTCCGCTTCAGGGGCAATGAACTTGGATAGCCAACCATCAAGAGCTTCAATATATGCCTTCTGAGCAGAAACATATGCAGTAAAGCAAGCGCGCCAATTTTGAACTTCTGCTTCGAGCTGAAGGGTTGCAAGACGGTGAGAGTCATTGCAAAACTTTTCATAGGCAGAACAGTTGAAAGATTTAACCTCACACATGATTCGGTTTTGAGTTTCATATGATTCCACCATTATCTTCCAGTGTTGCATTAGGCTGCAGAAGTGGCGGAATTGGAGTTTATCACAAAATTTGAAATTTCAAGCTTCTTTAATCTAACCTACAAATTTCTGTCATCAACTTTCTTACCCATTTATTAGCTCTAAAAGTTGTGGCTGCAACTCTTCGTCTCTCAGTTTTTCGATTCTTTGGGAGATTGATTCTGAACTTCGTATTGCAACCAAGATCCTTGCATGCAAGTCTTTTACTTCAACTCTTGTTTTGTCCCCAGAGCAGATTCCATCTTCTCTGGCATCCTGGTTCCTCAAATTAGAGCATTTTCGCTCATAAATTTTCCTGTTCTCATCTCCAGCCTGATAATTTGATTTAAAAAATGTTCAAGAAAGTTGGCAATGAAACAATGTTTAGTGATTACTAAGGTGTCTACAAAAAGCATCTGTAGTGGATCCATTCATAATGGAGTGACTAAATTTTATGCTAGCTGTCATCCTACCGCAACACTTTTCCTTTTTTTGGTCTTGGAACTAGATTTGAACAAAATATGACACTAAGCACAGACACAGGAAAAGTGCAGCTGTAAAAAATTGATAGCTTTCTAGTTGCAAAATCTGCATCCCAGATGAAAGAAAATGGCTGTTCCCATTCTTTAATGGAACTTCAGTAATTAGTGTTACTTCAAAAAACCTAGTTGAAAGCTTTGCAGAATTGACAGCTGACCTCCCCTGCTTTCAAAACTCTGTTTCAGCCAATCAAACAAACATGTTTTTACTCCCAAGGGTCACATTCATGACACCTTAAATCTGCCTAATTTGTTTTTCCCCTTCAGAAACAAAGATTTTCTAGTCTTAAATAGATCTACAAGTTGTTTGACCTAAATTTCCAAGTCATATTTGGATTCAGTTTGTCCATTGCTACAGCATATAAATACTTCAACAGGAAAAACTAACACATGCAAAAGAGAAAGGAAAGGTTTGCCTTCGAATAATGTTCAAAAACAAATTGAAGGCATAAGAAGCAGAGATTGACAGTGTCGTTAGCCAACGGCCTTTAGGCTAGTTAGAACCAGTGGGAGGTTCAGGAGTAAATTACCAAGCCTAAAAAAAGGAAAAATAAAAAAAATAATAAAAGAAGAGTGGTTCATTAAAGAAGACAGTAGATAGGTAACAGAAAACAAGAAAACAGATAAAAGGTTTTCTAATGACTGGCTATCTATTTTAATCATCCATATCTATATAATGATACTACAAAGAGTGTCCCATGTCTCTCTCTTTTTTAGCAGAGAATGAAAACACTGCAAACAAGTGGTAAAAGAGACTAACTAAGCAATAAGAAATTGGGAGGAAATCATAAGAAAGCATATGAATGAGATTTACCTTCACCTCCTCATAGAGTTTCTTCTCCCAAGCATATAACCTTTCTAGTGTTAGCGAATGGCTTCCAGATTCCATTCCTCCATAGTCATCAAATAAATCACTCTTTAATTCTGTCCATGTTGAAGAACTTTTGGAGCTACATGAGAGGAGACTTTTACATGAGGAAGACCGAGATGAGGTGGATCGATTCAATGTAATTGACCGAATGAGCTTAGTTGAGCTCTCTGCACCCAAATTTCATGGATGAATAGATGAAGTAACTAAGATACGATGAAAGTTGATGAATGAGCAATGTCCAACACATGACAAAGATAATGATTGTCAGTAATTTAATAATAAAAAGGCAAAATCTGTATGGAACACCATGACAAATGGCATTAAGAAAAAAAAAATGTTTAAGAAAGACAGTTCAAATGTTCATTTTTTTGATAAGTAGGGAAAGACAGTTCAAATTTTCAGGTCCAAGAATGGTTTGGTTTTTGGAAATTCAATTCAAGGAAATGGAATTTGATGACTTCAATTATATCTGTCACCACAAGGGCATACATTCTTTGTATGCATTCCTACAAGATGGAAACTGGAAAGTGAGTTCCTACTCCTTTGGGATGATTCTTTGAAATTGGCAGAATATACCTAATCTACTTCCCACATTACACAATTTCTTCAATAAAAAATAAAATAGCCTACAACCGCCAATGACACATAACCCTGTGCATCAAAGTCAGGCACCAAGACATTTTATTCCTCAATTTGCATTCCATGGAAGCAAACTTAACTAATTTCCTCTAATTTAACCATATATATACACATAGAACTACGGCAAGCATCACAAGAAATTATAAATTATAACATTATTAAGAAATAAAAAAATAATAATAAAAAAATAAAAAGAAGAAGAAGAAGAAGAGAGAAAAGAACCAACCTTTTATTTCCTCCAAACCAGACAGCATTGGAACTCTATTGGCCTCCAGCATCCTAGAAACTTCCAAACCAGAATCATAAGCTCTGATAAAATGGTCTTCAACATCCTTCAATGCCTCCAACAATTCCCTCCCATCAGTGGGTGTATCAATCACTCTAAAACTTTTGTGCTCCTCTTGGCTCACATTAACGTCATCCCCTTCTGTCACAGACTCAACCTCACCACCCTCCTCATGATCTACTTCATCATTATTCAAATCCTCAACCTTTCTCTCACTCATCGTTCCTCTTTCTCCATCCTCTTCCAACTCTGGAATCCCTTCTTCCTCTCTCACCACCCTCAGATCCTCCTCAGAACTAAACTCATTCTCCACTTGTGTTCTCACTCCATCAAACAGACTGAAGAAATCCCAACCAGAATCTTTGTGTACGCCTGCCACTGGCTGAGCCACCTCATCGAAAAAATGCTCACAAACCACATCTCCATCTTCTTCTTCTTCACCCTCAACCTCATTGTCATCAATATCTTCTTGGTCTTGTTTTTCACTTACTATCTTAATAGTAGAGTCCAAAAAAGCCGTAGAATCTGAGGTGGGACATGAAATGGTTTCATGGGTGGGTTCAGATGGTCTTTGTTGAAGGAACATGGGGTTGGAGATAAGGGTCTCAGTGGTCTCAGAAGAAGAAGGAAAAGTGATGAGAAATGAAGAAGATGAACATGAATGCCGAGCAACAAACAGCCTTATAGCTGCTGCTACAGCACAAAGCGAGTGATTATACTTGCACTGTGCATCTGCAAGAGCATACCTCCTCTCCACCGCCAATTTTATGAGGCGTTTTCTGTCTTTACAGATAGACACAACATCGTCTTCTTCATCTTTCCTAGACACAACACAACCCATCTCTATCTAAAAACTCAAGAAGTTTTGTGTTTTGGTAAGAGTTTAGAGTACCCAATAATGTGTATAACTCTTTTGGCACAAACAGCTAGCGGTTTATTAGTTTTTTGTTGTTTATGAAACAAAGGCAGGTTCTGCCAAAAGAAAAGATGAAGGTTTTTGTGTGTTGTGGCAGAAAGTTTATGCTTTGGCAAGACTTTAGAGTACCCAATAATGTGTTTTAACTCTTTTGGCACAAATTAAGAGCAAGTGGTTTGTTTTTTTTTTTTGTTGTTTCTGAAACAGAGGGTGGGTTCTGCCAAAATATGGAGGTTTCGTGTGTGCGTTACTGTGACAGAATTGCAGAAAGGTGGTTTTGGGAAAGTTGTAGAGAATCACATTATGTTGTTAACTGATTGAAGGCCTTTGGTGAGATGAGAACGACATCATAGAAGACAGATGGGTTTGTCAGAGATGAGACAAAAACAAATTAGGTGTAAATATTGGTTCTTAAAAAAAAAGCTTCAAGGCCAGTCATACACTCAAACCAATTGCTTTTTAGTACTCAACATTTCTTTTGCAATAGGATTTGATCAGAGACTAGCTCAACATTTCTTTTGCAATATGAAAAAGAGGATTGGTCAGTGACTCAGTGCTGCATGGACCCAAAAGTCTTGAAACATAGAGAGGCCTAGGCAAACATACTTAACTCACCCGCCAAAATTTTGCTAGATTTTATCAGAGATTTGGATGGTGGTGAGTGACAGGTAGCCTAGAAGAAATAGCTAGGTGATGACTGAGGAGTCAAAATAAAAAAGCCTCTCTCTCTCTCTTTCTCTCTCTCTCACTCACTCTCAGGCTCAAAGCAAGAGAGGGAGAGAAAGAAAGAGAGAGAGAGAGAGAGATTGTTTGGGCCCAGATTCACTGTTTAATAATGCAAATATGGTATGTCTGGAATGAATTGCTTCACGCGGTGTTGGAGCGTCGAAACACTAGTGAAGTGTACCATGAAATCAAATTCCTCTTTGATCTATGCAACGTGTGTGCTAAGGTTTACGTTTTTCTAGGATTTAATTTCATATTTGGTCCTTTATTTTGTCACATATTTTGAAAATGATCTCTATTCTTTCAAATATTTTGGTTTAGTTTTTAACTTCTTAAATTTATGTCAAATAGGTCTCCATCGTTAACTGGTCGATAAAAAATGACTCGGCAAATAGAATTACTAAAATCAAACACAAATGCTAATCTAGAACTCTAGTGCTAGTTGATGATGGTTGTTATGTTCCTTTTTGTTAACTCAATGTTGGTGTCAAAAATGTCCCTAACATGTTCATCTTCTTACAAGTCACAACAACTGATGACTTTTTTTATTTAAAAAAAAAAAATTACAAAAACTATCACTTGGGCTTCGCATCAGCATTAATACTTGGTTTTTAATGTTTCCATTTTCCAGGATTATACCTTTTCATTCAACAATTCACAACAGTTGACGAGCACCTTTTTAACCCACATTTAAAAAGTTAATGACTAATTTGAAACATTTGAAATGTTGAGAACCAATTTGAAACATGAGATAAAAGTTGAAGACCAAATGTATAATTAATAAACATTTTCTTTATCAGAAGTGTCACACATTTCTCTTTTTCTTTTAGGAGATTTATGTTTTTTCCTTATATAGAGTAATTAAAGTTTAAATATCCATAAATTAGTCAAATGTGTGTTTGGCCAATGTATTTACTACTATCATATTTACTTGCTAGTAGAACAAAAGTAACTCTAGGAAATAAGTAGACTTTTTGTTTTTTGTAATTTAATAGTTACAATCATGAAAAATGGGATATTTGAATTTTGATACTCCTAATAAAGGAAAATAAGTTATGTCACTTAGTTACAAAGCTTTTAGCATAAAGTAACCTTTTAAAATGGAATAATTTTGATGTCATGAGGATATTTGTTGTTACAATGCATGATAAACAAGTGTAACTTCATGTGGCCTAGTAGTTTTCTAACCTCTCACAAGATTCATGAGGCCCTGAGTTCAAAAACCTTTTAGGAGCTTCTTCATTATAATTATATAGTGCGTGTAAGACGTCGATTACACACACATGGAAGAATAATACTAGAACTCAAAGAGATTCGGATGTCATCGATTGAAAAAAAAAAAAAAAAAAAAAAAAACAAAAATAAAATGTCAATTCAGGTCATGAGGGTGCGACCACGCGCTGAAGTAAGAGTGTGAGACTAGTGAGCCTTAAAGGATAAAAAGAAGAAGGAAAAAAAAAAGTTAATGTGGAAACATAAATGGAATTTGAGGTTGATCATTGCTGGTTTGGTTTGTCAGTAATAAAGAAGGAAAAGGAAAAAGTAAAACAGGGGATTTAGTGGGGCTTAGGTCTGCCCAAAGTCATAATTGCCCTTGTGTTTTTCTGCCACAGGGACAGCATGTATTATAATATTGGCATTTGCATAACCTTGACCTCGGCAAAAGATTTTTTGTAGTTGGTGCCATCAGAATCAGATGAGAATCTAGTGAGCTCATTGTGTCCATCACATAGCGGATGTACAGTGAGCACTCATTACCACCGTTATTTCACAATCATTTTCAATTTAATTATGTTATGGATACAATTTTTAACACAATTTTATATTATAATTCGTCATATGACAAGTTGTGATGGTAAAAATATATTTTCACGTGATCTACTCACATACTCTTATCAATTATAACTCATTATATAGTAAATTGTGACAAAAATTGTATGAAAAGTTATTTTCCTAAAATAATTCTTCTCAATCACTCAATTAGTAATAGGAAAAGTTGATTTTGATTGCTAACCCTTTTTTATTTATTATTTATTTTATGAATTGCAAATTTTTATTAAGAGAAAAAGATTTCACTAAACTCCGATGGGAAAAAGGGAGCACATTGGTTTTAATTTGAAGAAAATGTTAACAGCATTTATGTTCGGCCAAGAGTTAAGTATGATTTATTGTGGAGTTCATGTAATAAAAAACTAGTATAAATTGATAAGGTGACTTAAAATATTACTAAGTGATAAGTTTTTTTTTTTTTTTTTTTTTTTTGAGAATTAAGTGATAAGTTAAATTTAATTATTTTATTTTATTGACTTTACATCTTATAAAGTTAATTAAAAATATGACATAAAACAAATTGATTCGACGTAAAATTACTTTATAATGGATATTGTAAAGTGCCTGTTAACATCAATCTTAATTTTAATACTATAGTTTGGCCATATGATAAACTTTTATATATATTTTTCTCATAATTTTAAAAATATTATATAATTGTAATTAATACAAAATAAAATTCATGTTCTGCAAGATGTGAAAGTAATATATTTTAACCATAACTTATCATAAAAATGGGTGTGGATTTGACACTTTTCCTCTAAAAATGTAAACCTGCAGAGACTTGCACTAACTTACTAGAGAAAATGTTAAGAAAATTTTTGTATATCTCTGCAGAATTACTCGTCTTCTTGTGGAGTACCATAGCTAAGTCTAGACATATGGACAAAGATTTGGACCCTCAATTGTCTATTAACTGCTAAAGTCAAGACTACACAGCAAAATAAATATATAAAAAAAAAAAACCTGCTAAAACCTATAGGTTTTAGCTAGACACTTGAACTGTGTCTGTGGTCACGAGGACAACTTTTTTTTTTTACTTCTTTTTCTTTTTGGGTCTTTAGTCGTCCTGTCATATTGCTTGGCTTTGCTTGTAAGCTGTAATGTGAAAATTAAAAAAAAATAAAAAAGAAATAAGGATAAGTAAATAATTTTAACTGCAACAGCAATGATAAATTCTTACCACCTGCTAAACCAGTATTGACATAGCCTATAAAAGACTACTTTCTTTTCTTTCTTTCTTTTTGTTTCCATCACAAAATAGCCATTGTGTTGGAGACATCAGACAAGTGACACTTACATAATTCTCACTGCATGACACTATAAATGCCTTATTTTAGTCATTGAAATATCATGAAACCAACACTATAAATATTCTGA
Organism: Quercus aquifolioides; assembly: GCA_019022515.1. Taxonomy (NCBI): domain Eukaryota; kingdom Viridiplantae; phylum Streptophyta; class Magnoliopsida; order Fagales; family Fagaceae; genus Quercus; species Quercus aquifolioides. The sequence continues at coordinate 56,024,847 of CM032334.1, read as the reverse complement.
ATTCTGAGTACTTGACAGACTATGGCTTGGTAATTAATTCTACCATAGAATTATTAAAATTTTGCAATAAATTCTAGATTATTATTTATCAACGAATGATTAAAAATTTTAAGAAATTTATGCCATATTTTAGCTCTACAGACTACAATAGGAAAACAAATGTGCAAGTCTTAAGTTAATAATAAATGATGAAAGTCAAGATTCGCAAAGAAAGATGCCAAAGAAGAGTTTGGTAAGTCGGAAATCAGAATAATGGAGGATCTCTATCTCTCCTTTAGGTTTTCTCCGAGGAAAGATAGCTCGTAGGTAATAGGTATGGAGAATTGTGCCCCTAAAAAGTGATAAGGGAAATGACAATTTATAAAGAAGTGGAGCCTCTCTCCCTTTCTCATGACCAATGGGGTAGACTTCTATGCGCTGGGAAGCGGGAAAAGACAGCCCAGCTACCCAACGCTCCCTTCACTCTCTCCTGCCCTAGATTTCCTCTACAATTTGGAATTATTATTTTTTGTACTGTCATAGTAAATTATGAGTGATTATGTTACTTTCTAAAATTAACTATTCTTTCTTTATTGTTTTCAATTTGACACGTTAGAGTTATGTCTTTAGTGAGCCTGATTCCTTGGTTGAAGTCTCTTCCCTAAATTGTTGTGTTAACACTTAACATTCACACTAACTTTTTGCCTTTGGAGGATGAGTGCATGTCTCTATAATGGAGGATTCGTCATAATATGGTTAAGCATATTTTTAGAGAGGTGAATAGGATTACCAATGCCCTTGCTGGCTGGGAAGGTCCCAAGATCCGGATTTTGTTATATTTTCCTTTCTTCCGGTTGCTGTTTCAGGGTTTTGTGTATTAGATAATTCGACGACAACTAGTTCTCACATTTGTTTCGCTTCTTTAGATTTTGTAATGCATCTGTTTCTTACCCAAAAAAATACACACACACATTAGAGTTGTCCCAAAGTTGTGGCACAAAAAGTTGTGGTATTTATTCTCCCCAATCTTTATGTTCACATTACTACTACCAACAATACTATAGATGTTTGGACTCTCAAGTCCGTGGCTTTGGTCTCTTTGCTAGGTTTATTTTTTTTCTTCTATGGATGCACTCTCTAAAACCATTCTAAAGACACCCAATCGCAAGCTTAATTTCATAATTTGTTGACTTATGCAATTGTGAATAGTCACAAAAAGTGGTGGGTCACACAAATTATTAACAGGCAGAAAATGTCAATTACTCACAATTGCACAAATCAACAAGTTATAAAATTAAAATTAGGTGTGTGATTTGGCTTGTCTCTAGAATTGTTCTTACTTAGTTTAATGACTGGTTAGATTTTGCTCTAGGTCATTATTAGCTCATCTGGCATAAACCATACATGTCTCCAGCAGTTGATTTCAATGGTTTAGTCTGGATATCAGCTTTGTTATTTTTTATTTTTTAAGTCTTTCTGTATTTGTTTAAGTGTATAAAGTATAGATGGCATTGATGTAAAGACATTTTTAGGGTCTTATCCTTGTATGAATGCCATTTCCCTTTCATTTATTCCCCCGTTTTGGATAAATATTTCATCCTTGCGTTTCTTAATTTTAAACGTTGACCATTATCTGTAACCAGGATTTCTAGTCATCTTCAAAGCAAAGATCATAATGGCCCAGTCGTATTGGTTCATCAACAATGTTAGAAGGCTCTATCTTAAACACCAATCCAACCAAAGGCTTATTTCATCAAACAAGCCGGCATAAGTGCCAAAGGCACGTGACTATCATTTGTCTTCTCCCTCCTTTTGTCACTTAGATCAACTAGGCATAAGAACTGTTGCTTAAGTATAAAATGTGGGTTGTAGCTAACTTAACTGGTAAAGTTTCTGATGGTTGAATAAAAGATTTGTGGTTCAATCCCTGCTTACACAAAAAACTGATTAATGTCTTGGTCTGATGATAAAATAGCTATAATCAATGGCGTACGTCATAAGTTAAAACTCTCTCAAAAAAAGTATAAAATAATTTTAGGATCCAAATTATCAGACCTCGGATAATTGACTTGCCAATCTCATATTTTTGCAACAGCAAGCAATTTACCAATATTATGTTTTGGCTGATTTACAAATTACATCCTTTAATTTCGACATTTTTGCAATTCAGTCCTTTAATGTTTTTTGTTTTTTTCTTTGTTTTTGTTTTTGTTTTAGTCCTTCAACTTCTATTTGTTTCCAATATAGTTTCTCTGTCCAATCCACACCATTAGCTCCACCAAAACAGCTTCATTTTGGAAATTGAAAAATACAAAATTTATTGGCGAGATTGGACAAAACTAGACGAAATGACTAAATTGAAAACAAATTAAAGTTGAGGGACTAAAAAAACTGAATTGAAAATAGGTCAAAGTTAGAGGCTACCATTTAAAATTTGGCCTAATTATTTTTATTGTGAGCCATAACTTCCAAACTATGGAATACTTACAATTATAGAGATAACAAAGAAACTTGTTGTAATCTCCACACTATTCTTATTATTTATAGAAATACCATAGTCCAAAAATATGCTTTCTATAAAGGAATCTAACATAATGAATGTGCTGAATCTTATGATAGCATTATACATGATTGACAACAATGCTGATAAATGATGCTTGTAACATGTAATCCCTTTTATCACAAAGCCATGCACGTGCTCTATGAATTATTCCATGACAATGCAAATTAAATTGGGCTGAATGCCAACCTTAAATAATAACGTATTTAGGTTGGAAATTTTTCATTCCTCAAATCATTCTCTGGCTAGCTAGCCTTTGTTGATGCCTATTTTGGCAAAAGGGCCCAATGACAAGAAGAAATCCAACAGTATAAAAGCGGTGAAGAATGAAGAATTAGCAAAGTAAGAAAAACCATTAAACCTAAATTGCAGAAATAATGGTACACAAGCCCACAAAATATTAAAAGGGCCCCAAAGAAGGCAAAGGGGCCCAAGGGAGCTCCAAATAAGGAAGTAATAAGCTCATGGGAATCATAAGAAGTGGAAAGCAAGCAAATACGAGCCAAAGGAAGGGATTAGTAATTGAGATTAGTTCAAAGACCAATAAACCAAAAAGTAAAGGATATGGTAATTGGGCCGGAGAAGCCCAAAAAAATTAGCAAAAGCCCATAGGAATGAAAGAAGTAAGAAAGAATGAGATGGGCCAAAGATGCCCTAAGGAATGAAACGGGCCGAGGATGCCCAAAGAAATAAAATAGGCTAAGGATGCCCAAAATGATATGAGAATTGACCCAGCAGGAGTACTAGGCAACATAAACTAAGGGAAAAGTAATACATGGAACTGGCATGGCAGGCACAAAGAAGGCCCAGCAAACACAAGTTAAACGCTATCATGGCAAAAATGATGTAGTGGCGTGGTAGGAATTCCACTTAGCCCACAAACCGGAAGTAAAAGGAGACAGGGACTAAATTAAAGAAGAAAAGACCCATAACTGAGCATTATCCAACCTAAAGAAGGAACAAGATACAAGGAATGAAGACTCAATGACTCATCCATGCCACAAAGAGTTAAACGAGCAACAGAATGCGCAGCAGGACTAGACAAACCCGCAGGCAATGGCAAACGCGTGAACACCAAAACAAGTCATGGACTCATATGGGAATGGAGCATGCACAAGACTCAGACACCACCTAAATGTATTCAGCCAATACAGGGGCGGTGGGTCATGGGTCAAAGGTAAGAGAGGGTATGGTCTGGCGGTAGGGAGAATGGGGAAGCCTATTCTGGGGTTCCCACTCAAGCTCTTTTGAGGAAATGTCCTGCTGGGATGACATACCACCCAAAAAAGGGAAAGATGAGCTGGAATCACTAAGTGCATGCTATAGGAGTGAGTAAGAGATGAAAGCTCGTATTTGTGTTAAAACACAAGAGCTTGTTTAGACCTCCAATTAAAAATTACGGCTAGATTGCTTTTACTCTAACTTAGACTAAGTGCAAAACAAGAGTAAATAAACACAAAGAACCGATAATACTACCCTAAGCCATATTCATCCATTATCAACGATAAAAATAAAGCTTAAAGGGTAGGAAAGAAAGATGCAAACACAAGATAACACCGAGACGTGTTATCGAAGAGGAAATCAAAGAACTCAGCGAAAAACCTTTTCGCGACCCTCCAAGTCGAAATCAATCCACTAGAGAATAAAGTTAGAGTACACGAATAACAAAATACCCTCCAAGCCTAGTCTACCCCATGTTCTTGAGCCCTCTAAGCTCCTGCTACCAACGGATTTCTCGGAGTCATGTCTTCTCTAGCTTTCTTGATCCTGCAATATGCTCGATTGCATCCGCCAAGCCTCACCGGCTTCTTTTGGCAAATCCCCAAAGCTTCCCAAGTTCCAAAATACTCTCTATACTCTAAATAGGTGTGGGTTGTGTTTGGGTACAAATATCCTCTCAAGATATGATAATGGGAGAGGGAAGGAGAAGAGGCTACAATGATTTCTCACTAAGGATGAATAGCTCTCTCTTTAAAGGGTTGGTGTGTTGTATTGTAGAAAACCTATCTAGGGTTTTTCTCTCTAAATAGCCTCCTTTACTTTTGTGGGTAATGAGGGTATATATTGTCACACCCCAAATCTCAAACGGCCCAAAGCATGAGAAAGACATCTCAAAGTACCTGTAGATTTTTCCTTTTTGATAATCCAATCCACAAAAATCATACCAAGTGCCAACATCAAGAATTATCATACTAATTCTATTGAATATACTCTCAAAGTAAGTCAGAGCTCTAAGCAATAATTACAAAGACCATTGGCCACAAAATAATAGAGGTCTGAATAAATAATTACATATCATCAGCTTGTCCCATCAGTGGGAATAACGTCACAACCACTATAATATACAAAAGAATGAGTCAAGCTTATTCTAAGATGTACACCATCTAATATACCCATTACAAAAGTTCAGCCTCCATCAGTAGTTAGTCTAACTACTGTTAGCCACCAAAAAGCTGTCTCAAAAGACTGTTACCTACTCTGAAAAGTTTATAAAATAATGGGATGAGACAGAGCCCAGTAAGTAGCATATTTAATGGGGGTGGGGGAAATGCAAGTTTCATCTTCAATAATAATAATATGACAAGAACGATTTAATAATGAAATACAAAATTCTCAAAGTAAATACCTTGAAACTATATACTATAATCTGTGAGCACTAACAATATAATTTCCAAAGCCATAAAATCTAACATACGGTAATTTATCACAAATATACCATACTACCACATAGACCGGTCAGGGGATTCACCCATTCACAACTGGCATAATATTGTCCTCTTTGGTATGCAGACTCTTGGCCCCATGGACAGCAGCCTCACCCATACCCTCAAGGTTTTTCTCTCCCTCCATGGGCAGTAGAGAGAGTGCGTCAAATAGGACCTTTCTTGCATGTGGTCTCTTGGCCCCATGGGCAGCAGCCTCACCCACATACAATCAAGGAACCTCTTCCCCCCATGGGCAACAGGAAAAAACGCGTCATCCAAAGTGAAAGGGCACTGACCTGGATTTGATTTCGTTGTCACAAAGACTACGAAAACAAAATCGGGTGATCACCGGGAAAATCACACATGGCATGGTGTTAAAACCACTTAAACTCACAAGTTACATTACTTTGAAACACATAGTTCATATTCAGGTAGTTTCAGAAAACCTTAAATAATCTAACTTCTACAAAGTTTGTAAGGTTTTGAACTTCATTCTTGTTAAGATATTTTCTATCAATTTCCCACATAATAAGATAAGATAAGCATCTTTAAATTTTCTACTATACCATAAAATCTATGATTTTCCTATCAAATATTAAATAAAAGATACTCATTTTTTCATATCAACAATTTATGCATTTCCCTAAATGTAATACCAAATATGATGCATTTTCATATATATATATATATATATATATATATATATTAAGGTTACGACACAATAGTTTTTAGGAAAATATAGTTTATATAGGTAGTTTCCAAAAATGTGTCTAACCCAAAAACAACATTTATGCAACATGGTTATTTTTCAAAAATCCCATTAAAAAGCTACTTACCTTGCAACCGTAAAATCCTAATTCTCCAAGCTCCAAGGAGATTAGCTAGAACCTAAAAAATATCAAGTAAACCTATCACAATAAGCATAGAGCTTGAAATTGTATCTAGCTACAAATTAGGAATTGCCAAATAAGCACTTAATTAGGCAAGTATAGTATTTAACCTCATCAATAATAATATATCTCACTTCCAAAGTTTCTCAACAAATTGATTCACAAGGCATAAACTCCAATTTATAAAATTAACCCCTTTAATATCATCTCCAACATTATGACTAGCTTCCATAAAATTTACACTATATCAATAAGAGACCCATGAAAACAAAATCAAAATATCCTCCAAGACAAGAAATTTATAACTTCAACTAACTCCAAATAAACACAATGACTATGGAAAAATTAGATTTACCAACCATCACATGTTATAACTCAAAACCCCTAAATTTTCCACCATAAATAAACCTTAGGTAGTCATCATTAGCACAAACCATATACCCACTCATCAAATAATTCCACCAATACAAAACCCATACATACAAACACATAAATATCACTTCTAATGCTCATAAATCACATGGGTATCATTATTAAAGTTTAGATAAAATAATCTCAAGCAAAAGTGTAAAACCCACCAAAAATATTAGAAATTTTTACCTCAAATAAAAGATGTGAAGGTGCTTATGGGTTCACAAGAATTTTCCGGTGATCTTACCAGAAAATGATGGGGAAAAATGGTGATGGTGGTGGTGGTGGTGTGGAAGTACCGGGTAGAGAGGATATGAGAGTAGAGGAGTGTATGAAAGAAAAGAAAAGAAAGAAAAGAAAAATAAGAAGAAAGGATGGCCGGCCAAGTGATGTAGTGGTAGTGTGAGATGAGTGGTGGGTAGTGGGGTTAGGTGGGGCACGTGGGAACCCAAAAATTTGACCTTACATTTTTTTTTAACTGATGGGACGTTACCTATATAGTATGGGTGAAGGGTAAAAAAGTCATACTTAAAATCCTCTAGGCAGAGAGTTTCGCAGGTACCTTGTGAGATGGCCTGTCTTGTGAAGCACTCGTGAAATGGAGCCTGACACTTGACTTTTCAGCTTCCAGCATGTGCTTCTCACGTGGCCTTTTCGCAAGTTACTCTTCTTACGAACTTCTTGCGAGCTAGTCGTAAAACTGCACTGATCTTCATTTCATGCTCGATTCTTCACCAACTTAATACTAAACCCAATACAATAAAATCCCACAAAATACAAGGAATAAAATTAATGCAATTACAATATTTTTTGTCATGAAATAAAGCTAACATAAAATATAGTTGTAAATCACAACTTTACAAGAGAGAAGCCCAACCCTTATCCGGATGAGAATGCCATGGGAAGCAAGAAAACAAAACAAAAACTACTTTTGTCTAGAAATGAAGTGTGGTGCGACTAGCACAAGGTAGTGATGGTGGCTGAGTAGCTAGCAAACCAATCGGCAGTCCGAGAAGGACACCCTCAATAGGCCAAAAGTAGTTGAGGGGTAAAATGGTAAATCTTATCACGGCAGGCAATATAAAAATGCCTTAACTGTGCACAGTAAAGAGGAGGAACAACGACAACAAAGAAGAATAGGAGAAAACTTTGAAAAACAGAGAAAATAGAGAAGAAAAAACAAAAAGGAAAACAAGAGAATAAGGAGTGAAGAGTGATAGAGCATGTAATAATAGGCTGCTCACTTCTCTCCTTCTCAATAGCCTATTCTTTAACGAGTTAAAGAATCTGAGATTAAGTCACTTAGGTCCATTTTCCAAAGTAGGTAATTTCTATGGAAAAATTCCCTGTGAGATTACTTACATTGGAGATTGGTTCCCTTCTTAGACTTAAATCTGCTGAGGAGGCAAGTTTGGAAAACTAATCCCCTTCCTTCCTTTTATCATGATTGTTTAAGTACTAACGTTATTTTTCTTGTCACTGATTTTTTTCTGCCATACTCATATTATCATGTTTTCCTGTTGCAAAAATTGTTTAAACGTCATATTTGGTCAGTAGCATGCACTTTAGTTAGAATATTTTTAACTATCATGCTACATTACGTTTCTCTTGCTATAACATTTTTATGACAACATTCCCTGTCGTGGACACATGGCCTAGATCTCTGCCAAGGGGTCCTAACTTGTGCACAAGCTAGGTTAAGGTGAGTTCCAATTGAACCAATCCCAACTCTTCTATCCCAAAATTATTGGGCCACAGTACAGTGGGAGCAGTTCAGCCCAGGATACAAAAAGGCTCACCACAGTCTTCCAACATAATTTCCTTATATATAAAGGAATCGTTTAGCATAGTTTTTCTTTTTATTTTTTAAACAAAATGGTGTCGTTTCACTTAGTTAAAAAAAAATGGTAATTTTACTCCCCTCTCTTGAAGTTTGGAGAAATGACACTTAGCTCCAAACTTAAAAGAAAAAAAACACTCCATTCCCTTAAAGTTTGAAGAAATTTAACACTCTCCCCCTTATTGTTTATATTAGTAATGAAATATTTTAAATTTCTATAAGAATTTTAAATTTTTTAGCAATGGGGATGTAAAAAAACACATATTTTACATTCTAAAACCCTACTTTATTTATTTTACCAACTCATCCAACAATACACCCAATAATCCAGTTTTTATTTTTACATACAACTCAATAAAATAATATAAACTACCTAATAAAAAAATAAAAATTAAGAAGAGAGAGAGTGTTAGAGGAAGAAAGAGTGCGTGGAAGATTAAAAAAGTAGTTTTTTTCTTTACAACCTCATGAATAGTAAGGTTGCAATATGCAACCTTACTGTAGCTAGGATGGATAATTTTTTGGGTTTACATACTCAAATGGAGCTTGCTTTTAAGGGTCTAGTTGCTAAAATAGCAATTAGGGGATTTTTACACTCTCTAATGCTAGTGCATGCTCTAATAAACAAATAACTAATAAATTTAGTATAAAAATACAAAATTTATTAAACACTATAAAACACTTACAAAGGAAAATGTCCCCATAACCCATTGAGAAAATAAAAAAGAAAAAGAAAAATTCACACTTAATATTTTAAAATACACTTTAATAAAAAATTTAAAACAACGAATTTTAACTATAAAATAAGATAATTTTAGAAAACCGATCTTAAGAAAATGGCAAGTTAGTACACAACATTTCTAATATTAATTTAATAAAGTTTGGTAAATCAAATGTCAAAAGGGGAATTTTCTTTTTTTTTCTTTAAGTTTGGAATAGAGTGTTATTTTTTCAAATCCAAAGCGGGAAATGTAATTATCAAAAAAGAAAAATAAAAACAACAACAACAACAACAACATGAAAACGGCGTCGTTTTGTGGACAACCCACACTCAACTCCTTAGCTATAAACTCGTTATTTTCTCAGACCTTCCTTCTTATCTCCCTCAGTCTCTCTCTCTCTCTCGCCTCTCGGCCTTGCTGAGTGCTGGCTCTCTGACGTGTCTCTCTCTCTCACCGGCTCACCGCCTCGCTGCCGCCAGCCACTCCGCCGGTAACTCCATGTCTCCACTCTCCATCTGAAATGAAAATTGTTCTTGGTTTTTTAATTAATTGTATTGGCTCTCTCATTGTTGGACCTAATTGCATAATTGAGTAATGAGTAATTGAGCATAATTTGTGTAAGTATGAGTTGGAATATGTTTTTGTGTATGGCAGGCTGGTTGTGAAAAGCAATTGGTATTTTTGATCAATTTTGGAATTAGTTGGAATATGTTTTTGTGTATTAGCTTATCAATTTTGGGAGTCAAATTGGTATTTGGGATATGATTTTTGGTCCGGAACTGGTTATCTGAGCTGAAATTGGTAATTCGTAAATGGGAAATCTGATCAATCTAATTCAAAAAAAAAAAAAAAAATTCACAGTTTAATTTGTTCTCCATTTCAATTCAAGTCCTTGATCTCTGTTTGGATGTGTGATGAATTGGGTATCTTGTAGCCATGAGTCAATTTTTCCTAACTGGGAATTTTCAATTTTAATCGATCTTGTTTTTACTTCTAGGGTTTTTACTAAGCAAGAAGGAGAAAATTGATATTGTGATGTACGTTTTGCGTGTTTTTTTGTTACAGATGATCGACGATCAGGACCTCGGCTTCTTTGCCAATTTCCTTGGCGTGTTCATCTTCGTACTGGTGATAGCGTATCATTACGTGGTGGCTGACCCAAAATATGAAGGCAACTAAGGTTTTCTGTCTGGTTTTTTTTTTTTGTGTTTGCAATAGAGATGTTTGTTCTAGTTTTGTAGACTTGAGCTGTTTCACAAAATGTACGCACTGCGACCGCAAATGTCATTTCATTGCTTTGTTTTCATGAAAAATTAATCCATCTAGTAATAGATTCTGGCCCTGAATGCCCATTTTGTTTGGCTGTATTTTAATTTTGGTAATGCTGTTAATGTCTTGGGGATCACGATGGCGGTGTGCTTATATATGTGGCATGGAATTGTCAAGTATCAATTCTAGTGTTGGCGGTTGGCACTCTTTAGCTTTGCAGATTTGGGGTCCCATTTCTACTCTCGTCCAATTGCAAATTGGATGGAAAGAAGTGTGGATTTTCTTATTCTTGCAACAAGGATTAGGCCTTTTCTGGTTGAGACCGGCTTAAAAAGCCAGTTTTTTTTTTTACATTTAGTTTATTTTTGTTACTATTCATGTGTCTCGTTACACTTTTTGATATTATTCGTTAGTTCTATTGTAGTATTTCAGCTACCTTTTAGCTTTATTTACAATACTTTTAGTAAAAAGTTTTCAGTTTCAGGTAAATAAACCATTCCAAATGGACTCTTAATACCAAATCACATGAGGTGTTGAGCACAGGTAAAGCATTTGTAGCTTTGTGCTTTGTGATTTGGTTGAATGCCTAGAGATGCATGTTGTAACCCGACAGCCTTTCCATGTGGGACTCATGAAATCCTTTTATTGGCATGGATTCTACAGCTAATTGGCTCTATTGGAAAATTTTATTAACAGTTAAGCAAGAGTTTAGGTTTTCTATCTCTCTTCTCTTTCAGGCACCCACTAGTGTTATTAGGTTGTGGTGGTGCTGCTGCTGCTGGATTTATGAAAAGCAAGCACACTCCTGAATGTGACTAGCCCTTAATTTTAAATACTATATTCTGGCCATATGATAAATTTTTATATATATTTTTCTCATGATTTAAAAAATAATATATTATTGTAATTTATACAAAATAAAATTCATGTTACTGCAAGATGTGAATGTAATATATTTTAACCATAACTTATCATAAAATTGGGAGTGGATTTGACACTGTTCCTTTAAAAATGTAAACCTGCAGAGACTTGCACTAACTTACTAGAGAAAATGTTAAGAAAATTTTTTATCTCTCTGCAGAATTACTCGTCTTCTTGTGAAGTACCCTAGCTAAGTCTAGACATATGGACAAAGATTTGGACCCTCAATTGTCTATTAACTGCTAAAGCCAAGTACACAGCAAAATAAAATAAAAATAAATAAATAACGTGCTAAGAGGACAACTTTTTTTTTTTTTTTTTACTTCTTTTTCTTTTTGGGTCTTTGGTCGTTTTTTTACTTCTTTTTCTTTTTGGGTCTTTGGTCGTCCTGTCATTTCGCTTGGCTTTGCTTGTAAGCTGTAATGTGAAAAATTAAAAATTTAAAAATAGAAAAAGAAAGAAAAGAAATGAGGATAAGTAAATAATTTTAACTGCAACAGCATTGATAAATTCTTACCACCTGCTGAACCAATATTGACATAGCCTATAGAAGACTACTAATATTTTTTCCATCGCATAATAGCCAATGTGTTGGAGACAAGTGACACTTACATAATTCTCACAGCATGAAACTATAAATGCCTTATTTTAGTCATTAAAATATCATGAAACCAACACTATAAATATTCTGAATTCTGAGTACTTGTCAGACTATGGCTTGGTAATTCTACCATAGAAATATTAAAAATTTTGCAATAAATTCTAGATTATTATTTATCAACGAATGATTAAAATTTTTAAGAAATTTATGCCAAATCTTTGCTCTACCGACTACAATGGGAAAAGAAATATGCAAGTTAATAATAATATCTATCTCTCTTTCAGTTTTTTCTCCGTGGAAAGATAGCTCGTAGGTATGGAGAATTGTGCCCCTAAAAAGTGAGAAGGGAAATGACAATTTATAAAGAAGTGGAGCCTCTCCTCTCTCTCTCTTTCTCATGACCAATGGGGTAGACTTCTATGCGCTGGGAAGCGGGAAAAAGGCAGCCGCACTACCCAAAGCTCCCTTCACTTTGTCCTGACCTGAATTCCCTCCACAATTTGGAGTTTTTTTTTTTTTTTTTTTGGACTGTTTTAACGTTATAAATTATAAACGGGGTTATTTATCATTTTCATATAAATTTATAATTTTTTTTTCACTACTCATAATTTGTCACATCAAAATTGTGCCTTTTGGTGAGCTTGATTTTTTGGTTATGGTCTCTTTACTAAATTGTTATGTTAGCATTCACACTTACCTTTTGCCTTTGGAGGATGAGTGCATGTCTATTATGGAGGATTCACTATTACAAGGTTAAGCATGTTTTTGGGGAGGTGAATAGGATTACCAATGCCCTTGCTGGCCGGGGAAGGTCCCAAGATTCGGATTTTGTCATATTTTCCTTTCTTCTGGTTGTTGTTTCAGGGTTTTGTGCACTGGATAATTCGGCGACAACTAGTTCTCACCTTCGTTTCACTTCCTTAGCTTTTGTAACACATCTGTTTCTTACTCAAAACACACACACACACAATAGAGTTGTCTCAAAATTGTGGTCTTTTATTTTCCCTAATTGTTATGTTCACAGTACTACTACCAACAAAACTATAGATGGTTGGACTCTCAAAGTCTGTGGCTTTGGTCTCCTTGCTAGGTTTAATTTTTCTCTTGTGAATGCACTCTCTAAAACCAATCTAAAGACACCCAATCGCAAGCCCAATTTCATAATTTGTTGACTTGTGCAATTGTGAGTAATCACAAAAAATAGTGAGTCACACAAATTATTAGTAGGCAAAAATTGTCAATTACTCACAATTGCTCAAATCAACAAGTTGTTAAATTAAAATTGTGTGTGTGATTTCATGTCTCTAGAATTGTTCTTGCTATTATCTCTCATCTCAATCTCATGTAAGTTGTATAGTCCAATTGCTAAATGATATTTTATTATCATTTAGCTTAACGACTGGTTAGATTTTGCTCTAGCTCATTGTTAGCTCATCTGGCATAAACCATGCATGTCTCCAGCAGTTGATTTCAATGGTTTAGTTTGGATCAGCTTTGTTATTTTTTATTTTTAAAGTTTTACTATATTTATTAAGGGTTCGTTTGGAAACAGCTTATTTAGTTGAAATTGAAAACTTTTTGCTGAAAGTACCCTAGAAAAAAGCTCAAAAGTTCGCTGAATAGTGCAATAAGACTTATAAATAGTACCAAAAGTGCAATGAAACACATAAATAGTAGCAAAAATAAACTAAAAACTCTTATAAGCTACAACTTACATTACTTTCCAAACACACTCAAGTGTATAAAAAAATGAAAAAAAATTCATTTTTTTAGTATCACTATACTTTTGTCAACTTCTAACAAATAAACTTTTAGGGAAAATAAAAATCCAATCTAAAAGTATGTTTAAATTTATACTACGTGGTTTTCAACAGACCAAAAATTAAATGAATTTGATAGGCCGAAAAATGAATGGATTTGAGATTGAGTATGTGTTTGTATTGCGCGTTTTGCGTGTCCGCATTCAACGTTTTGAGTTTCCTTCTTCTTCTTTTTTTCCTGCACTTGTTTATGCTTTTAGAGACAAAATGCACTATTCACACACTGTAGCAGTACTGTTCACGAGACCCACAACCATTTTATTAAAAAAAAATTAAAAATGAGTCCCACAATACTATTCACACATTTAAAAATTATTTTGTTACAGTGTTTTCAGTTTCAGCAAAATAAGTTGTATCCAAACGAACCCTGAATCTGTTCAATGAGATAACGTATGTAATATTCCAGTTTGGATCAGCTTTTTCTTTTTAATTAATCTCCATCATCAATCTGTAACTAAATTACACAGTAAACAAAGACCCATTTTGGAACCTATATTTTTACCAGCTTTATTATTTTCTTTTGATGTGCAAAATGCACCCAATGATGCTTATCCATATCTTTTCCAGAGTTCCCTGCCAACTGCCCAGTATAAATAACCAATTAAGGCAGAATTTCCAATCAGTTCAGACCAATATGTATCTCTTCAAGTAAGCACAGACAAGCAGAATCTGAAAGTACAAAAAGTAAAGCGAAGCCGTGAAGCAACAGGATCCGAAACTTTGATTTCAAGGGATGAAGTTCACATAATATACAAAACACAAAACTCTAAAATGAAAGAAAGAGTGGGGGAGGAAAATGAATACGTAAGAAGAGAGTCTCGAAGAAAGAATCATCAGTGTCACCTTTGAAGCTCTATTTCACTGATTCTTTCCTTGCTCAAGTCCTTAGAAACTAAATAAATACACGTTCTTGGTTAAATCTACATTGTACAAGATAAAAATGACCACACCTTCTCTTATCTCCCTTGGATATACAAGCTGAAGGCACTGAAATTCTGAGAAGGATCTAATACCACGTACAATAGTACAATGAGGTGGCTTAATCAAGTAGTATTAACTATTAAGCTCCACTGGTGTGGCACAGGGGGCTAGAGACTTCGCAGGTAGGTGAACACCACCTCCTCTCACAGACAAAGTAGGGCCTCTAACTGAACTTGCTCTGCTCACAAGATTTGAATCAAGAAAAACAACTATGACTGTGATGTCATCATGGAAATGTCGGCGGACACCGCGGTCAATTTTCTTCAGATCGGTGTATCTCATTTCCCTCTTCTTAGCTGCTTCCTGTAAGGCTACTTTCACAAGCCTCCGGGCAATTCCCTGCATGAACAGAACAGGTAATGTCAAGTTCTATCATTTCTTGAGGCCCCCATCATATGAGACTCATAACAATCATGGTAAACACAAAGTGAAAGCATGTGTACTTATTGGATGGGCTTTTCAGCCCCAAGATCTCCACAAAGTTTCACAAGTAACTAACAATTCCAAATTTACTAGGTCAAGCCAGCTGTTGGTAACTCAAAATTTCATGCAAGTAAATACAAATACAAATACAAATACAAATTAGAACTGCCATTGCTGTGATAAATATCTTACATTGCGTGGGTGGTTTTGAACAATGTCAACTGCTTCCTGATTGCTAAGGTGCTCCCACAGCCCATCAGAAGCAAATATGAGAAACTGATCATGGGGTTGAAGTTCATGCATGGAAATTGATGGATCAGAGCTTAAAATTGGCATTTTAAAAGGTCCACGAAGGCGAAACTTAGTATACAAAGGCTCCCTGTTAAATTCAGCCTTTTTTAGATATACATCACCAATAGATCTAGATATCTGAAACACAAAACATATCCACAAATAAGCAAATGTTAAAACCAAGAGAAATAAAAATGCTCAGCATGCCACAAAAATTGCATCATAATTTACACATACATGCATGTGTACATGAATACAAATCCACATACCCAACTAATTTTGGTAAATTCATCTAATTCAAAAGAAACCAATTTCCATTGTCATAGAGATATTGTACGGAATCATCAGTAAAGCAATAACACGTACAAGGATTATCTTTTTCAGGAATCAGTGGAACCTAAGACCCTGCCCAACACCATCCCCTGTCCTTCATCACAGGGGCACTATTATATAACTTCTTTTAGTGTGATTGTGTCAAAATCAATTACAAACTATAAAGTATAAATGGCATCGATGTAAAGACATTTTTAGGGTCTTATCCTTGTATGAATGCCATTTCTCTTTCATTTATTCCCCCGTTTTGGATAAATATTTCATCCTTGCGTTTCTTAATTTTAAATGTTGACCATCTGTAACCAGGATTTCTAGTCATCTGCAAAGCAATCCAACCAAAGGCTTATCATCTGCAAAGCAAAGATCATAATGGCCTATCATATTGGTTCATCAACAATATTAGATGGATCTATCTTAAACACCAATCCAACCAAAGGCTTATTTCATCAAAGTAAGTGCCAGAGGCACATAACCATCATTTGTCTTTGTTACAAACTCATAGGTAGAACTCACCCTTAAAAACCGGCTTGCAAGGGGAGGTGCCCAAGAGCTTATAAACACATGGTTAATCAAAGTGGGACACTAGGATCATAACATACCACCATGCTCCGCAACCGAATTTCATGACGACTCACTCTAGCGACACTGATCCGTTGGTAGCCCTTTCTCTTTTTGGTGGCTCCACTCAACTATCAGTAATTTTAATCTAGCCTCTAGGTCACCCCTTCTAGGACCCAACCACAAAGTTGCAACTCATTTGATTCCATACTCAATAAGCTACACCTGATTAATCAGGGTAATGGTTAACTCTGATACCAAATGTTACAAACTCATAGGTAGAACTCACCCTTGAAACCGGCTTGCAAGAGGAGGGTGCCCAAGAGCTTATAAACACACACTTAGCCAATGTGAAACACTAGGATCTTAACAGTCTTCTCCCTCCTTTTGTCACTTAGATCAACTAGGCATAAGAACTGTTTCTCAAGTATAAAATAACTTTAGGTTCCAAATTAAAGGTGACTTGGACCTTGGATAACTGACTTGCCAATCTCAAATTTTTGCAACAGCAAGCAATTTACCAATATTATGTTTTGGCTGATTTACAAATTACACCCTCTAACTTTGACGTGTTTGCGATTCAGTCCTTTAAAGTGTTTTTTGTTTTTTTCTTTGTTTTTGTTTTAGTCCTTTAACTTCCATTTGTTTCCAATATAGTTACTCTGTCCAATCCACACCATTAGGTCCATCAAAACAGTGCCATTTTGGAAATTGAAAAATACCAAAATTATTGGTGAGATTGGACAAAACTAGATGAAATGACAAAGGGATTAAAAAAAATTAAACTTAAAGGACTGAGTGAGAATAGGTCAAAGTTAGAGGCTACAATTTGAAATTTAGCCTAATTATTTTTATTGTGAGCCATTACTTCCAAACTATGGAATACTTTCATTATAGAGATAACAAAGAAACTTGTTGTAATCTCCACACTATTCCTATTATTTATAGAAATACCATAGTCCAAATATATGCTTTCTATAAAAGAATCTAACATGATGAATGTGCTGAATCTTATGATAGAATTATACATGATTTAAACAATGCTGATAAGTGATGCTTGTAACATGTAAACCCTTTTCTCACAAAGCCATGCACGTGCTCTATGAATCATTCCATGACAATGCAAATTAACTTGGGCTGAATGCCAACCTTAAATAATGTATTTAGGTTGGAAAATCATATTTCATCCCTCAAATCATTCTCCGGCTAGTTAGTCTTCCAACATGATTTCCTTAGTCACATCAAAATACCTTGTCAATATTACTTTCTTTACTGAAATTCATATGTTGTCAAGAGAAAGAAAAACAGAAAAGAGAAGAAAAACACCACAAAACCAAGAGTTTCCAGCAAAGCCTCTTGTTAAACATGTGCACAAGGAACTATAAACAACTTGCCTACAAAGAAAAAGAGAGGCTCCATGCAGAACCAAAATGAAGTCTAAAGCAATATAGTCCCTCATTCAAACTATTATGTAATTTCTCATGAACAATGGCAACATTTGAACCCAAGACCCAAAAGCCAAGGTCTTAGGCCAAAATAATATACAACTGCTCCTGGTAGAAGTGGAAAAAGGAAGAGCGTCCCCTCCCTTGCACAAAAAAAAAAGAAAAAAAAAAGAGATCCTCTTGCAATTTCCCCTCTCAAACAACATCCTTCAGAAATTATTAGCATACAGATTAATTTACACGAGCAACTCTAACAGTCTAACTCTGAATGCAGGCTCTGAGACTAGAAACCATGGACTCAACAACATGACAAAGTCTGAATCACACGTGGCCTACATGGATAATATATCACTCTAATTACTTAGCTGACATGTGCTGCATGCAGAAACTGAACTAATATTCGCATAAATATTGGTAAAAATCACAGGATCCATAATATGACAAGGCATTTGTAGCTAGTTTTAGTACTAAATGTCAATAAGATTTCAAAAGCATTAATGTTGTAACATCTCAATTCCGCAAATCAAAATGACACAAGAAATTAGAAAGGGAAGAAAAAGTTATTACATGGGCTAGTTCAAATGAAAGACATCATCACCCACACAACTAACTCACCTGTATCAAGCCTTTAACGCGCCATACATTATGCTTCAAAACCACAACATGTGAGTCATCTGGGTGCAAAGAGAACATCTCCTGTCGCACAGATTCTATTCCCACATTATGCTCTGCTGACAGCTGGATGGCAAGAACCTCCCCAGTTGACCTGACAAGCCTCCCCAGCACAGCACGGGAATCACCAAGGTTGGCAATGTAGAGAGTACCACCACAGATCACGCCAACCAGGCAGCAAGATCCAACAGCTGCAATTTGGGGATTCACAGGCCACAGTTTGGTAACAACAGACAGAAATCCCTCCTCGGTTGCTTGATATGCTTTCCGTATCACATCCACTGACATTGATTGTTGCTCTGAGGTGAACCCTGCCAAAATACCCAATTCAACCCAATCATGAGAACCATTGACTTAATTTCCCACCTCAAACCCAACGATTTAAGTATAACAAAACAAAAGCCCTGAATTGCTGAAAGAAACTCATGTAAACTGTCATGGTTCTCAATTTTAACACAGAACTGAGTAAATGTCAATTTTGGCATTAACAAACGTTTTCAACTTTTCATGCTAAAAATCCATCTGAGCATAGGTTTCTTACTCTTTAAATGCTGAAATAGATGATCATAAATGTAACGTGAAGTCTCCGGCCCACCATGACCATCATATATTCCAATGAAGGTGCCATATGGTCCAGACTCTAGCGAACTCAAGGGACCTGACTCAATCTGGCTCTGATCCTCAAGCAAATTGTTGGCCTGGACGACTGCCATTGAGAACTCACCATTCATGTGCTGCCCGGTGTCTTTGTACCAAAGTAAACCATCTTGCCGGCCTGCTGCATCTGAACCCGAGTGGACATAATTGTCCAAGGATGGCCCCCAGCAGGCCCTCAGTAAGTTTATCAACCTTGATAACATCCCTCATTTCACCTGGGCCAGCCTCCAATTCCTCCACATCCAAAATGGATGCAATCCCTCCCTCTACAACCAAAACCAGAGCAACCTCCTCCCCTGCAGACCAAGAAAACCTCCATATGAACTAAACAAACAACATGATTAACACAATAACATCCCTACCCTCTACTCTCAATCAAAACCACATCATGTAGCTAACAAAAGAAACAAACTTTTAATCTAAATCCTCAGCTTAAAAACCTCATTGAAGTGAACACAATATGGCCTGAAATCCAAAACCCATCTCCATTTCTACTAAGAACTTCAAGAAAACCACAACCCTACTAATACTACCTCTAAATGAATAAAAACAACATAGGAGTTGTGGCAAAGAGTGATGGCTAAATCTACCTTCACATTCCACACTCCAATCATACAAATTTTTGCCCACATACCATAAATTCAGTAACTTTAACTTCCCAAAAACACAAATTTAAAGGGAAAAAAAAAACAAACACATTAATTGCTAAGTTGTAATAAAACCAAACATACACAGGAAAAGATAACTCACAGTGTAATTAGGCTCCTAGATCAGTTGTTGTCAGCTATTGAATACCACCAAATGAAAATGATGGGGATCTAAAAGAAACAGACCAATACATGTGGGTATAAAAGCGTTAGATCCATAGATCCATCAAAAACTGTGGCCAATAGGGTTTTTTCTTATATGGGTCACTCTCTTTTTTTCTGAATATTGAATAAAAATGAAAACTTTTCACTCTTTTTTTGGTTTTGTTGTAGATGATAGAGGAGGAATAGGACGAAGAAAGAAAGAGATGATTGAATATATAAGGAGCTCTCAATCAGTGTGATTGAACAAACTGAAACTCTCTTTCTCTCTCTCTCTCTCTTTTCTCAGCAGACAAAGGCTTATAAAAGAAAACGAACGAAGCGATGGCTAAAGGCCAGCAATGCATATGGGCAGCTGTGGGCTCCACACATAAAAAACCAAACAAACAGAAAGTAGATAGAAAGAGGTAGTATATAATAAAATAATCATTATTGTTAAAAAAAATTAATATAATTTTAATTTACTTGTTAATATTTTGGTTGCTAGTGACACATTAAAGTCTTCCATGTTAAGAAAAAAAAAAAAGATAAATCAAACACACGTATCGATTGGCATCCAAAATGTGAAGACAATGTTCTATATAAGACATTAAATTTTCCCCCTATTTTAACCCATATATCTTTTTTTTTTTTGAAAAACCCCATATATCTTTTTGTTCACATAAATTTTAATTAAAAAAATGTTTTAATGAGCTAATTCTCATATTTGATACTCTAGAACTGTCCTCAAATTCTTTTACATAACATAACTAGTAGTTTTTATTTATTTATTAAGTTAATGTTGTTGCGTGCAATTTGAGTATTTAATGCTTTCTGGCTACAACTATTCTCAATCACAAACATCCTTCTCAGTATGACATGAGTGTACATAGGTGTCCATTCTTTGGATTTAAATGACACGTGGTCACACAAATTCACAAGCAGGTGGCAACCATTATATGGGTTTGGATTAGTAACAAAGGAAAAAAAAAAAATACAAAAGATCCTAAAAACTCTAATTCTTTCTGATTTTTAACCAGCAGTGAGACATTAGGTGTGTTTGGATAAGTTGTTGTAAAATGAGTGTTTATAAAAAGGTTACGAGAAGTTACTATTACGAAACAGAATTTTAAGTAAAAAAAAAGTACTTTTAGGCTTTCAAAATGTTTAACTAAATAAACCCATATGATATTTAGAGAGAAAAAAAAATGTTTAATTTTGTATGATTCATATGAATCATTAAATTTTTTAGCTGCCACGTGTCTCTGTTTTTAGTTAAAGTGGTTTATAATGTGAACTTGGTTAAACCATAAAAACATGTCTCACGTTTGGCTAGAGATGAAGGAAAACCTCTCCTAGTTGCTAATTCTTAAAAGTGGGTTTTCAATGTGAACTTGATTAAACCATAAACTTAATCCATTCCAAAAGAGAAAGAGGGTTGAAAAAGAAGAAAAGAAAACAAGTGTTGTCTCGTATGGGATTGGAATTCAGACAAGCCCTAGTGAACAATATTTTTGAGCCTATGACTTCGGGATTTGCATTAGGAATTTTAGCTCAATGGCTAAGGCTATCCACTGCCTAGTTCCTCTTTTTCTTGTTGTTTCGAACTCCACTGACCAATTGAGAATAAGAGCGTGACTGCTTTTGTTTCGTAATTGTAAAAAGATAAGGTCCTTTAGGATCATGTATATCTTTTAGCAACCAAAGATATGCCCTAGGTAATAATAAGCTATGAAGACCTTGCAACTGAAGCACTAACTAAATAGTCAGTGCTTCATTGTCAGTTATGAATACGCGTTGGTATTGTATTAAGACTCAAAAAAATAAAAATTTGTTAACTGTATTAGATCTGTTGTGACGTGAATACGTGTCTAACCTTAAATACATGTCCATATTGTATTAGAGTCAGAAAAAAAAACGCTTATATTTATCTTTATTTGTGAATTGAAACTATATTTAAATTTAATTATAAAACTTAATATATTGCTACTTGGAAAATGGTATTTAATATACAGTAATGTCCCACCATAAGAAAATCATCACAGGTAATGTATTTATTTTTTTATTTTTTCCTGTACAAGTTGTTTCCAAGAAGAAGAGGAAGAGTAATAAACTAATAATCGACATAAACAAAGGCTGTATTTGAAAATTCAAGTGCTATCTGACCCTCTCCCTTGGTATTACGGAGGTGTTAATACCAATTAAAATATTGGCCTCGTTTTGCTTAATTGCTAATGACGTATAATCGATTGGATAGCTAATGAAGACAGACAGCGATTGATGTATGTATTGATAGGTTCACATTGGTCAAGTCAATTATTAACGAGGTTAGCCCATAGCCTCCGCAGTCATCCATTTTAGGAAGTCCTTTCTACACGGTGAGTGGGATGTGCAAGAATGAGAAGGATCTAGCTACTTAAAGAATTGTAAACCAGTGATTTTTTCGGTTGCAAATTTCAAATTTGTAATGCCATTCGTGACTTTAAATGGGTCTATTTCTAAGTCGGCAAGTATTGACCAATTGGGAATTGCCTAATTGGACCAAAACAAAAACAAAATATAAAGTTTCTATAATTTCAAACGGAGCAAAATAATTCTAGTACCACATAAATTGTAATAATTTTTGTCACAACTATCTTATATGTAAACTGTGAAGTTCGGATTAGGTCAAGTGCTTTCAGTATACTAGACCAAGTCGGATGGTAATACGTGTCTAAAAATGGACACATATTACAATCCTAACAAGTCCAATGCCACTGAACATTGGACCCAAACCTCCTCCTGCATATCATTTTCACATAGACTCATTACCTTTTTTTCACCGTTCATAACATGCCATTGAATAGTTGTAGTACAAGTTATACCATTTTATATGATCTTACCTTAGTGAATGCAACACTATTGGAGAGAATGTTTCAATTTTCAACTCGTATAAACTTGGTGATTTTGACATACCCATGGATAGGTGAGGTTCTTACTGGAGAGTGGTCGGATTTGTCAAATGTAAATTTTCGCGTGGCATGGAAAAACATGATTTGTTGCCGGATATTATGGGAGATTGGAGCCCAATGTGTCCAATCCAAGCTATTGATCGAGCACACTTATTGAATTTTTTGCCCCATCTTATTTGTGATTTTCTTTTCCTATTTGTTAGCGCATGACATTCCTCATAAAGGTACTTCAGAGTTCAGATATGATATTCGTAATTGGTAAAATGTAGTTTATCAATGCTCTTTGACCCATTGGAACCTCTTTCCGACGTTTTTATGTGGTGGTGCATTTTAATATTAATTTACATATAAAATATAAATTTTTTATAATTATGTTATTTATTTGGATTAAATTGAGTTGATAAACAAAAAATATAGGAATTTCTATTTGGTATTTGAGAGTTAGTAGCTTGCATTCTAATTAAGTTTATATACATATAAAAGATTTTAAAAACTCCCACCATAACAAAAATAATCAAGATATTTATGTGATTAAATGGGTTATAATTCTCATCAATCTTATGAAGTTATAAATAGGGAAAATAGTAGAGATACAAACTTTTTTACAAAAACTGTTAAAAACTATTGATAGGGTGAATGATTATTGATAAATAAAAAAGTAATGTTATTAGTGTGTTCAGATGAAAACCAGTAAAAAGTTGGTCATAACATCGGTTTGTAAAAATATTGTAAAATAATTTGTGGCTATAGATTACTCAATAAATAGAACTACACACAAATTTGATTGAACACATTAGTTTTAATGGCTTGGCCTATTAAAGTAACTAACTTGTAATCTCATGCATATGCATGGATACACTTAAAGATTTACAATAAAATGAATAATATAATTCCTATATATATAATTTAAATACTATTGATAGACATTTTTATATTTTGTTAACTCTTTAAAAAATTATTGTAAGGATATTATTAGGTATAAAATGTAAATTGTCTATGTATTTTTTTTTTAAATTATTGTGAAACACTTTTTTTTTAACGATTAATTTATTATAGACTATTTGGTTTTTGTACTTAATAACTCACTTTGATAAATATTTATGACATGGTCCCACATTTAATTATAAAATTAAGAAATAAAACTCTTTAAGAGGGGTGTGGGGGATAAGGGTCAGGGTTCAAGTCTCCAAGAGGAGGTTTCATACACATATACACTTAGATTAAGCTAGAGTATAAATTCTATCTTGTATATAAAAATAATAATAATAATAATTTATGACACATGACTCAAAATTGAAACTTTAATTTGAAATTTAAATTTGAGTTTCTTTCATCTTCACATATTATTATATATATAGATATAGATTAGACTTAGGTACATTTAATGAAGTCACCATAATAAGCAAAGCCAATAACTGGACAAATTAAACTTTTTTCCCTTTTATCTATTCTATTAGGTCATTTACAATCCCCCTAGACTATGAAAATAGGCAAATACCTCCTTATGGCTTGCTTTGTTGTCAACATATAACAAAATATTTTGATTTACAACCTTGCTTCTTATTGTTATTGCCATTGTAACACATGTAATCCAATAACAGCCATACAAACTTAATGTTATCCCCACCTTCATCTAATATATCAAACTATTAGTGACGGTCTCTTGAGTTTCGTGAGTGCATCACACACTTTTTCGTAACACGTGTGTATAGCCTAATCCATAATTGCCATGCAAACTTAATGTCATCTCCATCGTCATCTAATATATCACTGACAGCCCCTCGTGAGTGCGTCATGCACCTTTTTGTAATCTGTGTGTAGCCCAACCCACAACGGCCTAATCTAATATATTACTGAAAGTCTCCAATGAGTGCGTCACATGCATTTTTGCTTGTTTCAGAGTCCAAATTAAAGAATTAATAATTTGACAATTATAGAGTTTTTTCTTAAATAACAAAAACATCGATAGACATTTATAATATCTTATTAAAAAAATAAATATTTTTGTTCAGAAATTAATGATGTGTGGTTAGTTTTAAGGGGGAAAAAAGTTTTATAGCCTAATCCATAATTGCCATGCAAACTTAACGTCATCTCCATCTTCATCCAATATATCACTGACAGCCCCTCGTGAGTGCGTCATGCACCTTTTTGTAACCTGTGTGTAGCCCAACCCACAACGGCCTAATCTAATATATTACCGAAAGTCTCCAATGAGTGCGTCACGTGCATTTTTGCTTGTTTCAGAGTCCAAATTAAAGAATTAATAATTTGACAATTATAGAGTTTTTTCTTAAATAACAAAAACATCGATAGACATTTATAATATCTTATTAAGAAAATAAATATTTTTGTCCAGAAATTAATGATGTGTGGTTAGTTTTAAGGGGGGAAAAAGTATTTAAGTATTAGATTAAGAATTCTCATATATTATAAGACATGCAAAAATTAACATGTTTTATCTAAAATATGAGAATCTTTTGAGTTTTTCCAACCCTGCATATCCCTCAATAAATAAAGGAGGGAAAATGTAATTTAACCCTAGTAATATTTGCGACCCTCTTAAAAAAAAAAAAAGTACTACGTCCACAACATTTTCATAACAAATTATAGATGGTTAGTTGTTATTGGTTCAAATTTAAACTTAACACTAATATTACTTTTTTGTCCCAACAATAACAACCAGTAATAACTTGCTACTTAGTAGTTGTTATAAAAATATTGTAAGCATATAATTTCTCAAAAAATAATATATGTAACAAATTGGGCCGGCTTTTCTCTTCCCAACAAGAAAAAAAAGGGCTTATAATAAATAAATAAATAAAGAAAAAAAAAAGGGTTGGCTTTTGAGTCTAAAGAATGAGGCCCAAAATCTGTTATTAGTTTCAAGTTTCAATCCACATTTTCTATCAAACCCAACCGACCCGTTATTTAGCTCCAAAAACCCGAATCCAAATTAAAAAAAAAAAAAAATCCACTTTTAACCGCCATCCCCACTCCTCCCCAAACAACCACAGCCGCCGCCTCCGTCGCCGATCGGTGAGTCTCTCTCTCTCTCTCTCTCTCTAATTTCCTGAAAGTTTGTATTTTAGATTTGGAAAATAATGGTTGTAAAAATTTTCAATAATATTGAAATTATTATGAGATTTTGTTTTCTGTTGTGATCAATTGGATATGGTGTTAATTGGATTGTTGTGAAATTGGTTGGTATTGTATATTTTATACTCTGTTGGAAGCTGGTATTGTGGATTTCCTCTTCATTATGTTATATTTGTGAGATTAGCTATGTGGATTTTTTTGTACACACCAAATGAAGTAATTTTTTTTAACACAGCCAAACACTGGAAATTTTTTTCTTGAAAATGTTTTCAGTTGAAAATTTTTTCCGGCAGAAAACATTTTACGTCGAAACAAATTTTACCCTATATAGAGATTGAGCTGCTTCTGCCACTACTTTCTTTTCATGTTATTTTCCTTGATGAGTTTTCAATTATGTTCCCTTTGTTTTTGTCTCACTCTCCCAAACTCTAATTTTTGGCTTTGAGCTTAGCAATTAGCTCACACGCTATTTGCCAAGAGACAGAGCTGACACCTCTTGATGTTTTCAACAAAGACGTCTAGTGTTCAAATCCCCTTCCTCATCATAACTATCGAATTATATAAAAAAATTAGCTCACATGCAATTTTGATTCGCTGGAAGCTCCAAACCTTCAGTGATGGGCAAGTCACGTTCACTGTAAGACTATCAATATCATTTTGGCAACCCCTTTAATATGAATTTTTTTTTTCCCTTTGTGATTCAATTCATTTCTGCTTCATCGCTCTATATCTATATGATTTAATCATGAAAAACTATGCAGACCAGAATCGATGTCTAAAGCAGACCTTAAATTCGAGAAGAAACACCAGTTTTATACAAGTAAGTTTGGATGTTTTCTATGAATTGGGCAAGTTTGAAAATTTGGACCGTTGCTCCTATGAAGCAAATCCTGAATGCTCAGTCAATTGTTAATAGTTGAATAATAGCATTTCTAGAACATATTTTTCACCATGATGTTTTTCCAGTGTTAAATCTTGTGCAGTAGTCATTTGTTACCTTTTTTGGTCGTGTGGAATCTTTTTGGTCTCATTTGTTTTGATTTAGGAGTGTTTATTGCTGATTTTTTTTTCCTGCAATAATATATTGCTCAGTCAATTGTTAATAGTTGAATCATTTTTGGTCTCATAAGGATTGATTATCATTAGATTTTTTTTTTCTTATATATATAAAAGATTGTCATTAGATTTTTCATTCTAGCTTTAATTGTCCACTTTTGTGTGTTACCTATTAAAAAAAAAAATTTTGTCTACTTTTGTGTGTCTCAATTGTCAAAATCTTAATGCTCTTTTAATATATTCTCTTTGTATTGTTTGTCGAAATTTATGAATATCTAAAAGTCTTCCCTTTTCTTTATTATTTCTACCATTTATCTTCTTTATTTTTTAATTTTTTTGGGTGAAATATGCAGAGGTTAGAGATACTGTTGCCGCTTTGAGTGCCCAAAAGGCTATTGAGAAGGTGAGATTCTTAAATTAAATTTCTTGTTGTTTATTGTTATATTGTTGCCACTAATAGTTTAGTAGAGTTTTGACACTTGGATATGCAATAATCAAGATCGTGTCTTTGATGGAGGAACTTCATCATATTAATTAATGGTCTATTTATAATTTTTGGTGCTATTGGTGTGTGGTTTGAACTGTGCTTACATACTTATTGGCGGTTTGGTTATTGCATTATTGAGTTTGCTGTTAGGAGTTGTAGCATCATCTGTGCAAAAAAGTTCCGGTCAGGACCTGCCTGCATCACAAAATTGTAAAGATTGTCTTCCTTTTGATGGACTGAATTTTTGTGATAAAGGTCTAGCTCCTTTACACATTTTGTTTGCCCATCTATTTCTGGATTGTTTTAATTTAGGTAAAACCATAGGTCCAAACTTTTAGAGTTGAGACATTACTCCTTAAAGGGATGTTTGTACATATAAGTTAAAATAGTATCGGAGTTTCCATAGGGGTTTAAAGCGATATGGCATATATTTTTGGTACTTGTAAAATAAATTATACAATATTAACAAAATGCATTTTTTTTTCTAAATGCAAGGATGTAGACAAATTTTAATCAGGTGGTATGCAGGATCCACAAATACATTTTGAGGCTGGTAGCATGGTCCAATTCTAGTCTATAATGGGGATGGGAAGTTAAGGGAGTAGCATTAAAAAAAAATGACACATGATGCAATATATAGGTGACTTAGCCTATTTGTTCAACATATATGTAAATGTGAGTACCTTCATTCAATCAACCTCTAGGATACAAGATACAACATTGAGTCGTTTATTTGCTGCTTATTTTTGGTTTTTTTTTGGGTATTTTTTTTTGGGGGGGGGGGGGGGGAGGGCAAATGTCACCACCAAGGGTGACTGGCCCAGTGATGGAGGTTTACTCCCATGTGGTTCGATCGGGATCATTGTCTTGAGTTTGAGGGCATGTTGTTGGTTCGGGCAAGATACTCACTGGCTTATGCTGCTCAGATCCCAATGGGGTTGTTGTCAGGGCTGTCAAGCTATGACTGAAGAACATTCATGAGGGAGTGTCTATGGCCCCCTTACTGTTTCAGCTTAAGTGTTGGTTCCTTAGTGGATGGGTGCCACTATGGTAAGGCTTATGTAGGATCTTTCACAAACTAGTTCCTCCTACCCTTTTTTACCCAGCAAAAAGGAAGTGACAAATGTCAAAGATGACAATTGAACAGAATCTTGAAACTTCATCTCTAAAATGTCAAAAAAGATAAGTTAATGTAAAGCCTGGATCAAATATTTTTGGAGCACAAACATTATTGCAACAAAATTATGATATGGGGATTACAGATATGACAAACTGATCGATTGATAAAAAGAACCCATGGGGGTCCACAAAATCTTAGCAAAGCCTTGTAAACCTCAATATTTTCTCATTCCATTCTTCTTGAGTTTATAGTCTATATTAAGGACTTTGCGTGGAGGCATGGTTTTAATCTCCAAATCAAGGAAACTCTACAAAGAACACTCTTTTATTTAATATAGACCAATTTCTTTTGGGATAATGTCAGGACTCTGTTGTGTATTAAAATTGTTTATCTTTATTTAAATACAAATCTAAGGTGGTGTCTTTCTTTTGTTTTGTTTAAACCTTTTAAACTAATATGTTGTGGCAAATTGTTTGATTGCACTTGTGAAATTTATTTATGAGTAATATTCAAGCTCTATAGTACCTTAAATGTATGTTCTTTCAGAAGAAGAAACTTCGAAGCCGACAGAAGAAATTGAAAGCATATAATCTCTCTTCCCTCTCAGAGTTCCTTCCTGAGTTGAAGACCCTATGGCAACCAAGTCCTGCTGCTCAGTTCAAGCTGAATTGTAAATCTATGCAAAAGTTAATGTGAGTACTTGAATTCCATGATTTACATCCTGTTGCAAGCTTTAGATTTCCTTTGCATTGCATTATTTGTCTCATGTAATACTGGGTTCATTGTCATCAGCTTGAAGGAAGGAAAACAGTTGAGTACAGTTCTTAACCATCCTGCTTTCCAGTTGGATTCCCTAACTGCCATTCTTCAACACCTACATAGCACACAACCAGTTACAGATGAGAAACCAAAGAAAAAGAAGAACAAAAATGGAGGGAAGAAGAAAAAAGCGAAGAAATCTAAGGCTTCAAATGGACCTCAATCTATGGTTATGTGATTTGAAAGATAAGTTTTTATCAATCTGCTTCTATGAGCCATATTTGTTTATATCTGATCCTCTAATGCCTACATTTTGAATACGATATATATTCACCTGGTTAACAAGTCTATCTGGGTTTGTTTGTTTTCTGTTTCCTAGAGATGCTCTATAGTCTGATCAGTATAATTATTTTTCCTTTTTCGATCAGAGAGAGAGAGAGAGAGAGAGAGTATGTTGAAGACTCTAGTTATTGTGGCCTTCTCTGTATTTTCATTTTCATTGATTTATGGGAAATTTGGTGCTGAAAAGGATTTTCTTTCAATTTAATGTACCTATCTATACATCTTAAAATCTAGCTGATCAATTATTGACTGAAAGACCCAAGCTAGAAAATTTTCAAGTTTTCGACCGATATAAATATAGGGTTGATTTAAGTCTTTTCAGACAAAGATACTTGGAAACAGGATGGTGAAAATGATGTCAATGACTCTTTTTTTCCCTACAAATTCATCTAGATTTTCTCTTGGTTATTCATTTTGTAGAAAGATGGAGAGTCTATATTCAATTAACGCAATCTAAGTTTGGGACGTACAAGCTATTTATGGAGTCGAGTTGCATGGAGTTTAAAACTAAAAAGTTTAAGTCTTTACCATCTGTCATTCTATATATATATATATATATATATTTTTTGATGAACAAGAAGGGGGGCGGGGGCAATCATGGTGACTCACCTCCTAGGCGTGACCATAGGGGCACTCCCGCTATAGAATGTTGGATTGAGCCATAGTTACTGTGGTCGGAGGTGACCACAGACCTTACCCTAACCCCACGAAAAAGCTAAAAGCTTAGGTTGCAGGCAAAAATCCCACAGTTCACCCATTAGCAATCAAAAATGAGACCTAGTGCTCTTGCGTTCACACCAAGACCTCTAGGTCACCTCTCTCGGTGGTCTGTCATTCTATATATTGGCTTTTTGGACAAATAGTTGAATTGTATATACTTTAACCAAAAAAGAATTGAGTCATATATATTACTTACTACTTAGTAACATTTTTTCAGCTTTATAAAGAAAAAGAATCTGCATGCACATTTTCTGTATGTGAGAACCATAATATATTTATTATTCGTACTCTGTCTAGAGTATATAACCGAAAAAATGAAAATGCTTTGCAATGGCTGTTATTATCTTCTTGTACATCAATACTTGCTGTTCATTCATATAGCTGATAATGTGCATGCAATGTTCTAAATACTCCATGCTAGGTCCACTTAAGATATAGATTATTTCTCCACCGATTACAGCAACTTTCTCAATCGGCCAAAAAAAGCAAAAGCATTGCACTAACTTTGTCAATTGGATATCCAATCAACAATTATATTTTATCTTATAATATATATATGGCCTGTTGTTTGAGATTCGCTTATTTTTTTGAAAGTGAAAACTTTTTGCTGAAAATACTGTAAATAAAAGTAAAAATTAGCTGAAATAGTACAGTGGGATCCATGAATAGTATCAAAAAGTGTAGTGGGACCCATGAATAATAATAAAAAATAAGCTGAATAGTAAAATAAATTGGCAAAAATAATTTTACCAAACAAACACATAGTTTTTTGAAATCACTTATCAAAAAATAAATATATTTTTGAAGTGTATCTTATAATATTTGCATATTAAGGGTCTGTTTGGAATTCGCTTATTTTGGTAAAGTTGAAAACTTTTTATTGAAAGTACTTTAAATAAAGGTAAATGTTAGTTGAAATAGTATAGTGAGACTTATGAATAGTACCAAAAAGTGTAATGAGACTCATAAATAGTAGTAAAAATAAGCTGAATAATAAAATAGGCATGTTTATTTTTTGCTATTATTCATGGGCCTCAGTGCACTTTTTGGGACTATTTATGGGTTCTACTGTACTATTTCAGTTTTTTACCTTTATCTACAGTACTTTCAGTAAAAAATTTTCAATTTCAGCAAAATAACCGAATCCCAAATAGAAGAGTTGTTTTACTTTCACCACCAAATGCTCTTTGAAATATATTAAATTTTTTCTTTTTTGAACAAGAAATATATTAAAATTTAAATTGGAACTATATGTTGCCGGCTTGCACGGGAGAATCCTCTGCTCTATTTATGTTGGGTTTCTTCCACTTGACCAAAATATTAATTATTTATAAAATGATACCATTTTATAAAATTATTGCAAATCTATATATTTTTTTTGAGGGGTACCTTTTCTTTTTTTAATATAGAAATTATGTTTTTTAGGGTTCGTTTGGATACAACTTATTTTTGCTGAAACTGAAAATTGAAAACACTGTAGGAAAATAATTTTTAAATATGTAAATAGTACCGTGAGACTCATTTTTAATATTTTTGAATGCATGAACAGTGATGTTATAGTGCATGATTAGTGTTGCTACAGTATGTGATAATTGTCTCCTGCATAGTAAATTCATGTGATTTTACTGTTTAAGTACTGAAAAAAAAAGAAAAAAAAAAAAGAGAAGAAAATGTGAAATAAAAAACATAGACGCAGAATAAATCCTATCCAAACCCATGCTTATTTTAATTAATACTAGCTCATGGCATGGGAACAGCGCCTAAGTGAATAGTCACGTACTTTTGTGGTTAAAAAAGAAGAAGAAGAAGGAATCTAGCATTTTTTTTTTTCAAAAACAGAGTTTTAAAATAATATTATTTTGCAAATTTTGTCTAAATAATAATTTATTTACTTTTTTGTGCTGATAAAATTTGATACCACAAAAAATTCTATTATCTTTCTTGTATTTCCCATTCCACAAAATTAAAAAAAAAAAAAAAAAAAAAAATCAAACCCAAGTTACCCAAGGTGGGTTCAACTGAAAAGATTCTCCTTCATAAAACTTTTCAATTCGGCAATTCCTCGTAGACACCACAACCAAAACGGAAATACACAGTGAAAAAATCCCCTTTCCATTTTTTCCACGAAAACTATTTTCCTAAACCCTAACCTTAAATTTCCCTCTTCTCTTCATGAATCAAAATGTAAATCCCACCCAATCACACCTCAAAAATTCCTTAAATTCCAAAACCCCCAAAGTAATTAAACCCTAGAAAGAATCTATCATCATATTCAGCCATGGATCCAATGGGCCTGGACCTGGGCCCAGTTCCCTCCCCCGACGGCGACGGCGACGGTGGCGGCGGCGTCGATGCCTGGTACGGTAACATCCAGTACCTTCTCAACATCTCCGCCATCGGCTCCATCTGCTGCGTCGTCATCTTCCTCTCCATCAAGCTCCGCAGCGACCACCGTCGGATCCCCGGTCCCACCGCCCTCTTCACCAAGCTCCTCGCCGTCTGGCACGCCACGTGTCGCGAGATCGCCCGCCACTGCGGCGCCGACGCCGCTCAGTTCCTCCTGATCGAAGGCGGAAGCTTCGCCGTACTCTCCTCCATCGCTCTCCTCTCGATCTTCCTGGTTCTCCCTATCAACCTCTACGCCGGCACCGCTTCTCTGAACGACGACCAGTTCTTCAAAACGACGATCAACAACATCGCCAAAGGCTCTCCCTTGCTCTGGATCCATTTCCTCTTCGTCGTAGTCGTCGTCGTTTTGGTTCATTTAGGTCTCTCCGCGATCGAAGAGAGGTTGAGGTTCACTAGGTTTAGAGACGGGAACGGAAATCTGAGCGATCCGGCTGCGAATTCAACTGCGATTTTCACTATAATGGTGCAAGGAATTCCAAAGCGTCTCAGCGCCGATGATCGAAGCGCTTTACATGAGTATTTCCAGTACAAGTATCCCGGAAAGGTGTACCGCGTTGTTCTTCCGATCGATTTGTGTGCCTTGGATGATTTAGCCACCGAATTGGTTAAGGTTAGGGACAACATTTCTCGTTTGGTTGCGCGAATAGACTCGCGCGAATTCAATGAGATTGAGGTGAATTACGTGAATACAATGTGGAGAAATGTACTGGAAAAGTTGGGATTCACAGATGAAGATAAGTTGAGAAAGTTACAAGAATCGCGAGCTAAGTTGGAGACCGAATTGGCTGCTTATAAAGAAGGCCGAGCACCGGGTGCTGGTGTTGCCTTTGTTGTGTTCAAGGATGTTTACACGGCGAATAAAGCAGTTCAGGATTTTCGGAACGAGAGGATGAAGCGGTTTGGGAAGTTCTTTTCTATTGTGGAGTTGAGGCTGCAGAGGAATCAATGGAAGGTCGAGCGAGCTCCTTTGGCTACAGATATATATTGGAATCACTTGGGTTCGACGAAGCTGCAGTTGAGATTGCGGAGAGTGATGGTGAACACTTGCTTGCTGTTGATGCTCTTGTTTTTCAGCTCTCCACTTGCTGTGATCAGTGCTGTGAAAGGCGCTGGTCGGATTATAAATGCAGAAGCTATGGATAGTGCGCAGTCATGGTTGGCTTGGGTGCAGAGTTCGAGCTGGCTCGCGAGTCTAATCTTTCAGTTCTTGCCAAATGTGATTATATTTGTGAGCATGTATATAATAATCCCGTCTGTTCTTTCGTATCTCTCTAAGTTTGAACGGCATCTTACAGTGTCGGGGGAGCAAAGAGCTGCACTTTTGAAGCTGGTGTGCTTCTTCTTGGTGAATCTGATTCTCCTAAGGGCTTTAGTCGAGTCTTCGTTAGAGAGTGCATTGTTGAGTATGGGAAGGTGTTATTTGGATGGGGAGGATTGTAAGAGGATTGAGCAATACATGAGTGCATCATTCTTGTCAAGATCATGCCTTTCCTCGCTTGCATTTTTGATCACGAGCACGTTTTTGGGTATATCGTTTGATCTATTGGCTCCGATTCCTTGGATTAAAAGGAATATTCAAAAGTTCAGGAAGAATGATATGCTCCTGCTGGTCCCTGAAACTGAAGAATACCCATTAGAGCATCAAGAAATAGATGGTCTTAGGAGACCATTGATGCCCGAGAGTATGTATGACAGTCCTAGATTCAATAGTATTGAATCTATTGATACCCCGGGCCAAGATCTTTCTGTATATCCAATCAATAGAACATCAACTGCCCCGAAACAGACATTTGATTTTGCACAGTATTATGCATTTAATTTGACAATATTTGCACTGACCATGATATATTCATCATTTGCTCCACTTGTGGTTCCTGTTGGTGCAGTTTATTTCGGCTATAGGTATGTGGTTGACAAGTATAACTTTCTGTTTGTATATAGAGTCCAGGGATTTCCTGCCGGAAATGATGGGACGTTAATGGATACTGTATTGGGCATCATGCGTTTCTGCGTAGATCTGTACTTGCTCTCAATGCTCTTGTTCTTCTCGGTCCAAGGAGACTCCACCAAGCTGCAAGCTATATTCACACTTGGGTTGTTAGTAATGTATAAATTGTTGCCTTCTAATAATGATGGTTTTCACCCAGCTCTTTTGGAAGGCATACAGACTATTGAGAATGTTGTAGATGGGCCTATTGATTATGAGGTCTTTTCTCAGCCTAAGTTCGATTGGGATATATATAATTCATGAGTGGAGCTGTAACTGTAACACATTATTTATCAGTTAGTTGGCTTGTGCGGAGATCCTTCTCTGTTGGCCTTATAGAATTAAAAAAAAAAAAAATTATCTGTTGTTCATGTGTAATTGTAAACGTGTTTTATTATATTTACTCATTCTTGTTTACTTTGTATATATGCTGCTAAAATCTCACATAGTACATTGCAGTCTGCAACGCATGTAATGCAGGTTATCTCTGACTTTGTTTTGAAGCCCCACGATTGGTGAAGGTTTGCTGGAGGTACACAATTCATTGGATTATGCACATTCCTCCAATTCTTTCTTTTTTGCAACCCATTTATTATTTTGTTCTTCACTGCTTAGGACAGTTGCATGCTCATTCATAGGGTTCAAGTTCAGCAGTGTGAAATTCATTTTGCTTCTTGTAACTAGTGTCTTCATGGAGCTATTTGGGAATTGTTTGAATCTCTAAATCACTGTAGTTTTGATGAATTTAACTACAAATGATTAGTAAAATAGATGTCTACCATTGAAGGCAAGGTACCTTGAAATTATTCAATCCCTCTATTGTATTATACATGTGGTTTCTCATAA
Source organism: Quercus aquifolioides (assembly GCA_019022515.1). NCBI lineage: Eukaryota > Viridiplantae > Streptophyta > Magnoliopsida > Fagales > Fagaceae > Quercus > Quercus aquifolioides. The sequence continues at coordinate 55,989,205 of CM032334.1, read as the reverse complement.
CCAATATAAGTAAAGCCATTGTGAGTTTTAGTGACTATGTGGACTCTTTAAAATTAGGAGTGTATAAGAAATAGCTTCTTCTTATTTATGGGAGGACCACACGGCTTCTTCCCATTGTATTGAATAATATCTTCACCCTCTTTTAACTATTGATCATGGCCTAACTAAGCATTTTCTATCTTGCCTCTTGCCATTAAAAGTTGGAAGCAAAATTTATGAGGTGCTTATGTGAAAAAAGTGTCTTGCTATCCAAAATGGTGCATTGAGAAGGGGTCAGATTAGAGCTAATTCTTCATTTTATTTGATTACTGATTTAAGGATTTAGCTCATCATTTACTGAAAAAATGAAGAAAAATTAGCAGCACAAAGTGCATGACCATATATAACAATTATTCTATCAAATATATATATATATATATATATATATATATAATAGAACAATTATTCTCTCTTATCCAGATTTATCTTGTTAAAACAGGCATGCTTTACAAGCAAAAAAGTGGGGTCAAACCCACAACATCCAGTAGTCCATGCTGCAAACGTGAGGGTTCATGCAACTTCCGCGTGACCTGCCTCATGATAGTCACCATGAAAAAGAGACTTGTGATGCTCTAAATGAATATTTGAAAAATTATAATTGCATTGGAGAAAGTGTTGAAAATGCAATGTGAGCTATATTTTGGGAGTTTGATGACAAGTGGGTGCAAATTTACTTGGACCAAATGAAATGTAGGCAAAGATGAGAAATAGAGAAAAGTTAGGAGATAAAAGCCAACAGGTCAAGACACATCCTATAACCATTCTTAGCCAAGCAAATGCTTTCTCTCCTACACTTGAGCAGGTTTTACAATCCAATGTGGCTTCACTTATCAGTAATTTCTCACTTGCAACTCTCTCTCTTTTAAACGTGTGGCTAACCTTTAAATTAACTGAAACTTTTTAATTAATTACCATTTTGATGAAGAAGAGTTAAATTGCGAGTCACAAGTAAGTTGTTGTTTCATTTACTTGTGACATTGATTTTCTTCTTCAATTTTGAGGGTCAAGGCAGGGGAGAGTTATGCAATATGCACCATTCAACAGTGAAAAGCAATCTTGTTGATTCAGGTTCAGAAACAAACAAGCTTGGGTCTAGAGGGAATGACCAGCCCCTCTGCCCTAAGCCCCGTCGGATTGGGCCTGCCATACCTGAATTTCTCAAACCCCAAAGATGTAGCAAGCACAGGTTTGATTGTTTGTTACACTGTTCCTCCTTTAACTGTTTAATTTTTTTCCCTTCTACCTTAAACTCAAACATTAATGCTAGCATTATAAAATTGCTGAAGATTTGTTAATACAATGAAAATTAATTTTTTTTTTCAATAATATCATACAACTTATTGTTACGCTTTGTAACCAGCCAACCAAATACAGAGGGGAGAAGAGATATTCTGAATATAATTTCTGAAAAAGTGAGTACATGTTATGCTTACTAAGATTTTTTTGTTGTTATTATTATTTGTCCCCTTTATATTATCCCACTCCAATATTTTCCTTCCTCAAGAGTTTCAATGTCGAATATGATTTGATCATCTCTAATGGTTCAATGTGAGTGTTTACACAGAATAGTACTGATGGAAGGGATTCTATATGCAATGGGTGCACACCATCGTGTTACTCGGGGTCCCCTCCAAGAAGAACAGATAACCCGTTAGTTCACGACGTACAATTTGTTCATCAAATGGAACTTCTTTCGCCGTTTACACGAACTAAGCTCTCTGATAAATTTGGCTTTACTTCTGCCTCTCCAGTATGAGAGCTTCAGAAATTGATGCAGCAGTTTTAGGAAAGAATATGATTGTTCTTCAAATGAGATTTCCCTTCACTTGGAGCATCATTTTGAGGGTTTCTTTTTTGTAGCGTTATTAGTATGAGTATGCACTTTTAAGTCTTGATTTTGGGAATCGGTTTGTAAATATTGTGAGATGAATGCATTCAAATGCATCTTGTACATATTCTGAGGGGGCCATGGTTTCCAATTCTTGTATATTTACTATGTCAATAGTAGTCATTGTTAAAGAGTATTTCGTTTCAAGTTTGTTCTGGTAGGAAAATATGTGAGGGCAATGAATATCTCATCAATTTCATTATATACACAGATTACGCAAAATGTAAGTCAATAAATTTGTTGAAACCACTAAATACATCTTGCCTGCTAAATAATCTTCAAAATCAAAATTGTCAAACCTACCCCTCCAAGCGGTTAAAGAAAAATATAAGGAAGAACAATCCAATGAATTTTATTTTTCAAAATATATGGTCATGTAAATTTTTTTATTGGGAATTATAGTCTTTTTTTTTTATTATTATTATTTTTTTTTATGAACGGCGATATCATATAAATAAAAAAATTACATCTGGTTCAGTACAAACTCTATTGAAGGCAACCCCATTACAATCATCCTCCAAGGTCATAGCTAAGTCCACAGGCGGACTTGAAATAAAATATAACCTAGTTCTTGGTCAGCCCCTAATCTAGCCATTTGATCTGCACATCGGTTAGCCTGCCGGTAGCAATGCTTTAGCTGAACTTGCTGAAAATTGGTCATCAACTGCCTGCAATCGTCCAAAATGGGAGATATAATCTGATTTACATAAGTAGAATTTTTTATGACATCCACAATCACTTTGGCATCTATCTCAACAACAAGACAAGAGATATTTAAGCTCCTACACAACAGAAGGCCGTCCCTCAATCCCCAAAGTTCAGTAGCAAAACTGTTGGTTGCTCCTACATGCCTTGTGAATCCAGCAACCCAATTCCCATGCTCATCCCTCACAACCCCTCCACATCCCGCCCGCTGCATACACCCTATAACCGAGCCATCCGTGTTCAATTTTTCCCACCCTAAGGGCGGTTTCTCCCATCTAATTTCCTTGCTGACTTTTCTGACAGGGTTACGTGGTGAAGTGACACAAAATATAAACTCTGCAGCTTGGTTGTAAATCTCCCTATACAAGTTCGGGTTTGGGCTCTTTCTATTAAAAACAAAGAGTTTCTACACTTCTATATGCACCACACAGCAAAGTTAAAAAGAATTCCCCACGGTGGCTTCCCTTAAATGAGACTACATCTCATTTTCCCATTGTTTTGCAGCCACTTATGCAGATAAAATTTTGTAGTCATTGATTATGAGTTTGTAGTTAAATTTTGTCCTTAATTTAATGAGTGAGACTTACTAATATAGTTTTATGTGTGATTAACGAATACACATTTAATCTAGGAAGCACGGACACTTTATTTATGGTGCTCTATCCATAAATAAAGTGTCATACATGTTATACATAGTGTTATACATGTTATCGTATTGTACCGCATCTGCGGCCATATACGTACTCTTGTGTATGTCCGTACTTCTTAGCATTTAATGGTATTGTTGGAATATTCCATAATTACCCCGCCAGTCCTGTGTTCTAGTTAAGTACAATGTAAATGTGTACATTTCCACAAAACACAAAAACACATGTTCTCTCTCTCTCTCTCCATCCTCACTCAAGTTCCTACGGTTTGAAAGTTGAAACCATCAATCTTCCAATGGCTCTCTGTCTGAGAACATCTTCAAGAAGTATTCTCTATTATCTTAAATCTAAAATGGGTTTGTTGAGCTCTTCTTCGAGTTCTTTAACCCATCAGCATCATCAAAAACCTCCATTTACAGCTCCCACGGCTCAAAATCTAAGAGACCCATTTGCAAATTTCTCTACTAAGGTGAACCTTCTCTCCACTCGCCGTTTTCAATCTACCAAAGTCGAAGAACAATGGGATTCTCTCAATCATGCTCATCATAATCAGGTACACCCTGAATGTAAACTTTTTTTTTTGTGTGTGTAGCTTTAGATTGTCTTTCATTGCCAGTGTAACAGTCATATAGTGTTCAAATGAGTTTCTTGTGCTGTTTGGGATCTCTGTGTTTGATGAATTATAATGTTCTTCATTGGAATTAGTATCGAAGTGCAAATTTGGGGTTTTAAGGCATTTCTTAACAAGGGAAAACAAATGGGGTCCCGTTAAACAGTTCTCTCAAGAGTTAGAGTACTCCTTTTTGTGGTTGGCTTCGGATTACGCCAATAAACTTCATCATTTCCTTTTACTTACTTAGCAAACAAGAAATTTAAAAAAGAAAAAGAAAAAAAGGGTTCAATTATCAGCTCAGCTGCAATGCACTTTATTTAAAATGAAGAAATCAAGAAACACCCATGTAAATAAATCGCTGGTTGCAGGACTTTTGAGTTTCCTAGTTGCTTTGAAAAAAAAAAAAAAATTGTGCAACAGATTGTGAAGCTTTCTACATCTTCCTAGAACTGAAACTTTTTTGTTGACATTTGGTGTTATGTTTTATCGTGCATAAGATGCAGTTTGGTTGCCCCATGTATGGTCAAGTATGTAAGAGAGATTATGCATTACACTTAAAGATGGCATTTTTTTTACCTATTTAGATTAGTAAATAACTTTTTAGTTTTCATTGGTCCATCTCCTATCACTATTGATGTCTTAAGGTTCAAGGAAGCAGTCTTTATGATGAGTACAAGGTGAATTTTCAAGGCTATTTCAGATATATAAATAAATATATATATATATATATATATATTACACTAATTTTATTATCAAGTAATTCGGTAAATTAAAAATGTGTTATGGAATGAAAATTTTCATGTTTACTCAGCAAAATTGTGCCATGGCATGAATTTAAAAAATATTAATAAAAAAAAAATTGTATTACGATTTCATGTGCATATATTTGCGTATTTCTGGAAGCAGGATGGAGAAATAATGGCTTCTTATGACCTCCATATTTGTTATACCATTTGAAGGGATGTCATGGAGAGTTTGTTAATCCATTTTTAAGGTGACCATTGTTGGAATGATTACTAAGCAGAGCTGTATGGGCTGTACCACTCTTCAATTAGAAGTGATTAAGCAATTAGAATTTTAGAATGCTGAATATGGGTATAGATAAGAGGCACAAGCATCATCACAGACTTAACAAGACAGTATGCAGGCCAGCAAAAAAATTATTCTGAAATTTCTTCAAAAGTACCCTTGAATCTCTAGACAGAGCATCATGCATTTTTTTCTTCTTCTATTTTTATTCCAAACTACACTTTTTTCTTATATTATCATTATTTTTTGAAATTGTGTGTGTGTCTTTCATACTTATTCGGGTCCCTTTTTGTTGCAGGTCTTAGATTTCCCAGGAGGAAAGGTTGCATTCACCCCTGAGATGAGGTTCATATCTGAATCACCTGCGGAGCGGGTACACTGCTACCGTGTACTTGATGACAATGGGCAGGTGATTATGAGCAGCAAATTTAAACAGGTATTCCACCTTTAATTTTTCCCCTCTCAAGATGAAGTAATTCATTTTAATATATTTTTCATTGGAAAAATATATCCAACAAAACAGACCTTTATGGGCTAATAGGTCAGTGAGGAAATTGCTGTAAAAATGTACAGTGACATGGTTACGTTGCAAACCATGGATTCTGTTTTCTATGAAGCACAGAGGCAAGGAAGAATTTCCTTTTATGCAACTACAATTGGAGAAGAGGCCATTAACATTGCATCAGCAGCAGCACTCACCATTGATGACCTTGTCTTCCCTCAGGTTAGAAGCACATGCATGAAATACATACTCATGTTACTATTCTTCTGAGCAGTATATAATCACCAAAATTTCCATTCCCTTGCCCATGAGTGAGATTGTGAATAATGCAAGAAGAAAATTTGTATGCTGTGCAGTACAGGGAACCAGGGGTTCTGTTATGGCGTGGTTTCTCCCTCCAAGAATTTGCAAACCAATGTTTTGGAAACAAAGATGATTATGGGAAAGGGAGGCAGATGCCTATCCATTATGGGTCTCACAAGCACAATTACTTCACTGTAGCAGCAACAATTGCGTAAGTTATAAACTGTTTATGTCGTAGTGCTTTCATGTATAGGGACAGAGCCAGAATTGCAAGATTGGAGGGTCCAAAGTAAATAGTAATGATCATAATGAAGTGTGACCAAACATAGGGGAGGCATATAAATTCTCTCTCTCTCTCTCTCTCTTTCTCTCCCCCCTTCAACACACACACAGAAAAAGTGGGAGGGAGGGAGGGGGGACGCCTTTATATTTTGTGCAAAATTCAGGTCAGAAGTAAGGGCAAAACTATAACTTAGAGAGAGTTTGGGGGCCATGGCCAAACTATCTATGTAACTTCACTCCTGTTCATGTAGAGCCTTTTGCACTCTTCATGAAGAAAATGACAGCCACAAATATACCTTCTTTTTTGCAGTACGCAAGTTCCCCATGCAGTGGGTGCTGCATATTCTTTGAAGATGGACAGAAAAAAGGCATGTGTAATCACTTATTTTGGTGATGGCGGCACAAGTGAGGTGAACATATTGTTACTGTATAACCCAAAAGAGACCTCTCTCCCTCTTAATTTTTTTTATAGGGGAGTTTGGACACAACATATGGAATGAAGCCATTGGACATTTTAGGAAATTATTTTTATTATAGTTTCAGTAACCATTTGGCAATAGTATAAAAAATGAAAGATACCATAACCCACTACTTATCAAAAAAATAAAATAGATACTGTAACACATTGCCTTTAAGGGAGAACTCTTAATGCCAAAACATCTATTCATATCCTTATCTACCATGGCTGGCTGTGACTCCTCAATTCTAGGTAATGATTTCAATTCGTTTTCCATGACTTAATCTAGAAAGTAAAAGAATAGACAGTGCTATCAAGGCAATGAAAGACAAATGAATGATTTTATTTTCATTAGCTGTCCAGGGAGCCTTATGAATTCACTGACTCTGGATTGTGGTTGTATATTTTTTGATACATCAAATCATTTTAGGGAGATTTCCATGCTGCTTTGAATTTTGCGGCAGTTATGGAGGTGCCAGTTATATTTTTCTGTCGGAACAACGGTTGGGCTATCAGTACCCCTACTTCAGACCAGTTTCGAAGTACTCTTCCTTCTCATGTGCATTGTTTTACTTTAAAATTCCTTTTACTGTCTTTTTAAATGGGGATATTAACCTGTTTGTGGTATTGTTTCACTGGCAGGTGACGGTGTTGTTGTTAAAGGCCCTGCTTATGGAGTTCGAAGTATTCGAGTAGATGGTAATGATACTCTAGCCATTTATACTGCAGTTCATGCCGCACGTGAAATGGCAATTAGTGAAAACAGACCAATCTTGATTGAGGTAAATTAATTATCTATTTTGTCAGTTTTTTGGGCCTTACAGTTTTGATGTTAAAAATAGATGTCTCACATTCTTATGTTCAATTTGATCTTTTTTTTGTTAACAGGCCCTAACATATCGTGTGGGACATCACTCCACTTCTGATGATTCCACTAAGTACCGTCCAGTTGATGAGATTGAATGGTGGAGATCAGCACGAGACCCTGTTGCTAGATTTAGAAAATGGATTGAAAGCAATGGTTGGTGGTGCAGTGAGGATGAGTCAGAGCTAAGAACATCTGTGAGGAAGCAGGTAAAACGTACAGTATGGTTAAAAGATATTTAAATAAGATAGACTTACTGAAACTAAAACTATATTTCCATGTGTTAGTTCCTCGTGCCTTTTGAAACTAGTAACTTATAGGAAGCAGGAAACACCAGTTTTACAAAAAAGTTACGAATTGGTATTTGGAAGATCAACGCAAAAGTGTTCTGTTGGAGCTTGCAAAGTCAAGTGTTAGATTTACTACTGAATTGATTGGAAAAAAAATAAAAAATAAAAAGAAAAAGAAAAGAGGACTAGATAAAGGCAGAATCACTTGCTTTCTAGAAGAAAACAAGATGTTCATGTTTGCAATAAAGGTCTCTCTCCTGCGGGCTCTGCTCTCTCACCTTGAAGAACAAAACCAACAAATAAATACCAGAAACTTAGAGCACTTTCTAACGCATATAACTTTGTCTTAAATTTATTAAGATTATTGATGGTCTATCACTATGCTTCAGAAAATAAAGGGACATAACTAAAATTTATATTTTTAGGATATAGACTAAATACTGCCAATATTATATGATACAACTTTGATCCAATCTGTAAGAACTGCAAATGAGTTATTTCATAAGCCATTACAGATCATTTTAAGTAGTTTTAAATACACTATTGGGGCCCATAGTTAAATTGTATAATACAGGTTTTGCAAGTTTCTAACCAATGACACTTTTCATACAGATGTTACATGCAATTCAAGTGGCAGAAAAGGCCGATAAACCACCAATTGCCGAGCTTTTTGCAGATGTATATAATGTTCCCCCATCAAATCTTTGTGAGCAGGAGAAATTTCTTAGAGAAACCATGAAAAGACACCCACAGGATTACATGCCAGATGTTCCTGTTTAGATGAATCCAAATGTGCATGTATATGCAGCTTAGTTCATTCATGAAAGTTTGAACACGTTTTCTTGCACCCGATATTCTTTTACTGCTAGGGTAGTGAAAGCATATCAGATGGTTGCCATCTAACTTTAACATGCACCCGGACCTCCATCTTATCAAGAACAAATGCCTTAGTACCTTGCTTTGCTGAATCTTTATCAATCCATGCCAGCTGACATCCGTAATTTTGACACGGATGAAAAAATGATACTTGATTTGCTAAAACTAGAATTGCAAAGTGCTAGTCTAGCATCATTGTGATAAAGAGTTCAACTGAACAACATATCTTAAAGTAGCAAGCACGCCACTTTTATAGCCGCATGAAGGTTTTTGCATTATACACAAGGAGGCCACCTGTAACTGCATTAAAATTAAAAAAAAATAGAAGGGAGATACAAAATTCTGACTCTGAAGTTGAGAGCATTAAACCAAAAGGGTGGACTAGAGACACTGAACAGAACACCCAAAACATCATACTTTCACAAACTTTTCATTGGTCCTACCACCGCACATATAATAAGGGGCAACTAGGCAATGCTATAAATACAACAATGTTATTATCGATTTTCCTATGATCTCACCACTAACATTATTTTATTATCCACTATTAACAGTTTGTCACCTCAGACATTTGTGAAATTTGTAGTGCTCCTAGAGTCTTATCAATATATGAGAGTATGTAGTCTTTTCGGTGGCTTGTTCAATGTCTAGAGGGTTAACCAAACCAAAAGAGTGGAACTAGTGATACCGAACAATCAATGATAAAATCACACTTAGAAAATTTTAGAAGCTTGAGTGTTTGCTAATTCAGCTAGTAAAGTATCTTTACTTCAGTAAATGACCCTATGAGGAACATTGTACCTTATCCATCAGGCAATGTCTGTCCACTCACGAAGACCAAAGCCATCTTGGGAGGTCAATGACCCTACCCATGCAACAACTTCCGATGTTGGATAAGGCTAGAGTTGTAAATGAACCAAGTCATTTATAAACAATTTAGATTTGGTTTTAAAAAATAAAACTATTTTATCTTTATTTATTTAGCAAACAAGTCAAGTTCAAGCATAAGTTTAGACTCAACTATTAAATTATTCAAGTTCAAACATAACGATTTGTTTGTGAACAAGCTTGTGTATAAGGTTTAGTTTAAATATATATAATATTTTATCATTATATGGATACATGTATAAAAACAGAACTTGATATTGGATTGTGAAAATTATAAATAAGTTTCTAAGATATCAAATTATAATTTAATAATATAAATGTGTAGTAAAAATTATACTTATACATATTTTGTAATGGTACAAGATTGGTAAGCATAATTTTTACAAATTCCTAAATGAAAACCATTTTATCTAAGTAATTCAAATAGTAAAATTTCTGCTATAACTTATTTATGAAATATTAGCATAGAGTTGTGAATGGATAAAAGGATTGATCAACAAAACCCCCCACCACAATTACTAAAATCAATTTGTTATTAAAATATATTTCTCATCATTGAAACAGTTACTGACACATTCCAAAGAAGGTTACTCAAAAGGCAAATTTGATGATCTATGTTTCTTGCAAGTAATCCATATAACCATTTACTTTAAGAATAATCATGTAACCCCAACATTGATAGTAGTCACTTGCGGAAGCTGCCTATGGGAAATCGCAGAGAAAAAAGGATCTATTGGATTTTGAGACACACCTCAAATTATTAGAAGGGTCTATTGGATTTTTAAGACAAACACCTCAAATAAATAGAAGAAAAGGGAAAAGAATATCACTAATCTCTCCATACACATGTTGAAAATCCCAAATGATGACAAATTGCAAGTTGAAGAAGTAAAAATATTTGGTTTACCGTTTATGTTTTCAGTTTAGTTAGGTGTATACATTTCGGGTAAATGTACATTTTGCCAGGTGTGTAAACAATAGGGATTATAGGGTTTTTAGTGGGGAAAGGAATAGTAGGGTTTTGGGGATAAAACGAAGGAGCAAACCTAAGATTTGGGTTGCTATTAGACTATCAGTCAACAGTATTGATAGGGCTTTCTAAGAGTTATTTAGGACCATTTGATGGAAAAATTATAAGATCCACATGGTAGACAAGTGATGTGGTCCATCATTCCACTAAAAAATTGTTATTTATTTAAAATTGTTAGTTAAAATTTTTTTTTAAACAGAAATTAATTACTAACTCAACAATTTTAAACAAGTGGAAGTTTTTTAGTAGAATGGTGGACAAGTGACATGGTCCACCAGAGGACTCTATAATTTCTCCATTTGATGGATGTGTAGTTTTGGGTTTTAGAGTTTTGGATTTTTAGGGTTTAAAGGGTGACAAGGTTTAAGTTGTTGGGAATTTACACCAGTTTGGATTGAGGGGAGGAGGGAGAGTGGAAAGGAGTAAAATAGAGTTGATAAAAATAGACTAATTTTGGGCAAATTTTACTCTACTCTATTTTTCCTCTCTTTTCCTCAATCCAAACGGACCATTAAGAACAGAAGAAGATTATTCAAAAAAAACTTCTAGGCATCACACCTAGACTTCCTAAGTATCACACCTAAAGTTCTTTGGCATCACAACTCAGAAAAGGTTATGTCACACAAACCAATAACAAGCTTCATAACTTCTCTAAAAATTTGAAAACTTTATTATTCTCCAATATGACTTTATTTAAAACTCCCAATAAGACTAAGGACTTGGACTCCTTGGGCATTTTTACTAAACCTAAACTAAATAACTAAACTCAAATGAAACCAAAATAAAAACTAATGGACTAGCACAACCCATCCTAGAAATTATGAAATTACAAAATTGCCCCTACCACTTAAAAATAAATAAAACAAGATAAAACTGAGATTTGACCCCTGCCTGCATCAACATGTCTTAAATCATTCATTCTTCTAAAATCATCAATGGCTTGTTCAATTCAGCACATTGTCAATTATTTTACCAATCCTATAAACATTAACAAAACTGACAATACAACACTAGTCTCCTCCACATAAAATAGCCGATGTGAACTTCATGGACATTACTAAGATTGCTTAAACTGCCACCTTGTGTGCTTAAGCGTTTTCTTTTGCTCGCTTCATCAGCTCTATGAATTCCTGAAAAGCTGTAGCAAGAATACCTTATGTCAATACTGTGATGGAAGTTATGTCATACGTTCTATATAAACATAATTCACAATATGGGCATAGAGAAGCTGCAAAGAAGAATTAAAAAGGAAATCCACAAAACCAGCTCTTCTCTCATCCATTTAGCCTGTTGGACTCCGGAATTCTTTGAGATTTGCATTAGCCATGACTTACTTTAATACATATCTCAAGGAATGCTCTAATACAAATGATGTGAGCACCTTCCCAATGGGTGAAAATTGATTATATATGTGCATGTGCGAGAGAGAGAGAGAGAGAGAGAGAGAGAGAGAGGGTGTCCATTACCATTGTCTGAATCATGAGGTCCTGGGGATGCTTCAGGGTGATATTGAAGAGACATGATGTTTTGTGCAGGGTAGGCAAGACCAGCACAGCTTCCATCATTAAGATTGACATGAGTTACTTCCACACCCTCAGGAAGTGATGCAGGGTCAACTGCATAGTTGTGATTCTGCCAATTTATAAATTTATCGTGAAAACACTCCCATAGAAAATATATATATATATATATATAAAATTTAAAAACGAATTACATTACTTTGACAAACTGTGAATTCTTAGTTTTAAATTACTAATGTATTAGTATTACTGAAAAAAAAAAAAAAAAAAACCATTTGTCAATGTCATATTTAACTGTTCCTCAGAGAGAAGTTCAAATGTGATTAAGGGAGAGAAAAAGTTAATAGGTAAGAGTTAAATAAAATTAACACACCTGAGCACTAATTTCAACATGGCCACTCCGAAGGTTACGAACCGGATGATTTCCACCATGGTGACCAAACTTCATTTTAAAGGTTTTACCTCCTAATGCCTGGCCAAGCAACTGATGACCCATGCATATTCCAAAAACAGGAAGCTTCCCCAGTATTTCCTTCACTGTTTCAACAGCATAAGGAACCGCAGAAGGGTCTCCGGGGCCATTGCTGAAAAGAACCCCATCTGGCTTTATCTTTAGAGTCTCTGAAGCTGGCCACGTTGAAGGGACGACTGTAATCTTACAGCCATAGGATGCCAAGCGTCTAAGTATGTTATGTTTGATCCCAAAATCATATGCAACAACCTTCAGTTCATACAAAAACAACAAAAAATAGTAAGAACAAATGCCAAATTATTTAGGGATAGTAATTTCAAAAATACTTAAATAATGCTTACGTGAAAAGTGTTTCCATCTCTCCCATTGGTGTTAAAATCCCACTGTGACTTTGTGTTGTCAGTCCATTCATAAGGGGTCTTGCATGAAACACCACTTATCAAATCAACACCTGCAAATTAAAAGCAAGAAAACTATGGACTTAAAATTTTGGCAGAAAAACAAGGGAATAAGGACTTAAAATTTTCATATTTGGCCAATGACCTTTAGGTTAACTGGCAACTCTTAGTGTTTCCAATGGACATCTATGGAGACATCCAGGTAAAAATCCCCCATCCCCCACTTGAAATGTTAATATTTACAAATCCCTTTAACTAGCAGCATCAAATCCTTACCAACAATGTCCCATGAACGGGACAATTCCAATAGTTCCTCATCTGTTTTAGATTCTTCTGTGCTCAAAACACCAATAAGGCTTCCATCTTGCCTTAATCTACGGGTAATAGCACGTGTGTCAACATCATCTGCAGGATAATGGCACAGCATCAAAAGCAGAAGGGAGGTCAGAAGTTACATGGAGAGAATAGCTCAATAATTTAAAATTGCACATGTCAAAAGTATTGGTCTTAAGATAACTCATGCTATATTAAATAACTTACAAATCCCCATGATGTTCCTTTCTGCTAAATAATCACCAAGTGTTTCTGCACATCTCCAATTTGAAGTACTGGAAGCAATTTATAAAATAATAAATGAGCACAGCTCAACAACAAAGTTGCTAGCATGAAAGTCCAAAGCAGCATTAACAAACTGTACCTGATACTTAAGCTTCTAATGACTAGACCACCAAGGAAGCATTGCATTGATTCTTCATCATCTGACATGAAAGACATCGAAATTAGATTTCAAATAGTCTCCAAGACATAAGAGTTTGCAATGATTCAACGTACAAATTTCACCCACCAAAATTTACACCAGTGTTGCCGATATGCGGGTTTGTCATCAGGACAAACTGTCCAGCATAACTAGGGTCTGTAAGAATCTCTTGATACCTGCAGTATACATGTAACACAACCAAAAATCAAATTCCAAGAATGAGCATCCACATTGCACAACTAGTCAACTCATGAACCTTAATAATAAGTTCTCTCACTATTGTTAAAAGTGCAACTAGGCATGGTTAAAAGACAAAGTACCAAACAAAAAGCACTCCTTGATCTAAAATAGAAGCATGTTACAAGTGTTAAACGTGTACAAGTGTGAACTTATTGTGGAAGCTCCAAGTGCAAAAAAGTACACCTTTCATTTCCATCATAACATATAATTCAAACAATCAAAACCAATCATCAGCATCCAATTAATAATAACACTTGATTAGTTTTAAGCCATCAAGTATAAAATGTTACTGCTCATTCAAATGTGCATATCATGTTCAATACTTCGTGTTTAGTGAATCCCAACTTTTCCATGCAACTTGCTGAACATGCCTAACAGTGGCTGGTTTTCTAATAGATTAAAGCAGGTCCCCTTTTTCAGTAGATGAGATTAGGATGAAAGCATATTATCTCAAAGCTTCTTTTCTCTGGCTTGCTCTTCCAAATCCAATTTTGGCCTAGAAATTCTAACATTCTGTTATCTTTATGAAAAAAAATTTCTCAAATCCCAAATCAGCACTGATATGTTGGACAGAACTTGGTCATAATTGGCAACGCAGGTATCTGTCAGCATATTGATGTGCTAGAAACAAGAAAGATATTTGATATAATGTATGAATTAATACGTTTCTCATGACTTTCTTCACTAGCTGATTCTTTTTCTTGTTTTTATTTTTTATTTTTTTATTTATAAGTAATTTCTTCACTGATTGATAATGTCTATGATATCACTTTTTACTACATCACACCCTTGTGAACAACGTGCAAATGTGGAAGCATCTATATCACTAACAACTATATTACTGTAAATTTAGCGAGAAAATGCAAGTTCCTTGACTTAGTTGTACTTCTAGATAACATAAATTAGTTTCAAAGGTGTGCAGTTATTTGTGTAAGTTAAACCATACCCACAAGTAAAATTGATGAAACACCATCAATAACAATAGAAAAGTTTCTTCTAGCTTATGGAAAAAGGCCACCCTATTTTGGTATCAACAATCCAAGCCAATGCAAGGGTGCCCAGTGGATAGTTGAGAATATAACATGAAATATGCAGGGACAAACAAACTCTCACAAGTTAATAACAATGGATTAGCCTATGTGGCACACTTAACAAATCTTAAGAAATGAAAATTTTAAAACTACTTATCCAGGTATAAAGAATTCATAGACCAGCTCACCCTGTCAAAGATGTATTGAATACCACTTCACCAACTTGTGTTCCCGAAGCACCAAATGACTTAGCCCTCCAGATTGAACCATCTTCAAGCACAAGTCTAGCATCCGAAGTTTTCCAAGGCCTTTCTACCACACCTAAAGCAATAAAGATTGCATCAACTTTCAAGTACCATAACTATATGTATATAGATTACAATATGAGTAATGATGGTCTATAGTGATAGAGCATTCACATCAGTTCAGCTAAAACAACATAAGCCCCCAAATTTGGCCAATAAACCCAAAAAAAAAAAAACACACCCATCAGCTCATTTATTCATTATACAAAATAAGATTTTGCTATAGTGTGCCCGTTCAAATCAAGAAAATTTGACATTTTAATGAAATAGGAGTATAGAATAGATAACCAGGTGTGAGCGTTTTGCAAAGTGGTTAGCTAATATAGAAAAAAAGTAGGTTCTTATTCTAAAATAGACAGTAATTTTTACATAAGCTTTCCGGCTAGACTACCATTTTGGGTCTCTCAATTATGTAATAAGTGTTCAATTTCGTCCCTAGATGAACGGAACCCTCAATTTAGTCTTCAAAAAACGGTTCAATTTCACCATTGCCACCAAAATTAACAGCCAAAAAATCAAACAAATCATGCTTCCTTTCAACTCTTTGGTCTTTTATCAATAACAATCAAATTAGAACCACAGCTTTAATCACTCAATTTGTAAACCGATTTCACTAACTTATTTCAGTAACACCATAGACTGAATTGACACAATCAAAAGTTCAGAAACAAAATATATATATAGTATTGTTTAAATTTCCTAATGCATGCAGCAAAATTAGCGAACATAAAACACAGAGGAATGATAGAGCAGAAGGGTTACCTGTGGAGGCACGGTCGGAGGAGAGAGAGACAGAGCATCTAACTGTGAAAGCCCTAAGAATGGAAGAAGGATTGGAAAGAGGCTTTGATGAAGTAAAGCAGGCGAGTGGGTTTGTCACTGCCAATTCCATTGCTTTGCTTACCATTTTCCAACTCTCGCAGACACAGAACGCGGCAGTTGAGTTTTTTGAGTTTAGGTTTTGTGAGTTTGTTTTTTAAGAGAAAATTACTCTTCACACGCTAAACAACAACTCAGATTACACTTTGCCCCTAAACTTTTCGGATGAACTTGTACCCCCGACTTAAAGTTTCTGTTATATTAGACGGAAAGCTCAATCTCGTGAGTTTGCATGTGACTCTTGTTTAAGTGAAACATGGGCCAAAGACCCAAATGCCCTTCTTCCAACCCAACAACAAGCCACTCTCTCTCTAAACTCTTCCCACTGTTTTTGGCCACACAGAGTCACGGCCACCAATTTACGGGCATGAGATCAGCAATCAGAACCCACACATTGTTGGCCGTCTCACAACCAAAAACCAGATCAAAAACACAAAATCATAATCACAAATTCGGACCAACCCGTACAAGATCCACAAACACAAATCTCATTCAATCTATCACCAAGATCTGCCGTGAAAGTGAGAGAGAGAGAGAGGAGCTAAATCATACACAACCAAAACCCAAACCGAATCTGAATCGGGACCCAAAAAAAACCCAAATCGGAGAGAGAGAGAGAGGGGAGCTAATCATACACAACCAAAAACTAACCCAGATTTGAATCGGGACCTAAACAAACCTAAATCAGATATGAATTGCAACCAAAACAAAACCGAAATCGGAGCTAGCTACCATCACCCACTGCCATCTGCGACCCAGCCACCGTACCACCCTCAAAGTCCGCTGATCTGTGCATGCAAGAGACCCAAAACACCAAGTCACGTGAGAGAGAGAGAGGGACTGCCTGAGACTGTGATCTGTATAAAAGACGTGAGGAGGTTCTTTTGAGTTTTGACTTGGTAGAGGGCATTTAGGTATTTTGACTTGCTGTTACTTAAATAATACTCACGTGCTAGTTTCCGTCCAATATAACAGAAAATTTAAGTACGGGGTGCAAAGCGTAACAAATGTCATAGTTTAGAGTGCAAAATGTGGATCTGAAAAGTTTAAGGTGCAAAGTGTAATCTAAGATATGGTTTAGGGTGGTAAAATGTAATTTTCTTTTTTTTTTTATTATAAAAAGTAGTTTGCAACACTATTTGCAAAGTGGGCTCACTCTGTCTCAGAGAGAGAGAGAGAGAGAGAGAGAGAGAGAGAGAGAGAGAGAGAGGTGTGGTTAAAATTTGCAATATATTTTAGGGAAAATTACAAATTACACCCCTAAAATTTGGGGATGATTGGATTTTACACCTTTAAATTTTAGAATTTGGACTTTACCTCCTGAAATTTGAGATGTTTAAATTTTACCTCCTAAAGTTTAGGGTTATTTAGATTTTACACCCCCAAATTCTGAAAATTTAGGGGGTAAAATCTAAACACTGTTTGCGAAGTGGGCTCACTTTGTCTCAAAGAGAGAGAGAGAGAGAGAGAGAGAGAGAGGACTCATTAGAGATTTTGGTTAAAATTTGCAATATATTTTAGGGTAAATTGCAAATTATACCCCTAAAGTTTGGGGATGATTGGATTTTATACCTTGAAGTTTCAGAATTTAAATTTTACCCCTTAAAGTTTAGGGTTATTTGGATTTTATACCCCCCAAATTCTGAAAATTTAGGGTGTAAAATCTAAACAACCAAAAACTTTAGGGAGTAAAATCTAAATACTTCTAAAATATAGAGGGTAAAATCCAAATTCTGAAACTTTAGGGGTGTAATTTGTAATTTACCCTATATTTTATTCGAGTATTCCTTTTCTAGACAAAGTTTGGCTATATTCCTTAAATAAAAATTTAAGATTATTATATATTTTGAGAATATAATGATTGGATTATATGTTTTTTATGATCTTAATACATATATCAAGTTTTGTACTAATTGGATATTTTATTATACGATTCATAAACTTTTTTTTTTTTTTTAATGTATAATTTTAGACAACAAAAACTTGCAACATAAACAATTAATTGATGACATAGTTATTATTTTTTGATATTTTCGAAATTTTGTAAGCACGAAGGATATGAAAAGAAAATGCAATCGAATGATGAATTTGTTAAAATTCACATCCAATGAAAATATAGAGCAAAGTTGTAGCCTTAGGCTACAACTAAGTTTATAGCCACACTTTTTATCATTCTTTTTATGTGCTTATTTATAAGTGTTCTTCTAGTTTTTTTTTTTTTTTTAGTCTTCCACAATTTACAAAAGGTCGTGTTCACGAATGTTCTTATGACAATTTAATAAATCATAATCATTTTAGAAAAATTTTGATATTATTTTTATAGAAAATATAAAAAAGTAGTAAAAAATATTAATTACTTTTTTCTCATAAAATTGTTTTAAATATATTTCTTATGCACATATATATTACCATATGTAAATTGACTAAAAACTCTATGTACTATAACTATGATAGTAACGAAAAGTAAAATGTGGTTGATCATTGTTCATTGATGTTCACGTCAAGCAACAAATCCTGAAGAAGGTATTATGTGTTTCCATTGCATATTTCTTCTCCCTCACATGAGGGTGGACCCGAGAAGAAACATGCAATGTAAACTGAGTGAATTTTTCCCAAATCCTGGGCCAATGGTGTTTTGGTCAATTCACAGTTGACACTAGGCTCTGTATGTATGTATGTCTTTGTCCTCTCCTCACAATTATCTAGGGAAAATGAAACGCACAAATCATGTGAAATTTTAATAATTCTTTTTTTCGTTAATTTATAATTTTATTTATATTGTAGATTTGTAGTTGTGCAACCTGTTCTTAACTTATCGTTTAGTTTTGGAAAGAAAATAAACATATGTTTGTCCAAATTGGCAAATTTTGTACACAGAAATCATCTAAGTGATCATATACATGAATTTAGTTTCGATCGAACCCAAGCTTGTCCATTTCACCTGAAATCACTGATGTCAAGGATCCGTAGACTTTAGAATAGGATTCAAAATGTACAATAAAAACCAATCAGAAAATAGAATAGACCAACTTTAAGTTAATGTTTAATATTGATTTCTATACGGTAAATTGAGGGCAGGTGCAGGCGTGCAGCCCCAATGATTTCTTTAAAGGAAAAGCTATCAACTTATCATTATCATAACCATTTGATTGTTTCAAAAAGAAAAATCATTATTAAAAAAAACCCAAAATGTTACAAGCATTACTTATCAAATTCAAGTTTGGGCAGTATAACCATTTGATTGGTTGCAGAAGCTTAGGACTTGGATAAAGCTTTGGAGCTTGTATCCAAAGCCAATAAGGTCCTTGCAGTATAGGACAGGAGGGTCTAGAATCCATCATCCAATGTTCAACAAAACATTGAAGACGTTTGAAATAAGGTAGACAATAACAAAGTAGAAAGCTTTCCTCACTCTGTTGAGACTTGAGATAGCTCAAAAGCATTTTCCCTCAGTCTATTCAAATTTTGTTTTGAAGCACAGCAACTGTCTTGTGCAAAGCATATTAAAATTTACTGCACCTACAATCTTAAAAGAAACAAAATTTGCTTACATGCTAACTCGTCATCAAAATACCAATCCTTGAATGAGCCAACAAACTGCGCAGTTAGTTTATTAAGCAGATGAACTGGAGGCTGCCTCCTTTTCGTCAACTGAAAATGGTATAGGTTTGGTTGGGGCAGGCAATCGGCCGATGCTATCAACTTTATCCCTTTGTTTCGGGGGAGGCCTAGCTGCTTTGGGCAACAACCTGCCTTTCTTTTCAAACCACTCAGGCTTGAGCAGTGCTCGGAAGCCCAATTTGTTGTAATACACTCTTCTAACAGATCCACCAGCAGCTTCAACTGCTTCCTTTGCCCTAACTGTGACCCTTGAAACCTGTCAACGTCATATATAAGTATGGTTTTGTGTTTCACGAAGAGCGCTCTGGTTGTGCTTGAAATATCCAGATACAGTGCATTAGTGTTTAGTTCTAAACTAAGGATAAATCTTGGATATTTTCTTGACAAACTAGCACACAAAGGATACACCGATGAACTCCAAAGGGTTACTCAATTTAAAAAACTTGATGTCTAATTGAAATTGCAGCACATAAATATGGTAAACACCTAGAGTCTTCAAACTAGTTACTTAGCCATGAACCTTGTTTTTTGGAATAAAACTACTAAGCTCTGAAAATTTACATATAAATATATATTTCACTCATCCATATGCATCATACATTAAAAAAAATTATTCAATAGCAAAGTTGAACATTTCAAGATTTTAGTAAATGTTGACTTTTATGATCATTGAGAATGTAATAAAACCACCAGGACCTAAACCGTGGGATTAAAATAATACAGCACGAACAGATTTTTTTATAAGTAAATACAACACTAAAATATAAACAGAGACATAGAAATAGATGATCACTTTTTTTCTTTTTCTGTATTCTACATCTGGTTGAAGTGGTGCAGTTGAGTATAATAGAGGCATAGATATAGATGACATCATTTTTGTTTTCTATATTCAACATCTGGTTGAAGAGGTGCAGCAGCACTCTCAAGTCTCAACCCACCAGGTTGATATATGAAGCATGAATGGTGCCTGAACAATACTTATGACAGTGGTGCAGTAACAAAACTTGTGACAGAGAAGCAAAAAAATTCAATATGAAGCATGAATGATGCCTCGACTACATGGAAGAAAAGGCATGGTCAGTATACAATGCAGAAAGACCTAAGATAAAGATTCACCTCCAGATGAATTGGCCACTTGATTTGTTCAGCACCTCGTCCCATCAATCTTACTCCATCTTTTATTTGCTTTCCTATTGCCCCTGTATCCTATTGCAATAGTTATAGCCAGAATGAGCCAAAGCAAATGAAGGAAAGGAAATGGTTCAAATTTGGAAACTAGAGAAGGAAGTTAATGTACCTTGAGTGTTTTCATTGTAATCAATTCAGAAGAATCTATCTTCCCAGCATTTATAAGTTTGGAAATTTTTCCCAAGCCTACTGGCTGCCAGAAAAGATGAAGATTTATAAATTTGGCATTTATGCTCAAGTAGTTATCAGGAAGTAAATTTAATGAAAGGTAACACAATCAGAACACTCTTTTCAACAAGAAAGGCCAAGTAGATCAATCTATCCTAAATATTGAGAGAGAGAGTCTGTGAAAATTCGTAATAGGAGCTCCTGCCATAGCCATTAATTCTGCAACAAAAGATCGATATCCAGACAAAGAAAAGAATCTAACTTTTTTTATTTGGATGCAAATCAGTGATAAACAAATTAAATAAACACTAAGTTCTTTTAGTCAAAGCTTCTAAATGAACACAGTAATGTTTAAACCCAAAAAAAAAAAAAAAAAATAGCAAAGGTGCCTAACATATGAGTTTTTGTGGTAAAAAGCAAGAGTTACCAAACTAACTATTAGCTGTGAACTTCTACAAATAAATATATGTTCTTCTCATCCCTAACATATAGATGACATCAATTTTTTTTTTTTTTTTTTTTTTGTGTGGTAAATTTCACTAAGACCCTGTAAACTTTTATGTTGTTGAAATAAGACCTTGTTAACCTATTTTTTCCCCACCAATTTGGTATTATACCAATAGACCCTTCTATCAGTGTTCCATCTAATTGCTAACGGAGAGCATGGCTTACAATAAAAAATAAAAAATAGAGCATCTTGCAAGGTAGTCAAAGGCAAAAGGCGACCTTAATGCACCACGACCTTGTATCACCCAAGGCGTGAAGTAACAAAAAGGTGCTAGCCCAAGTAAAGTGAGGCACCAAATTCAAAAAATATTTATTATACATATAGAACTTAAATCATATGTACCTATTGTATTGAAATATTATAAAATGAAATGTTTTTAAATGCGTTGCATGAATAAATTAGGTCTACCAAATGATTTCAAAATAGGATTAACTTGGTTTAGGATCTATTAATTATTTTAACAATAGGTTTTATAACATGCCTTTTTAAATTAATAATCTAATAATAGGTTTTACAACAAACTTCTATAAAAATAAAATAAAATAAAATAATAATAAATAAATGCTAAGGCTCTTGCCTTAGTGCTGTTTTCATGACTTAAGGTGGTCACCTAGCTATCCTAGACTCTAAAGGCAAGTGCCTCACTAAGGGAACTCGCCTTTAACTACAATGGCATCTCGTCATTGTTCCCCTCCCTTATCTTCTTCTACACCCCCCCCCCCCTCTCTCTCTCTCTCTCTCACACACACACACACACAACATTTTTTTCCCGTTATTTATTCTCTCTCTCCTTAATTGCTCCAAGAATTCAACCCAGCTCAGCATATTCTGAAAGTCAACCCAGCGCCAGCATCAATCTAAGTGGCATCACTCCAAATACCCAAACTCCCCTTCGATCTTCATTGGTGACAGTCTCGAAGTACTCAAGATTTGCAAGTGGGTTTGTTGATTCATTTCATTGAAATTGGGTTCAATTTTCTATCATTCATTTTGTGATGAGTTCGCATGCGATGGTGGTTGTTTGATGGTTGAGGTGGGCTGTGTGGTGGAGGCTGTAGCAGGGTTGTGATCTAGGTGCCCATCATCGCCAAATTATTGAAATTTTAGCATGCAACGAGCTTACGAAGTTGGCAAGATTGTTATACTATGTATTTATCTCCCAGTAACTAATTACTACTCTTAAGATATGATCCTTAGGATCTACAGATATGTCAGATTCCTTAAGTGTAGATATGACCCAAAAGCATTACTTCTACGGAATAAGGATAGGTGTCCAGGTTTCATGCAACTTAGAAAAAAATTCCACAGCCAATATCTAGCAGCAATATTGGAGCAAACTCACAAAATTTAGGAAAATTCTTGGCCTAAATTGCAAAATCTCATCATCTCATGTAAGACTAACCACCCTAGATTCACGGGTTCAAGTGATCATCTCCTAAAATTGTTGTCCACATAAAGTTTGATCAGCCCACCACTTTTGCTGGGTCATGTCCCAAAATCTCTATTCACTTAATTTTCAATCCATCCTCTAGGTGGGACCTTTTAAGTTTTGGCCTCCAATATTACTCAGCTTGGAAAGATTACAACTGACATACAAAAAAAAAAAATTAGTTGACACGTCCAAACCTCGCCTCACTTGTCTACCAAGTCAAACCCCAATGACCAATTGGCACTCCCCTCGTACATACAGAGATTATGTCAAAACTATTACTGCAACAACTCTAGCAAGAACTTTACTGCAACGAATTTTAAATTCATCCAAAATGTTATAGAATATTAGAACATGGTAAACAATCTAAGCTTGTAGTTTAAGGGCATAAGCATTTTTTTGATTGGTGGTTCAAAGGCATAATCATTAATCAAACAATATAATAACCCACTAATTTTAAAACTTGCTGCACTTTTAGCGATGAACAAGTTAGAAGCCCTTTTTTCCTGATAATTATAAGTTTTATTAGAAACAAGTTAGATTCTTTTCACGTAGATAGTAATTATTAGCACCCACACAATTCCTTAGAATATGAATGATAACTTGAAGCCAGCAGAGCTAACCCAGGACCCTCTAATGAAGTACTTGAATCTACCAACCAAGAGAAATATGCTGTTATAGTATTTGCTCTATTGTCCTTACTTAGATATCAGACATTGACTTCTATCCTCAATGATTTCTACAACGACAGAACTAGCAGTTAACAAGAAATTACATCCATTATGTGGTTGATGAAAACAGATTGCTTCACTTGCTTTTTCTTTTTCCTTTTTTCTCTTAAGTAAGAAATTGATTTATATTGCAAAGGGGGCACAATCCATGTACACGGGAACTATATATGAGAACACCCAAAAACAATCCTATTAAGATGCATAATCTTAAAAATTACTAAGATTCCAATCTAACTATCAGTTCCCAAAACACAGACAAATCATCAAACACATCGAACACAAACCCAAAACTCCAATTTTCTTGCACTTTCTCAGCAAACAACCAGCACAACAAAGACCCCATTTTTATTTTTCAAAAAAAGAAAAACAAAAGGGTACCTGAAAAGTGAGACTAAATGGGTTATGGAAGCCACGCTTGGGCAAGCGACGACGAAGTGGGGTCTGACCCCCTTCAAAGCCGAGCTTTCCCAGAGCCTCTGGCTCTCTGTCCCTTGTGACCCCTCCCAGCAGTCTTGCCTTTCCCTGACCCAATTCCTCTGCCCTTCCTTGTCTTCTGCTTCCTCGGGACCTTGTCTCTCAGATCGTTCAGACTCAGAAGGCTGTACCACCTAATGCTCTCAAAAACTGTGGGCACTTTCTGGACAGTCAATATGGAAGTAGTAGAGTCAAGGCATTGTGTGAAGCGTAAAGGTTGGAGTATGAGATTGGGATTGGTATTGGCGCGGAGTGACAGGATTGAGTTGGAGAGAATGGAAGAAAGTCTTCTTCTCAACATTTCTTTTTTTCTTTTTGTGGTGAAGCTGAGAAGTCTCTGTGGGTTTCAGCTCATTTTGGGCGTGGACTTCACTTGGAGTGGTGAGTTTAAGGTTGCTGTCATGTACGGATTTTTTAAGAAATTAACTACAAAACCCAAACAATTTTATTAGTTAGCCAACGTTTCAAACATATTGCATTTCTAACAATTCGACTTCAGAGGAGTCGATTTCACTGTTCATAGAACCTATTTTTACGCATTTCTAATACATAGAAATCGACTCCAGTGGAGTCGTTTTCAATACACAAAAATCGACTTCTGAGAAGTCGTTTTCTACACAAAGAAAACGACTTCAGAGAAGTCGTCTTCCTTGTATAGAAGACGACTTCGGAGAAGTCGTTTTCTTTGTATAGAAGACGACTTCTCTGAAGTCGTCTTCTTTGTATAGAACCAGACCTGCAAATCCAAAAAAAAACGAAACCCAGACCTGCAAATCCAAAACTCAGCGACCAATCAATCCAAAAAAAAAAACGAAACCCAAACCCACGAATGACAAATCTGATCTGATCTGATACTCGAAATGGAGTCGTCGAACGGACCTGACTCGGGGTTTGGTCAGAATCGGCGCCTGGATTCTTCATGCTTCGCCGTCGGTGTTGCTGGGTTCGTCGGGGTCTGGTGAAATCGGCGCCTGGGTTCGTCGGCGCCTGCTTGCTGGTCGGTGTTTGGGTTCGTCGGCACCTGGGTTCTTCGTGCTTCGCCTGGGTTTGCTGGGTTCGCTCGTCGGTGTTGCTGGTCGGTGTTCGTCGGCGCCTGGGTCCTTCGTGCTTCGCCTGGGTTCGTTTGCTTCTCTTCTGTGACTGATGCTTCTCTTCTGTGACAACACAACTGAAGCGTGTGTGGAATGGTTTTTGAGCAAATCGACTCCAGTGGAGTCGTTTTCAATACAAAGAAAACGACTCCGCTGGAGTCGATTTCTATGTATTAAAAATGCATAAAAATAGGTTCTATGAACAGTGAAATCGACTCCTCTAAAGTCGAATTGTTAGAAATGCAATATGTTTGAAACGTTGCCTAACTAATAAAATTGTTTGGGTTTTGTAGTTAATTTCTTAAAAAACCCGTCATGTACCAAATGAAACTCACCGAGGTTTTAGGAGTTTTTAGGGATGGCCGGATGGGTTTGGACTATGGAGTTTGGATCCTTATTAGTTGGAGCACAATAGGTTTTTCAGTTAAATCTAACACATAATTTTATTAACCAATAAGATTTAAACATTATTTTCTTTTTGAAAGAAAATTATCTTAAATACAGTTATATGTTTTAATATATCTAAGAAACTTTATCTAAATTTCCTATAAGTCAAATATTCGATAAATTATTAATTAAAAAACATGCAAATTTCATTTGCAATTGAAATTACTTGCATTGTGTTAAGAGTTTTGTTACCCTTAACATTTAGGGCTCAAATTTCTCATCCTTCAACTATCAAATCGTATTAAAAAAAAATGCAATGCAGCTATACATTTTTGTCAATTCTATCTTATGTCATTCCCTTCATCATGATAATGGCCAGATAACTCATAGATTGGGTTGTAAACTAGTCAAGCCGAGTATTAAACATTCATGTTTGTTCATTTGATTTTACTTTGTACTCAAGCTCATTACTAATCAAAATTACATATTCAAATTTAGTTTTTATTATTTTTTTTTGTCAAACAAGCTCAAGCTTGTTTACGAGCTATTTGATTAACTTATTATTTTCCCATATATATTAATATCATAATTAAAGTTTTTCACTCCATAAATCTATGAATTTTTATTTTTTACTATGAATATACCATTTATGTTATCAATAAAACGATGACATTTAATTCCCGTTCACATTGATGCTTTGAGTTAGAATTCACGTAAGAGAGTAAAATATACTGTGTATTCTCTCAATTTGGGTCAATTACTTGGTTCTTTTCTTGAATTATCAATTTTTTCGTTAAGAAACTGGAATTGATTTTTGTCTTTCAGTCGCTAAGAAAGTAGGGTCTCCTGCTTCACTTAGACTGTAGAAGTTTTGTCCCTTCTTCGAATGAGAGTTTTGTTTGTTAAAATTTTGTCCTCAAAGAGTATCAAGCGTACTCTTCGAGCTAGTGGTAATTTTCATTCGTGGGGTGTGGGAAACAATTCTTATCTTCTCTCCTTTGAAATTAGGAATTCTCATTGAGCATTGCTAGGAGACAATGGAGCAGCTGACAAGGAGCTGGAACAATCTATCATTATCGGAAAAAGAGCTGACTGGTTTCATCCTTCGGGAAGACCATAGGAGGGGTGAGTTCTTGATCGCTGCAAAATTCTTTACTACACGCTTTCTCCAAATGGAGGTAGTAGCTCAAACTTTCAGGCAACTATGGAGGACAACTAACGGATTCAGAATCAGGAACCAAGGCAACAATATAGTGTTGTTCGTGTTTGATAATCTCTCGGATGTGGATAAGATTCTAAAAAGCCAACCTTGGAGTTTTGATTAGCATTTGATCGTCATGCAAAGGTATATAGGAGATACCCCAGTGCAAGAGCTTGAGTTTAAAAAGGTTTCATTTTGGGTGCAAGTCCATGACATTCCTACTAGCTTCCAGACAAGGAAAGTGGCAGAAAGTTTGTGTGATACTGTGGGAGACATTCAAAAATCCAATGGAGCGGTGGACGAGGATGGAGGTAGCTTTTTTTGTGTGAGGGTGGCAATTGATATTACCCTTCCTTTGTGCAAAGGTAGGGTCATTACTCTACCTAGTGGTGAGAAACGATGGGTCAAGTTCAAATATGAACGACTACCTAGCTTGTGTTATTGGTGTGGTTGTCTGACTCACGATGATAGAGATTGTGATCTATGGGTCCAAAGCAATGGTACGCTAACCTTGGATAAGCAGCAGTTCGGACCTTCATTGAGAGCACCATCTTACACTTCGGCGGGAAAGGATGTTATTTATGTCCCAGGATACTATGAGAGGAAAGGAGGAAGGGAAAAGACACAGAGTAGGGGTGAAGGCGGTGATCAGAACGTGGCTCACCAAAATTCAGTCACCATGTCTCCGATGGAAGCCGAACCAATCATGGAAGAGGAAGGGCGGAATGACAGGCGGACAGAAGAGGCAGTTACAGAATTAAATGCACAGCAGATTTTGGGGGTTGAAATTGATTCGGTGGAGATTACGAGGGACAATCATTCTTTGCTGAAAAATCAGGAAGCCATTAAGGCAAACGGAAAGAGCATTAACTCGGGTTGCCTTTCTCAATTTGCTGAATTTGATAAGGAAGTTAATTACTCCAGCTCAGCAAAGGCAATGGATAGGAGTTTTAATGGAGAATTGAATGTGGGGAACAACATTAAAGACCCCACCTTGAATGCAATTACCACCAATTCGTTAGGTTTGGAGAATGACAACATATCATTGGTTTCAACCCTAGCCGCCTCCCATTAAACTAATCACGTGATCACCAATTCATGTGATGAGCAAAACATATCAACGGCTGAGATTAATGTGCAACCAACAAACATTAGGTCATGGAAGATAATTATGCGCCAAGCCAACCCTACTGGAGCTGCAGACACTCTTGACTTGGAAAAAAAGAGAAAAGTGAGCACATGCATGGTGTCCACCTCAGACTTTTCCTGTAAACGAATGCAAGTGTTGGATGACAAAGTTTCATCAGATTTAATGGTGGAGGCTGCTGTGCAGCCCTGCTAGAAGCCATGAGTCTCATAGTGTGGAACTGTCGCGGGCTTGGGAACCTATTGACAGAGAAGGAGCTTGGTGATTTAACCCGGGCTAAAGATCCCTCTGTCATGTTCATTGCCGAGACATGGATGGATGAAGTAAGGCTAAAAAATAAAATAAAACAAAGATTACATTTTGATCATATGTTTTTTGTACCTCGGATTCGTCGAGGAGGCAGACTGGTGTTATATTGGAAGGAAACAATGAATCTAAAAGTAGAAACATCCTCAAAAAATCAGATTGATTGTATTATTGGGAAAGGCAGCGAAGGTGCTTGGAGGTTTATAGGCTTCTATGGTGATTTTAATGAGATTCCGAGAGGAGCGGAGAAGAAAGATGGCAGTAATTGGGGTCATGCTCAAATGCAGCTATTTAGGGATGTAGTTGATGAATGTGGATTCATAGACATGAATGGGCAAGTGGTTGCGTCTATGGCTGAAACGTTCCCACTACCTTTTTCGGTGATAGCAGTGGAGGTCATAGCTGCAACTAAAGCTCTCCGTTTTGCAAATGATCTTGGTTTGCCCTCTATCGTGCTAGAAGGAGATTCCAAGATTACTATAGATGATCTAGCAAGTGAGAACTTTTCTTTGACAGAATATGGACACTTGGTTGATGAAGCAAAGGAGCTTGCTAAGGATTTTACGTATATTGAATTTAGTCATGTATTGAGACAAAAGAATAGTGCAGCCCATAACATTGCTAGACATGCAAGACATGTTAGCGAGTATTCGGTGTGGATGGAGGATGTTCCTCCACATCTTTTTTCTATAATTCAAGCCGATTTGGTTTATGTTTGAATAAAATTACAGTGTTGTTTCTCAAAAAAAAAAAAAATGTTATCAATAAAACCACAACTTATAATTTAATATCATGTGAACCTATTTACAAACTTATATAATCCAATTTCAAGTCTATATAATTATATTTCTTGACAAATATACATAAATAAAAATATAATATTATATATAGTTAAATCAAGTCTCATGTTCACAAGTGTGTTCTAGTTAGTTTAATTGGTAAAATCTTTGATGGTTGAATAAGAGATCTGGGGTTCAATCATCCTAAAATTTTAGGATTCAAAGTGTAATCTAGCATATAGTTTAGGGTGGTAAAGTTTAATTTCCTCCTAATCTTGTGTGGAGACAAGTTCAGTAACATTTGAAGTGTCTGCACCCCATCGATTTTGCATTCTGCAAAACGTTGATAATTAAGTTTATCAAATTACCATGGATTTTATTTTGTGGTTGTGTTCTATTTGAATTTTTTTTTTCTTCTAAACTTAAAATTCTTGGATTTGTTAATTATGTTCAATTTCTTATTGTATTGACCAATGAAGAGATTATATTGGTGGGAATTGAATTTGGGACTTCAATTTGCATTTTTTGCTATAAGTTTCTTTATATTTGTGTACTATTGTGCTTTTATGGTTAAATCAATGGATTTGACCATCTATCCTTTAGAAGATGAAGGGTGATAAAATTAAGGGTAATGTGTTCACAAAATATGAAATTAGTTAATTTGGATGAAAACCTAACAAACTTATTTCAGTACAAACTTTAGGGATGTAAATGTTATGTCATGATCAAATCACAAAGGCTAATTTGTATTTACCCCTCTCTCTTAACTATTAGAAGAGAAACTGTCCACTTGAAAGGAAAGAAAAGGGAAAATAAAAAAGAAAGAGAAGCTATCAAGTGTCAAGAACAAGATGGTATACTATGCATCTGGTGCATATATGCTCTCTCTCACATTTTCTCTTTAAAAACAGGATTCAAATTCATGCCCTTTTGGACCGTTTTCTAAAATTGCGGCAAAGATAGATCCAGTGCTCTTGAGCATTGGACTCGACTTGTCATGATCTTAACCTGTGTAATGGACCCAAGCCAAGTCCCTAATTAAACTATCTCAGCTATCTTGGCTTTGTTGATCACAACTATTTTTGTACAAAATTATCTTTAACTAGTAATGAGCCACAAATTTGGATCAAGGAGTGTCCTATTTATGGTCAAGATGGTCAATAAAAGTAAAGTGATATCAATATCTTGATTAAGGGTGGTAAAGTTTAATTTTCCCCTAATCTTGTGTGGAGACAAGTTCAGTAGCATTTGAAGTGTCTGCACCCCACCGATTTTGCATTCTGCAAAACGTTGATGATTGAGTTTATCAAATTACCATATATTTTATTTTGTGGTTGTATTCTATTTGAATTTGATTTTTTTTTTCTAAACTTGAAATTCTTGGATTTGTTAATTATGTTCAATTTCTTATTGTATTGATTAGTGAAGAGATTATATTGGTGGGAATTGAATTTGGGACTTCAACTTGCATTTTTTTGCTATAAGTTTCTTTATATTTGTGTACTATTGTGCTTTTATGGTTAAATCAATGGATTTGACCATCTATCCTTTAGAAGATGAAGGGTGATAAAATTAAGGGTAAATGTGTTCACAAAATATGAAATTTGGATGAAAACCTAACAAACGTATTTCGGTACAAATTTTAGGGATGTAAATGTTATGTCATGGTCAAATCACAAAGGCTAATTTGTATTTACCCCACTTTCTTAACTATTAGAAGAGAAACTGTCCACTTGAAAAGAAAAAAAAAGAAAAAAAAAAAAAGAAAAGAAAAGAAAAGAGAGAGAGAGAGAAAGAGAAGCTATCAAGTGTCAAGAACAAGGTGGTATACCATGCATCTGGTGCATGTATGCTCTCTCTCGCATTTTCTCTTTAAAAACAGGATTCAAATTCATGCCCTTTTAGATCGTTTTCTAAAATTGCGGTAAAGATTGATCCAGTGCTCTTGAGCATTGGACCCGACTTGTCATGATCTTAACCTGCGTAATGGATCCAAGCCAAGTTCCTAATTAAACTATCTCAGCTATTTTGGCTTTGTTGATCACAACTACTTTTGTACAAAATTATCTTTAATTAGTCATGAGCTGTGGCTCGAAGAGTATCCTATTTATGGTCAAGATGGTCAATAAAAGTAAAGTGATATCAATATCTTGATTTAGTTTTTCCCTTTTTGTTTTATTTAGATTATATGTGTTTAAAACCAAAAGATCATATTTTATAAAGATAAAAATTAAAATATTTTATTTATATTTATGTTTATGTTTATACTCATGTTTATCTTTTGTGGCCTTGTTAATTATGAAATCAACGTACATATATTTTACGGAAATTTTAATTATCCATTATACATGTTTCAATTGTTTGCACTAGAACTTTAAGCATTTTGCAAAAAATTTATAAGGTGACTATAAAATTTTGTTATAAGGTTCAATTCTTTTTCTTTCTTTTTTTTCTATATTTTTAATTTACTATTTATTAAATAAGATTTTTTTTAGAATATATTGTATAACATTATTAAAACCACGTAAAGCCTAGAAAATCAAAATCAATTTACTATTTTTTAAAAATATTTTTTCAAAAAATTTGAAAGAAAAAAGAAAAAAATAAACTCTTTATCTACAAAGAGGACCACTGCTTAGCACCAAAGGTTTGCACAGTTACATTATTAGGCTCCGAAATTCTATAGTTAGTGACGTTAATACGTTCAGAGGTGAATTGCAGAAAAATTTTTATTCTAAGGTTTGCAAAAAGCCTAATTTACAACAAGGAAAATGCTTTTATCATAGCATTTATTTATAAATTTCATTGAATTGTGTCTCAGTTTGGGGTAATTGATCTTATTTGTTTATTCATCCCGACAAATAAATGGTGCAATTCTGTTGGTTGAATTCAAAATATAGGTTTGCTAATGATTATCATTCGTAAATATGATGCTACTAAAACTAGTAATGCGCCAAAAATTTGGATCGAAGAATATCTTATTTATGATTGATATGGTCAATAAAAGTATAGTGATATCAATATCTTGATTTAGTTTTTCCCATTTTTATTTTATTTGTATGATATATGTTTAAAATCAAAGTGTGATATTTTAGAAAGCTAAAGGGCACATTATTATTGTAGGGACCGGATTCGAGCGCTCTCTCCGGACTGAGAGAGTGGACCCAAGCCCAGCTAACCCTCCAATAAATTTCTAAAGTATGGGCTCAAGAGCTAGGCCGTTGCAATGCAACGGCCCTGCATGGTTGTACGTGAATCGTGCTAAGCTAAACGTGGGTCGGATTGCCTAATAGGTCTCCTCGGACGGGATTATAGAGGTTGAAGTTGTTCTTATTTCTTTCAAGTGAGGTTACAATGGTTGAGAGAAAATACTCTGCTACAGTATTCTTTCTTTCTCTAGTTTTCCGTCCGTCCCCTCCACAAGAGGGACCTTTTACATTATATACTTCTCTCTCAATTGATCCTAGCCCTACATTTGTTGATCAACCCGGTTTCCACTTGAGAGCCTGTCCCATCAGCCGCATTCCCATACCTCCAGTGGGTTGCAGCGCCCAAGACGGCACTGTTCAGAGGTCCTATCCTCATTAATGCGGCCAGGGCGTTAGTTGAGGGCATTTAATGTGGAGGTGACAGTTCACCTGGGACTTGCTCCTCCACCATGCTTCAATGTCCGGTGCTTGATTCTTGCTATTTGCTCCTTGGATGCTTAGGGAGAATCCCCTTAAAGGTATGCTGTGTGCCCACTTTCTGACCTCGGTCTCCCGAGGGTGTAACCATCCTCGGCAATGCTAATTGGGCCCTGGGCTCTAAACTTTCATCCTCGGACCTCGGACCTTGGAGGCGTCCTCGGCGTGGGCCTCTGGGCCTGGTTTGGAGTGGGCCGGGGTTGCTGACTTATTCTGGCCCCACAATAGCCCCTCAAAATCTTGCTGTCCGCATCCTCGGGCGAAAAGGAGGATTTTGATATCCTCGGACCTGCTTGATGTCCAATCGAGTCTTGTCCCTCGTCATCACTGGAGCCTTTTCAACTGCCCAAGGTGCGTTACTGGCGCTTCGGTGCGCGTAACGTGTCCTGCATTAAATTCGGGCGGCTTTATGCTCCCCACGTTCAACGGGCAGATGACAATCTAACGGTGGGGATGCGTCTGGCATTTATGGGCGGGAAAACTCGCGCGGCTCTTCTATCTAGGGTATAAATACCCATTTGAACCGCTCCTTCCTTCTTCATTTACAATCAAGAGCTCCTGCGCCTCCATTCAGAGTCCAGCCAAATTTCCATCTCCATCTCCAGCACAAAAAGCCAGTCCGAGGAGCTCCTCCTCGTTTCTGTAAGTCGCTCTATCCCTCTCTGAGCTTTTTTCCTCTCTACTCGTCCTTCTCTTTCATTCGCTCCTCTTTTAGTTCCCTTAGGCGTCATTTAGGATGGGTAGACTTAAGAAATATGTTGGCACTGAGGAGGCGATGGAGAAATTCATCGCCGATTACAAGATACCGGCCAACGCTGGCTTAAGGTATTGTGAGGAGGGGGAGTGGCACCTCTGGAAGCAGGTGGGCGAGGTGGTGATTCCCGTCGTCGCCTTCCTTGAAGGGGGGATGAGGATCCCCATGGGGCCGGTGATGAGGGGTTACCTCACCTACTTTCGGTTAACCCCCACCCAATGCGCCTCCAACATGTTCAGAATTCTGGGCAGTGTGGATGCCCTTAACGAGAAGATGGGTCTGAGGCTGACCCATCATGATGTTAATTACTGCTACAATCTTCAACATCTGAAGGGCAAGTCCTACTACATGAGGACGAGGGACGACAGGGTCCGGCTCATCCAGTGCCTCCCCGAGTCCAACAAGGGGATGAACGAGGATTTCCTCATCGTGTCTGGGGCGTGGCACGATGGCCTTCACTGCCCGACGACAGAGGGAACACCAGGTGGGGCAGTGGGAATAGGAGGGGATTCAAAGATTCTGGCTTCTTTTCTGCATTGTTTCTTCTTGTACTGTTTGGCTTCTAACCATGGATGTGTTTTCACTTTGCAGATCCGCACTCTTTTGTGCGCCATTTCAGCTTGATCAATAGGGAGGACTTGCAGAAGGTGCTCAGGTCTGCAGATTTTGAGAACGAAGTAGACCACCAAGTCAGAGCTGCGCACAAGATTTTGGGGTACACTCCACTCCAAAAGTCATTTGCGGCCCCAAAGTACGTGATCAGGGCTAAGGATCCCCGGCTGCAGAAAATAAAAGTGACCGAGGACGGTTTCGAGTTTCCCGAGGGCACCTCCACTTCAGAAGACGTCACAGTAGCAGTCCCCTCGTCTTCCCATACATTCCCAGAGGCCGCGGAAGAGGACTTAGAGAGGGAAGGGGACGCTGCAGATTGTGGTCCTGCTGAGGACGATTTCAGTGTTTTCGAGCAATTCCATCAGTCCGAGGACCCTTCTGGAGACTTGGGCGATCCTCGTCTATCCGAGGCAGACTTTTTAGCGTCGGACAAATCTTCTCGGCTCGAGATGGGCTACAAAAAGAAAGCCCAACCCACCCTACTCGACCTAATCGAAGGTCAGCCGGGGAAGTCCAAACCGAAGCTTCCTCCCCCTCCTCCAAAGGCTCGTCCTGCTCAGACCAGGTCGGCCTCAACACAGCCCAAGCTTCCTCCTCCTCCGCCTCAGGCGAGCCCGCCGTCTAGGCACGATCCTGCTGACCCTAAGCAGAAGAAGGACAAGGGCAAGAGGACCCTTGAGGAAAAATCTGGGCCCACGCGGGAGGGCGATGGCACTCGGCGGCCATCGAAGCAACTGAGGATAGGCTCCTCGACCCAGGACAAACAGGTCGCTCCCCCGCCCGAGATCCAGGCCTGGCTCCCCGCCCCAATGCTCCGTGGGGCACCTCTGAGGGATGACTCCTCCCTCAGGGACTTTAAGGATGGCGAAGGCGCGTATGTGGCCGACGCTGTGGAGAGATGCCTGCTCCTTCCCGCGGACATGGCCGAGCTGGGGACCATGAGGAGTAGGGACGTCTTCCTCTGCCTCAAGCGATACTTGGGGATGGTAAGACCCTTAACACTTGTGCTTTTTCTTGCTTCAGTTTTTTCTGCTTTCCTTTCTTTTTTGAGCTCGGCTAATTATGAGTTATCTGTTTCGTTTGGCAGGCTGTACAGGCCACTTTCAGGCTGGAAGAGGCGGCCAATGAACATGGTAAGGCCATGGACAAAGAGCGCGAGAGGCGCCTGGTGACCACTCGGACCCTCAAGACCTCCGAGGAGGACCTTGCCAAGGCGAGGGAGGAGCTGAAGCAAATGACTCAGGCTAGGGCCAGTGCAATGTCAGGCCTTGAGGGTGCCCAAAGGCAGGCCGAAACTCAGACAAAGCGTCTGGGTGAGGCAGAGAAGCTGCTGAAGCTTGCCGAGGAGCAGATAGCAGGCTTGACGAAGAAAGTGGCCGATGCTGAGGAGGCCAAGAGGGTGGCTGAATGGGCCAAAGGGGAGGCTGAGAGGGCCAAGTTTGAGGCCGAGCAGGGCAGGGAGGAAGCTTGGGCCACCAAGCAGGAAGCTGAGGAGGCAGCCTATACTGCCGGGGCAACTGAGACAGCAGCTGCCTACAAATCCCAAGTCCCTGGGGTATGTAGGCGCTACTGCTCCGAAACCTGGAGTGAAGCCCTCAGACAGGCTGGGGTGGAGGCCTCTTCTGACTTATGGAAAGAGGAGAACGTGTACTACCCTCCTGTTATCCGCGAGGCTGCCCCGGATGGCTCTGAGGCCGAGGAGGCTGCTGCGAAAACTGCTGCCACCCCGGGCGAAGGGGTCTCGGATGCTGGGGTTACTGATGAGCCAGTCCCAGGGAGTAGTCCCTCCTTAGCGGTTGAATTGAGTGATGGCTCCAATGAGGATGCACCTCAGCAGGCTGCAAAGCCTTCCCTCGACGCCCAGGTTTCTCCTGCCGAGGGGGCAGCCATTCCTGCTGTGCCTCCGAAGGCCATCCCCCTTAGCCAGGGCTCAGAGGGCCCTGAGGCAGCTGCAGGCCAGCCACCTACCGAAGCGGGCAACTAGGCTCCTTGGCGCTTCTGCCTGCTGGACTCCATTTTTGCATCTTTTTCTTCTCCCTTTTTTTTTTTACTTGTAATGCAACTCCACTGGTGTAATTCTCTTGAATTTAATGAAATGAGAACTTTATTTCCTCTTCTGCTTGTTGTGGCTATTTACTTGCACATTATCTGCTTTTTCTTTACTTGCGCGGTTTTAGCTTCAATTGCATCTCGGCCAATCGTGGCATCAGTTATTATAATGAGAGGGCATGTATGCTCTGATGCACTTTTCATTTCCTAAGGACCAGATAGAATTTCTTCGGGTAGACACTTAGTGTTTCTTCAATGTAGTTAGCTTCTCCTTAGGCCTGAGTCCGAGGACCATGCAGAGCCTTGGTCCTGCTTGATACTTAGCTTCTTGAGGTAAATAGTGCTTGATACTTGAGTTTGGCTGTAAGTAACTAGTTTCCCCATAGGTTTGAGTCCTTGGACCATGCAAGACCTAGGTTCTGTCTAGCACCCAGACATAAGTGGTTAGCTCCCCATAGGCTTGAGTCCTTGGACCGTGCAAGACCTAGGTACAGTTGCTACCTTCAAGATAAGTGGCTAGCTCCCCATAGGCTTGGGTCCGAGGACCATGCAATACCCAGGTACAGTTGCTGCCTTCAAGATAAGTGGCTAGCTCCCCATAGGCTTGGGTCCGAGGACCATGCAATACCCAGGTACAGTTGCTGCCTTCAAGATAAGTGGCTAGCTCCCCATAGGCTTGAGTCCTTGGACCATGCAAGACCTAGGTACAGTTGCTGCCTTCAAGATAAGTGGCTAGCTCCCCATAGGCTTGGGTCCGAGGACCGCGCAAGACCCAGGTACAGTTGCTGCCTTCAAGATAAGTGGCTAGCTCCCCGTAGGCTTGAGTCCTTGGACCATGCAAGACCTAGGTACAGTTGCTGCCTTCAAGATAAGTGGCTAGCTCCCCATAGGCTTGAGTCCTTGGACCATGCAAGACCTAGGTACAGTTGCTACCTTCAAGATAAGTGGCTAGCTCCCTATAGGCTTGGGTCCTTGGACCATGCAAGACCCAGGTACAGTTGCTGCCTTCAAGATAAGTGGCTAGCTCCCCATAGGCTTGAGTCCTTGGACCATGCAAGACCTAGGTACAGTTGCTGCCTTCAAGATAAGTGGCTAGCTCCCCATAGGCTTGGGTCCTTGGACCATGCAAGACCCAGGTACAGTTGCTGCCTTCAAGATGAGTGGCTAGCTCCCCATAGGCTTGGGTCCTTGGACCATGCAAGACCCAGGTACAGTTGCTGCCTTCAAGATAAATGGCTAGCTCCCCATAGGCTTGGGTCCTTGGACCATGCAAGACCCAGGTACAGTTGCTGCCTTCAAGATAAGTGGCTAGCTCCCCATAGGCTTGGGTCCTTGGACCATGCAAGACCCAGGTACAGTTGCTGCCTTCAAGATAAGTGGCTAGCTCCCCATAGGCTTGGGTCCTTGGACCATGCAAGACCCAGGTACAGTTGCTGCCTTCAAGATAAGTGGCTAGCTCCCCATAGGCTTGGGTCCGAGGACCGCGCAAGACCCAGGTACAGTTGCTGCCTTCAAGATAAGTGGCTAGCTCCCCATAGGCTTGGGTCCGAGGACCACGCAAGACCCAGGTACAGTTGCTGCCTTCAAGATAAGTGGCTAGCTCCCCATAGGCTTGGGTCCGAGGACCACGCAAGACCCAGGTACAGTTGCTGCCTTCAAGATAAGTGGCTAGCTCCCCATAGGCTTGGGTCCGAGGACCACGCAAGACCCAGGTACAGTTGCTGCCTTCAATTGGCTGTAAGTAACTAGTTTCCCCATAGGCTTGAGTCCTTGGACCATGCAAGACCTAGGTTCTGTCTAGCACCCAGATATAAGTGGCGTTGGGACGCGAGACGTGTGATAATGACAGGCAGAACATCTGAATCAAAAAGGACTTCTTTATTAATAGTAATACCTTTTCAGGTTATTTACATTCCATGGACGAGGTACAGGTTTATCATCTAAATCTTCTAAATAGTATGCTCCTATCCCTACCACCGAGGTGATTCGGTAGGGGCCCTCCCAGTTGGGTCCAAGCTTTCCCCATGAAGGGTTCTTGGCAGCTCCTACGACTTTTCTCAGCACCAGGTCTCCCGGTGCTAGTGGTCTGAGCTTTACATTGGTGTCATATCCCTGCTTGAGCTTTTGCTGGTAGTGGGCCAGCTGGATCATTACCTGTTCTCTTCGTTCATCTACCATGTCCAGGCTCCGCCCCAGCAGTTCATCATTGCTGTTTGGGGTGAAGGAGCTCTTCCTTAGCGTTGGGAAGTTAGTTTCCACGGGGATCACTGCCTCCGCACCATAAGTCATGGCAAAAGGTGTTTCCCCTGTTGAGCGCCGGGGCATAGTCCGGTACGTCCAGAGGACGTGGGGCAGCTCTTCTACCCATCTCCCCTTGGCATCATCCAGCCCCTTCTTAAGCCCGTTGACGATGACCTTGTTGATAGCCTCGGCCTGTCTGTTCCCCTGAGGGTAGGCCGGCGTTGAGTACCTGTTTGTGATCCCAAGTTCACAACAGTACCTCCTGAAGGCTTTGCTATCGAACTGGAGCCCATTATCTGAGATGAGTGTATGAGGGACCCCGAACCGTGTAACTATGTTCCTCCAAAGGAATTTCTTCACGTCTACGTCCCTGATGTTGGCTAGTGGCTCGGCCTCGACCCACTTGGTGAAGTAGTCCGTGGCCACCAGTAGATACTTCTTATTCCCTGGTGCTTTGGGGAAAGGTCCCACGATGTCTAAGCCCCACTGGGCGAATGGCCATGGACTGGATAAAGGATTGAGGACCCCTCCTGGCTGATGGACGTTTGGGGCGAACCTTTGGCATTGGTCATACTTCTTGACATACTCCTGGGCCTCTTGCTGCATTCCCGGCCACCAGTATCCTTGAGTGACGGCTCGGTGAGCCAGGGATCTCCCCCCTGTATGGCTCCCACAAATTCCTTCGTGCAGCTCTTCGAGCAAGGATTCTGCCGTTTCGGGGTGGACGCATAGAAGGTATGGCCCAGAGTAGGACCGCCTGTATAGCTTGTGATCCTCGGACAACCAGAACCGAGGAGCTTTCCTTCGTATCTTTTCTGCCTCTGACCTCTCCTCAAGCAGGACGTCATCTTTGAGGAATCTCACTATGGGGTCCATCCAGCTGGGACCCATCACAACTTGATGGACGGGGATTACTCCCTTTGGCACTTCACTTGCTCTCTCCAGGTGCTCTACAAGTATGATCCGAGGTAGAGCCCCTGCCGAGGAGGTTGCGAGTGTGGCAAGTGAATCGGCATGCCTGTTCCCATTCCTAGGAATATGGGACAGGCTGAAGGGGCGAAACTCCGACTGCAAGCGCTTGATTTGGCTAAGGTATTCCTGCATTCTCGAATCCCTGGCTTCCATCTCCCCCTTCACCTGTCCTACCACCAAGCTGGAGTCTGAGAACATCTCTATCGACTTTCCTCCCATCTTTTGCACCATGATCATCCCTTGCAGTAATGCCTCATACTCGGCCTCGTTGTTTGTGGCCGTGAATCCGAGCCTCAGGGATTTCTCAATGACATGGTCTTCAGGGGATACTAGGACCAGCCCCACTCCGGACCCCCTTTGGTTTGCCGCGCCATCCACGTATACTTTCCAACATGGTGACTTTGGGATGGAGATTGCCCCAACTGATTTCGCATCACGGCTCTTATCCTCGGTTGTTACTTCCACGACTGGTTCAGCGAACTCAGCCGTCAAATCCGCCAATATCTGGCCTTTTATGGAAGTCCGGGGCATGTACTTGACGTCAAAAGCCCCCAGAATTGTGTTCCACTTTGCGACTCGACCTGTGTAATCAGCGGCCCAGAGTACAGCCTTCAAGGGCAATTGGGTTAGGACAACCACCGTGTGAGCTTGGAAGTAATGGGGAAGCTTTCTCGTAGCGTGGACCACTGCCAGTATGGCTTTCTCTAGGGGTAGGTATCTGACCTCTGCTTCGTGCAGCGACTTGCTGACGTAGTAAACTGGCTTTTGAACGCCACTGTCTTCCCGTATCAGCACTAAGCTCACTGCGTGGGGTGCCACCGCCAGGTAGGCGTATAGGACCTCGTCGGGCTCAGGATTGGACATGATAGGCGGCCGGGATAGATACTCCTTGAGTTGCTGGAAAGCTACGGCGCAATCCTCGGACCACTCAAATCCCTTCCATTTATTGATCAGGAGATAAAAGGGTCTGCACCTGTTGGCCGACCTGGAAATGAACCGGTTCAGCGCCGCGATCATCCCAGTAAGCTTTTGGATCTCTTTGGGATTCTGCAAAGGCTTCATATTGTGAATGGCCTTGATCTGGTCAGGGTTGACCTCGATCCCACGGTGGGTGATCATATACCCCAGAAACTTGCCAGAGCTTACGCCAAACGAGCATTTTGAGGCATTAAGGCGGAGCTTGTGCTCTCTCAGGACGCCAAATGTGCGGCCGAGGTCCTCCAAATGCTCGGACACCAGCTTGCTTTTCACCAGCATATCGCCAACATAGACTCCGATGCTCTTGCCCAACATCGGCTCGAACATTCTCGTCATCATCCTCTGGTAGGTGGATCCGGCGTTTTTCAGACCAAACGGCATAACCTTGTAGTGGTAGTTCCCAATGGGTGTCACAAATGCCGTCTTCTCTCGGTCCTCCAAGGCTAGTGGGATTTGGTGATAACCCTGAAAGGCATCCAGGAAGCTCATCCGAGGATGGCCTGCAGTCGCATCTACTAGCTGGTCTATTCGTGGCATTGGGAAGGGGTCTTTTGGGCATGTTTTGTTCAGGTCTGTGAAGTCTACACAAACCCTCCACTTCCCACTTTTCTTCTTGACCACCACAGTGTTGGCCAACCATGTGGGGTAAAAGATCTCCTTGATAGCCCCCGCGTGCTTAAGCTTATCGACCTCTTCCCTGATCGCATCAGCGTGCTCCTTCGATGGGCGCCGAGGTGGCTGCTGCTTGGGGATCACAGATGGGTTGACGTTAAGGTGGTGACAGATGAAGGATGGATCAATCCCAGGGGCGTCGCAGGGGTCCCACGCGAACACGTCAAGGTTCCTCTTGAGGAACTCGAGTAACTCCTCCTTCTCTTGTGGAGGCAGCTGGGTTCCGACCTGGAAGAACTTCTCCGGATCATCGCCAATTACAACCTTCTCCAGGTTTTCGCATTTAGCATCCTCGGCAGGTGCGTCCAGAGGCACCACCTGGGTCTTTGACTGCTATGAATCTTCCTCGGCTGGGGCCGAGGGCTGTGCATCAAGCCGATAAGATATGGCAGCCACCGTGCACTGCCTAGCTGTGGATTGGCAACCTCGGATCTCCAGAACCTGGTCCCCTGACAGGAATTTCACCTTCTGGTGCAAGGTGGAGGCTACGCCATCCAAGGCGTGTAGCCAGGGCCTCCCTACGATGGTTGTGTAGGGGGAGTATGTGTCCACCACTATAAAGTTCGCCTCCACCACCACCGGGCCTGTCTGTACGGGCAGTCTGATCATGCCCTTTGGGATGACGAGCTTCCCGTCGAAGCTCATTAGGGGGGAGCTGTAAGGTGTGAGGTCTTCCTGTTTTAGCCCCAGCCCCTTGTAGAGGTTTGGACACATGACCTCGGCTGCGCTGCCACCGTCCACCATCACCCTTTTCACGTCATAGCCCCCTATTCTGAGGGTGACGATTAGGGCGTCCTCGTGTGGTTGGATGGTCCCAATCTTGTCCTCCTCCGAGAAACTCAGAGCTGGGGGAGGATTCCTCCTGGACCTCTTTGGCCCCGTCCGAGGGTCCTCGGCGGGCAGTTGGGCCACAGACAACACTCGCAAAGGGGGTGTGCCTGTTCTTCCTAGCGCGGCCAGGATTATGTTGATCGTTCCGGCGAGCTGCCCCATGGCGGCGTCCCTCCGAGGCTCGTGGTATGCTCGGCCCCGCTGGTCGCTGGAATGGTGCAGAAGGTGCTTCAGCCTTCCCTCCTGGGCTAGTTGGTCCAGGTGGTCCCAGAGGTTCCTGCAATCCTCCGTGGCATGTCCGTGGTCCTGGTGGTATTGGCAGTAACGATCCTGGTTGCGCCTACCAGGCTCCCCCATCATCTTAGCTAGCCATCTGAAGTATGGCTCGTTCTTTATCTTTTCTAGAACCTTGTGCACGGGTTCTCGGAATACTGCGCCGATAGTCTGGGCATTGGTCACCCCGGATTGCCCACCGAAATCCCCCCTCGGACAGGCGTTGTTATACCTGTCCGACCTGAAATCCCTCCTCTCTTGAGGGATAACCTTCTCCTTGCCTTTACCTTACAGCATGTCCTCTTCCACCCGCTTGTACGTGTCGATCCGATCCATCAGCTGCCGCATGCTGGTGACGGGCGTTCCGGTCAGGGACTTCCTCAGGTCGTGCCCCATTGGTAGCCCATTCTGGAATGTGCTGATGGCGATGGCGTCATACTTGCCGTCCAGCTCGTTGTAGATCTCCCAGTACTTGTCCGAATAAGCCTTGAGGGTCTCCCCGTCACGCATAGATAGGGACAGCAATGCACTCATGGGCCGAGGAGGCCTGCTGTTCGTGACAAAGCGGGAACCAAAGGCCTGGGTCAGCTGTCTGTACGAGTCTATGGAGTTCGTCCTTAGACCGTTGAACCACCTCATCGCCACGGGTCCCAAGCTGGATGGGAAGACTTTGCACATCAGCGCCTCATTCTTGGAATGGACAGCCATCCTCTGGTTGAACTGGCTCACGTGCTCCACGGGGTCCGTCTTGCCGTTGTAAGCAATGAAGGTTGGCTGCTGGAACCGCCGAGGAAGCTCTGCCTCTTCTATACGACGCGTAAAGGGCGACCTGGAGAGCTGATCCAGCGCCTTGCTCATGGCGTCGCCTCCTAAGCCCCTAGGGGTTGGGTTGGCACGCCTACGCCTCTGGTAGCGCTCCTCCTCGTGGGAGAAAGTCTCGCTGGGGGGCGTTCTCGAC
The DNA here is from genome assembly GCA_019022515.1 of Quercus aquifolioides. Lineage (NCBI taxonomy): Eukaryota > Viridiplantae > Streptophyta > Magnoliopsida > Fagales > Fagaceae > Quercus > Quercus aquifolioides. The sequence continues at coordinate 55,946,133 of CM032334.1, read as the reverse complement.
CTCTGCCTGTATTCATCATCGCTCTCGTCGTCGGAGGGCAGGTCAGGGCTGAGTTCGGACTGTCTCCGCTGCGCACGGCGTAGCTTCCTCTTCAGATCGTCTATCTCGCGCTGCATGGCCACCTTATCATCCTTTCTCTGGGAGGCGTGGCTATGGGCCTCTTGCGACCGCGTGGCCTGGCCATCGTCGCGCTTCTGGGGAATGTGCCCGTCCCCCTGGTTTTCGCTCGCCGTTGAAGTACGCACGCTCCCTTCTCGAAAGCGTCTGTTGTCGTTCTGACCTCCCCCGGGGTCGCCATAGTGACCCTGAGGCCGTGACTTCGCCGGTTCTGGTCGATTGGGAGTTCTTTGGTGAGGGCCTGATCCTACCATGTTCGACTGTTGTCCTTACTAACGCACAAGCTCTCCCCACAGACGGCGCCAATTGTAGGGACTGGATTCGAGCGCTCTCCCCGGACTGAGAGAGTGGACCCAAGCCCAGCTAACCCTCCAATAAATTTCTAGAGTATGGGCTCAAGAGCTAGGCCTTAGCAAAGAATGCAACGGCCCTGCATGGTTGTACGTGAATTGTGCTTAGCTAAACGTGGGTCGGATTGCCTAATAGGTCTCCTCGGACGGGATTATAGGGGTTCAAGTTGTTCTTATTTCTTTCAAGTGAGGTTACAATGGTTGAGAGAAAATACTCTGCTACAGTATTCTTTCTTTCTCTGGTTTTTCGTCCGTCCCCCTCACAAGAGGGACTTTTTACATTATATACTTCTCTCTCAATTGATCCTAGCCCTACATTTGTTGATCAACCCGGTTTCCACTTGAGAGCCTGTCCCATCAGCCGCATTCCCATACCTCCAGTGGGTTGCAGCGCCCAAGACGGCACTGTTCAGAGGTCCTATCCTCATTAATGCGGCCAGGGCGTTAGTTGAGGGCATTTAATGTGGAGGTGACAGTTCACCTGGGACTTGCTCCTCCATCATGCTTCAATGTCCGGTGCTTGATTCTTGCTATTTGCTCCTTGGATGCTTAGGGAGAATCCCCTTAAAGGTATGCTGTGTGCCCACTTTCTGACCTCGGTCTCCCGAGGGTGTAACCATCCTCGGCAATGCTAATTGGGCCCTGGGCTCTAAACTTTCGTCCTCGGACCTCGGACCTTGGAGGCGTCCTCGGCGTGGGCCTCTGGGCCTGGTTTGGAGTGGGCCGGGGTTGCTGACTTATTCTGGCCCCACAATTATTATTATTATTCTTAATAATAATAATAATAATAATAATAATAATAATAGTTACTATTATGTTTATGTTTATGTTTTTTATTTTATGGTCATGTTAAGTATGAAATTAGCATACGTATATTTGATTTCTTTATTTTAGGCCGGTTTGGAGAAAATTGTACCAGCGTTGCAAGATATTCATGAACTCGTTGGTGCTAAATAAATTTACCAACACGTGTACCTTTTTTAGAAACTGTTAATATTTCATTTCAAACAATTGAAGTTAACAGAGTATTAGGGGTGAATATAATAGTTCAAGTTACCAAACATTTGGTTGGCTAGAACATTACATCATATTAGTGGCGGACTTGCGCGTTGCACATGATAATATTTTTAGGGTGGTGTTATTAAACTTATTTTTTGCAATTTGGACTAATTTAAAAAATAGTAATTTATTTCATAATCATATTTTCATTTATTATAGGGACAGTCACAAATGTAATATATAATATATTATATATATAATTTATGTTGTGCCAAAATGAAAACAATACAATTTTTCTCAAGAACTCAAAAGGTAAATTAGCGGAAATATTAATTATTTAATAGAAGTTATTTGCTCTTCTTCTTCTATATCTCATTAGTTTATTATTTAAGATTTTTAAGAAAACAAATTCAATTTTATGTTTAAAATTATTTATTTCACTATTCATTTTTCAGTATTGGATTAGATGTTAAATTAGATTTTGAAAGTATAAACACAATACTTCTTCTTTTTTCAAAAAAATTTCTTTACTTTTCATAGTCATGTTAGATTATAGTTTGGCAAGGCATGCAATAAATGTCTCCAAATTTTGTTGTTTGGATGAAGTTTGTTCCTCCAAATTTTCTTGATGTACTTCAGGTTGATCTAGCTAGTTTTTCTTAATATTATGATTGATAGTCCCCCCACCCCCCCCCCCCCCCCCCAAAAAAAAACACGAAAAGAAGAAGAAGAAGAAGAAGAAGCAGGAGTTCTATAATAGTCACAACAAAAACTCCCCTTTCTTGTCTGGTCACTCATATAGTATGTGTTTGGGTACTGTGTTTTGCATCCATGTCTGGGTGCAAAACGCGTTTCAGCTTTTTTTTTTTTTTTTTTTTGCTTTCAGCTGCAAAGGCTAACTTTTCAATTGTGAATAGTGCAATCTTGCACTGTTTACGGACCCACAAATATCACTTTTTAGCAACTTTTTCATTAAAAATAGGTCTCACGATACTATTCACACATTTAAAAATTATTTTGCTACAGTGTTTTCAGTTTTCAGTTTTTAGTTTCAGCAAAATAAGTTCTATCCAAATGGACCCTAGTAAAAAATCACAAGGTCACAACTGCCAGCATCATTTTCAACTCAAATCATTTGATTGAAAATTGGAAGTAACATACTTCAATTTTCCTTAGACCCCCGTTTGCTGTTTATAAGAAAAAAAAAATCTGGCACTTATAACACAAACTCAACCTTGGAAAGTAACTTTAATTGCCATTTATAAATAATAATAAATAAAAAAAATACAGGCAAATGGTAATCGAAAGTAAAGACATTTCTTTACCACTTGACCTGACACACTCCAAGCTATTTACAAGTGCAAATTTACCTAGGCAAATACTAAATAGTTTCTCTCTATGTATTGGGATAAATACTTTCTATTCTTTAGTTAATTCAGAATTGGCAGCAGCTATTACCTTATTCATACCCAATAGTTACATAATGTGGCCATAAAAAAAAAAAAAAAAAAAACAACAACAACAACAACAACAACTGTCTTCACCTGTGCACAGTCTTTACCTTGTATCATCATCTCAATGTTTACCAAGAAAGTGACAAAATATAAGATAGAGCTTATATAAGAAATTATCATCCACATATAAATGCAGGAGAAATCATCATAGGTAAAAACAAAGGACATCTTCCCAAGAATTTGGGTAACTAAAACTCTAAAACTATTGCTTACCAGCTCCATTCCATGTGGTTGCTCCTGGTCCTAGACCTTCTATTTGGCGTAGCTACCTTCTCCTTAAATCTTGATATTGTTTTCTCTTTGATATCATCCACAAATTTGAAATAAGCATCCCTCCAATTCTTCTTGTACATCATGACACCAAGAACTCCCCATAGTCCAGTCACATACCCTGCAGACATAAAGATATACAACCATTCTATCTCAGGTCCATTTCCTTCATCTTTCCCTTCATTGTCAGCTTGAGGTGGCTCCGGACTCGCACACTTTGATAGTGGAAAGCCACAGAGTTGAGAGTTGCCAATGTAAATGGATGGATCATCAAGGGTCTGCAGCTGATTGCCTGATGGAATTCGTCCTGATAGTTTGTTGTAGGACAAGTTCAAATGGCTTAGAGACGTCAGTGCAGACATGCTTTGGGGAATTGAGCCAGAAAGCTGGTTTCTTGAGAAGTCCATGGACTCCAGGAACCTTATGTTGCCAATCATGGCAGGCATGTTCCCTTTCAAATGGTTATTGGACAAGTTCAAGCCACGTAGTCCAGCAAGGTTTGTTAACTCTTCTGGGATAGTTCCTGTCAATTTATTTACAGAAAGATCCATGTTAATTAGGTACTTAAGTGTCTTGGTGTACTCGAGCTCCTTCCCTTTCATGAATTGAACCATGTTTTCGCCATATGTAGTTGACCATTTATAAATACCAATACTACTTGTTGTCCCATTTCCAGAAATCATGCCCCTCAAATTGCCAAAACAACGAGGGATAATTCCTGATAGATTATTGTGTGCAAGGTCAAGTACTTGAAGCTCAGCGAGCTCGCATATTTCTAAAGGAATAATGCCATCAAACATATTTGATCGTAGGCGAAGAATTTCAAGGCGCAACATACTCTCCCCAATCCATCTAGGTGCACTTCCAGATAATTTATTTTCACCAACATCGAAAATAACCATGCCTGTACAATTTCTCAACGACAGTGGAAGCTCTCCCTGAAGACTGTTGTTGCTTAGGTGCAAAGATTGCAGTGATGTTGCATTTCCAAATGAGGTTGGGATGAACCCAGAAAGGTTGTTGGCTGAAAAATCTAGAACAACCAAAATCTTGAAATTGCTCCAACAATCTGGGATGTCACCATATAGCCTGTTTTTGGAGAGATCAAGAACTCGCAGGGTATTTATTTTGCACAATGAGTTTGGGATTGGACCGCTTATTTGATTACCAGAGAGAAGTAAATTGTCCAATGTAGGCGTCATGTTGCCAATGTCTTCTGGAATCCAACCTGAAATTAAGTTATCAGTGAGATCCAACCTGTTTAGGATGGAAGGAAAAATTGGCAAGGGACCTTCAAATTTGTTGGAACTCAGGTATAGATTCATGTAGAGAGTATCTGGTTTCAAAAATGCTGGTAGCCTGCCCCTGATTTGGTTGAAGGATAGGTCCAGATAGGAAAATTTCATTTTGGGAAACCACTGCGGAAGAACATCTGATATGCTTGTGTTAGAGAGATACAATGTGATAACCCTTTTTTGCGTTTGAAGCCAAGCAGGAAATTGAGGCCCAATATTGCAAGATTTCATGTTTATATAATTGAGTTGAAATGGGGGCACCCAGTCAGAATTTACTTTCAAAGCCAAAGAGTTGAAACCAATGTCTAGCTCTTCTAATCTTGAGAGATTTGCAAAGTGAACTTCAGAAATGGTTCCTTGCAAGAGGTTGCTGGACATGAGTAACTTCTCAAGCATTGAAAGTTGCCCAAAAGATTCTGGAACTGTTCCATTTAGACTATTATGAGAAAGATCTAACATTCTCAAGTTGGACAATCTTCCAAATGATGCTGGAATTGGACCATAGATCGAGTTGTTGGCGAGATCAAGGATTTTGAGATTTGCAAACCGTGAAAACCAATCAGACAAAGGACTTCTAACCTTGTTCCATCTCAAACTCAATTTCTCTAAACCATTTCCAGTGCAACCGGATATAGTTTTATAAGGCTCTGATATTGTTTCATTTAATCTGTTGTTGGCTAAATCCAACACTTTCAAACTACAAAGATTCCACAAAGAACCTGGTATGCCCCCCTCTAATGAATTAAAAGACAGGTCTAGTACAACCAAAGAAGTGAGGTTCCCCAAAGCTCTTGGAATTTCACCTGTTAAATTATTAAAGCCAAGATTGAGATGCACAAGGTTTGTCAGGTTAGCCAACCACAGAGGAATTGTAGAGTTAAAGACATTGGCTGAAAGATCAAGGACTTTGAGCACACTCATGTGCTTAATAACACCAGGGATGGGACCCTGAAGTGCGTTTACACTAATATCAAAGTGTTCAAGATACATGGAATTAACATAATCATGGAACTCACTAACATGATCATCAAGTCCACATGATGACAAGCGTAAATGAACCAAAAAAGGTAGCTTGTTGAGTACCTGAACCAAGTCAAAGGCTGCACTAAGGTTCACCCAGCTCAAGTCAAGGCGTCTCAAAGATGAAATATGTGAAAGCCATTTAAGGTTTCTTACTGAGAGCTGAAAATCATACTCACTTGGACCGCTACTAAGATCAAGAGCATGCAACATGGACAGATTACCAAGTTGCTGAGGGACTACACCATTGAAGCGTGCATTAGAGAGATTGAGATACCGCAATCTTTGCATTGAACCAAGGAAAATGGGAATTGGGCTTCCCATGAAATCATTCCAGCTCAAGTCCAAGTGCTCCAAATATGTCAACTCCAGCAAAGACGGGTTAACAGCTTTTGCTCTTAACCGATTGGAAACTTCAATAACATATCCAAATGAATCTGGATAGACCAGGTTTCGGAGGTCAAGCTTGATGACATGTCCAGTGCTGTTGTTGCAGCCAACTCCTTCCCAGTTGCAGCAATCTTGGCCTGTCCACGAAGAGAGTCGATCGAGGTTGCCGGTTAGGCTTTCTTTGAAGTCCTGAAGAGCCAGTCTTTCTGCTTCTATGCAGCCAATAGTTGAGGTTGCACTTGCACAACAACAAAAGTGTGAGCATTCAAGGAAGAAATCAACAAGAGCTAGAAGTACAAAAAAAGAGAACCTCCCCATGTTGAGCATACTCTCGTTAATGTCTTAAACATTCATTAATATCTAGTAACCTCTACATGGAGACCGAAAGATATCTCAATGTACCTCTACTAATATTTTTAGAGGCTTTCTCTGTTGGGTATCCTTATTTTTTAGGTTCAAAAATGCCCATACCTCCTAATTTAAGTAGAAACAAAACTAAATGATAATCTGATAAAAATATAACTTTAACTCTCACTAAAATATTGCATAAAAAATAAAGTTACTCCCCTGTTGTTTTTCAAATTATTTTATCTACTTATAAATTACATTCTCAAAATAAAAATTATATATAAAAAATAAAGACTGGGTTTTTTTTTTAACTATAAAATGCGTGTAATAAGGTTAGTTGAATATCTATGCGACTATGCGCAAGGGACCATGATTAATTATGATGGGAGTGGATCGTTCAACTGCAACTAGAACCATTTTGATTTCGTAAGTCAGTCAATCCATTAGCATTTTTTCCAAACAGACAATTGGGGCTTTTCTAAACCGTCAATTGGATGGGCATGGACTTTTCCTTAAAAAGACGGAGAATTTGGAGCTAGGCAGCTGGCTTGCTATGTGGGCTACATGAAATTTATGAAATAGCATGATGATTAAAAAAAAATTACTGTATAATAAATTTTTTTTTTGACTGCTTTTGTTTTGTTTTTTGTTTTTTTAAATTACGTTTACTTTATATTAGAGATGGTATAACTTTTAAATAGTAAATACAACTAGAGATGGTATAACTTTTAAGGACAAAACTTAGGTACAGTATCTTAGGTGTTGTTCCTTAAATTCCCTTCTTAAGATTCAGCTATGTAGTTATTTAACTAAAACATACACTTTCATTTCATGATAAAAAATTCACATGACAGAATCTTAAAAAATGAATCTTATGAACATCATCTAAGTACTGTACCTAAGTCTTGCTCAACTTTTAAATAGTAAATACTAAATATAACTTGCCGATATTCCGCACAAGGCATTTTGGAATATTTGTAAGAAGTTATTCGTATTAAGCTTTATAATATTTGAGGAATCATTTTCAATTATTTTACATGTAACTAGAAAGAAAAAAAAAATGTTTCTAAATAGAAAGAGGGAAAAATGCAAATTTTAAATTAATATAATTAAAATTGTGAACCTAATGCTTAAGTGAAACAACAGATATTTAAGTATTTCTACTATAAGGCCACAATTTGAACTCAAAGTCCTAAAATGAAAAGGACTAAGGTTCAAAGAGCCCAAAACAATGAATTTATAGAGAGTGAGCTCGAAACTGAATTTCAATGAGTTGTACAATAATCACAATAGGCTAAATGGTGCAAGAAAGCTTAAATAAACAGCTTTGTGCAAAGAAAATCCTCCTCGGCAACATCCGAGGATGGTAGTTCTTATCTATTTTTCTTAGACTTAAACACAATTACAGTTCTTGAGTGTACAGTGATTTTTCTCTAGATTATCTGATCCCCCTTCTTCCGTTCATCTCAGCCCTTCACGTGTAGATCAAATTGCTGGATTTGATACTTGTCCCATCAGCACCTTCCTGAAGTCTTTGCGGGTAGCTGTAAGGCTGAATATCACTATTTAGGTATTACCTCCACATTAATGTGGCTAGGGAGTTAGCTGCAAAGCATTTAATGCGGTGGTAGCAATTTTTTTCTTAGATATTTCTTAATTTTCCTTTGTCTAATCCCCCCTAATGCTTATCCTTATTAGTATGATCGTCTTGTGCCTTGTTCTTGATGAAAGGTCGGACCTTTGACTTTTACTCTACTTAGCTGAGGAGATGTTTCTCCTCGGACTACACTCCCAACCACTTATGATCAGACTTCTTTCACGGACTACTAACTTGTATGCTCCCGTTAGTATCTACCTATTCTCAGACGACTTAATATCCTCGTATACGGCCCACAGCCTAATATCCATTTCTGGGTCCTTTATCCCTACATCTACTAATGTAAGTGTGTAATTATTTTTTATATTCTTAATTGCGTGTTATATTCTTAATTGTGTGTTATTAAATGAAATTAAATTCCACATTAACAACCAAACAAAAAACAAAGACCAACACTTCGCGGTAGGACGTAGGAGTGTAGGACCAGAAAAAATGACGGAAGTGCAAATTCGTCACATGCATTAGTCTTTTTTTTTTCCAAAAGAAGATTGGTCATAAATATTGACTTATGGGCCTAGAATTTATTAAGTTTACTTAGTTTTATGGGTTTTATTTGATGATGATATAGCCGTAAACTTGGACTGGAACAAAGTCAGAGCACAGTCTTGGCCCTGAAAAGCTACATTTTCTACCTATTTTTGGTGGGTTGGGTAAGTCTAATTTGCTGGGTTATACTTGGATGGTCCCTTGTAGGCCGCTGCTGCACTTGGCGAACAGTCAAGGCGGCGCAAATTATGGTTCGCACTTCTGCCTTTGGCACATTGGTCAAATTTGAATGTATATGTTTCAACTTTCACCCTTACAAAATCTAATGAAACTTCTAAAGTTTTAAAATTTTCTAAGAAGTGTCAATATATGTGGAACTTTCAAATTTTTCTTCATTTTGTAATGGTGGTAAACAGTAAACGTAGGTTTGGTCTCTTGCCTTACAAAGTAAGAAAATTAGTACTAGTCCGAAATAGGAAGCTCATAGGCAGTTAGGCACAGTATTATGAATAATGAAGGCTGAAGAATCAATTGTTGCAGCGTAGATGCAGATCTGGAAGAGCTCCACTTCGTTACATATTGCATAATTAAAGAAAAAACAGAAGAACTAGATGACTCTAGTATGGTGCCGACTCTAAGATCCTCTGACAATCAAGTCAGAAATATGTTTACTATCTTTTAGTGAAGAACAATGTTAGGGACACAAAAAAATTCACAACTTTTACCATAACTTATCATGTGGCGAGTTGTGATTGATGGAGGCGAGGATTCACCAATTTTCCTCTACCACTCATAGCTCGCCATATAACAAGTTATGACAAAAGCTGTAGACTTTTTTATGTCCTTAACATAGAGATTAAGCTTATGTTCATACTTTATGTGGTTGACTGGATGCTTTATTTATTGGGCTTTTGGGATGATCTTGCTGATTATTTGCCCTTGATTGTAGCCAATCACCTTAGTCCCACTCCCATCCTCTTAGAGAGGTGACAAATTTGCATGATATCTTCATAGATGATCCATTATTTCCTTTTGTGCTTATTTGTTTGAATTTGAATATGATATTGGCGCCTTATCTTTGGGCCTTGCAGCTCTTCTTATGATGTGGACGATCTTCTATCCAATAGGCAATCTTGTGCACCATCAAGGCCAAGGTAGAGGTGTGGATTCAAAGTATCATTCTGACAAATTGACCCCATTCGGGTTTTTATTATTTTGGTGAGTTTGGGTGGATTTTTTTTTTTTCAATTTAGATTGGGTGGGGTTCAGATTGGTAAAATTTTCAATTTAAGTAACTTCACACAAGTTTCAATTTCTTTACTCTCATACTAAGAGAGAAGGTAACTCTGTTGCTCATAATTTAGCTAAATATACTATTAACATACCAGATTACTTATTGTGAATGGAGGATGTTCAACTACAATTTCATTTTGTTGTTCAAGCTGATTTAGACGGCTTAAGTTTATAAAAATTCCAGTTTTCCTTCTCAAAAAGAAAAAAAGAAAAAAAAGTTAACTCCACAAAATCAAGGCAATTAATAGGTTAAAATATAAATGTATTTTAAATTAGTTAGTTTGATTGGGGTCTTAAATTTCCTTAAGAGTGTAGACTACAATTTAAAATGAAATAGTTAGATTTTTTCCTTCTTCGTACCTATCTAGTGCCTACATGATGGTGGATTACAGATAGGTTAGAGATATCATTTTTTTTGGGTCAATCTGGACACAAATTTGTCAAAAATACAGTTTTGTAATAGATATATAGGATTATATATATACATGAAACAGTATTTTTCTTTTGATAATTCAACGAGATGTCTTACAAAAATCATGTTGTGACAATGAATTGAGCTATAAGTCTTTTGACAATAGGATATAAAAAATTATTAAAAAACAAACCCCCTAATCATCACTTTTTTTGTTTTTGGTTGACCGTCCCAGACAAATTCCTAGCTCCATTATTGGATGAGGTAAGGTAACCATACGATTTGCTTCTAAGTATTATTGAACTCAAAAATTTATGAAAACTTATACCACTTCCTTTCACTGGAACTTGAGAAGACAGGTTCTGGATAGAATTTAGAATTTCTAACATATTCCTAGAAATAAATTTTCATGCACTAAAATTTGTTAGTAGATTTCTTTTTGAGAAAGTTCCTGCAGATAGGCAGCTTCACCTTTTTTCTTTTTAATACAATTTTTGAGTTACAATCAAAAGTTTTTTGAAGCAATGCAATGATGGTTGTCACGTTAAAATGAGCTAAAAGCCTAACCCTCCAATAATGATCTTCTAATAACTGGGGACTCATGGCAATGCCGGTGAGCGAGGCTCAGGGTTCATTTTCTCCTGAACGCTCTAATATGAAGATATTGCCTTTATCATCCCTCCCTATCCTCAATTTATCATCAACATATCTAAAGGAGTTTAGATTAAGGAACAAGTACAATTAAGGTTTCAATAATTAGTAAATACTACATATAAAAGGGTGACTAAGGATACGTAATCTCGAGCCAACCTTGTGGATTGAAGATGCCAAGTAGAAGATCATAGTTCTTCCGGAACACATTCATCAACTATTGTTTTAACAAAGGCAAAAACAAATCAATTTCAAGGTTATATATAGCCAACAGCTCCTCAATAGAAATCTTATGTGTCATAATTTTTCTTCTTTCCTTCGACTAAAAACAAAAACAAAAACAATGAAATGAACTGAAATTGATGAATGCAGCATACCTGGTCAGGAGTGATTGATGACTGGTCGTAACTAATGTCAACTCTCTGTAGAATATGGAACAAAAGCAGGTTACTATGAGTGTTTGTTTGTTGAATTAAAGAAAAAAAAAAAGTAGAAAGTAACCAGAAAAATAGTGTAGCTTTTTAACTGCTTTTGATGAAATCTTGAAGGAGGCCTCAATCGTGAGCTTTCCATTGAACAGATTTAGCCCCTTTGCACTGAACTTGACCACATTCACTGCTTTTCCCTCCAATTTGGGACATAATAAGAAATGTAGATAGTTTTGGTATAAGACATAAAGAATCACACCAAAAGACTGAGCAAGAAATAACATTTTCAAGATACCATCTTTTTGGAATATGCTAAATTTTGAACTGTTCCACTGTCCAATATTGAACTCGAAAAGATTAAAGCTTTAGTTTTGCTACAAGAACTAAACATGATATTGAAAGATTTATACCTTAGTAACATCAATGATCTGGAAAAAATCTCCCAATGAAACGAAATCTCTCAAGCCTAGCTTCGTTCTCTTTGAACCCAAGATTGTAATTGTACTGTAAACAAGTTTCCAGCATCCACCCACCTTCCAATTTTAGAAATAAAGTTTATAAAATAGAAAAGAACTTATCTTCAACTAACTTTCAACTTCCAATTATGGAAATAACCTTAAAAAAATATTGTTTTAACTACAAATCTCAAGCCCAATTGCACAAGCATTATTGTAATATAATATAATATACCTTCTCTAGTTTCAGAGTAGGATCTGGAGTTGGATTCTGAGACTCTAGCAGCTTCACCAAACCTTCAATCTCAGATTTCTTTGCAGATGGGATTCCAAATATCCCTCTATTCAATCCTTGGAAGATGTTTGTATGCAATCCATATTAAACATCACTTCAAATTGTTCACTTATGTTCATTACAGTAAAGAAATATAAAAAAGAATTATATCAATGAGGTTAAGGCATAGAAGTCAAGTTGGAGTACCTTGTATTGCCTGGTAAAGCTCTGTTTTGGCCTGGGCAAGTGTTTCATCCTCAACCATGCCAGGGCTTTGTTCTGCAACTTTGGTGGAACAAATGGATCTAAAACTAGATATACACTCGCCAAATATGGTGCTCTTGGTCCTTGGATGTGTGGCTGAGAATAATCTGAGAGTTTTAATGATTTTTGTGGCTCTTGGTTTTGGAGGAATGACATGGGAAGCTGGGATTGGTTGTTGAACAAGCTTAGTGGCCATGAATCAGAGATTAATGGTAAAAAAAGTTAAGCTGCTCTTGTGGTTTAGTTAGAAGGATGGAAGGTCAAGCTCATGGATTGGAAAGCAAGATATATGACCGCTATATCTTGTTCACTGGTAGAAGGATAATGCATTAATTAAGAAGAAATAAGTCTCTTTCCTGTACCCTGTATAAAGTTCACCACAGCCGCGGGTTATCAATCCCAACAAGTACTGAAAAAAGTAGATCCACGTTTTTGCTCATGGTTTATTTATTTTGGTAAACAACTCTTGGTTTTACTTTATATCTACTTTGCTTATTTAGTAATTTTTAAATTTATGTACTTTTCCTTCTCAACCGGGTTAAATCAAAAGTAGTTCTAAAAAAATAAATTATTTTACAATTTTTTGCCATAATTTTAACGTAGTAAATTATAGGTGGTTATTTATTATTTATACATGGACTTATCATTTTTTCTTTACTACTCAAACTCAGTTACATCACCGTTATAGCAAGAAAAAATTGTGTAATAAATTGTGTTATTATATTTTTTCTAAATGTCATTGCTCATCTGTGGAAAGTCTGAAGCTTGTTTAGGCAAAGAGTTACATATATTAATGACAATAAGAAATCGTTAAAATTATAATGCACACGCTTACACACTCTAATTGAAATCATGTTACACGATTTCAGCTCCTAACTTTCACAGCTATAATAAGAAATATTAGTTTCACCAGACAGGATAACTGGCAGAAATTTTCTCCTTGTTTGCTCTACCTTTTGCTCTTACACATTCTTTTATTTTTATTTTTTACTATTTTCAACATCTGAGGATATATTTAAAAATATGTGGTTGAGAGTTCCCATGTGCGTAGTTGTGTGTATGTAGTATGTACATGTCAGTAGTGGCATATTCCAGCAAAGACAGCATATTACTATATTTAGAAGCTATAGCCTATATAAGTGAAATTTTGTTTTTAAAATGTCATTATTTCTCATAGAACGCGAATGGTATGAAACAATTTGGAGACCAAAGGGGGATGCATAAGTACAACGTTACATCGTAAACAGAAAAGCATTTATCAAAGCCTGATTCTCCCAGAAAAATCACTTCAACCTAATCTTCAATGATGATCAGTCCCCACCTTTTGGTTTAAACACCAGGAACAAGATCCCCAACCCGTGGAGATATTGCCAAACAAAGAGTCAAATAGTGAACAAGATATAGCAATCCTAGCTTGCTGTCCATTGACCTTGAGCTCTACCCTTTTGTTTAGAACACAAGAACAGCTTAACCTTGCTTACTCTCTCCACCAAGGTGTCCCATACCATGGAAATCATGCTCTCCACAGCATTACACTAATTAGTATTACTGCCGTGCATTTTTGTTTTTTACTCTGAACTCAATTAGTGCAATGCTGATGTTCCATACCACTAGAAGAGCAGGTGCACCATTTAATTGGTCATCATTGGGGTGTCATTAGAAGAGTAATAAATTCCTGCAGAAATGCCCTTCTGGATTTTAAGCCATAAATTAGACAATAATATGACACCAGCCAGGGTAGGGATCATATAGCAATTTGCATGCTAAAATTTCCCCAACCATTTAGATGAAATGATATGATTGATATATAATAAAATTGATGTTAATGGTAGATTCATAAAAAAGTAATGTTATATCAATAATAACTTGTCAACTTAACAAACCCAAAGAAATCTATGAGATTCTGAGTTCGAAACCTCTAAAAGTTGCTAGCTCGACAAGTTGTGAAATTTGCAAGTATCTAGCATTGCTCTAGCTTTTAGAGTTTAGAATAGTTTTTTTACTTTTTATATCTAAAGGTAGCCTCATAGGGTTGAACATAGATACCCTTAAAACAGTGGGGTTCTGAAAATAATAAAAAACTCAGGCCACTTCTGCCATGCAATTCTTGATGCACATCACATCACAAATTCTTAAACAAAAACCAAGTAAAATGATGGTAAATAAAATTTTGGTAGATGTACTTTGTCCCAAGTCTCAATAAGCCCAAGACATATTCATAATTCCATGCCACAACACGTTTTGCTTGGGGGGAGGGGAGGACACTTTCTGAATGTCTTGACTACTTGCAACAACATTCTAAGCAGCAGTATTAGATTTTTCAGGCTCTTGCTGTTGTTTCCACTGCTCAGGGGTCAGAGCTTTCTTTATTGATAGAGCATGAATTTCCTTCATTTCCTCTTCCAGAGCACCATTCACCAATCGGTGCCTCTCCAGCAACCTCTTCCCTTCAAATTGTTCTGATACAATTTCAATTGCAAAACTTGCTCCACAACTGAAAATCACTTAAAATTGAGTAAAACAAGTTTGATAAACACCACAAAAAACAAGGCAGAGAAAAGTTCTGAATTCAAAATACATATGTCTGCAAGAAAGAACCTACCCTCCAGATGTATCAATTACTTCCTGAAACAAGAAAATAGAAGAATAAATTGCCAGAGAACAAGTGACAGATTCAAAAGTGTTTACAGGGAATATGAAAAGGAAATCCAATAAATCAAGTTATATAAGGAATGCAAATAGAAATGTTAAAAAAAAGGAAATCCTCATGTTTCAAATGGAAACATCCAGAATTCAAATTCCCCCGCCCCCAATCCCAACTATTTATTATTACCCCAAAAAACAAAAACAAAAAAATCTATATGTTTTAAATGGCCTGGACAGGATTTATTATCTTGTGTAACAGCTGCATGCACACTCTACAATTTATCTCTTCTTTTTTTTAACTTACTTTTTAATTCCTCTAACTATCTTTGGTTGTAGTACAACCACCAAGATCTCCAAGTAAATTGCAGACTATATCTGATCACAATAGTTGCTATCTGCTACTTAATAATTTTATTTAATTTCTTATGAGCAAATCTTTTCCCAAAACATCTTTGTTATCTGCTACTTAATAATTTTCATAGTGGGTAGGCCAAATATGATAACAAGATTCCTTTATTAATAAATGTCTTCCCCAAAACTTTATTTTGTTACTCATTATAACAATACAAACTCACATTCTTTGTAGAACAAAATATGATTTATTCTTCTTTTTATTCTTTTTTTTTTTTTAAGAAGAAGAAAAAGCTTTAAAACAGATTATAACAAACCCAATATTTTATTAGAATAAGCATTCTCCATTAGTTGTGGAACTCTGTTAAGAATTGCATAGCTGTGCCTCTGAACGTGCTATTGCAACCTTTCCACTTCATAAAACGTCCCCGAATTTCTCCCTCTCGCCTACAACTAAACTCAAACACGGATCACTCTCACCCAAACTTAAAAACAGGTGCTGTCCCTCACCCCTTGAACACATGGCATCACCAAGTGGGACTGCATAACACCAAGCAAGAGGCACAAACGATCGCATTGCAACACCTCCAGCTCCGAGGGCATAGAAGCCAACTTTACCCCCACAAAGAAAGCATAAGCCACATAGACCAGCCATGTCCAAACCTAGAAGCAGTAGTAGTAACAAACTAACAATACTAGGTTTAAAAAAACTTAACCATGGTCAAGGATCTTGGTTTCATTTTGTGAACGATGACATTCAGCTTCCTTAGAGTTCACGGCACTTTAAAATAATAATATATGCTGTCGACATTATGATTGTTCCAATGTGATTTCACCTACCATACTAGGATTCCGCATTTGTTTCGCACAAAAACAATTCTATTCTCTCTTGAATTTAAATTTCATATTTTTTGAAAAGGATAAACAACAACAACAACAACAATAATGATGATGTAATTTAGATCGTATAGCAAATTCGCATGTTAACTAACATTATTAAAGCAATTGTCTGACATCTAATTTCAGCTGAATCACATAAAAGCCAACAGAACCTGTCCCAAACCTAGTAATGAGTGTGGTTTTAAGGTTAGGTTTGATTCGTCTAATATTATATCCCTACTATCGACAAAGATTATAAAAACAGTATTGGAAAACAACAAATTTATATGAATATTACGAACTGAACTGAAATTAATATACAGATGAACCCAAAAGACAAAGTAAAAGAAAACATGAAGCTAAAAAAAAAAAAAATTTGAGTTAGGGCTTACGAGATGTGAAGGATTCATCTTTGACTTCAATGAAGATTCCACTTGTTCCTTTGTCACCCCCATATCTGGTTCTGGCTCTAGCTCTGTGTGTGTGTGTGTGTGTGAGGTTCTGACTTACGAGTTGTGAGTTCGATGATTTTGTAGTTTCGGCCTCTTAGGTCAATTTTTGGGGGTGAGGTTCGATTTGGATGGACAGCATTAGGCCCACCCACTTATAAAAGCCCACTAAGTTTTAATTTTTATTAAGGATGCATTGCCCTCCACACAAAAATATTGGTGGAAATTTTTTTTTTCCCGTTTTCTTTTTGAGTGAAATATTGGGGGAAAGTTATTATAAAAAATATACTAAATAGTTTTTTTCATTGGGTTATTAGACTTTTATACTAAATAGTTTTTATTATTAAAAAAAAACTTTGCTCAAAATATTGTACTTAGTACATAAAACTCTTACTTTTGTGGGGTCTGAGAGAAGTCATGATAGACAGTTTTACTCATGGTTGTCAAAATTGTGATTTTGATCATATGATTGTATGATCTTATGTATCCACTTGACTAAAATGATTAGGATCATAGCAGAATCACATGTTTTGGTAGAATCATAAAAAGGATTGTGGGATTATATAAGATCCTACTAATCCCACTAAAAACTAAATTTTGGGTTAGGTTGAAAAGGGCCCAACTACACCCATGAATGGTTCAAGCCCAAAGGATACCAATGGCCTAAACATGCCTATGAGTATGAAGTGTCAAATTTATCATAGATCAACTTAAAATCTCCACACACACACAAAAACTCATTTAAAAAAAGAAAAAAAAAAACCTTATAATTCATATTGTTTTTGGATTTCATATTGTAAATAGCTAGCTAGCTTCTATTTGCTAACTTATTTTGGATTTTGAACTTGAAACTTGGAAAACATTTTCTGTATGTGTTTATAGTTATTTATGTTACTTGGTTGCAATGACAAAGCTATTTGATAACCTTGGGGGGCAATGGCCCCCTTGGAATATATAAAACAAAAGAGAAGTATATAATATTTTATGAGTTTTTTGAATTTGGGCTTAAGAAGCCCCCCCACCCCCCAAAAATATAACCTTGACCTCTTTAACCAAAAAAAATTAACCCAAACAACATTCAAGAAAAAGTAGCCCAAACAACATAAAAAGTAAAGCCCAAATAAACAAGAAAAAAGCACTTAATAATTTTATTAGATCTGAATTGATCAAATCTTCGAATCAAAGAGAGAGTGTGTGATTTTGCCCTCTTTGATCCATTCATGACACTGCCGCCGTTTCTGCTTATTTTATCTTTTTTGTTTGTTTGTTTTTTATTTTTTTGCTAAGCTGCTCTCTCTTTCTTTTTGTGTCGTTTAATTTCTTATTGTCTAATCTCTTTCTTTGAACGGTATTATTACTACTTCACTTTATTTGACTTTGAAATGAGTTGGCTTTTTTTTTTAATAGTTATAAAGTGTTGTATAATGAGTTTTGGGAGTTGCTCTGTAGCAGTTGAACAATTAATTCAGTTGAGATGTTTTGTCTTTTTGTTTAGTGGAATGGTTAGTGTTATGTTTAGCAATTAGTAGATGGTAAGATTAAAAATGCCACACCTAAGCGAGTCATGAGTCATGACACACTACACATTGTTCAATGGTTGA
Organism: Quercus aquifolioides; assembly: GCA_019022515.1. Taxonomy (NCBI): domain Eukaryota; kingdom Viridiplantae; phylum Streptophyta; class Magnoliopsida; order Fagales; family Fagaceae; genus Quercus; species Quercus aquifolioides. Next base: position 55,927,984 of record CM032334.1, on the reverse strand, counting down.
TGCACATAGACACAATTACTTAAGTTCCTAATGAGATTTTTTTATGTATAAGGAAGTGGTGTTTGACACTTGCTGAAACTATTCCAAATTATAAATTTATGGTTAACAATTTTCATACTTGGTTTGAAATAATTATTTTAGTTATGATGATTTTTGAGATTTAAAATTATGCTATATTCCTTTTTGATATATAATTGTTTCGTAAATTATTAAAAAATATTTGTGTCTTTCCATTTGTTCTACTAAATGGATGCTAGTTTGAATTTTGAATACATTGTGTTAAAATTTAAGTATATTTGTTTCGTTAGAATAGACATAATGACGTATTGTATACAAATCACATCACATTGATGCAAATCTTTGTCTTTTTTTTGGATGAATCCATAATTTATGTGATTATTTAAAATACAAAGTCACTATCAATGTGTTTTTTATTTTAAATATAAAAGATAGGTAGAACCTTACAATCTACCTTCTAATCCTATAATTCATGATTCTACCTACCTCCTCTTACATAAGATCCTGACTTTGACAACCTCTCTTATTTCAAAATTTTTATTTTTGAGAGGTTAATTTCCTAGACTCAAGCCCATGACTTATATATAGAAAAGAATACAAATTTTTCATTATTATTTTTCTTTTTATTACTGTTGTTATCATCCAAACAATATTATTTTCACTTATGTTTACCATTAACACTACTTTTATCATACACCAATCACAAAAGACCATATCAATTATATATATATAAAGAACATTGTGTCCCTAAATTTATTATCATTTTTTTAATATATAAATGTTTTTTGTATTGATTAAGAACAATAGATAAGTGATAAAGGAGTATGAGTGATGAATAGGATATCTAAGGTTATGTTTGGTAACTGTTTTTTCTCATTATTTTCTGTTTTCAAAAATAATTTTCTATTTTTAAGACTAAAAAACTTGTTTGGCAACTCAAAATAAACAGAAAACAAAAACTATTCTCAAAAGTTATTTTCAGTTTCTAATTTTCAAAAGTCAACGAAAACACGCATTTAATTTAATGAATTTGTCTCATTTAATTAGTTAGCATTAGAATTCAAATTCTAGTAATATATTTTAGTATTTTCTATTTTTTTCTTCAAAAAACTATCTTTTTAATTTCAACTAACCAAACATGTTTTTTATTTCAAAAATACAAGAAACTTTATATATATATATATATATATATATATATATATATATTCCCAAAAACAAGTTTTTGAAAATAGAAAACAAAAACTGTTACCAAACATAATCTAAGATTGTTAAGGTTCGTAGAGATTGTTGGAAGGTATTGTGTTTTTAAAGCACAACTGAGAGAGATACACACACAACACACAGAGACAAGAGATAGAGTAATGTTAATATTCATTAAAGGAGCAAAAAAGACACATCTCTTTTCCAAGCCACCATGATAGCAGGAGGAAGGGATAGATAGTTACAAAAATAAAAGATATTTGAGTACAAAACATACTTACTTAGTTCATAAACTACAAAATTAGCATCTATTTTGATCCAACAAAAACAACACACAAATGAATTAGCCAAGACTAACGCATCATTCAACAGTAGTTGAATCTCCTAACATGCCCCTTCCAGATTCTTACTTAAGCTTAAGGCATAAACACAAATATTAGAATCACCCTCAACAATTATACTTTGGAACTTTTTTATCTCTAGCCAGCTACAAAACCCAAATTATGGCAGAACCTTCAGCAAACATAAGATAATACACCATTATACTTCTAGCCCACACCTTTAAAATATCTCAGTTTTCATACCGACAAACGCATTCTCATTTGAACACGCCACATCAAAATTTTATCACCCCATTTGGTTGATGGACCTTCCAACAAGTTACAACTTGTCAACTAGTCTTGGACTAAGCTGCACATTGGTTTCAAATCTCAATTACAAGAATATACTCCTTAATGGTTCGTTTGAATTGAGAGAGAGAGGGAGGGAGAGTAGAGTAAAGTAGAGTATAATTGGTCAAAAATTAGTCTATTTTCAACCAACTCTACTTTACTCCCCTCTCTCTCCTCTAAATCTAAACAGGCCTAAACCTTCTTTCTAAACTGTGGAGCTCAACAAGCAAGCTCACCTGCATATCATTGTGCACTACTTTGTTCCTCAGGGACCATATCATCTCCAATGTAATGTTAGTGCCATGTAGAGACCTGTAAGTCTGTGGCAGGGCCATAGATATTGGGGGGACTCAAAATTTATTGTTAAAAACAATATGTTACATAACTTTTAGATTATTAAATGTTCAGTCACATCATTTTTAGATGATTAAGTGATCAATCACTACATGATTAGACCATTAGTCACTTAAATAGATTAGATTTCTTTGTTATATTTTTTAATTCTAACAAAAAAATACAAAAAGACTCTTGAAATTTGAATCCAAATTACACTGGCCCCTCTAGTTCTAGTTTAAAATTATAAGTCCCTAACGTTAGAGAAATGACCAAATTGGTCATTCTGTCACATTTTTAATAGCTAGGTTAGATGGGAAAGAATAAAAAATTCAGTTTTAAAATAAATATTTAATAAAATAATTCATTTTAAAACTTTATCGTATTTTTTTATTCTCTCTTATTTTTCTCCTTCATCTGTTGAGCACCCACATTGCAATTACTATAAGCCTCAATTGCCATTGCCAAGCTACCAGAAATAAAGCCTAAAGAGCAAATGTCATGTACGGTTGGACCTTTATCACTATCGAAGGCATTGCAAGCCTACGAAGTTTTTTAGTTGTCATGGTACTAATTCTTCTTCTCCTTATTTCTAACATCTTAATTACTTAATATAGGTTTTGATGAGCGGTAGGTTGTTGATTTAGAGGGAAGATTTTAAGGGCAATTGTAGTTGCAATTGAGGCCTACACGGTTTGTTTTAACATTAATATTTTTTAGAAAATGAATCATTTTTTAAAAAGTTTTTACATTTTTCTATATTTGATAATAACTTTAAAATGAGTTGGAAAATTATCTCTTGGCTTTCTTATTTAGTTTCATGTAAGATAAAATTATTTTCCTTGGGATTTTAGCTAGGATTGGTGTCAAAATTTTAGGGAGTGATGAGATAGAACTCTTACCAAAACTTCCAAAAGATTTGAAGATTGAGAACAATGAAGAAAAGAAACAAAGAAAGTGAGAATCAAAGAAAGAGATTATTTAATTTTTTTTTTTTATAATTTGATTTTTTAATGGAGAAAGAGAGATTTGGCCCTCGAAAGTTTCTGTTGGAAACATGAAAAAGTGTAAGTTGAGCTACAATGGAGAGGGGGGATTTAACAATGAAAAATTATGATATTAAGCAAAAATCATATGTGAAATAAGATATTTCTTCCCAAAAAGGTTGGCTTGTGAATCCCTACTTGACCCAATGTTTTAGCAAGTCGAGTTTGACGGACCAATTTTCCATATGTCTAAAAAAAACCTTTACTTAGAGCATTCGCATTAGTGGTGCTAAAAAATTTAGCTTTTAACTACTCAAAAAATTATTTTATCTATTTTAATACATTACTTTACAATACACCTAATATTAAAGATTTTTTTTTTTATCAAAAAAAATATTAATATTTTTTATTCTTTACAATACAACTAAGAGAGCGAAAACATATTTTAATGAGAAATAGTTGGGTCACAGAATAAACAACATTAAAATTTATCACTTGGTAGCTATAGCATGTTGTAGATTGGGTGCTAAATTTTTTAACTTTAGCACCACCAATGTAGTATGTTTTTTTTTAGTGTTTTGGGTGCTAATATATATTTTTTACTGTTTGAATTAACGTGACTTAATAATTAATAAATATAAATAAAATTTTACTAAAGTCTGCTAATTTATAATTATATTAACCAATTTATGATTTCCTTTAAGGGTGCAAAATATATTATTTTAAAGTTCAAAATTTGTGTCCTCATCTATAATAATCTATAAAAAACCAAAACCATTTAACTTCTGTTTGACTTATAATATCATGCCATATAACTTTTGAGATTTACAATTTTACATATTATTCTAATATTTTTTAATAGAAATTAAATTTTATTTGATATTTAAACCCTTGACTAGAGTAGAACCTTGATACATCATAATTTCTTTAAGTAGTATTATATAAGATTCCATTTTATAATCAATGTCTAGTACTATAATATATAGTTCCATATACAAACATAATCATAAGAGATGTATATATTTCTTTTGTGGTAATAAGAAATGTCTATAAATAACTACTAATTATCAAATTCCATATTTAGATTAAAAAAAGTAAAAGAAATAAAAATCACATTATCTTAAAATATCTTGTGTATTGCATGGATTACTGACTAGTGTAATAGTATTATCAAATTTTATTTTCCACATAAGTTTTGTTTGAGAAATTTTGTGGACACAATTTTTGTGTCATAACTATTGGTTATGGTAAAAGTTATGACAAATGGTATGGTTCTAAAAGAAATAGTTTAATCATTGCCCAAAAAAAAAATTATGTTCCATCTAGACATAGTAAAATTGCACTTGACTTGAATGCAAAGGATAAAATGCGACCCGAACCTGAATTTTTCTTTTTACTTAAAGTAAAAACAAGTTAACACATGACCCAAGTTTTTAACAACTTAAAAAAAGAAATCAATTTTTTTTTTTTTTTTTGGGTTTGCCTATTTTGGTGCATTAAATTGAGAGAACAAATTTTGCAAAGTCTAGTTAACTAGAAACTTATGCATGAAAGGGTAGTCTCATTGACCATTATTATAATTGTCATATCATAGAAAAAATAAGAAAAATAATAAAGAAATAATATACTTAAAAAAGTATTATAATTCCTTAGTATAATTTCTATACAAAAAAATGTCACGCTTTGTATTATGCACTACACAGTCCTAAAAGCTCTACCGGAATCCAAATTACAAGATTTATCAACAAACAACACATAAAGTAACTCGTGATCAAGCCATTGCATCCTAATCAAGATATAAACAATCATACAAACAATTAAATCAGATCACCTCAACTGTAATTGTATAACTTCATTAATAACGATTTTCACCAATATTCTTTCATAAAATACACTTATACACAATTCTCTCTTAAGCATAATAATTTTTTGCTTTTGTCCACACTTCAAATCATTCAATTCATTAATCATCCAACGATTACAATACTCTAATTTTTTTATTGGTACTTATACACACACCCAATTACAATACTCTTTTTAAATTAAATAATTTGTTACAGAACTTACCATATTTTTTTATGTCAATAAATACAAGGACACGTTTTCAAATTTATATAACTTTTTTTTTTATTTTATATTTCATTTGAAAAATGCAGTTTGACCCGATTGCCATGCCTGGCCCTCCACCAAATTTGCCGCTCAAAAGTTAAAATTTTTTAATATTTTATTTTATCAAAGTATCAGACTCTTCAAATGTTAATTAATGATTTACCAAGAAAGTAACATTTTTTACATTTTTAATAGCTGCGTGAGTGCGTGATCGTGGAACAACAATGGAGATGGGAGAAAAAGTCTTTACGGCTAATACTTATCATAAATAATAATTGAGTATATGACCAAAATGGCCTTAGGATGAGTGAGTTTCCTACATATTTTGACTGAACCATGTGATTTAACCACCAATTGCTGCTTAATCCATGATTAACGAAACCATCAACGCCATCTGGGACCGCATGTCGATCGCTCCCATTAATTTTGAAGCAAGCATATACGAAAGCAAAAAGTCCAAGACCACAAATTTTTCACAACTTCTTGACATAATTGTAACCTGATAAATCGAGTGTAATTGGGGGGAAAAAAATGATGAAATATCCCTATATAAGTGATGATTAATCATTTATAATCTGTTACATTAAAATTATAAAAAAAATTATGAAATAATTTACGGTCCTACAACTATGTAAATATAAAAGTACACCACTTGCAATCTCAACTTGCAATAATAAACAATAGTTTACAGTAATTCAACTATTACGATAAGATCAAGGAATCCACAGCATTTAGAAAAAAATGGGGAGATATTTTTTGGACCAAGGCAAAGTGAAGACATGTCCACAAATTGGGATAGTCACAATCAAATAGGGGTCCCATTTTCGGCGTGGTGTGCTTTAAGACCACATACTTTTCACCTCCTTTTTGAGTGTCTTTGGTTGAAAATCTACGGTTTACATTATAAAAAAAAATAAAAAATAAAAACTTTGAACATTACTTGACGGTAATGTGAAAAGACATGCATGAAATTCCAATTACGTAAACAAATTCTGCACTCTTTGTCTTTAGATAAAAAATAATTTAGTTTTACCATTCTATGATTGAGTTTTTGGGTCGGCAAAACTCATCTTAATCTCTCTTTTTAGCTTATCTTTCTTCGTTTAAAAGTAAAATTAAAAAAGATGTGTAATTAATTAATATTCGGAAACTTCGATAAAGAGAAATATAGATAGGAAAGTAAATTGATTTGTATTCATACCTTTTCTTATAGATATTGGATGCCACTCTGTAATATGACAGATTACGTGTTGAACTTTATTTTTTCTTGATAGGAAAACTTTATTTTTATCTCTCTTTATCGTTTTAGGCAAAGTAGATTACGTGGAGCTTCATCCAATCGCACATATGCTGATATGCCTTGCCGCCCTAGTATTGGTAATAAGAATATAGGATTTTTCTCAAGATTGTAAATCAAACTTATCAAGTTGAACTTCATTCTCAAAAAAAAGTTGAACTTGTTAGTACGAATAAATTTTAAGTCTATATATATATATATATATATATAAATATTCAATAGCTTAAATTGTGATTTATACTCATAAATTTGTTTGCAAACATATAATTATTCATGATTTATTGAACTTGATTTGTTTAATAGTTGAGTCTCTATTTTTAGGTTTGAGTTTTGATTTTTTTTTTTTAATACAAGATAGAAATTCTACTTTAATCTAATCTAAGTGTATATATATGTGAAGTTTCTCCTGAAGACTTGAATCTCGACCCTTATCCTCACACCTCACAAGCACTTATACTTGTGGAGTGACAATTGCACCAAAGGTGTGCAGTAATTTGACTTTTTTTTTTTAGTTATGTCAAAATTGTTTATAATTGCTTAGTCCTAATTTCTCTTTACGTTACCGATTGTTAATACCTTCTTTCACTTTCACTATTTTCTTCCATCTTTTTCCTTGATCCCTTCTAAGTTCTCAGATTCTTCTCAATCAAGATGAGGTGTAGTTTCATATAAAATTATAGATTGGGCAAAAGTAGTTTAACTTATCATCTTACACAATGATTAATGAGAATGTTCCTCTAAAACGCCAAAGACAAAAATAGAAGGGAAGAAAAAGAGGGGTGTGGGGAAAAATCAGTGTACAATTGTCACCCATTAATTTTAAGATTTTTTTTTTGGTTGAGAGGACCATGTACTTAAGACTTTCTTACTTTTTTTTTGTGTACGAATATTAATATAATCTATTTTATTATCATTATTATTAAAAAACATACAGAATCTTCTTATTTTGCAATAAGAAATATATATTTTCTATCTAAACTTCTGAATTGTCAAGGAATCTCACCACTATTCAAAGGCACGAAAATTAACAACTTGTCAAATTACTTGTTGTTTCTATTTAAAGAAATACAGTTTCTCACAAGGACGGCCGATGCAAAAGAGAATTTGATGCTTGAATTCCTTGGAGTATAATAAGTCCAAAAATATCGACATATCAAAAAGAGTTATAAATAAGGGTAAAAAAGTAATTTCACAACTTAGTGGGTACCAAAGCCGAGTGGGAAAACGGAAAGTCCCAAAAGGCAAAAAAGTGGGCAACGTGGACGCGGGGCTTCCTCATAACTAAAAATTTATAGCTGCTGCCCATACCACACTTACTCACTCCAACACCAACTACACCACCTTTCCAATTTTACCCTTCTCTCTTACGACTTTTTATATTTATTACTGTATTCCAAAAGATTTAAAAAACCAAAAAAAAAAAACTAAACTAATAAAAAAAAGCCCACTAATCTTGACCACAAGTCAAATACAAGATTTTGTATCCAAACCGGCAAATCCCTAAAGTCAAATTTTTAGACAACATAAAAATCAGCAACAACCAATCAAATTTTGACAACTTTTGCAACTCAAGCTAGATCTAGTCCACCAGACCAAATCTCACTAAAAAAAAAGAAAAAAAAAAATTCACCTTGTTGTTGTTGTTTACCTACTTAACCCAATGAAAGTGGTAGAATTTTTGAGAACCCAAAGCTTTTAAGCCCATCTCAACCAAAGAGATAACAATTAAAAACCCATCTAAGTTTTTTTATTTTACTTACCCTTTACCCACTTCTCTCTATCTCTCTCTATTTCGAAATTCTACATCTCTCACTCTCTCTACCCCAAAAACCCTAGAATTTTGATATATATTTTTTTTCATTTTTCACCATAAGCTGTAAAAAAATAAGATATTCCGGTAAACCAAACTACCACCATGTTGGAAATCTCAACTGTGCCGGAGAGCAATACCGCTACTACTGGCAACCGGGAGAACGATGAGGGTGGTGGGTCGGTGTCGGTTGGGTCTGGAGAGGAAGAGAGAGTTGGTGGAGCTGAAGAGGGTGGCGACCGGAGCTTCGGCGGTAACCGGTGGCCGAGGCAAGAGACTTTGGCTATGCTCAAAATAAGGTCTGACATGGACGATGCCTTCAGAGACGCTTCTTCCAAAGCTCCTCTCTGGGAACAGGTTTCCAGGTCGGTCACTCACTCACTCACTTTAAATTTTTTTTTCATTATTTCACTTATGCTTATATTTTCTTATTCCCTGTTTGATTCCTGGGAAAATTTGAAAGACTTTGGGTTATGCAAGTATTTAAAAATACAAAGTTGATGTTGTTTTTTATTATTATTACATGAGTGGGTTTGGTTTGAGTGGAGGTTCCAAGTTCAATCTAGTTACTTCCGCTTGGTAACGAGTGGTCCTAAATGACCCAGATATAATATTATTATTAAAAGAATGATTTTTTATTTTCCTAGCGCAGATCAACTTGTTTTTATGTATTATCAAAACCCAGTTGCACTGAATTAATACCCAGTTACTTGTTATGTTCGTTCAGTGGGTTTAAAGGTCTAGAATTCTCTTAAATTTATGTGCTTTTTGATTGTTTAGTTTATTCTTTTAGAGAGAGAGTTGGTTTTTGCTAAAATTTTTTGAAAAAATTGGAGTGCAACAATGAGATTTATGGAACTGTGTTATTCAGGAAATTAGCTGAGCTTGGGTATAATCGAAGTGCCAAGAAATGCAAGGAGAAGTTTGAGAACATTTACAAGTATCACAAGAGGACCAAGGATGTCCGGTCCAGCCGACCCAATGGCAAGGCTTATAGGTTTTTCGAGCAATTACAGGCTTTAGATGGTCACACACAACTTCCTTCTCCTTCCCCGGAGAAAATTCAGGCTTCTTTGGCTGAAACCATGATGGTGGTAAGGACAGTGGAGGCTAGGAATGTTGTTCAGAATGCAATCCCACATTCTATTGTTCGAAATGGAAATTTAGCGGAGAACTACACTCCAACCACGTCGTCATCCAGTAAAGAATCGGAAGGGATGAGAAAGAAGAAGAAGAAGTTGACAGAGTATTTTGAGGATTTGATGAAGGAAGTGATAGAGAAGCAAGAGAATTTGCAAAGGAAGTTTATAGATGTATTGGAGAAGTGTGAGCAAGATCGTATAGCAAGAGAAGAGGAGTGGAAGATTCAAGAATTGGATAGGATTAAGAGAGAACGGGAGCTTTTGGTTCAAGAAAGATCAATTGCCGCAGCTAAGGATGCAGCCGTGCTTGCATTCTTGAAGAAGTTTTCTGAGCAAGCAAGCTCAGTGCAATTGCCCGAGGAGGCGATAATGGTCACAATACCAGTGGAGAAATTTGTGGAGAGGCAAGAAAATGATAATGGTGGAAAAGTTATGGACAAGCAAGAAAAGCAAAATGGTGAGAATGTTTTGGATAGGCAAGAAGATGACGATGGTGGGAATAATTTGGAGAGGCAAGAAAATGATAATGGTGAGAATTCTATTCAGATGAGCTCAGGTCGATGGCCTCAGATGAGTTCAGCTCGATGGCCTAAAGATGAAGTTGAAGCCTTGATTAAGCTGAGGACTAATCTTGATTTTCGGTATCAAGAAAATGGGCCAAAAGCACCTCTATGGGAGGAGATATCATTGGCAATGAAAAAGCTTGGTTATGATAGGAATGCAAAGAGGTGTAAAGAGAAGTGGGAGAATATAAACAAGTACTTCAAAAGGGTAAAAGAAAGCAATAAGAAAAGGTCTGATGATTCAAAAACATGTCCTTATTTTCAGCAGCTTGATGCTTTGTACAGTGGGAAGACTAAGAAGGTTGAAAATTCCGTTAATTCTGGTTGCGAGTTGAAGCCTGAGGAGCTTTTGATGCATATGATGAGTGGACAAGAAGAGAGACAAAGGACGGAGTCACTAACGGAAGATGGTGAGGGAGAAAATGTTAATGAGATTGAAGGAGATAAGGAAGATGAAGATGGGGACAACTATCAAGTTGTAGCAAGTGATCCTTCTTCAACGGCAAATTTGGGCTGAGAAGACATGGTGGGGAACCCGTTCTGTGAGAACTGAAGTTGGTGTGCTTATTTTTGGAATGTGGGTCAGGGTCATTACTGAGGCTACCCCACGGCAGTGTAGGTGAAATTTGTGGTGCTGAGAAATTCATTGTGATATCTTATGGGAAACGGCATCTTCTATCTATGTAGTATATGTTCATCATTAGTTGATAAAGGAGAGAGAGAGAGAGAGAGAGAGTGGAATAAGTAAATTTAGGAGGCTAGTGTGTAATTTAATACAGCTTTCTTTTGAAAGTTCACACCCCCATGTGTGCAAAAGTTGGAAATGGTTGGTTGTATTTGTTTGTATTAATAGAGACTAGCATAAGCAATGATGCAACAGTGGTAGCTGCCTTTTCATTATTTGGTTAAACAAGTGATTATATCACTCGTGGGCGAGCAATAATGTAATGATTGACAAAGGACGATAAAGCAAATCACTTTTTCTTTGATTAATCCTTGAAATTATATGGTCTATGCATTCTGTCTTCTACAGTGTTCATGATAACATCACAGTGTAATCACTTGTATTAAAACACTGCCGAAGTTGCTGTACCATGGTGGTATTGAGGTACAGTTGATCCTGGGAAGTTATTTAGCTATCATCAGGGGGAGGGCTATGTATGTCTTTAGCTTTGAACTTGTTTACTGTTTACTACTATAGTTTTGAATATTACTCATTCAAGGATGAAATGTGTTCAATTGATATTTGCATGATAATCATACAAAAACGTTACCGATTGTCAACACGTGTACAGTAGCATAACACGTGTACAGTGGCATAACGGATGATGAGTGGCCAGGTTTTAGAAAATAGCCTAATGAATGTGAAATTATTTAGTACACCTATGGTCTGTTTGGATGGAGGGGGGAAGGAGGGGGAGTGGAGGGGAGTACAGTAGTATTGGCTAAAAATAAGTTAATTTTGTGTTAAATCTACTCTACTTTACTTTACTCCTCCTTCTTTCCTCTCAATCCAAACAGACTACTAATGTATTACGCTTCATCTCACAAAAGGATGGGCTTCATCCTTATGTGAGAGAGAGTTGCAGTGTACCAAAGTGCAATGTGAATGATGTCTGCACTTGAAAAATAGGAATTGTTAAGAAACCAAATTATGAAACAATTGACACAGTAATGGACAAAGACAATGGTTTATGGGAATAGAAGAATGTGTTTGGTATTACTAGGTATATCACACCCCTCTCATCTTATATCTAATAAAACGATAATAGTAAATCAAAATAAAAAATCAAATGATGATGCATCTTTCAAGTAAGTTATCGAGCAATGATGTGCAGAGGGTAAAGGGAAGCGACCCTTCTTTCAAGGTAACTAAAAATAGATTTCTAAAGGTATACGAAAGACAAACTCAAAAGAAGGAAAAAACACAAACACAATCATACTCAACCATTTTGATATTCGATTATCTTATTTGCATTTAATTGGTTTTTTTCACTGTGTTGAGTGTGTTCTCATTTAAACCATCTAATTTTGCCAAAATCCTCTTAATTGAGGCATCGTTGTACCTACTCGAACTACAATTCTCTCCAAGGTTAGAAAATTTGGTAAAGACTAAAGAGAACCAAAGACCAAGCTCAATTTGCTCTTAGATTTGTGGACGGTAAGGGTAGAATTATTGTTTATTGAGAATTTGAGATCTGAGATCAGATAGTTATGGATCTTTCGAATTCCAAGGAGTCATGGACTTCCTATAAGGATTGTCAATTAAAGAGGAAAATACACCATATAATCCATTCACTTGAAAAAAAAAATGCATATACAATGTGTTTCCACAAAAAAAGAGAGAAAAAAAAGATTGATTTGACTCCAGTGTGCATTGGAGGTGACATAGGCACAACACATCTTAATATGGTTGTGTCAGCCCTGTGTCTTGTCCGCTAGGGGTGTGTAGAATATCCGCTTGACTTGCTAACCCGCTCGACCCGAATCCGACCCGCTCGCCCTGTACAGGTGATTAAGTTAGGCGGTTTGGTTGGGCGTGTTAGACACCCAAAATAGTGGATTGCGTTGGATAATGGATTGAAACATTTTCAATACACTACAACTCGACCTGCCTGCTTAATTATACATAAATAAAAAATGTATATATTAGTTCAAATTGATTAACCGTATATTCTGTATATAAACTGTGTACTCTCCTAGACAACCACAAAGGTTGTTGTTTTTATGTCTTGTATTGCTTAATGGTTGTATCTATATTTTTATTGAGTATGTTGTTTGTCTTCTTGGTTTGGGTCCCATATATTCTTGTAAATCTTGAGACCATGTATACCATTTTGAAGTTTATTTGTTATGTTGGTATGTTATTATTTTGAATCCTTGATGTGACTTTGAGAATGTTAAGACTTTGGGTTTGTTGATTTAATTTCCCTCAGTTGTAAGGCAGCAGCCTACTATTTTTTCCTTTTCTTTTTCCCTTTTTGTGGAGTCAAGGTCTATTAGAGATGATATATCTTTTTTTTATTGACCCTATGTTTGTTTTGGAATTGAGATTATTCAATGAAATCATCCTTTAATTTTTTGTGTGCATTAGTTATATTTTGAGATTATGCAATAATAAATTGTAGATTGTGATAATTTTTAAAAAAAATAACATTGTTAATGTCAACATGCACAATCCGCCTAACTTGCCGAGTTGAAATTGCCAAAATTTATAACCTATCCGCGAGATTTAGACTTTGGTGGGTTGGTGGCGGATTGGAATTTTCCCAAGTTGCTAGTGGCGGATTGAATAGAAATATTGGCTTTTAACCGCCCAATCCGATCCGCAAACACCCCTACTGTCCGCTACTTATATACGTTACCCTTAGAAAAATGCTGTTTTTAGAAGAGAAATAAGAACATAGATTATTTCAAAAACAACTTAAAACCTCAAAGTTTTCGCATTACAGTTACTTACATGTGATTTGAGACTAGTGAAATCACATTTACATGAACAAGAAAATAAAATATCCACATAAGACAACAATATCTAAACTAGCCAACTTTGGGTTTACATCCATGGATAACACCAATTAAAATCTACGCACTCTCAGAGATATGGATTATAACCTTGATAAATCAAACTTTTAGAAACCAAACTCACATACTTACACAAGTGACCTAGTAATCCATGCACTAGGGTTCCAAGACATATTTAAAGTGTTCTCTTTTTTGTTATCAAATTTCATTTTCCACATAAGTTTCATTTGAAATGTGTTCAATTGAAATTTGCATGATAATCAGACAAAAACGTTACTGATTGTCAACACGTGTACAGTAGCATAACACGTGTACAGTGGCATAATGGATGATGAGTGGCCAAATTTTAGAATATAGCCTAATGAATGTGAAATTATTCAGTACACCTAATGTATTATGCTTCATCTCACAAAAAGGATGGGCTTCATTCTTATGTGAGAGCGAGTTGCGATGTACCAAAGTGCAATGAATGATGTCTGCACTTGAAAAATAGGAATTGTTAAGAGTCCAAATAATGAAACAATTGACACACTAATAGATAGAGACAATTGTTTATTGGAATAGGAGAGTGTATTTAGTATTATTGGGTATATCACACCCCTCTCATTTTATATCTAATAAAATGATAATAAAAAATCAAAAGATGATGCATCTTTCAAGTAAGTTATCGAGCAATGATGAGCAGAGGGTAAAGGGAAGCAACCCTTCTTTCAAGATAACTAAAAATAGATTTCCAAAGGTATACGAAAGACAAACTCAAAAGAAGGAAAAAACACAAACACAATCATACTCAGCCATTTTCATATTCGATTATCTTATTTGCTTTTATTTATTTTGTGTTCTCTGTGTTGAGTGTGTTCTCATTTAAACCATCTAATTTTGCCAAAATCCTCTTAATTGAGGCATCATTTTTCCTACTCGAACTCCAATTCTCTCCAAGGTTAGAAAAATTGGTAGAGACTAAAGAGGACCAAAGACCGAGCTCAATTTGCTCTTAGATTTGTTAACAGTAAGTGATTATTAGACATTAAAGTGTAGAATTATTGTTTATTGAGAGGACCAAAGACCAAGCTCGAACTCCTATCTGCTACTCATATACCTTACCCTTAGAAAAATACGAATATTAGAAGAGAAATAAGAACGTAGATTATTTCAAAAACAAACTTAAAACCTCAAAGTTTTTGTGTTATAGTTACATGTGATTTGAGACTAGCGAAATCACATTTACATGAACAAGAAAGTAAAATATCCACATAAGACAACAATATCTAAACTAGCCAACTTTGGGCTTACATCCATGGATAACACCAATCAAAATCTACGTACTATCAGGGATATGGATTATAACCTTGATAAATCAAACTTTTAGAAACCAAACTCACATAATTACACAAGTGACCTAGGAATCCATGCACTACGGTTCCAAGATGTATTTAAAGTGTTCTCTCTTTTGTTATGATGATGCATAGAGGCTTTAAATACATCCTAATTTTCATCCAATTTTTTTAGTAAAAAATTAAGTTTTTGAAATTTTCTATTTTGTATTACAATTTCCTATCGAGCTTTATATAATTTTATATATGAAAGAATTAATGTATAAATATATGTATAAAAGCAGTGACCTCATATAGAAATGCATAAGATCATGCCATGTGGTGCTCTAATTTTTCATTTAGCATTTTTTTTTACCTCTTTTTATTAAGTTCTTTTTAGTATTACCCAAAATATTACATTAAATTATTTTTACTGTTATTTCATTAATCTCTCATTAATTGCTTGAGCTTACACCACACCTTTCTCTCTTTTCCATTTCTTTTAGCATACCTACCATTTTAGTATTAAAAAAAAAGAAAAGAAAAAAGAACTAATATAATTAACCAGATAAGGCCCTAGGGAGAGATAGAGAGATAGAAAAATGTTGTGGATTGTTAAATGAAACAATGATTCACTATTACCAAAATAAAAGACTTGAGATTGACAAAGCATTTGGAAGAGAGAGAAAAAGAGGAATTTGAGGGGCCGCCACCATTGTCACACTGGCCTCCCACCACCATCAAATCATTGAAACTCCTACAAGTAATTTTTTTTGCTTCTTACAATGAATTCATTACTAACAAAGTTTTATAACAATTATGCTATAATATATGTATAACATTATCCAAAACTATTTTATATAAAACACTAGTTTGTAACCCCATGCATATGCATAATATAATTCCTATATATATATATATATATATATAATTTAAATACTATTGATAGTCATTTTTATATTTTGTTAACTCTTTAAATAAAATTTGTATGTATATTATTAGGTATAAAATGTAAATTTTCCCTTTAAAAAAAAAAATATTGTGAAGCACCTTTTTTTTTTTTTTTTTTTAACGATTCATTTATTCTAGACTCTTTAGTTTTTGTACTTAATAACTCATTTGGATGAATATTTATGATTTAATTCCACATTTGATTCTACAATTAAGAAATAAAACTCTTTAAAAATAAATAATTTAAGACACATGACGCAAAATTGGAACTTTAATTTGAGTTTCTTTCAGCTTTACCTATTATTATATATATAGATTACAATATTATCCGTGTATCATACGGGCAAATTATTTGTTATATCTAATTATAACTAATTATGTTAACAAGTTACTTATCAAAAATAGAATATAAAACTAAGAAGATAAAAAGTGAGTCTTGGTCTTAGTTTACTCCTTTCTCATAGTACATGGTATTTTTTTCACTAACTCTTTTTAATCAAACATGTACTGACGTATATATACATGGCCTCCCAAATAAATTTTTTTTGACTCTGCCCCTATCAAAGTACTAAAGTCTCATTTAATTTTTACAATCCCTAACCTTATGAAGATGGTTTTAATGTCAAAAAAAAAAAAAAAAATTGAAGATGGTGTTGAAAACCTTACCATATTGGTCGTGAGGTAATAAATTAAATTCGTGGCTATGATGTGACAATTGATTCCACTAGTCTTTATCTTAATAATATTAGTCTGCCATTTACATTGAACTTATGCTTTGATAAAAGTTTTTTTTTTTCTAAATCAGTTCAGAAAAATCCCCTAAATCTCATGATATGGCTATTTAAATGACCATCAGTTCATCTTATCTATTTAATTACATAATTTATTAAATCATTTAAATAAGTTACATGATCATTAAAAAAGACATAAAATTAACTACATATCGATGGTCATTTTAATTAACACATAGTAAGTTGGAAGGATTTTCCTCCAAATCATTCAAAATGAAAAATCTATGCAGTTTAGAATTATGATGCGACTTTCACCTAAGAAATCTTTTGTTTTTGCAAGAAGTCCCATGGTGCATATTGGCACCATGGTGCATCTTGGTCCCCACAAAGAGTTGATCAAGTAGGTAGGATTCATTCATTGCCTGAGCTTGAGGCACACGCTTTACCGAGTTTGGAACAAAGTTTGGTAGGATTCATTCATTGCTTGAGCATTAGGCACATGCTTTACCGAGTTTGGAACAAAACTTCAGCAGTCGAACTAATTATTGCTAATCCATATACACAACATGGCTATCCAATCCAAAAAGTATTAACATTTTCTTTATTTTCTTTTGAAATGGAGTGAGACCATCGAATAACATGGTATAATGGTACCAAAGAGCATGGTTTTAACGTTTTTGGAGCTTCAGCAAACAATTTTGAATTCTAAAATGATGAATTCATTGAACTGGAGCAATATTTGAGTGAAGATAAATTCATTGTTCATCCATATGAATACGATAATCTATGTGATCTAATTACCCCCATCTTGGAGTAAGTTTCATATAGAAACTTCGTCGAAGTACACCATATAATTGAGAATATTATACTATTCCTTTCTAATACTAAATTCTGCAACAAGCAAGGGTAAATTTGAGCCAAAATATGATAAAATCACAGCAAGATAGTTGTGAATCGAACCTTTGCAACGAGGTACAAATAGGTTCATACAAGATGAAAGGACATTGAAGGAGATTCCACACTAAACTGTAAAAACATAGTTCATTGTCCCAATTCTAGTAAACTAAAAAAAAAAAGTGAAAAAAGAAATAGAAAAAGAGAGATGAATTCATAGGAAAAAATAACTTAATACTAATAATAGTCCCATTGAGGCCATGGTTCTGACACAACTGTACAATTCTTGGTACCACCCAGCATTGTACAATTCCCACCAAGAAGAAGAATTTGCAAGCTTTAGATTAGAGCAAACAAACCTTACCAAATATCCCCTGTTGTAACCAAGGGTCAGCTTAACAACAACGACAGCCATCAGCTCAACCTCAAAATTCACTTTCCCGCAAGCCATATCACTTGGAAGAAGATTGTCAATGAGCCAAAACTTTGCCTTCAGCTGTGTCTTTTCCCTAGGTTTTAGAACAAAAGGTGGAAGTCTTTTATCAGAGAGGTACTTGTGATCATGATGCAGGTACATAGTTGAGAATATTAATGAGTAATTTGCATGCGACCTTGTATTTCTTAAGGAGAAAACCATGTTGAATGCTGTGGTGGTTTGTGGATAGAAAATATTGGAAACTGATAGGAAAGAGGTTGAGTCCACTTGGACCTTGGGGTGAAGCTCATAAATAAAACTGGCAAACCCCTAAGAAGAAAACACCCGTACTGAATACATTCCACAAATAAAAATCATGACGATCAGAAAGCTGGTCAAGTTTTCAAAACCAGCTACATGCTTAATCCTGGTGATGGTGTTAGCGATGGAAGTGATGGCAGCATTGTTGATGGAGGCAGCTGTGATACTCTCAATTGTGGTTGCAGAAGAGGTAACATGGTTTGTAGAAAGACTAACATTAGTAGTTGTGGTTGCAGGCCCTATAGCTTCAGGG
Organism: Quercus aquifolioides; assembly: GCA_019022515.1. Lineage (NCBI taxonomy): Eukaryota > Viridiplantae > Streptophyta > Magnoliopsida > Fagales > Fagaceae > Quercus > Quercus aquifolioides. Next base: position 55,909,455 of record CM032334.1, on the reverse strand, counting down.
TTGTGCTCCATTGATGAAACAGAAGAAAGGATACTTTGTTTTGTAGGGATTTGGAATATAGGATATGGAGTGATTAGAGGGGATGAAGAGGGTCAAAATCATATTTGATGTTTAACTGTTTAAGTCATCAAAAGTCATTAGTCATTCAATATTCAAGATAATGTATAAAAATAAATCTAATATTCACTATAATATCTCATAGTATCCTTAATTAGCATGACTCCACACCAAATGATGTATAGAAACTAGAAAGCCAAGGAAAATAAAAATAAATTAGTCACATGGGATAGTTACATGTTAGCCAATTGGAGTAATACTTGGAGCACAGTCACTTTCTAAACCTTGTGATATTAAACTGGGCAAAAGGGTGGGTGGTACTGGTCCATATGCAAACCGATTATGGCAAAAGAATTTGGGTACATTTTTTCAGTTCACACTGCACCACTTTAATTCCTTTGGAAGCACCCATTTTCATACATACTCTTCACAAGGCTGAGGGCAGGGCACTCAATAATACTCACTGTAGGGGTAAGGGGCCCAAAAGTATATATTGGGCCTTGGGTCGTGGCCGAGGACGTTGAATGGTCCGAGGGCATATAAACAGTATTGAAGTTGTAAGACTCAGAGTCCCATAAGTAAGCTACAAATGAGATGATTGGGGAAGGTAGGCCGAGGAGGAATATCCCCTCGGCCAAACAGAGCGAAGATTAAAATGTGTGTCCTATCATCTAGGGTGACATTCCAGGAAGTTCTAGTGATAAGGACATGCATTATGAACGTATAGGAAGGATGGAAGCTAAGAAATATCTAAGAGAAAGTTGCTACCACCGCATTGAATGCTCTGTAGCTAACTCTCTGCCTGCATTAATGAGGAAGTGATATCTGAACAGTGCTTTTTAGCCTTACAGCTACCCCTAAAGACTTCAGGAGGGTGCTGATGAGACAGGGATTAACACAAGCTATCTACTATCCACGTGGAGGGTAGAAATGAGAAGGGAGAGATAGTATAAATTGGAAGGAAGGCCTTAAGAGAAAGATGGGGGGCGGAGAATTAAAAAAGAAACACTGTATCAATTTGAACTGTATTTGTAACCAACTTCAAGTAATATATACAAGAACTGATCTCCTCGGATTGTGACGAGGATAATTTTCCTTAAATAAAACCAGTCCACTTTTACTTTATTGTCATCTAGATCCATTATAATTATTATCCAACTCATTATAACCTAGTTTTCCAACCCACTCTCTACAAATTCATTGTATTGGGCTCATTGGGCCTAGATCCACTTACTTTTTGGGCTTAGGACTCAAATTGCATCCTTACACTCACCATGCTGCCACTTGGGCCAATCCAAACCAAAATTCATTGGTATAAGTCAAAATGGTATAAAACCTAATAAACCATATAAAAATAATTACATGGTTAAATTTTACTTCAAAATTTCTTACATTATAGGAACCAAGGTTGTTAACAATGTATTTGGTACTACCGCATACTCTTGGTGTGATGATCATCCTATAAGTACAAGTTCTTGGGGAGTGAGGGGACAAGAGTTGGGGTCGAAGTTTCAAAGTGGAAGCTTCACATACATACACTTAAATTAGACAGTAAAATTTCTATCTCAAATAAAAAAAACAATGCATTTGGTCAAACCTCACACTTAGTCCCGAAAACCCTTGTGCCAGCAAGCTATGCAATGGTCACGGAGTATTGGCTTGCGGCATAGCCATGGGCTTGTGTCGATAGACTTTGCCATGGGCAGGCAACTGGGGCTTGAGCAATGCATAGCAAGCCAAGGGGGCTGAAGTGTGGCTACAATTGGACTAGTCGATCTCTTACTAGTCTTAGATTCAAGATCCCACCATCTGAAAGAAAGAATGTGGTTATGCACTTGTAAATTTTTTTTTAAATAAAATAAAATAAGAAGAAGGAAAAGCATTTTGCCTTATCAAAAAGCCAATTAATCTATTTTTTATGACCACTTTTACAACACACTCTACATCTATTTTTTTTATTTTGCATTCCATCATATTAAAATAATCTATTTTCTACCCACACTAACAATAGTAAAACCCAAAAAACCACCACTTCACAGCAAAATCAGCCACCATCATTGCTACCAAAAATCCAAAACCTAAAAACTAAACCCACTCCCAACCTAGCAACAACTCACGTAGATGCCAATGGCCACCAACAACCTTGGCGAACTATTTGAAGACAAGAGAGAGTGCAAGAAAGGAGAGAGGAACATTTTTTTTAAGGAAATAATTACAATATGCTATTAATCTCGCAGTTCAAACTCTTTTTCTCCTAAACACTCAAGTACTTTGTATATAGAAATGTGCCAATTCGGTTACAGCACGAGAGAAGGACATAAATTAGAAGACAAAGAATAAAAAAAATTAATAAAAGCAATTTGCATGTTACTATAGTGATCATGTAAATATACATAAAAGTGATAACTAATATACATTTCAGGGGTTTTACATCATCAAATGGGAATACTTAGAAGTTGGTGAAAAATTGTCCTAAAAAAATGGTGAAATTTTTTATTAAATCTTAGTTAACGTAATAATAATTAATGAAAAATGTTAACGGATACTTTAAGGTGCTTTTTAAGTATGAGTTAATGTGGAGTCCAGCTAATAAAAAATTTACATAAATTAATGAGAGATGCCAAAAATATGGCTGAAGTAATAAATGTTGTAAGTTTTTAGACCCCTTAACACAAGTTGTTTAACCTAGTTATTTAGCTTAGTGATTACTTAGATAAATTATTTAGTTTTAGGTTAACACAATAAATTCATATTATGTAAACAATGCGGAAAAATAAAGAACACAATGATATGATAACCCAGGAAAACCTAACCAGTAAAAAACCTGGGGAGGATTTAACTTAGTTATTCTTAAGGTAAAAACATGTCCACTATGAAAGAATTGAAGTTTTTACAATAGAACTTAGACCACTAACATCCTATTGCTACCTCGAGTAGAAAACTTACTACCACAACCATGTGACAACTCCGAGCGCACGGACTACTTCTTTCCTTGATCTGCAGCAACCACAAGTTCTCCTACTTGTGACTTTGAGACTCCACTTAAAGGTTTCAGATATTCTTTAAAGTTCTTTGTGCAGCAACTGAAGAGATCATCAAGTTCTTGACGTGAATCTTGATCTTGACAACTTTATGTGTGTGTATGAAAGTAAACACCTCTAGATCTCACAAAAGATTCAACACACAACTCTCCAAAAACCTCTAAAACGTAGTTAGATTTTTTCCTTTTATACTTGAAGTAAAACACAAAACCCTACACGTTATATGGGCTTGGGCTGAATTGGAAATTCTGCAGAAAATTAAATTTGCACGAGTTTCGATCGATTGAATCTAATGTTCGATCGATCAAGCCTTGCAGATTTTGTCCAATACTTTCTGCAATCACTCGATTCCAATTTTACAATTAAACATACTTTGAGCAAGTCTAAACCTAGACTTTATGTTTTGATCATGGTTTGCCAACATATTACAAATTGAAGTTCTAATACATTAGTTCCTAAAGTCTTAGAACCTAACAAATGTAACTTAAAAAGTTGGCTTTATTAGCCTGCACCCTATAAAACTAGTCAAAAAACTGATATAAAACCCCAAAAAAAAAAAAAAAAATTGACATAAACCAATTCCTTATAAGTTAGCTAGTTAAAGCTACCCATAATAATAATAAAAAAAAAAAAAGGTCTGGTTACTCTTTAGAAAACTGTTTATTGAAAATTGAAAAGTTGTCAAGAAAGTTAATCACTTTTTCATACTTTTTTTTAAAGAGCAAATTACAACTTACTCACCTGTGGTTTGGTTGAAATTTAAGTTGCTTACTTGTGATTTAAAATTTGACACATTACCCACTTGAGGTTTGACCAAAATTTAAGTTGCCTATGTATGGTTTGAAATCTCATGATGTAAGTGTTTCGCTGGATTCTTTTTGATCTTATTTGATATTGTATTTTTATATATTCTTAAGGTAGGAGAATGTATTTGGTATTACTGGGTATATCACACCCCACTCATCTTATATCTAATAAAATGATAATAGTAAATCAAAATCAAAAATCAAAAAATGATACATCTTTCAAGTAAGTTATCGAGCAATGATGAGCAGAGGGTAAAGGGAAGCAACCCTTCTTTCAAGGTAACTAAAAATAGATTTCTAAACGAAAGACAAACTCAAAAGAAGGAAAAAACACAAACAAAATCATACTCAGCCATTTTGATATTCGATTATCTTATTTGCATTTATTTGTTTTTTGTTCACTGTGTTGAGTGTGTTCTCATTTAAACCATCTAATTTTGCCAAAATCCTCTTAATTGAGGCATCGTTGTACCTACTCTAACTACAATTCTCTCCAAGGTTAGAAAATTTGGTAAAGACTAAAGAGAACCAAAGACCAAGCTCAATTTGCTCTTAGATTTGTGGACGGTAAAGGTAGAATTATTGTTTATTGAGAATTTGAGATCTGAGATCGGATATGGATCTTTCGAATTCCAAGGAGTCGTGGACTTCTTATAAGGATTGTCAATTAAAGAGGAAAATACACCATATAATCCATTCACTTGAAAAAAAAAATGCATATACAACGTGTTTCCACAAAAAAAAGAAAAAAGAAAAAAAAGATTGATTTAACTCCAGTGTGCATTAGAGGTGACATAGGCACAACACATCTTAAAATGGTTATGTGTCAGCCCTGTGTCTTGTCTGCTAGGGGTGTGTAGAATATCTGCTTGACCCGCTAACCCGCCTGACCCGAATCCGACCCGCCGCCTTGTACGGGTCATTAAGTTAGGCGGTTTGGTTGGGCGGGTTAGACGCCCAAAATAGCGGATTGGGTTGAATAATGGATTGAAACATTTTCAATACACTACAACCCGACCTGCCTACTTAATTATACATAAATAAAAAATGTATATATTAGTTCAAATTGATTAACCGTATATTCTGTATATAAAGTTAATCAATTCACCTAATCAATTTTTACATCTAATCAATAATCAATTCTTTGTCCAAATTATAAAAAGTCAACATTGAAACCCTAAAATCACTTCAATCGTATACTACATATACTCTGTATTTAGCCTTCACCTTCAACCACTTCCTCTTCCCCCCCCCCCCTCTTTCATGTTGTTTTGTCCTTTTCTTCCTCAACCTTTTTGAAGCCTCCTTTTTTTCTTTTTTCTTTTTTTTTTAATTTTATTTTTTATCCTTTCAATTCTTCACCTTCCATCAACTGTGTACTCTCCTAGAAAACCACAAAGGTAGTTGTTTTTATGTCTTGTATTGCTTAATGGTTGTATCTATATTTTTATTGAGTATGTTGTTTGTCTTCTTGATTTGGGTCCCATATATTCTTGTAAATCTTGAGACCATGCATACCATTTTGAAGTTTATTTGTTATGTTGGTATGTTATTATTTTGAATCCTTGATGTGACTTTGGGAATGTTAAGACTTTGGGTTTAATTTCCCTCAGTTGTAAGGCAGCAGCCTACTATTTTTTCTTTTTCTTTTTCCCTTTTTATGGAGACAAGGTCTATTAGAGATGATATATCTCTTTTTTATTGACCTTATGTTTGTTTTGGAATTGAGATTATTCAATGAAATCAACCTTTAATATTTTGTGTGCATTAGTTATATTTTGAGATTATGCAATAATAAATTGTAGATTGTGATAATTTTTTTAAAAAAAATAAATTGTTAATGCCAACCTGCACAATCCGCCTAACCAGCCGAGTTGAAACCGCCAAAATTTGTAACCAATCTGCCAAATTTAGGCTTTGGCGGGTCGGTGGCAGATTGGAATTTTCCCAACCTGCTAGTGGCGGATTGGATAGATATATTGGCTTTTACCTGCCCAATCCGACCCGCATACACTCCTACCGTCCGCCACTCATATACCTTACCCTTAGAAAAATGCGGTTTTTAGTCTTTAGAAGAGAAATAAGAACATAGATTATTTCAAAAACAACTTAAAACCTCAAAGTTTTCGCATTACAGTTACTTACATGTGATTTGAGACTAGTGAAATCACATACACATGAACAAGAAAATAAAATATCCACATAAGACAACAATATCTAAACTAGCCAACTTTGGGTTTACATCTGTTAGGACATATGTGTTTTCATTTGTTAAGAACATATGTCACTTATTTATGTAAATTAGCTAATCCTTTTGACAAAACGCACTCTACTTGTAATTGGGTAGTTCTAGGTGTTTTTAATATTTCAAGAAACAAGGTTTCAAGATCAAGTGTTGAAGTCATCAAGTCTGTCCAAGAAAAACAAGCTGAAGTGCAAATTCATTAAAGCTCGACACCTTCTCGATAGCTCCTCGACACCTGCTATCTGTCGAGATTTAAGAAAATCAGAATTCTGATCTGATTTCTTGGGATCCGTGAATATGTCTTTGGGCCCTCTTTTCTCCTAACCCTAGACATATAAAAGGACTTTTTTAAGAGCCGTCAAAGAAGACACAAGTTGCACAAGCATTGAGCAAACTCTGTTCAAGCAATTTGTGATCAAAGACGAAGTTCTTGACCTAGTTCATCTTCTCTGAAGAAGTTGCTGTGTATTTGCATCAAAGGGTTTTGTAACCAAGCATCTTCCTGATCTTCATCGTGTAGGATGAATTGAAGAACTTTGCAGCCAACCTCTCCTTCTAAGTTGGTGTTTGAAGTTGTGTACTGGGATCCGCGCATTGGTTAGTCATGTACTTGGGAGCTGTGCATCAAAAGGGGGAACTGTCACTACAGATCAAGTCCAATTGGGTATTGGGGTAAGGGTTCAACTGTAGATTGGTAAGGTACTTGGGATTCCTTTACTTGTAACCGCTTGATTTGATAATAGTGGAGTTTCGGGAGTGGTGACCTGAAAATCACCCGGTGGGGTTTTTGCCGTAAAGGTTTTCCTCATTCGTAAACAAATCATTGTGTCATTTTATTTCCGCTGCATATTTAGTTATTTGGTGATTTGTTTGTGCTTCCACGTATTTGCATGTTAAATTGATTAATTAATAACTTGGCTAATTAATTAATTGGTTTAATCACAAGGGGTCATTCAGTTTGTGGCCTATCAACATCCATGGATAACACCAATTAAAATCTACGTACTATTAGAGATATGGATTATAACCTTGATAAATCAAACTTTTAGAAACCAAACTCACATACTTACACAAGTGACCTAGTAATCCATGCATTAGGGTTCTAAGACGAATTTAAAGTGTTCTCTTTTTTGTTTCAAATTTCATTTTCCACATAAGTTTCATTTGAAATGTGTTCAATTGAAATTTGCATGATAATCATACAAAAACGTTACCGATTGTCAACACGTGTACAGTAGCATAACACGTGTACAGTGGCATAACGGATGATGAGTGGCCAAGTTTTAGAAAATAGCCTAATGAATGTGAAATTATTCAGTACACCTAATGTATTAGGCTTCATCTCACAAAAAGGATGGGCTTCATTCTTATGTGAGAGCAAGTTGTGATGTACCAAAGTGCAATGAATGAAGTTTGCACTTGAAAAATAGGAATTGTTAAGAATCCAAATAATGAAACAATTGACACACTAATAGATAGAGACAATTGTTTATTGGAATAGGAGAGTGTATTTAGTATTATTGGATATATCACATTTATCTCAGATTTAGGCTTCTTAAAACCTTCCTTTTCGTCTTTCTATAACAACAACACCACATTTGCAAATAGTTGGATGTCCTGGTTGTTGGCTTCTTAGCTTTATGTGCATCATAATTATAGAATGATTTAGCTCCTGCTATTCAATCCAAACCTTTCATATTAACTTGGAATGAAGGACTTTTGTTATTAATTTTTTCATAAGAAGATGAACAAAACTTTAATATTGAAAAGCACAAATTGAATGAAATTATAATAGAGAGATATTTGAGAGAGAGAGAGAGAGAGAGAGAGAGAGAGAGAGACACGCATGGAGATTAAGTATAGTACCATGTGATTGTATCTTTTTGGTTCTTTGATTTGGCAAGACCAAACTCCCAACTCTTTAAAATCACCATTTCTCATCAACAATAAATTTCTCAAAAAAAAATGCAGTCATATTTGCAATTTACATATGCATTCAGATTTACATAAATAAACGCACTCTCACTCAAATAACCAACCCCCTGTTCTTCTTCAAAAAAATCATGCACAAATAGTGCTTCAAAGGAAATTAATGACCAAAGCCTTAATCATATTTTAGCAGCAAATTTGGATATAAAATTTAAAACTTAAACAATAATGTGTGCCATCATCTAAAATTCAGTGTTTCTTCCAATGACAGTGCTATGCATTAAAAAAAAAATAGACAATTCGAAGATCCTCTAGAAGTTGAGCTGGTGGCTGTTTGTGTTGCTGGAATTTTGCTCATGAAGAACAGAAAAATGCTTATATTTTAGAAGGTGATTCAGCTACATATCCATATGGAAATTGATCAACATGGTTAGAAACATCATTGAGGAGGTAAGACCATTACCGAACAACTTTGAGCACTTTGAAGTTTTTGTTGTAAAAAGAGAAGTTAACATGGAAAATCATACAGTGGCTAGGCATGCCCAATTTGTGACAAATTTGATAGTGTGGATGGATGAAGCTTTGTCCAACAACAATTTATCCTTGATGCAATTGCAATAAAATATATGTTTCCTTCAAGAAAAAAAATAGGAAAGATAAGTTATTTAATTATTTGTGAAGCATTTGGATTGGCATTTTAGAGCTTCCCTCATTTTAGAGCTTCAACAATTATGAGGGAAGCAAGTGGAGAATTATTAGTTAAACTTTCTGCTACTTCTATTTTTTGATTGTTGATGGAGTTGGCAGCCTTTGGCTTTCCTACAACAATTTTTTTTTTTTTTGTTTCTTACAATGTTTGACATTTAAGGAAAACGATTCATCAAAATATGTAAAACATATCCATATTACATACTTTAAGCTTAACTTTCTTATGCAACTGAAGATTAATCAAATAAAGATGTAGACACATTTATACTAAATTGTATTCATAGTAAGCTGAAAACCATTAAAAGTGCAACTATATTTTTTCCCCAAACCAATATATGTCATGATCATTAACATGAAATTCTCTTCAAGAATGAAAAATGCACAATAAGTTCCTTTAGTTATATATTTAAATTCAGTCATGTGAGTTTAAGTGTAAAGAGCACTACAATATTTAGACGTACAAAACCCAGGAGATCCCCCTATACTAAGCCAGTCAAAAGCATTGAAGTAAGTATCTCAATTCTAGTATGTTTACTCTAAAAATTTATTTATGTCAAACTACTGTTGGTTTTTTTTCATTTATATTTTAAATGTTTCCTTGAAATCAAAGTAAATAAGCAGATCACTAACCTTCGTGAACAATGGCAACTCTAGCCCTACAATTCTACAAAGTATAAGGTGGTGGTTATGGTCTGGAGGCATTCCTCTAGGAATATTTCAAACATATTACCAAAAAAACAAAAGAGAGAAAAAGATCAATGGATCGAAGAGATAGTAACTGGCATCATACAACTATGGCCCATCCTTGGCCTTCTCTTTTGTAGGCATCTATTTTATGAGTCAATAATGCAATCATCTTTTAATACCTCTGAGTCTATAGTGCAATCATCTTAATGATATTAAAAGTCAGAGGATTTGTTTTGCAGGTATATATTTTCTGAACAACATAATTCTAAAGAATTAAAATGCAAGTCCATAAGACATTTTGTCAAACACGTATCATGCTATAAAACTTAGCCAGCAGTTAAGCAAACACTGTTAACTCAGTTAAGATAAATCTGTTGTATATTAATTAGCAGCCCAAGTATTAAAACAATCTAAATATCTTATCATTTGAATTATAAGTTTGGAGTACCCCAAAAAATAAATCCAAACATTCCAAGCAAAACCAAATCATTTCAAAGGCTGCAGAATGAAGAAGTAACTGAATTTAAAATCAGGAAAAAAAAAAAATTGAAGATTTTGGTAATCTAACAATTACAGCATATGTAAAATTCAAGGCGCAATCAATTAAGATAAACAATCTTTCTCCAAAATAAAATTAAGATAAACATTATACATAAACTATATCAGTTGTGAGATCAATGCATGCCACTATTTGAAGGCCAAAGAGGTATTATGTACTAAGTGTGATTCAATAACATATAATTAATAAACACCAGAAAACTAATCTTCATGCTGATCATGGCAGTATACACTAAAAAATGGCATAAAAAATTATTTTAAAATAAGATCAATGTGAAAAGGTATTTAACAGAAGTAATAGAAGTCCAAAAACAAATAGGAAAAATTACAAAGTGTCTCATATAAGAAAGGTGAAGAAGAAATAAAACCTGTGTTAGTGAAAGATTGCTTTAAAGAGAGTGAAGAGGTATTCCGTCAACTCCAAATCTCCAACCAATCATGGTGAAATTACATCCTTTGATGGACATGCTTTTGATTCTCTCATCACCTTTTCTACTTTCTGCTCTATACACAGATGGAAAGTCAATGACAGATAAACAGGAAAAAAAAATCTAATAAAAGCATCATACATAGGGGGGGGAAAAAGAACAGATCAAGCATGAAAAAAGAGTAAGAAAGCAAAAAATGTGGAGAACATTAATAGAACAAATCTAAAGGTCTAAAGCCTTCTTCACAATTGTCTTTGCCAATGATCATAATCATTGCCCACTACCTTATCGTTCCACAGTTGCCACATTACAATGAAATTTTCAATGCCATACATATAAAGTCAATGCATATTCCAATCTGGATGCCCACCAAAAGCCAAACACAAAGAGAGAAACCAAGATATTGAATCAGAAATCTAACAAAAAAGCAAAAGAAACTATCCAATATTGATTCAGTCTGCTCTCTATGATGATTGCAAAATTACCCCCTGTTGAGGTTCAAAAAATAATCACAGCCCAAGGCCCAAAGAAATAACACATTGGGCTAACTCCATGGGAAATGAAGAGAGAAATAAAAGAGCTGGGCTCATGTGACGAAGAAAAAAGGAAAAGAAAGAAGAAAAGGGTAAAAAGTCCAAAGAATTGGGATCCCAAGACCCATGAAGCAAAGAAAAAAGCCCAGCCGGCCAAGATCAGCAAGCCAAGAGAAGCCCAATAGGAAGAACTGGGCCAGGATCTCGGAGATTACCAGAGCCCGGGGATCCCTGGGACGCACAACACGCTCTAAGTAAGATTGGAAACGGCTCAAAGGAAAAAATTAAATTTAAAAAAAAGCATAAATGATGAAGGACAAACGGGTCTCAAGCGCCCAGCCATGCAGTGAGGGATTAAAAAGTACAAAAGCAAACATTCATGAACAAAGGAGCTGTACCCCGAGGGACTAAGAATGAGAAAAAAAATAATAAGTAGAAGTGACTAGAAGGGAGCTTTCAACCCAGCAGTAAAATGTTCCGACTGTTTGGGAAAAATGACAAGGATGGAGGGCAGACAAAAGCTAAAAAAAAGGTGAAGAGGACCAAATAGCTAACGCCAGCAACCTGAAGGGATCTTGGAATAGAAAGTCTAGGGGCTTTCAACTTGGTCAGATCAAAAGAAAGAAATTATAAGAAAGAAGGAAAGGACCAGCCCCTGGGTAACTGACACAAGCACGAGCTCTAAGGGGCAAAAGAGAGAAATCACTGGTACCCTGGAGCCCTAGAGTCGCACTATAAAAGGAGGAGAAAGCCCATGCTGAAGGGCACAGATTAGGGGGAGGGATTCATTGATCATCATTTTGATTTGAGAAAAAATATCGTAATAGAACCATAGAAAGAACTCTGTAAAATTCAAAGAAAACAGAGGTTCATCTCTTGGTGTCCCAGAAATAGCCACTATAGCACATACTTGGATTCGAAAGGATTCAAACTTTGCAAGTCTTAGAGGCTTGAATAGCCATCAAAGTCTGCAATTTTTGAGTTAATTCGAACCTTGTATCACGTCTTAGTGAGCATACTATAATCATAATCAAAGAAAATTAATGAAATGTCTCTCATTAATCCAAGGATCCCCAACCCCTATTTTACTGTATTTTTATTACTACACATTTCTTTGCTGTTTGAGAGGTCATTCAATATAGATATTCTCGCTTGTTAGTTTGTTTATGTTGTAAGGAACTTGCTCTATGCACCACTTGATTCTTAAACAGCCCTTTAGTTGTGGGAAACCAAGCTCAGTCCACCAACAATAATTATTTGGCCCAGGATCCTTGGGCCACTGTGCTGAAGAAAAAAAGGCACTCTCACACCCCAAAAAAAAAATCATCCAAATATCCAAACCAAAACCAAAACCAAAGCTAAGCAAAAACAAATTATAACCAAAATACCTTTATCGAAACCATATTTAACCCAAATGCCTCAATCAAAACCCTATAATCAACACAATAAGAAATAGAGAAAGCAAAAAGGTAAAGGAAACATTAATGAAAGACATTTCAATTTTTTTTTTTTTAAAAAAAAAAAACACAGAATACATTAGAAAGCAAATAGAAAGCCAAAGGTTATATACGCCAAGGAAAAACATACAAAGAAAGAGCATTACCCCATCAATTAACTATGCATTTAAAGTAATAGTATTTGAATAGGAAAAGCAACTGTGGGAAACAATGAACTGGGAATTGCATAAACTATTGGCTATTGGCAAAAACAATATTTGATTAAGAGGGGAAAAAAAAAAAACATTATGCTAACCCCCTCAATCTTCTCATCCTTAACCAAATCCTCATTCGTTTTCTCGACTCCCGGCTCCACCTTCATCTCTTCATTCACATTCGGCTTGCTTTCACACACTAATTCCTCTTCCTTCATAGGATTCTAAACCATTTCAACCATTCCACCCTTCAATTCCTTGTAGAAAATCGGCATCGACGTGCCCCCTTCTCTGACAGATTCCAATTCTCTAATGTGCCCCTTCGGCTCGTCGTCGCTCGTTAGGTCCACCACGTCATTTTTTTCTTCCTCCTTGCTCATCGAATCACCCAAATCTCTCAAATCCTTCGCCTTCTGATCCATAACTTCATCGTTCTCGGCGTCCTTCGGATCTGACTTCTTCAATTTCTTGCTTCTATTGGTCGCCACAACCTCATTTCGGGTCTTCCTAGACCGGGTCCAACCCAAGGAGCTGCAGATCTCTTATTGCACCTTCATTGTGAAGGCGAACTCGCGCTTGTGACCTATCCAAACCCGAGATAGCAACACAAACTCCTTCGAATCCGTACCGTTCGCCATATACACACACAAAGATCGATTCAAATCTGATTTTTCAAAAAAATTTAAAAATTTGAGGAATTCAATAATATAGAGAGCAAGCAACAAATACGTGAATCTTAAATTGGAAAAAGATTGAACTAAAGAACAAACCTGTAGCGTGGATTGAAGGGATTGAATATTCTTGAAGAAAAAGATTAGGGTTCGTGAGAAGAGAGAGAGAGTTTGGGGATATTGGGAGAGATTGTACGGCTTTTCTTCATCTTGATTGGTGTCTGATGTTTTGGGTTTTAGTTTTTGATCTCTCGATCTCTCTCTCCTTCTCCGTTCTCTGCCTCTCTATTTCTCTCTTTCTTTTCTCTCGGTCTCTCTTTCTCCTTTTTTTTTTTCTCCATGCAAGAAATATTTTTTTTTTTTTTTTTTTTTTTTTTTTTTTTTTTTTTTTGTCTTAAGCAGTTAATTTCCTTTTACAACAAGAGGGCTCGAAACAGTGTTTTAATGGAATGAAAAATTATAATTTATGGCTTCAAAACGGTGTTATAGCGTTACCAAACAGTGTAATGTATCGCTTTTTAACATGTCTGAATTTTAGATAGGCAGTTATCCTATTTGTCACAACCTCCTTAATTGTAGGAACCCACTTTCTCTCAGCTTCTGTTATTATATATATATATATATAGATATAGATATAGATATATACTAGTGTTTAACCTGCGTAATGTGCAGGATCATTTTACATATTAATGAACTTTGCATCCAATATAAACTTAGTTATCATACTTCCACTGCATACATTTAAACTTAAATAATGTAGTATATTTAAGCATATAGTGTCTAAAAAAAGAATTTGACTTTAAGCAATTAAAGCTTAACTTATTTTGAGCATCTTGTCAAGCTTCTATTGTATAAAAAACACATTTATAAAATTTATACTTGGATTATGGCTTGCGTAGCACACTTTGCACTGTAGTGGAGTGCTCTACGATTTTGGTTTTCAATACTCTGCCCTTTACTAATTTGCTAACAATTTGCTAAGGTCATTTTATTTTTGAAGCATTTACTACTTCAAGCAAGAATCTACAAAAAAATAATACATAGAAACAAATTAACCTAAGTAAAAATAAATAAATAAATAAATAAAAACCACATATAAGGTTGAAACACACCAATTTAAAACTTACATGACAATTTCAAATAAGAAATCTGCTATTTCTAGGAACCACAATGAATCACATTGAACTAAAACTTGTATGACAATTTCAAATACTAAATCTACCATTCCTAGGAACCACAATGAATCAAACCATGAGATTAGAGAAAATTTTACAACCAAAAAGTTCATAAGAGAAAGATGGTTACAACTTTATGGAATAGAAAGTTAGAAAAATGTTAGTTAGAGCCCTTGAGTTATGTATCATAATTTTTGTGACGGTTTGAAGGAACATATAAAAATTTGAAATAAAAGAGATATCTCCTAATGTTTATGAGGATTAAAATCAATTTATCATTACGGGTTTAATATTTTTTAAGTCTTCATTCCATATTTGCATTTGATTCTCTGCTATGTACTTAAAATGTATTTGTCCATTTGCTTATCATTACGTACATATATAATAGTTTGATGAATCATTTCATTCACACCCTTGTTAGGGATAAATATATCATGATTAGCCGAGATTGGTTCTCATTATTTTTTGGAGGTAATGTTAGTCAAAGGCTAACTTTTTTTTTTTTTTTTTTTTTTTGAGAAACTATATGTGCTAACTATTATTTGTTGATACAAGTTATGAGTCTCTTGAATGGTTTGTTTGCAGCAGCTTATGAGTCTCTAGAATACCTTAATTAACACTGAAACCAACACATAGGAATCTCTTAGGAAATTAATTTATGCCACAACCTAAAAAGTTATTAACTTTGTACAAAGAACATTATACTTTTAGATTTCACAATCAAAACATGCAAAATCTATGAAATATGGACTAAAATCTATGAAATAATAAACTTTGTAAAAAGAACATTATATACTTTCAAATTTTGAAGTCCCATAATTTCTACCCCTCTTTAAAAGTAATAAAACAGGTAAGAGGGAAAACAAAAATCTAAAATTAAACAGAACTTTGTAGTGTAAGGCATTGACAGATTTTTTTTTTTTTTTTTTTTAAAAAAAAATTTCCCAAAAAATATTCAATAGAAATCGTTTAACACGTGCAATGCACAGGAACATTTTACATATTTAAAATACTATCAACTTAACATAAGAATATAATAAAAAATACATTAAATTTCATCCGGGTAATATAGTACATCTATTGGTTTGTTTTACTTGTAACTATAATATTTATTAAATGAGATTAAATTCTATAAGGACATGGTGTAAAACCCATGTTTTACCCCTCCAATCCCAACATGCCACATCATCTTATCACATATTTAAGAATAAACACAATCACACTCAATCAATTCTAATACCCATATATAAATCCAACCAAATTGGGAATCTATTGAGATGTTATTAGGTGTGGTAGGATGTATTAAATTTTAATAAATTTTAAGTAAAATGCTAATGTGGCAATCATTTATTGGATGGTGTAAAACATAGGTTTTACACTTCATCCTTATAGAATTTAATCTCTGAGATTAAATTCTATAAGGACGTGGTGTAAAACTCATGTTTTACCCCTCCAATCCCAACATGCCACATCATCTTATCACATATTTAAAAATAAACACAATCACACTCAATCAATTCTAATACCCATATATAAATCCAACCAAATTGGGAATCTATTGAGATGTTATTAGGTGTGGAATGATGTATTGAATTTTAATAAATTTTAAGTAAAATACTAATGTGGCAATCACTTATTGGATGGTGTAAAACATAGATTTTACACCCCATCTTTATAGAACTTAATCTCTTATTGAATACATTGGGATACGTTACGTTAAACTTTAAATATTATAATGTTCTATCATAACAATTCTAAAATAGAAAAACTTATTAATAAGTTGTTATTCTTTCCTCTTCAAATTTTCTTCTTCTTCAATGCATTTTGTTTAGTAGCCTTGCTTCGTTTGTGAAGCATTTGAATTGGCATGCTATCATCATCTGATTTTCCTCTTCAGCAGATATGGCAGTTGTAAATAGAAAACCACTTTCCTCTGTTTTTCTTACAAATTTGTCTTTTGTGTCCTGCAATAATTTTCACTTAAATTAAAAGGTGCTCAAGAATTCACAAACATCTAATAAATCCTTAAACAATAAGTTACAATTCTCTCATAAGCAAAATTTAGATTGCTTTCATTGTACTACATTGGCTTTGAAGGTATCATGAGAAGTTCTAATATATTATTTTTAATTTGATGAGAACTTCTTATGTACCAAGCAGGTGTGCATAGTAAATAATGTGCAGATTAGGAATTCTAAACAGAAATGCTGCAAAAAATGAGTGTGGCACAAATAATTTTAACTGAAAACATTCTAATTTTGTGAATCCCTAGAACATGTTTGGAAGTAATATTCGTTCCCAACCATATTCTGAATCTCCCTTGGTAGGACATTTACATCCAACTTCAATTTTTGTATACACAGTCACAAATTTAGCTAAGTATACATACATACATCATGACCTGTACCACTAGTTTTTTTTTTTTTTTTTTTTTATTAATAAGTTTATTGCATTCATAGTACTATATTGACCTTGCAAGCTAGAAATTGTCAAATATCTTGAGTATTCTAATGGAAATTTATCTAATTTTAAGAAATGTTCAAAATTGAAATTTCTCTTCAACAATAAATAGTAATGTGCCGAATCAATCAAACCATGTAGACCTCAATTTTAAGATACAATGTATAAACCATATTGGATATATTATTGTCTTTAATAAAAAATAAGAATTTCTTTAACTTAGAATTTCAAGTAATTTTCTACATTCTCATTCACATTTATGTCTTCATTCTAATTAATAATTTACTTTAATTTTTTTTTGATAAGTAATAAAGATGTATATTCAAGAACACTACCTTATGCAGAAAAACATAAATACTTTAAGTTCTAACCATTCACTTTTGTAATTGTATTCTACTGTTAATCAAGCAATCATATCAAGATTATAATGGGCAGTCCTTTTTATCGTGTGTTTGTGAGGTTGAAATCTTATAGGATGCAATTACTGTGTTAAGAAAGACTACGTTGGAGAAATTTCACAATACAGCATACCAAGGTGACAACATTCATGAAAATCGTAAGAAAAACTAAAAAATGCTAAAGACCACAAACCAAATATACAATTTTGTTTCGAAATTGTAATTAGTAATTATAGAATTCTTACATGATGAAGCCCGAGACAATAAGAGGAAAATATTAATAAAGATAAAGTATGTAAGAGGAAAAGCTACGGAAAACATGCAACATACCTTTGTAAATTAATTTTTTTTTAAATGGTATATAATGATATGTATGTGTACAACATTGGTAAAGGATTATAAAAGTTCAGCTCTCAAAAAATAAAGAAATATAATTGGCGTTTCTATTTGAAATTGCCTCTGCTTGCATCTCTGCAAGTTCTTTTGCAGTCTTAGATACAATTTTCTCATCTCCTTGTCAAACAAAATGAATGTTGCAACAGCGCATCAATAAGAGGAGGTACTTTCTAAAGCAAAGGCAACTTAACCTTACCCTCCATACAACAGAGAGAGAATTTTGGGTTCTTAGGCCTCTTAGATTTTACTGTTCTCTCTTCATACCATAAAATTGAACCACAACACACGCATAAATAAGGTGGACCAAAATTCCAAGGTTCAGTAGATTTTCCTATGTGAATTTTAAATATTTTCAAAGACAAATTTACACTTAGCTCAATTTACTTCACCCACTTTTTTTTGGAAAATGTTATCCAATAATGTAACATGACATTTATAAATTGCAAATCTATAGCTAAGCAATATATTGATTATCAAATCCTTTCTATTAAATAGATATATATGTGACATGTCAATTCCTAACAGATTATATACCAGCCCAAACCCAATAAAATGGCACATTTATTCATGACCAATCTATGGTTAGATCCTATCAAAAACTAAAAAATAAAAAAAATCTGCAGTTAGAAAACATTTAGCAAAAGAATTAAAAATTAAATCTACAGTCAACTAAAATTTAGCAAAAAAAAAAAAAAAGAAAGCTATAAGTTAAAGAGAAGGTCTGTCAAGGCCCTTAAATGCCAACAACTGGCTCCTCTTTCATTTCCTAGTAAGTTTTAATTTTAATTTTTTGTACTCTTCCCTCACCTTCACTAATTAGTCACATAATAGATAATCTTCATTTTGATGTTGGCCCATATGCTTAATTTGAAAATAATAGTCTATGACTGTGTTAATTTGATAATCTTCATTTCGTTTTTGAATTTTTTATTCTTTGTCATAAATCTATGTTTTGAAGTTTGGTTTTACTTCCCATTTGTTTAATTCCTTCCTTTCTCCCGACAATAGTTCCTCCAACGTTTTCTACCTTAAAAGTAAAACTTTGAATGTACCCATCTATTTTAAGTTCCAGTTAAGTTCTTAAAATCTCTTTTTTTAAGATTTTCTTTTCCCATAAAACGTTTGCACTTATAGTCTTATTTGTGTTGTTAAGGAAATCTTTGTTCTAAATCAAAGCAATTGCAAATAGAAAAGAGATTTCATTGAACAATGAAATAAAGAGGAAAATTTAGGCTATCATACCTTTCATTTTATTGTAGAGAACCCAACGGAAAAAATTAAATTAACAATTCAGATAAATGACATTTGAAAGTTTGAGAAGATATGCTAACTACCCATGAGGCGTTCAACAAAACCAAATGATGCTAACAAATTGCAGTGGGCAGTATTTACAAAGTTTTTTTTTTTGAGATAAATATAGAAATTTTATTTGATAAAAGGGAAATACATGTACAAACACATAACAACCTTGTAAGCATAAACATAGGGGAACAAATACCTGTTCTGCAGAAAACAAAATCTGCAACAAAATAAATACAGCCCATGGACATAGAATACAGAAACAGCAACAGATATTACAATTACCCTCCTGTAAACACAGATTATGCAGAAAATCCTTTCTGTTCTGCAGAAAACAGAATATGCAGCAACAGAAATACAGCCCATGGACAACATCACAGAAACAACAACAGATATTACACTCAACCCCCCTGTAAGCACAGATTATGCAGAAAATCCTGAACCTGTTCTACAGAAAACAGAATATGCAGCAGTAGAAATACAGCCATGGACATACATCACAGAAACAGCAACAGATATTACACTCAGCCCCCCTGAAAGCACAGATTATGCAGAAAATCCAAAACCTGTTCTGTAGAAAACAGAATATGCAGCAGCAGAAATACAGCCATGGACATACATCACAGAAACAGCAACAGATACATCTTTTTTCTTTGGGTTCGAATAGATGCATCGTTTTTCTTTGAGTGTGGTGTTTCAAGTTTGTTTTACGCGTGTTTGTTTTTTAAGTGGGTATTTTTCCTACATGGTAGATAACTAAATCTAAATCTAAACCAATCCAACCAAGGAATTCAAACCTAAATCATATTCAATCCCCAGATTTGAAAACCAAAAAAAAAAAAAAAAAAGGCAATAACTTTACCGATTATGGGGTAATGGGTATGCGGCCTCTCTTTGTGCAGCGTGCATGTGGTTCCGACAAAAAAAAACCTAAATTAAGATTGAAAAAGAAAAAAGTAATATCAGCGTAACATTCAATTCTATACTTACTTATTTGATCCCAATGAAAATTTCATGGAGAACTCAAAAACCCAAAACAGAAACGAATCAAAGCCAAAATAAAATCTAAACCTATACAACAAAAAAAAAAAAAAACTCCATAAAAAGTAACATTGCATACCCAAATCTTGAAAAATAAAAAAGAGAGAGAAAAATGTACCCATGCCGGTTTCAACAATCTGCAGTTCCCTCTCAATCATTCTGTGTTTTAAAAACCTAAAACAAAAACAAATCAAATCTAAACCTATCCAACAGGAAAACTCAATTAAAAGTAACATTTCATACCCAAATCTGAAAAAATTTACCGGTGTTGATGGGCCATAGGTTTTTCTTTCTATGTTTTTGTGGTTCCGGTGGTCTGATTCTGCCTCTTTCTCTGTTTCTTTCTCCGTGTCCCAGGATCGCCTCTCTCTTTCTCTGCTTCTTTCTCTCTTTCATCGCCTCTCTATTTCTATTTCCGTGTTTCTTTTAATATTAACCGGTTATTATTTTTATATTTATAAAACTGTGCGTAGCATTGCCAGGCCCAAACTATACAAATAATGTATCGCTTTTTTAAGTTACCTCACTCCCAAAGGGCAAAACAGAGATTTCAACCTATACCAGCGTCATATCTAGAACTCATAAAGGGCCGGCCTATATAGGAAGGAAGCTCTGTGGTATTCCCAAATCGCTCTGATTATTCAGCCAAGGTCTCCTCAGTGCACCCATAAGGTAAACCCTAAATTATGATCTCAATCCTTGTCTTTTTACTTATTTGATTTGTTTATTCTACGTATCATTTCGTTTCTACTGTCTCGTTGCTCAATTTTCTCGTAGATTAACTGAAATATATTTTTTTTTTTTCTGTTGTGTTTTTTGTCTTCTGTTTGGTTGGTGAGAAAATGATTGAAAATAGTTTAAATCGAATTATTGGGTATCGGATTTAAGACTTAATGACTGAGAAATGAAAACCCATCTGGGCTTTATACGCAAATACACTTCTATGCTTGGATTTGAAATCTTTCCTGATTTTGCAACCGGTAAAAGTAGCTCTTTATTTTTAGTGGAAAATTTTTGGATTTGATTTTATTGTACCTATTTTTGCCTGAAAATTTGTGGGTTTTTTTTATTTTTATTTTTATTTTTTATATAATAAAAAGATGCACAGTTTTGCTTGAATTTGTTTGGCTGAGTATTTTTCAAGAAGACCTGCGAGCTTGGTAGGTATTTCGAATTCAGCGTTGTGAATTAGGAATTTTGGTTGATTATAAACGAATTTATTCATTGCCTAGCTATTTTGCTGCTTTGTCGGTTATTTGAATTTTCAATAACTAGTTTGTCCAGGTTCTGATAATGGGCTGCACTCAGACCGTGTGTATTCCATAATCAAGCAGTTTGGTTTAGGTTTTCTTAGAAAGATATAAAAGGAGGCTATATATTTTCTTGGAGCTGATAATTGGACAAGAAAAACTTTGAACTATAAACTGAACTTGGTATGACAGACCTATATGATGTACATAAATGTTAGTGTGCCGAAATAGCTGAAAGAAGTTTAAAATTTTTCCCAGAAAATGTGAAGAGTAGAAAATTTTCTTTCTTATAAACAAATATATTAGATTCCCCGGTTGAAATCTGCTCTTGATTATACAATTCAATGCCTGGGTATGATGCTGGTCAGGTTGTAATTAACGTTGATTCTAGCAGCACCTTGTATCAAGATTTTCACCTTATAGTAGAGTGCAATGTCTAATTTGTCTGTGTTTCTTTCCAGGCTGCACTGAAACTGATGTCAATCTGCAATATATTATGCAGCAGAGACACTAGTTGATTGACCTGATATGAAATAGAAATGTAGTTTGTTTGCTTATTCACAAATAATTTTTTGCTGAGTAATTTTAATTGATTGGCTTGTTACTTGAACATTGCGCTTCTTAACAAGAAAATAAAAACTGGAAATTATATGTTTTCTACTTGCAGATTTTACAAGCTTCCAACAAATAAGCAAAATGGCTGGTTCCAGGGTTGCTCATGCCACCTTGAAAGGACCTAGTGTTGTCAAGGAGCTATGCATTGGGACGGCACTTGCTTTGGCTGCAGGTAGCCTCTGGAAAATGTACCACTGGAATGAGCAGAGGAAAGTGAGGCAATTTTATGACTTGTTGGAGAAGGGTGAGATCAGTGTTGTTGTCCAAGAAGAATAGATCTTTGTAATTTCTGTCCTGGTTCAATGGACACGTTTGACAGTTTGTTGATCATTTTGTGCTCCCCTCTATTTGGCTCTTGAACCTAAGATGAGCTTAGTTTGGATTTTAAGTGAATAAATGTACTGATTTTGCTTTAGATATAAAACACATGTAAGTTTCATGATATTTGCATGTGGTTGGTCTTATGATTTTGCTCAAGTGAAAGATGTAATTGTCCGCTGTTATGCTGCATGTCATGGGTGTGCTGCCCATAATATCTTTTAAGCTCGATAATAATCCAATGAAATGAAGCTCTCACAAATGAGCAAAACTTTAAAACTAAACTGGTTCAAGATGTATGCACTGTCCTTTGTTTGATTCTATATATCAGGGTGACTTATTTGCGTGCAGTCGTCAGATGCAGAGCAATTTGTTTGAGTCTTACGGCTACGAGCAAGTTGTACAATTGCATTGAGAAGTATCAAGAATGTGTCTGTTTTGACTCTGAAAATGAGTGGAGTTTCCAAGTTCAATCTAGTTACTTCCGCTTGGTAACGAGTGGTCCTAAATGACCCAGATATAATATTATTATTAAAAGATGATTTTTTATTTTCCTAGCACAGATCAACTTGTTTTTATGTATTATCAAAACCCAGTTGCACTGAATTAATACCCAGTTACTTGTTATGTTCAGTGGGTTTAAAGGTCTAGAATCTCTTAAATTTATGTGCTTTTTGATTGTTTAGTTCATTCTTTTAGAGAGAGAGAGAGAGAGAGAGTTGGTTTTTGCTAAAAATTTTTGAAAAAATTGGAGTGCAACAATGAGATTTATGGAACTGTGTTATTCAGGAAATTAGCTGAGCTTGGGTATAATCGAAGTGCCAAGAAATGCAAGGAGAAGTTTGAGAACATTTACAAGTATCACAAGAGGACCAAGGATGTCCAGTCCAGCCGACCCAATGGCAAGGCTTATAGGTTTTTCGAGCAATTACAGGCTTTAGATGGTCACACACAACTTCCTTCTCCTTCCCCGGAGAAAATTCAGGCTTCTTTGGCTGAAACCACGATGGTGGTAAGGACAGTGGAGCCTAGGAATGTTGTTCAGAATGCAATCCCACATTCTATCGTTCGAAATGGAAATTTAGCGGAGAACTACACTCCAACCACGTCGTCATCCAGTAAAGAATCGGAAGGGATGAGAAAGAAGAAGAAGAAGTTGACAGAGTATTTTGAGGATTTGATGAAGGAAGTGATAGAGAAGCAAGAGAATTTGCAAAGGAAGTTTATAGATGTATTGGAGAAGTGTGAGCAAGATCGTATAGCAAGAGAAGCGGAGTGGAAGATTCAAGAATTGGATAGGATTAAGAGAGAACGGGAGCTTTTGGTTCAAGAAAGATCAATTGCCGCAGCTAAGGATGCAGCCATGCTTGCATTCTTGAAGAAGTTTTCTGAGCAAGCAAGCTCAGTGCAATTGCCTGAGGAGGCGATAATGGTCACAATACCAGTGGAGAAATTTGTGGAGAGGCAAGAAAATGATAATGGTGGAAATGTTATGGACAAGCAAGAAAAGCAAAATGGTGAGAATGTTTTGGATAGGCAAGAAGATGACAATGGTGGGAATAATTTGGAGAGGCAAGAAAATGATAATGGTGAGAATTCTATTCAGATGAGCTCAGGTCGATGGCCTCAGATGAGTTCAGCTCGATGGCCTAAAGACGAAGTTGAAGCCTTGATTAAGCTGAGGACTAATCTTGATTTTCGGTATCAAGAAAATGGGCCAAAAGCACCTCTATGGGAGGAGATATCATTGGCAATGAAAAAGCTTGGTTATGATAGGAATGCAAAGAGGTGTAAAGAGAAGTGGGAGAATATAAACAAGTACTTCAAAAGGGTAAAAGAAAGCAATAAGAAAAGGTCTGATGATTCGAAAACATGTCCTTATTTACAGCAGCTTGATGCTTTGTACAGTGGGAAGACTAAGAAGGTTGAAAATTCCGTTAATTCTGGTTGCGAGTTGAAGCCTGAGGAGCTTTTGATGCATATGATGAGTGGACAAGAAGAGAGGCAAAGGACGGAGTCACTAACGGAAGATGGTGAGGGAGAAAATGTTAATGAGATTGAAGGAGATAAGGAAGATGAAGATGGGGACAACTATCAAGTTGTAGCAAGTGATCCTTCTTCAACGGCAAATTTGGGCTGAGAAGACATGGTGGGGAACCCGTTCTGTGAGAACTGAAGTTGGTGTGCTTATTTTTGAATGTGGGTCAGGGTCATTACTGAGGCTACCCCACGGCAGTGTAGGCGAAATTTGTGGTGCTGAGAAATTCATTGTGATATCTTATGGGAAACGGCATCTTCTATCTATGTAGTATATGTTCATCATACATCATTAGTTGATAAAGAAGAGAGAGAGAGAGAGAGAGAGAGAGAGTGGAATAAGTAAATTTAGGAGGCTAGTGTGTAATTTAATACAGCTTTCTTTTGAAAGTTCACACCCCCATGTGTGCTAAAGTTGAAAATGGTTGGTTGTATTTGTTTGTATTAACAGAGACTAGCATAAGCAATGATGCAACAGTGGTAGCTGCCTTTTCATTATTTGGTTAAACAAGTGATTATATCACTCGTGGGCGAGCAATAATGTAATGATTGACAAAGGACGATAAAGCAAATCACTTTTTCTTTGATTAATCCTTGAAATTATATGGTCTATGCATTCTGTCTTCTACAGTGTTCATGATAACATCACAGTGTAATCACTTGTATTAAAACACTGCCGAAGTTGCTGTACCGTGGTGGTATTGAGGTCCAGTTGATCCTGGGAAGTTATTTAGCTATCATCAGGGGGAGGGCTATGTATGTCTTTAGCTTTGAACTTGTTTACCGTTTACTACTATAGTTTTGAAAATTACTCATTCAAGGATGAGATGTGTTCAATTGACATTTGCATGATAATCATACAAAAACGTTACCGATTGTCGACACGTGTACAGTAGCATAACACGTGTACAGTGGCATAACGGATGATGAGTGGCTAGGTTTTAGAAAATAGCCTAATGAATATGAAATTATTTAGTACACTAATGTATTACGCTTCATCTCACAAAAGGATGGGCTTCATCCTTATGTGAGAGGGAGTTGCGATGTACCTAAGTGCAATGTGAATGATGTCTGCACTTGAAAAATAGGAATTGTTAAGAAACCAACTTTTGAAGCAATTGACACAGTAATAGACAAAGACAATGGTTTATGGGAATAGGAGAATGTGTTTGGTATTACTGGGTATATCACACCCCTCTCATCTTATATCTAATAAAACGATAATAGTAAATCAAAATAAAAAAATCAAAAGATGATGCATCTTTCAAGTAAGTTATCGAGCAATAATGAGCAGAGGGTAAAGGGATGCAACCCTTCGTTCAAGGTAACTAAAAATAGATTTCTAAAGGTATACGAAAGACAAACTCAAAAGAAAGAAAAAACACAAACACAATCATACTCAACCATTTTGATATTCGATTATCTTATTTGCATTTATTTGTTTTTTGTTCACTGTGTTGAGTGTGTTCTCATTTAAACTATCTAATTTTGCCAAAATCCTCTTAATTGAGGCATCGTTGTACCTACTCGAACTACAATTCTCTCCAAGGTTAGAAAATTTGGTAAAGACTAAAGAGAACCAAAGACCAAGCTCAATTTGCTCTTAGATTTGTGGACAGTAAGTGATTAGTAGACGTTAAAGTGTAGAATTATTGCTTATTGAGAATTTGAGATCTGAGATCAGATAGTTATGGATCTTTCGAATTCCAAGGAGTCGTGGACTTCCTATAAGGATTGTCAATTAAAGAGGAAAATACACCATATAATCCATTCACTTGAAAAAAAAAAATGCATATACAATGTGTTTCCACAAAAAAAAAAAAAAAAAAAAAAATTATTGATTTGACTCTAGTGTGCAATGGAGGTGACATAGGCACAACACATCTTAAAATGGTTATATGTCAGCCCTATGTCTTGTCCGCTAGGGGTGTGCAGAATATTCGCTTGACCCACTAACCCGTCCAACCTGAATCTGACCTGCACACCCTTTACAGGTCATTAAGTTAGGCAGTTTGGTTGGGCAAGTTAGATGCCCAAAATAGCGGATTGGGTTGGATAATGGATTGAAACATTTTCAATACGCTACAACCCGACCTACCCGCTTAATTATACATAAATAAAAAATGTATATATTAGTTCAAATTGATCAACCGTATATTTTGTATATAAAGTTAATTAGTTCACCTAATCAATTTTTACATCTAATCAATAATCAATTCCTTGTCCAAAATATAAAAAATCGACATTGAAACCCTAAAATCACTTCAATCGTATACTACATATATTCTGTATTTAGCCTTCACTTTCAACCACTTCCTTTCCCTCCGTCTTTCATGTTGTTTTGTCCTTTTCTTCCTCAACTGTTTTTTTTTTTTACCCATTCAATTCTTCACCTTCCATCAACTGTGTACTCTCCTAGACAACCACAAAGGTAGTTGTTTTTATGTCTTGTATTGCTTAATGGTTGTATCTATATTTTTATTGAGTATGTTGTTTGTCTTCTTGATTTTGGTCCCATATATTCTTGTAAATCTTGAGACCATACATACCATTTTGAAGTTTATTTGTTATGTTGGTATGTTATTATTTTGAATCCTTGATGTGACTATGGGAATGTTAAGACTTTGAGTTTGTTGATTTAATTTCCCTCAGTTGTAAGGCAGCAGCCTACTATTTTTTCCTTTTCTTTTTCCCTTTTTGTGGAGACAAGGTCTATTAGAGATGATATATCTCTTTTTTATTGACCCTATGTTTGTTTTGGAATTGAGATTCTTTAATGAAATCAACCTTTAATTTTTTGTGTGCATTAGTTATATTTTGAGATTATGCAATAATAAATTGTAGATTTTGATAATTTTTTTAAAAAATAACATTGTTAATGCCAACCTGCACAATCTGCCTAACCCACCGAGTTGAAACCGCCAAAATTTGTAACCAATCTACCAGATTTAAACTTTGGTGGGTCGGTGGCGGATTGGAATTTTCCCAACCCGCTAGTGGCGGATTGGATAGAAATATTGGCTTTTATCTGCTCAATCTGACACGCATACACCCCAACCGTCCACTACTCACATACCTTACCTTAGAAAAATGCGGTTTTTAGAAGAGAAATAAGAACATAGATTATTTCAAAAACAACTTAAAACCTCAAAGTTTTCGCATTACAATTACTTACACGTGATTTGAGACTAGTGAAATCACATTTACATGAACAAGAAAATAAAATATCCACATAAGACAACAATATCTAAACTAGCCAACTTTGGGTTTACATCCAAGGATAACACCAATTAAAATCTATGTACTATTAGAGATATGGATTATAACCTTGATAAATCAAACTTTTAGAAACCAAACTCACATACTTACACAAGTGACCTAGGAATCCATGCACTAGGGTTCCAAGACGTATTTAAAGTGTTCTCTTTTTTGTTATCAAATTTCATTTTCCACATAAGTTTCATTTGAAATGTGTTCAATTGACATTTGCATGATAATCATACAAAAACGTTACCGATTGTCAACACATGTACAGTAGCATAACACGTGTACAGTGGCATAATGGATGATGAGTGGTCAAGTTTTAGAAAATAGCCTAATGAATGTGAAATTATTCAGTACACCTAATGTATTACACTTCATCTCACAAAATGATGGGCTTTATTCTTATGTGAGAGCAAGTTACTATGTACCAAAGTGCAATGTGAATGATGTCTACACTTGAAAAATAGGAATTGTTAAGAATCCAAATAATGAAAAAATTGACACACTTATAGATAGAGACAATTGTTTATTGGAATAGGAGAGTGTATTTAGTATTATTGGGTATATCACACCCCTCTCATCTTATATCTAATAAAATGATAATCAAAATCAAAATCAAAAATCAAAAGATGATGCATCTTTCAAGTAAGTTATCGAGCAATGATGAGCAGAGGGTAAAGGGAAGCAACCCTTCTTTCAAGATAACTAAAAATAGATTTCTGAAGGTATACGAAAGACAAACTCAAAAGAAGGAAAAAAACACCAACACAATCATACTCAACCATTTTGATATTCGATTATCTTATTTGCATTTATTTATTTTGTGTTCTCTGTGTTGAGTGTGTTCTCATTTAAACCATCTAATTTTGCCAAAATCCTCTTAACTAAGGCATCGTTGTTCCTACTCGAACTCCAATTCTCTCCAAGGTTAGAAAATTTGGTAAAGACTAAAGAGAACCAAAGACCAAGCTCAATTTGCTCTTAGATTTGTTAACAGTAAGTGATTATTAGACATTAAAGTGTAGAATTATTGTTTATTGAGAATTTGAGATCTGAGGTCAGATAGTTATGGATCTTTCGAATTCCAGGGAGTCGTGGACTTCCTATAAGGATTGTCAATTAAAGAGGAAAATACACCATATAATCCATTCACTTGAAAAAAATAATGCATATACAATGTGTTTCCACAATAAAAATGATTGATTTGACTCTAGTGTGCAATGGAGGTGACATAGGCACAACACGTGTCTTAAGATGGTTACGTGTCAGTCTTGTGTCCTATCTACTACTCATATACCTTACCCTTAGAAAAATACGAATATTAGAAGAGAAATAAGAACGTAGATTATTTCAAAAACAACTTAAAACCTCAAAGTTTTTGCGTTATAGTTACATGTGATTTGAGACTAGCGAAATCACATTTACATGAACAAGAAAGTAAAGTATCCTCATAAGACAACAATATCTAAACTAGCGAACTCCGGGTTCACATCCATGGATAACACCAATCAAAATCTACGTAGTATCATGGATATGGATTATAACCCTGATAAATCAAACTTTTAGAAACCAAACTCACATACTTACACAAGTGACCTAGGAATCCATGCACTAGGGTTCCAAGATGTATTTAAAGTGTTCTCTCTTTTGTTATGATGATGTATAGAGGCTTTAAATACATCCTAATTTTCATCCAATTTTTTTAGTAAAAAATTAAGTTTTTGAAATTTTCTATTTTGTATTACAATTTCCTATCGAGCTTTATATAATTTTATATATGAAAGAATTAATATATATATATATATATATATATAAAAGCAGAGACCTCATATAGAAATGCATAAGATCATGCCATGTGTTGCTCTAATTTTGCATTTAGCATTTTTTTTACCTCTTTTTATTAAGTTTTTTTTTACTATTACCCAAAATATTACATTAACTTATTTTTCCTGTTATCTCATTAATATCTCATTAATTGCTTGAGCTTACACCACACATTTCTCTCTTTTCCATTTCTTTTAGCATACCTACCATTTTAGTATTAAAAAAAAATAATAATAATATAATTAACCAGATAAGGCCCTAGGGAGAGATAGAGAGACAGAAAAATGTTATGGATTGTTAAATGAAATAATGATTCAATATTACCAAAATAAAAGACCTGAGACTGACAAAGCATTTTGAAGAGAGAAAAAAAGGGGAATTTGAGGGGCCACTACCATTGTCACACTGACTTCCCACCACCATCAAATCGTTGAAACTCCTACGAATAATTTTTTTTGCTTCTTATGATGAATTCATTACTAACAAAGTTTTATAACAATTATGCTATAATATATATGTATAACATTATCTAAAACTATCTTATATAAAACACTAGCTTGTAACCCCATGCATATGCATGGATATACTTAAAAATATACAATAAGATGCATAATATAATTCATATATATATAATTTAAATATTATTGATAATCATTTTTATATTTTGTTAACTCTTTAAAAAAAATTTGTAAGGATATTATTAGGTATAAAATGTAAATTGTCCTTTTATTTTTAAATTATTGTGAAGCACTTTTTATTTTATTTTATATATGATTCATTCATTCTAAACTCTTTGGTTTTTGTACTTAATAACTCACTTGAATGAATATTTATGATGTGGTTCCACATTTGATTCTACAATTAAGAAATAAAACTCTTTAAGAATAAATAATTTAAGACACATGATGCAAAATTAGAACTCTAATTTGAGTTTCTCTCAGCAAATTATTAGTTATATCTAATTATAATTCATTATGTTAACAAGTTACTTATCAAAAATAGAATATAAAACTAAGAAGATAAAAAGTGATTTTTGGTGTTAGTTTACTCCTTTCTCATAGTACATGATATATTTTTCACTAACTCTTTTTAATCAAACATGTACTGACGTACATATACATGGCCTCCCAAATAATTTTTTTTGACTCTGCCCCTATGAAAGTACTAAAGTCTCATTTAATTTTTACAATCCCTAACCTTATGAAGATGGTTTTAATGTCAAAAAAAAGAAAAAAGAAAAAGAAAAAAGAAGATGGTGTTGAAAACCATACCATATTTGTCGTGAGGTAATAAATTAAATTCGTGACTATGATGTGATAATTGATTCCACTAGTCTTTATCTTAATAATATTAGTCTTCCATTTACATTGAACTTATGCTTTGATAAGGATTTTCCTCCAAATCATTCAAAATGAAAATTCTATGCAGTTTCGAATTATGATGTGACTATCACCTGAGAAATCTTTTGTTTTTGCAAGAAGTCCCATGGTGCATCTTGGTACCCACAAAGAGTTGATCAAGTAGGTAGGATTCATTCATTGCCTGAGCTTGAGGCACACGCTTTACCAAGTTTGGAACAAAGTTTGGTAGGATTCATTCATTGCTTGAGAATTAGGCACATGCTTTACCGAGTTTGGAACAAAACTTCAGCAGTCGAACTAATTATTGCTAATCCATATACACAACATGGCTATCCAATCCAAAAAGTATTAACATTTTCTTTATTTTCTTTTGAAATGGAGTGAGACCATCGAATAACATGGTATAATGGTACCGAAGAGCCTGGTTTTAACGTTTTTGGAGCTTCAGCAAACAATTTTGAATTCTAATATGATGCATTCATTGAACTGGAGCAATATTTGAGTGAAGATAAATTCATTGTTCATCCATATGAATATGATAATCTATGTGATCTAATTACCCACATCTTGGAGTAAGTTTCATATAGAAACTTCGTAGAAGTACACCATATAATTGAGAATATTATACTATTCCTTTCTAATACTAAATTCTGCAACAAGCAAGGGTAAATTTGAGCCCAAATATTATAAAATCACAGCAAGATAGTTGTGAATTGAACCTTTGCAACGAGGTACAAATAGGTTCATACAAGATGAAAGGACATTGAAGGAGATTCCACACAAAACTGTCAAAACATAGTTCATTGTCCCAATTCTAGTAAACTAAAAAAAAGAAGTGAAAAAAGAAATAGAAAAAGAGAGATGAGTTCATAGGAAAAAATAACTTAATACTAATAATAGTCCCATTGAGGCCATGGTCCTGACACAACTGTACAATTCTTGGTACCACCCAGCATTGTCCAATTCCCACCAACCTTGGAAGAAGAATTTGCAAGCTTTAGATTAGAGCAAACAAACCTTACCAAATATCCCCTGTTGTAACCAAGGGTCAGCTTAACAACAACGACAGCCATCAGCTCAACCTCAAAATTCACTTTCCCGCTAGCCATATCACTTGGAAGAAGATTGTCAATGAGCCAAAACTTTGCCTTCAGCTGTGTCTTTTCCCTAGGTTTTAGAACAAAAGATGGAAGTCTTTTATCAGAGAGGTACTCGTGATCATGATGCAGGAACATAGTTGAGAATATGAATGAGTAATTTGCATGCGACCTTGTATTTCTTAAGGAGAAAACCATGTTGAATGCTGTGGTGGTTTGTGGATAGAAAATATTGGAAACTGATAGGAAAGAGGTTGAGTCCACTTGGACCTTGGGGTGAAGCTCATAAATAAAACTGGCAAACCCCTATGAAGAAAACACCTACTGAATACATTCCACAAATAAAAATCTTGACAATCAGAAAGCTGGTCAAGTTTTCAAAATCAGCTACATGCTTAATCCTGGTGATAGTGTTAGTGATGGCAGCATTGTTGGTGGAGGCAGCTGTGACACTCTCAATTGTGGTTGCAGAAGACTTAGCATGGATTGTAGAAAGACTAACATTAGTAGTTGTGGTTGCAGGGCCTATAGCTTCAGGGTTCTGCTCCATTGATGAAACAGAAGAAAGGATACTTTGTTTTGTAGGGATTTGGAATATAGGATATGGAGTGATTAGAGGGGATGAAGAGGGTCAAAATCATATTTGATGTTTAACTGTTTAAGTCATCAAAAGTCATTCAATATTCAAGATAATGTATAAAAAATAAAAATAAAAATCTAATATTCACTATAATATCTCATAGTATCCTTAATTAGCATGACTCCACACCAAATGATGTATAGAAACTAGAAAGCCAAGGCAAATAAAAATAAATTAGTCACATGGGATAGTTACATGTTAGCCAATTGGAGTAATACTTGGAGCACAGTCACTTTCTAAACCTTGTGATATTAAACTGGGCAAAAGGGTGGGTGGTACTGGTCCATATGCAAACCGATTATGGCAAAAGAATTTGGGTACATTTTTTCAGTTCACACTGCACAGCTTTAATTCCTTTGGAAGCACCCATTTTCATACATACTGTTGGAAGTAACATACCCTTCACAAGGCCGAGGGCAGGGCACTCAATAATACTCACCATGCTGCCACCTGGGCCACTCCAATCCAAAATTCATTGGTATAAGTCATAATGGTATAAAACCTAATAAACCACATAAAAATAATTACATGGTTATATTTTACTTCAAAATTTCTTACATTATAGGAACCAAGGTTGTTAACAATGTATTTTGGTACTACCGCGTACTCTTGGTGTGATGATCACCCCATAAGTACAAGTTCTTGGAGAGTGAGGGGACAAGAGTTGGGGTTGAAGTCTCAAAGAGGAAGTTTCACATATATACACTTAGATTAGACAGTAAAATTTCCATCTCAAATAAAAAAAAACAATGCATTTGGTCAAATCTCACACTTAGTCCTGAAAACCCTTTGCCAGCAAGCTATGCAATGGTCACGGAGTCTTGGCTTGAGGGATAGCCATGGGCTTGTGTCGATAGACTTTGCCATGGGCAGGCAACTGGGGCTTGAGCAATGCATAGCAAGCCAAGGGGGCTGAAGTGTGGCTGCAATTGGACCAGTCGATCTCTTACCAGTCTTAGATTCAAGATCCCACCATCTGAATGAAAGAATGTGGTTATGCACTTGTAATCACAAGGCTTATGCACTTGTAATTTTTTTTTTTAAATAAAATAAAATAAGAAGAAGGAAAAACATTTTGCCTTATCAAAAAGCCAATTAATCTATTTTTCATGATCACTTTTACAACACACTCTACATCTATTTTTTTATTTTGCATTCCATCATATTAAAAAAATCTATTTTCTACCCACACTAACAATAGTAAAACCCAAAAAACCACCATTCACAGCAAAATCAGCCACCATCATTGCTACCAAAAATCCAAAACCTAAAAACTAAACCCACTCCCAACCTAGCAACAACTCACGTTGATGCCAATGGCCACCAACAACCTTGGCGAACTATTCGAAGACAAGAGAGAGTGCAAGAAAGGAGAGAGGAACATTTTTCTTTAAGGAAATAATTGCAATATGCTGTTAATCTCACAGTTCAAACTCTTTTTCTCCTAAACACTCAAGTACTTTGTATATAGAAATGTGTCAATTCAATTACAGCGCGAGAGAATGACATATATTAGAAGACAAAGAATAAAAAAATTAATAAAAGCGATTTGCATGTTACTATAGTGATCATGTAAATATACATAAAAGTGATAACTGATATACATTTTGCATTATCAGGGGTTTTACATCATCAAATGGGAATACTTAGAAGTTGGTGAAAAATTGTCCTGAAAAAATGGTGAAATTTTTTTATTAAATCTTAGTTAACATAATAATAATTAATGAAAAATGTTAACGGATACTTTAAGGTGATTTTTAAGTACGAGTTATTGTGGAGTCCAGCTAATAAAAAATTTACATAAATTAATGAGAAATGCTAAAAATATGGATGAAGTAATAAATGTTGTAAGTTTTTAGACCCCTTAACACAAGTTGTTTAACCTAGTTATTTAGCCTAGTGATTACTTAGATAAATTATTCAGTTCTAGGTTAACACAATAAAATCATATCATGTAAACAATGCGGAAAAATAAAGAACACAACGACATGATAACCCAGGAAAACCTAACTTGTAAAAAACCTAGGGAGAATTTAACCGAGCTATCCTCAAGGTAAAAACAGGTCCACTATAAAAGAATTGAAGTTTTTACAATAAAACTTAGACCACTAACATCCTATTGCTACATCGAGCAGAAAACTTACTACCACAACCACGTGACAGCTCTGAGTCCATGGACTACTTCTTTCCTTGATCTGCAGCAACCACAAGTTCTCATACTTGTGACTTTGAGACTCCACTCAAAGGTTTCAGATCTTCTTTAAAGTTCTTTGTGCAGCAACTGAAGAGATCATCAAGTTCTTGACGTGAATCTTGATCTTGACATCTTTATGTATGTGTATGAAGGTAAACACCTCTAGATCTCACAAAAGATTCAACACACAACTCTCCAAAAACCTCTAAAATGTAGCTAGAGTTTTTCCTTTTATACTTGAAGTAAAACACAAAACCCTACACGTCATATGGGTTTGGGCTAAATTGAAAATTCTGCAGAAAATTAAATCTGCATGAGTTTCGATCGATCGAATCTAATTTTCGATCGATCGAGCCTTGCAGATTTTGTCCAATACTTTCTGCAATCACTCGATTCCAATTTTACAATTAACCATGCTTTGAGCAAGCCTAAACCTAGACTCTATGTTTTGATCATAATTTGCCAACATATTACAAATTGAAATTCTAATACATTAGTTCATAAAGTCTTAGAACCTAACAAATGTAACTAAGAAAGTTGGCTCTATTAGCCTGCACCCTATAAAACTAGTCAAAAAGCTGATATAAAACCCAAAAAAAAAAAAAAAAAAAAAATTGACATAAACAAATTCCTTATAAGTTAGCTAGTTAAAGCTACCCATAATAAATTTAAAAAAAAAAAAAAAAGGTTTGGTTACTCTTTAGAAAACTGTTTATTGAAAATTGAAAAGTTGTCAAGAGAGTTAATCACTTTTTCATAATTTTTTAAAGAACAAATTACAACTTACTCACTTGTGGTTTGGTTGAAATTTAAGTTGCCTACGTATGGTTTGAAATATCATGATGTAAGTGTTTCGCTGGATTCTTTTTGATCTTATTTGATATTGTATTTTTATGTTTTTAAAGGAGAGAAACATAAAAGTGAAGTAAAATTACATATTTAACCATGTTTTTAATAGAGGTGAGTTAAGAAAATCCAACTAAACTAACTTCAGATGGGTAAAGTGTTAAATTTCAAGCGATAGATAAGCAACTTAAATTTCGATCAAACCACGTATAGGTAAATTGTAAATTGTAATTTGTTAACCATTGCTCTAAGAGTGTC
Organism: Quercus aquifolioides; assembly: GCA_019022515.1. Classification (NCBI taxonomy): domain Eukaryota; kingdom Viridiplantae; phylum Streptophyta; class Magnoliopsida; order Fagales; family Fagaceae; genus Quercus; species Quercus aquifolioides. Next base: position 55,873,668 of record CM032334.1, on the reverse strand, counting down.
CGTTAGCACTTCTTTTGTTGGGTTATGTTAATTAGTGCCCTTAGAGTAATGGTTAATAATCAATTTTAAGAGAGTTATGACACAACTTTTATAAGAAATAAAAAAAGTTGTCAAAATATTAATTATTTTTTTTTTCATAAATTTTTTTTTAAAATAAATTGTTAACCATTACTATAAGAGTATTCATTAACATTTTCTTTTTTTAAATGGTATAGAAAAGCCCTAATGATGTCTATTACAGTAAAAACGACCGTTTATGAAATTCATATTGGCTAGAGGGATTTTATCATAATTTAATGTTGTTAAGCAATTTGTAAACCTAGGCAGTAGGAACTGCCCAAAAAAAAAATGCGAATAAAGTTACAAAAGCACCCATCATTGCACTCCTCCCGACCGTTCGATGAGTACACACCGAACAAAGAAACATCGATCACCGAGATCTGAGCCAAACACTTTTCACCAATCACAACTCTACCACCTCTCTTTACCGTGCCAGCTGCGTTGTCACCCTCTTAGGTCTCACTGTCTCAACCCACTCATTCAAATCTCTCTCTCTCTCTCTCTCTCTTTCAACCATCAATGGCAGACTACGAAACCCACCACCACCACCACCAAGCAATCCCAAAAGAAACAGCCTTCCAGGCTCTAAACACCATAATCCAGCTCCACTTCGAGAAGACCCTCGAGAAAAAGCGCTCCATAGACCTCCAAAAGAAGGAGCTCCACAAGCTCTTCCAGCTATTCTTCATCTTCTTGGGCCTTGTCTTCTTGGCCCAAGCTCAGTCCCCTCGCCTCCAGTGCCGCCATTGCTGGGTACCCATCACACTCCTCTCGCTCTCCCACCTAATCTTCTACGTGTCAGTGGCGCAAACCCTGAGGTGCATCAATGGGTTCAAGTACCAGAGGCGTTGCCACAAGCTCACGCTTGGGCTGGCCACTGAGAAGCTGAGGGAGATGAAGATAAGAGCCAGTGGTGCTGCCGGCGGTGGTGACCACTTTGAAGGTGTTGGTGACGATGAGTTTGAGATTCACTACCAAGAGCCTCCTGAGAGTTACTTCGGCAAGTTCAAGAGGAACTGGGCTTTGCATTTTGGCTTCTTGATCTTGATCTATGGATTTATGGTCTCATCCTCTGTTGTCCTCCTTTGTTTTTAGCTGTTCGATCTTTTTTTTTTTTTTAGAAATTGATTTGGTGTCTATTCACTAGGCAGATGTGAAGGATTTGTTGCTAGATGTAAGAAATTCCTATGATTGGATTCAAAATTTTTTTTTTTAATTTAATTTTTGCGTACTCTCACCCTATCTTTCTTTGGGTTTGACTGAATTAATGAGCTGTAGTCATTAATCATTATGTATAATTCAGTCAAAAAGCCATGTTAACTGAAGCTGACTCCATAATTGTTTCTAAAAATTTCAAAAATTTTATTCGTGCCTTTTTAGTTTGTACTTTGAACATAATAAGGGTGCCCTTTTACTTGAAGGGGAATTTTGTGACTTTCTTCTTTCTTTCAATTTTATTTGTATAAAAAAAAAATTTATTTGTGGAATTAGAGGAAAATATGCTTGGAAATTGAATAATTTTTCGATTGCAAGGAGACAACTATGACATTGTAAGAACTAGGGTTTATAAATATTAAGTAGTCCACTTCATAGTTAATAAAAAGATTGGCGAATCTAATTTTATAAGTTAATAAACAAAAAATATTTTATTTAATTAACTCAAATAATATATTTTAATTATATTTTATTCATTAAATATTAGCATAGATTTTTTAAAGGATAAATTTTTTTAGTCATAATGTTTATTATATATGGAAAAAAAAAAGTTAAAGAATAAATTTGAATTTGTTTTTTTAAAAAAAAAGAATCAAATTTAAACATATTATCTAATTTGTTGATTGGGTTCAAAATAAAATTATTAGTTTGGTTTAAATCATTTACAGTATTATCTAATAAAGTAAAATATTATTTTAGTTAATTTTAATTTTAACAGCAACATACCAAAAGTCAAAAATCACTCTCAGTTGGGGTTAATACTATACAGTATACACTACCTAGATTTTTAAAAAAAATATTCAATTTGCTCCTTAAGTTCAAACAACACTTAACACTGCTTGTGTTTCTTTTCACATAAATTAATTTGTGGTAATTTTAACTGCCACAATGCAGTCTTATAGTAATTATATTTAGGGGTGTCAATTCGGGTTAGTATGTCGAGTTCGTGTCGTCGAGGTAGCAATATTCGACTAAATGGCTCAACCCTAACTCGATCCATTTAATAATCGTGTTATGATCCTTCAACCCTAACCTGACCTGTTAACAAGGCGGGTTGACCTGACCCAACCCATTTGACACACTTAATAAACGAGTCGTGTTGAGTTGACATGAATGTAACACAACCCATTTCAAGGTTAACATGAATGTAACACAACCCATTTCAACCTGCATAATATTAAATATAACATCCATTTAGAAATATTTTTTTTTACATCCCAAAAAGCAGTGCATACACTTCAAGTCTTCAACCCATATTCAAAATAATATAGTTCAACAAAAATATAACATTCATCTAGAAATAAGTTCTTATCACTCCAAAAGAAGCGCATACACTTCAACCCAAATTCAAAATAACAAAGTTTAACAAAAATAAAATAACATAGTTCAACAAAAATATAATATCATTGGAACTCGCCAAATGCTAAGTATCAATATTGAAAGAATTTGAGCAAACAATAGACTAATCCTGACTATGACCACGATTAACATCCATAGATTCTTTGTTGATGTCCAAATTCATAACATCTTCCACAAGCTCATCCAATTTCATTTGTGCAAGTTCTATGCCAAAAAAAAAAGTATTAATAGTTCTAGGGTCTGTAAAGTTTCAATTTCCAATTATATCCCTTGTTAATTTTTGTAATTACTCACTTTTCTTTTTAAATTTAAAATATATGTTGGATATAAAAGGTATTTGACAAATCTAAAATAAAATAAATATTTATTTGTTATACGAGTTAAATGGGTTGTGTTAAGTAGGTCATTTTGGGTTGACACAAATAAATTGGCGTGTCATACGTGTCTATTGCGAGTTGACTCGCTTATGACACGTTTCTTATCGTGTCACTTTTGAGTCGACCCATTTATAACTCAAACCCATTAAGGCCTAAACCCTAACCCAAAAAAATTCATGTCGGGTTCGTGTTGTGTTCACAGGTTGAGTCGAACATTGACACCCCTAATTATATTATGACAATTAGATGCATAAACGAGTATTTGGTACTAAATAGTATAGCAATAACATCCAAATATGGAAAAAGAAGCAAAAGAAGACTTTCACGAGAGAGAGAACTTTCAAATATGGGTTCGGGGTTAATGTATACATTAACCATCTATGGAAGATTAAAAAAACTATTAAATTAATTAGTTATTTTTGTATTTTTTCATAAAAAAATTGTCTAAAATAAGTACTAACTTATATGTTTAGAGCATACCTAGTTTATTTTATATTTTTTCATAAAAAAATTGTCTAAAATAAGTACTAACTTATATGTTTAGAATATACGTTAGTAAAACCCTTCAAACATTAGCCTAAAGTTTTTCTCATTTATGTATTTTACCAAAAATATAATTTTACGTAGTTGAATCTGAATTTTAACATTAAAATATAATATAAAAAAATGAGCTCAGAGAGGATGTGCCGTTATGATTGAATTGAATTAGGATTGAGTACTACGAGAGTACTGACATGCCATGATGCCATCATTTATGTTTGACTGCTTGCTGCACGCTCAAATATGTTGGCGACTTTTTTTTTTTGAGAAATAAATATGTTGGCACCTTTGTACCGCTGCAAAGGAATCTTTGTTGGGTGTAATCATTTATAAAAGGATTTTACTAATATGTGGTTTAACGTCGTAAGAGTATACTTTTTTTTTTAATTTTTTATTAAAAATTGAAAAAATTTTGACAATTTTTTTAGTTTTTGATAAATTTTTTTAAAAAACGAAGGATATACATTAACAGGACATTTTATAAAATTTGGGTAAGATTTTATTTAAATTTGAGAATTTAATATTAAATGATTTGAAGGACAAGGAAACCGACAAGTACGAGCATTAATGGCTTGTTCTGAATTTCAACAACACAACTCACAACGGATATAAATTCTGACCATACATTAATAAGCTTTCAAAATCATTCATACAAAAAAAAAAATTTGTACTTTTCATACATAACCGATATTATTTAAATTTAAAACGAAAGTGAACTTATTATTTTTTTGAGAATGAAAGTGAACTTATTTCGTTGAACACTTTCATATAAATCAACAATTAGGGAATAAAAGGAGCTTAAATGATCCCCAAGGATGAAAATATTGCCTAGAGAAAAAGAAAAAGAAAAAGAAAAAGAAAAATGGAAATAGAGAAACTATGAGTGGATAGTGCGGCGATGCAAATTGATAATTAAACGCTAAATAAAATTTTAACAAGATTATGTTTTTTGCTACCCTATTCTTCTATTTTAAAATTTCTTATTTGTCAATAATTTTCTTAGAAGGTGTAAATAAAGGGTTTTACATCGAATCATTCGAGAAAGAAAGGTAAGAGTCAATCACCACCTTTATAATTATTGGGTCCGAGACATTGTTATGATTTAAAAAAAGATAAATAATTAAAATTAATCATACACTTCTTCTCTAGAATTGCTGCACCGTAGCGAACGCTAATGCATCTGATCATAAACCCACAAAGTTAAGCCGGGGAGAGAGCACTGCACAATGACCTGTACGCATTAGAACACAGTTTGAATTTCTCCTCAGCCATTGCCTGCAATCATGCATATCTATCTTGTAAGATTTCAACACCCAAAAAAAAAAAAAAATTAATGAAAGGATTAAAGGGAGTCCAAAGTAGCACTTTTCATTACGTTTTTTTGTTGATAAATAACGGAATTGTATTAATAAAAAATCTAGGTACACCGGGGGTGTACTTTTCATTACATTCTTAAGGTCAGAGTTTAGCATGATATTGGAAAGAGCTATTGAATAGAGGCGTATGGTTTCTTTCGGCTTTTTATTCAATTTGCTATACATCAGTGTAATGTTATCTGGTTTACAAAAATCGCTTGCTGAAGATTATTTGTAATTTAAATGAACCGAACTTGAGATCAACAGGGGCTACACTACACACCCTCGAGGGCAGTTCTAAAGACCCCTGTGATGTGTGATCCCTAGCATCCCTGAATCCCTTGATGCAGGTGGGGTTTTATCCTGAGTGCTCTCTAAACGACTAGGAGACTTTACTACTTAAGACAACTGGCATCTTTGATTACTGAATGCATATAAGTGTTTGGTATTGAACATGAAAGAAATATTAGTAGATTGGGCAGAACAGGAACCCTAGAAACTGACCTGTGAAGGGCCTTGATGCTTATCAGGATGCCATTTTAAAGCTGACAAGCGGAAACTGCAAGGAGAGTGCCGAAGTTGAGGTGGCATTAGAGAAATTAAAAGAGAGAAATAAAAATGTGTGTGGGAACCATGTGTCAGTGATACTGAGAAGTGCATAAAAGCAGTAGAGCACTTACGCATTTTTAACATCTTCAATCTTTAAAGGGCCTGTTGGAGGCAGACCAAGAATAGTTCTATCCGAACGTGATCCTACAAAACATGAATAGTCATCCAATTCGGTTTCACTCTGACTATCCCATCTTTTAGTTCTACTGTTTTTCAGGCTTGATTGCTCCCTCCACTCAAATCCGGATGTTGAATTTTGGAAAGAAGATTCGTGCCATGAGTTAAACGACCATGTATACCATCTGTTCCCAAATGTTGCTTTAAAGATTGGCTCAGGATCATTGTCAAAGTCCTCAGAAAAAGTCTTTTGTCTCAACCTACCTGAAAATGTTATAAAACGGAAGCATCAGGTTAGCCAAAAGAAAATAAAGGTAAAAGTAATCAAAATTTTTGCATCGATTACACTGATGTTTTTACATTTTAATCTCTTATAATTTTATATCAGAACCATTTTCAGTTCAAGAAATGAGATTCTTAAATTTCCTTACAACTGTTTGCAATAACCACACCATAATTTGTACTCAGTCTGCCGACTATGAAGAATAAGCTTTGAGTGTTGCAACAGCTACTACAAATTTTACTACTTAAGCCTAATAAACTGAGGTGCCAACTTTTAAACCAGACAAAAATTTAAGAAATTTATTTATTATGTTGTTGATATGGGACAGATCACATTCATTACCATATTAATTTGTAAGCCTTTTGTAGTAAAAATGGTACTACTTTATAATTTTCCATAAACTTTTCAAGCTCAATCATAACTTCATCCAACTTCACATGCCATACATGCATAATAATGGTTTATGTTACTTGAACTTTCAAAAATATTTATGAGGATTATTTGGTCACTTTGGCCCTAATCTAACCACTAAACTGGTTAGTTCTACCATATAGGCTGGGTTCCAGCTAAAGAAAATTAGAAATACAAGTGGTTAGAGGACGGAGATCAAAAACTGGCAATTTATCAAAGTACAATATATATGGATTGAAAGAAACAAAATAAAGGGAAAGAAAGCTCACGTTTTAGTTTATGGTGGTGAATTTTTTCAGCATCATGAGAAGAAAACTTTGATCGTCCTTTCTTACTAGAGCAATATGATTGACCCTCCTGCTTTGCAAAACTGTTGATTCCCAAATTGTGTGTTGAAAGCTTCTCTTCATTCTAGGTAAATTGCAAAGCAAAGCAAAGCATATGTCAATCCCAAAAAAGTTCATGCACAATTTGACCATTAATATGTGTGTGTGTGTGTGTATATAAACATTAATCTTGTAGGCAAAGATTCTACCACTTGAAGGTTGAGTGTAAGCATTACTTAAGTGTTGAGGACCAAACATTTTGTTTCAGATTTGGATGCATGAATAGGTCTGTTTAGGAAATTTTTGGAAGTCAAACGGCTTCATCATGCTTTAAATATAGCATATACACTTTATCATTAGTGACAAGCCATTGAAATAAATATAATTTACAAGAAGCTCAAAACGATGGCATAAGATCATTATAAGGTTTTCTACAAATATGAAATAACCATCATCAGTTGTGAGATAATTGCTAATTGTTTCTAACAGCCCCATGCAAACCATGGACATGTGGTCCATGCAACCCCCAACAAATTATGTCAAACAAAAACAATGAACAAGCTAAAAGGGTTGAAAATTTGAGAAAGTTTTAAGTTTTTGCTTATACTCAAGACAGTTCCAACCAAATTCATAACTTGGGTAGCACCCACTTTTGCCTCATTTAATATTTTTCTTTTATTTCTTATAAAAAAAAAAAAAAAGATTAATGATTCTATTGTTCTTCCCTTCTCAAACCAATGCATAATAATAATAATTACAAGCATTTTATTTTTTAAATACTCCAAAACAAAGTAGATTGACCACATTAAATGCCATGGTTGTTAAAATTGAAATTTGGATCATAAAATCATAGGATATTACAATCTGAAATATCTTATACAATTAAATTATAGCAAAAATTGTATAGTCATCAGATCGGACGGTAATCAAGATTTGGACCATAAAATCGGAAGAATTGGGAGGCATTATTGGTTTTATTTATGTATTTAAAAAGTGGGCCAAAAAAACTGAAGCTCAGATGCCACATCAATGTTCAATTGGTTCAAAAACTTAACTCCAAATGCCAAATGAACTCAAATTGACCCAAAACATAAAATATAAGTCCAAAAACAAACTTTTGCTCTATCTAATAACTGATTGAAAAAAAGGCTGTAATATGAAATAATAATGTGTTAGCAATTAAATATTGATATTATCATATTATAATATTACATTACTATATCTATCTATTTAGTTTTCAAGATAGGTTTTGAATTTGCAAATGAATTTATATTATTCATAGAGCTTAGTTGAATGAGAATCTTACATTTTTATTTGTACTTGGTTGAGATTAATTATAGTAAGAAAGAAGAATTTATGATGTCGGAGTTTTTCTTTTAGAATTTAACATTGATTCATGCTTTTGATTCTAGTCATGTCAGCTTCTAGTCTAAAATGAAGCTCTACCTTTTGAGTACAATCCCACCTTTTTTTCTTTTTCTGGAGTAAAATATCCCTATTTATTTAATGGTAATACTAAAAATATAATTTTTAAGCTTTGAATAGGATTTCCTGACATATATGTCTACTATTCATAACAAATTTTCATATTCTATAAAATCTGGGATCTTCCATCCGATCTTACAATTTGATCTCGAAGATCCTCTTTCTGATCCAAGTAATATCCTGTTTACATATAAAATACACTCCCACACACACATTCTGTGTAATTTCTGAATCAATTGCTGACAAATACTGACAATATTTGCCATTGTTCATGCCATTATAATAACATGATATTACATCAATCATTCTAAATAAGGAATTGCTAGAGTTTTTAAAAACAGAGGGTTGAAGAAAAGTGTACCAAAAAATTTGAGGACCCACTTTTGTAGAGGAGGTCTTTTAAAGCTCTCTTTGCATCAGCACGCTTTTGACGTATTGCATATCTGATATTTTTCTGAAATGAAAAAAATTGTGTGAGAACATCATAACACTGAAAATAAACATTTTAATTATTTAACTGTCGGCATTGTAAAGTAGCTTTTAGCTTCAATAACTGTATTACTTTTTTTATCTTTAGTCTATTTTGCTGTGCACTTCAACAGAAGTAAGAAAGTTATATTATGTATCACTAAATTTAAATAGCTCCTATTTGCCTCAAAACTTAGCAATCTTAAGTCTTAATGCATTTCAACAGTTTAAGAAATCATCACCCATGAGAACAGTAGATCCGTAAAAGGAAATCAGAAGATAAATTTTTTGGTTGATGTCTAAAAGGATGGGAAAGTGACACTAACAAGACAGCTCAGTGACCAACCTACAGCTGTTGGTGAAGATGCTTTTGTACTTTCAGATAGGTATGATTTGTGGACCAAGAGCTTAGGGTTCAAGATTTATGATGAGAGAATGGACCTTAGAGATCCAACGATGGTGTGATCTTTGGCAACTATGAGATGACAGTTGGACTGAATTCTATGAGGACAATGTGTGGAATAAGTCAGATAAGAAAGAAAGTGTGGAAAGGAGTTATCACTTATCACCAAACAAATTAATAGGAATAATTATTCCATTCCAAATTAAATGCCTGATAATATTGATTCACATTCCCTTCATAATCACCATTCCATGTACCAAATCTGCCCCAAGTTTTAAATCCTACTCTAGTCATGAAGATCTCATGAATATATGCAGCAATAGATATTCCCAATGGAGAAGAAAGCTATAATAGTTTACAAGGAACTATTGCTTTACTTTTAAACATAGGATTCCTAAAGCTACTAGGAATTTGAATTGGAGCACAAACTTCATCACTAAAACGAAAAGGTAATGTAGACAATGTATATACATATAAAATTTTAGATTTGTAGTAAGGGCCGTCAATTTGGTCCATGAATCTTATTGTATGTTTTATCATGTTATGAGGTTTATTTGCGTGTTTAAAATTCTTTGGTTTGAGCTTAGTATCCAAATCCCATTATGTCAAAATCCTATTTGGGTTAAATATTAGTGCACTTTTAAATACAGGATTCTCTAAGCTGCTAGGAGTTGAATTGGAGCACAACTTGATCACTAAAGCGATAAGATGATGCAGACAGTGAGAAACTGGTTGGTTTTATTATATTTATTCAAATTTTCAAAGTTGGGGGGATTTATATTGTTTTAGATTTGTAGATATGGGCTCTCATTTTGGTCCATGAGTCTTATTGTGGGTTTTATTATATTATTCAGTTTCATTGTGTTTAATAGTTCTTTAGTTAGTGTCCATTAGGGTGCAACTTTTTGCCAAAAGCTTTCATTTTCTGAAAGATGGTTAGAGTATAGTTGTACCTAGAAAAAGTGAAGCTTTAGAAAGTTGTACATAACCCAATATTGGCAAATGCACTCTAAGTTTAGCAGTCAAATCCCATTAAGTCAAAGTCCTATTATGGTTAAATAGTGCGTGCGTTTGTGCATGTGTGCACACGTGCGCTGGGCATGGATTTGTGTGTGTTTGTGCGTGCGTGCGTGCGTGTGCGAGTGAGTGTTTATGTGCATGTGCATGCATGTTGTGTGGGTAGGTGGTGGTTTCCATTCAATGGAGAAAATATATTTTGCTAAAATTCTAGGAGCTATGAAATTTTTGAGGTTTTTGTGATGTAGATGAAAACCTAAATGAGCTGCTTTGGATTTCTAGGAGCATTAAAGAATATTTCTTCTTCCTTCTATTGTTTTTAATTTCAAGAAATTTTTAATCAAATCTGAGACTTGAATTTTTTTTTTTCACCTTTCTAAGATCTAAATCAATATATCCCCAAACCATTCTTTAGATAAGTAGCACCTAAACAACTCCATAACTGAAAAGACTTTTCAAGTCACAGTTAGCAACCCAAAAACTTGGGTTTTCTTCCTAAATTTTACCTATTTTTACTACCATAAGGCCCCAAAGCCTTTGAAATCCTACAAAAAGTTGGTGTACAGAAAATCCTGCAACTATACTTCCTATTTCTGGCCCATTAGCCCTTCAAAATTCAATATTTCTTACCCAATGTGAAGCACAAAACTTATACCATCCTTCGGAACTTCAAAGCACAATCTTTTCCATAAGATTTACTCAAATTTAGCCTAGATAAATGTCCCTCCGTTGCTGTCCAACATCAGATTTGGTGTCAAGACCTTTGTTCTACTTCATAAGGTTAAAGACAATCTAACTGATGCATACACAACACTGAACTAACATTAAGTTGCATTGATCTTTATCTGGATTTTGGCCCCATTAATAGTGATAATAAATGATGATGATGATGATGATGATGATATTATTATCTTAATAGGTAACACAATTCATATACACTACAGGATTGAACACTTGTACGTAACTATATTATCATGTATTAGATATTCAAAATTCAGAATATTATAGCTTTCTTCCATACAAATAATTATATAAAAGATGAAATAATCATGCACACAACCATATCTGATAAAGGGCTATTAGTCAGTGCCAATTTCAGCTGCTCTACCTAGTAAATACCAACTTGCCTACCTTAGTTGGTTCCTGACCTCCTCTTATATCCTGCAAAAAGTATTTTGACTGTCAAACTTCCTTAAAGATGGTCAGACTAAATAAAATAATAACTAGCTAATATATGTATATTGTGTGTGTGTGTTCACCATCAATTGATCCACAAAAGCTGATCAAATCGCAAACAATATAATAAGATATCTTTCACATTCAGCAAAAAAAATGTACTATATAAGTACATGCAAGGATGACCTAACTCCTTTCTTATGGACTTGAGACATAGCTTCAACTAGAGGGAAACCATTATATTTACAATTGATTGTTCCCTTCTAAGATATACCCTATTTGATGCTGACAGGACAACCAAAACAATTTAATAACATATATAAATAGCAGGAAAATAAGGATATAATCTAGGAGTTGGCACCTAGGGGTGGTCTTACATAGAGTTCCAAAACTTCGCTTGCAAAAACAGAACTTAAACTCCTAATCCAAATAGGAAAAGAAAATAATAAAAAATTGCATAAAATGAAATCCTAATGATTAAGAGATTGGGCCTAGATCTTCAGGCCCAATTGTTAGCAGGCTCCTTCTATCTTGTGTCTGCATCAGATGATATCAACTCTAGTTAATAAACTTTTTGTTTTGATAAGTAATAAGTTTTATTGATATCAAAAATGGAACACCCAAGTACACAGGGAGTGTACAACTCTAGTTAATAAACGTATTAATTAGAGCCCACTATGCACACACAAACACCTCTCTTAGACTCCTTTTGGGTTTCAGAGAGGGTGAAAAGGAATAAATGAAAACTGCTAAGTTGCTTAAGAAATGAGGTTTTTTATTTAAAATTTTGCACCATTCTTTTATTTCCCATCAAGCTTTCCAAATAGGGTTTTTTTTCCCTTTAAATTTTAAAAACTAAAATAAAATCAATTGTTACAACAAGCGGGTGAGGAGGGATTGGAACTCTGGATTTAACAGACACGCAGCCGGCATGTGCCCATACAAACACAAGTCTTGCATAACAAATTGCATAAGATGTTGAGAATGGAAGAATGACATAAAAGCACCCAAAAGAAAACTAATATCCAATCTTGAACTAGAATACTAATAGGATTCTCCACAAGCTCATTGATAAGACCAGGACATACAATAAGAAGATGCCCCATTAAAAAAAAATAATAATAAACTAGTTATAAGTCGTTAGAAAGAGAGGGAAACAAGAAAAGAGGGAAGAAGCTGAAAACATTTTATTCAAATCACAAGGAATCATTCAGCAGCATGTTTTCCCCCTTTCCTACACAAAGCCAAGTACTAAAAAGTGAAAATATCCTCTGTCATAATAAGAGATCAAACCAACAGTAACACAAGCTTAGCAAAATATCCAATATACATATAAGAATCAACCAAAAAGAGTTCCACAAACATGAGGCTAAAATGAAAGGGACCAAAATAATTAGCAAAGTCCACCCTGTGTTATAAGACAATCCACCATGAAAAACTTTTTACACAATTACATTGAACATGAAGACAACATGGATTATATCTAAGAACACGAATTACCCCGCATGGACAGCCTATATGCTTGAGAAGATAACAAATGGATAAAATATGACAGGGTATGAACTAGATAAAGTTGAAGCCCAAACTCATTTCTTTTAAGTGAGCTGTACCACATTGATGCTGAATAGCTAAGACATGTCAGAAGCAAAGCCATGGGCAACATCCAAGCCAATCATGAAACTGTTTTGCTATATAAGGTCCAAATGTGATGAACTAAATTAAGGGCCAAATTTGATGACCTAAAAATTATTTATAAGTGGGTGTGTTACAGAGAGAGGCCTAAGAAACCAAATAATGAATCCAAATAAAAATAATTAAAAAAAATTCTAATATAACATTAAAGTACATGGCTAAGCATTAGATTCTAGACTTTAGAAGTTGGTATCTAATTGAATGGGATTGGCATTGGGGCAACTGATGAAATTGGTACCATATGCTAAAAATATGCGATACAATTGCAAGGGTTGATACTAGCACTCTTAAAAGATCTTCCAAAATCAATTCATCAAGAATATACAATTACTTATCTACAAATAATCACTATAAGATATCCTTCATCTGCTAATAGAGTTATTCAATAACTAACCCAAACATGGCCACAAAATAATTTGAAAGGAACCCCTGGAACTCAATGCAAGTTCCATTCTCTCTCTCTCTCTCTCTCTCTCTCTCTCTCTCTTTTAAATGGAAGTTCCATTCTCCGTTTATCACCTCATCAGCATTCAGTGTACCCTTCCGTAACAACAAATTTTCAGATTCTCCATGCCCCAAACCTCATTAACTTATGTCAACATAAGCATTGACCTCCAGGTTGTATAGCTTCATGCCCTTCTCCCCAAAAAACATATGGGGTTCAAAGATGCTTAAAAGAATCCAATTTTATTACATACTAGCCTTATAATCTTAGTGATTATTATTATTAGTACATGCAATAACCTGAGATATATTCCAAACTCTATCATCCATCAGACGTGTGACCTATACAAAATAATAGCACCCACCTTCATGCTTGACCACAAGTAACATATCCATCCCTTCATGCTTAACAAATGCAATATGAAATTGAATTTAAAATGTACATGTCATTTCTTAAGCATAAAGTAAGTATTCCCAAAATGCTAATGAACTAACATAAAGATTAGAATAAACAACTTCAGACCAAAAAAAAAACTTGATAGGTACATTATCACTAAACCAAAAAATTGAACTTGAAATCTCAAAATTGGAACATCTATATGGAATTCAAAACAAGACCCACCTTAGCCTATTAAGAATTAAAGGGAGTACACCATCTAAACTCCTTTTATTGTAAAAGAAAATTTCTTTTTCAATATTACTATGGTAAAGGCTCCACTTTGTATGCAAAATTTCAAATGTAAAACACAAATGCAAGCAGGGAAAATACAATGTGAAACAAACAGAAGAAATTCAAATCCATACAAAATACAAACTTTCACCAAAAGGGTAACTAGCAAAGCACCATTGCACACAGAAAAAGAAAAAAGAAAAAAAATAGACAGAGTGTTTGAAACGAAATTGAAAGAAAGAGAAATAATAAACTCACAGACTTCCACTTGTTCTCCCACTTCTGGAACGAAGTAGGGGTAGAATGAAACGAAGCAAAATGGGGTGCTGTTGGAGTTGATGAAATCAATGAATTCTTGATCATCGAAAAGTTTCGCCATCTGGGTATCTGAAATTGCATATCGAAAAAAAAGAAAACGAAACACCTACTTGATATTGCCTATTTGCTAACAAATAATGCTTTTTTATATTCCAAATACTGTTTGGTGAAAGAAATTGTTGGCCAATTTCCAAGCATAAAGAAGCACAGCTTCTCACGCGAAACAATTGTTTAGCTATTTTCACGACTACAATTTGGTGACTTTGTGGCTCTCCAAGCTCGAGGTAAGAGAGCCTCCTCTCTGCTCTTTCTGTGTGTGTACGTTTCCTCCTATTTCTTTTTCTTTGTCAAAAAAAAAAAAAATCTCTGCAACACCAAGACTTGGGCTAGGTTGTGAGTTTGCACTTGGGCTAGGTATCCAACTAACACATGGGCCTGTAACTGTGTCCAACAAATGATGAGTTTGGGCTTATGGGGCTTAGAAATTGGACGTCCCATTCATATCAATAGATCATATGTGTCTGTTTGCTAAGTTTAGAGCAAATATTCTTCTCCCAAAAAAAAAAAAAAAAAAAGGTTTAGAGCAAATAGCAATGTATTTCTCCTTATTCTTTGTGGGTCTCAAAATGAAGACCGGTGCTAGTCCTGATTTGGTTCAGATTTGAGCTCCCTTACTCCAATTCTAGGAAGCACGGATTCTGATACGTACTCATATCGAATATCTTTGGAAAAATCTTGCATGCACGTTGTAATTTTTTTTTTTTTTTTGAGAAAAAAAAAATGTCGATATGTTTTGGACACGCACATAATGCAGCCCTAATACGAACATAATCCAACCCTCCATAATGAGAGATAGTCAAACTTGTGACATTTTTTTTTAATTTTTATTTTAATATATTGGTTTAAATGCTATCTTTTATTTACTGTTTTGGATATTGGTTTGTATTATAAATATCATTTAAAGGCTATAAATTCATTTTATTATCTACTATTTCTTTTGAATTGATGTATATTTAACAATATATGAAATATAATGCTTAAAAATATTTTAAAAAATATATAAATAAAAAATAAAAAATATTTAATAATTATTAATACATGTATTTCAAACCTATCATATCTTAGTTTTTTTAAGAATTATTGTATTGTACCGTATCCGAATTGATGCTCCAAATCATTTGTGTCTAAAGAGTTGGAGCTCAAATACCTAGTGGTTTCCCCCTCTTGGTTTTTGAATCCCTATGCTTTCGTAGTGGTTATGAGTTTCTCTACTAGATTTGGTGTTACCCCTTAGCCACCCATGCATTGAAAATGTGAATTCTTGGAGAGCATGAATTTGATGTTTCTTGAATTGTAGATTTGGTCTGTATTTTTTCTGATAGTTGGTCAATCTCTCCAAAATTAAATTATTTTGTTTTATTTTTTTATCTTTCTTGTAATTATTTTTTATAGAAATAAAATACTGTTGGGTGTTTTTTTTAAACAATGTATTTTTTGTTGTTGAAAATACTAAATATTTTAACACATACACGGGAAAATGGAAAAATGTCTTAGAGAAACTGAATGTGATATATTGAAATTGTAGACACTTGATTTTGCACCAATAATTTAATCTTAGAAGATGGCTAAAATGACCATTTCATATACCCAAAAAATCATAGTTGCATTATATGCATTAATTCATTCATTGCATATCATAAAGATGATCTTGAGATTCTAACGGTCGCGACAGTATGCCCGATTCCCAAATCGGACCGTTAGATTAAAAAATATCACAAGATCAAATTTGTGTGATTAATTGAAATTAATTTTGATTAGTTAAACAATTAAAATTAATTAAATAATTTTGTGATTGGTTGTTGGTTTTTGTCAAAAATAAGCTTGCTTGCATGGGAATAAAATAGATAATCAGATAATAAGGGAATTTTTGATAATTAAGTATTTTTAGAATATTTATTTATTAGATAATTATTGTTTTAAAGACCTGATTATCAAGATAAAAGGGATTAATTTTAGAATATGAGTTAAAAACACGTCCAAATGCAATTCCCAACATAGAAAATCCCTAAAAAGGAGTCCAAATTGAACCAAAATTGGAAGTGGGGCTCAGCATGTGAGAGGGCCAATCGACACTCTTGGAGCGCTGACTGCCGATTGGCACATCTCCCAGGCCTGGCTTGAAAATCCTTTGATTAAGTTGGAACACATTTGTTTTGAATTTTTGGGGATAAGGACGCTCTCCAATTCATATCCGATCTTATTCAGCTTATTTTTCAAACATCCAACCTCTATAAATAGAGGATAAACATAAAAAATAGAGGACCTTTTTTTTTTTTGACTTCTTTGCTCCCCTTACGTTAAAGACGTTCTGGAAGCCTTGGCTTTAAGAATTTCTTTTTTGTAAATAAATATATTTTAGATCTCAATGAAGTTAAACTTCTTTGATTTCTAAAGTATTCTTTCATTGAAGGGTACATTCATGCAAGTAGGTATTTAATCTCATTCTTTTGTTTACTTTTCTCTTTCTTAATTGATATATGTGTGTTGTTCATTGCATGGTTTTCATGGATATGTGTTTGATTTCATTACAATCTTGTTCATTTTTTATATATACCATGTTCACATGTTTAGTTTGATTTCTCTTTAGTTGATTAACATGCTTAAGAGTTAGTTCTCCTTTAAATTTCAAGATCTGCAATTAATTACTAAAAACTTTTTTTTTAACTGGTTTGTATTTTCATTAAATACAGATTTGAAATTTTTTCTATATAAAAATTGATTTGTATTTTCATTAAATACAGATCTGAAATTTTTTTTCTGAAAAAACTGATTATTAAATATAGATTTGAAATTTTTTCTGTATAAAAACTGATTCGTATTTCTGTATTTTCATTAAATACAGATCTGAAAATTTTTCTGTATAAAAACTGATCTGTATTTTCATTAAATACATATCTGAAATTTTTTCTGAGTAAGAACTGGTCTGTAATTTCATTAAATACAGATCTGAATTTTTTTTGAACAAAAACTGGTCTGTATTTTCATTAAATACAGATGTGAAATTTTTTCTGAACAAAAAACTGGTCTGTATTTTCATTAAATACAGATCTGAAATTTTTTCTGAATATAAAAATTGATTTGTATTTTCATTAAATACAGATCTAAACTTTTTTATAAAAAAATGTTTTCTTCAATGTGAAATATCAACAATTTTGTGTTTCTTCTTAAATAAAAATAGCAGAGTTTGAATTTTTAAAGAGTGAATTAATATTGAATTTAGGGATTTCAATATGTCATTGTAATGTCATGCATCATTTAAATGGGTATATAAATGGTCATTTAAGGTCTAGAAGACCATACTCCGTCTGGGCAAAATGGGTGCCTAACACCTTCCCATTCTGTAACCTAGTCCCTGAATCTAGATTTTGGTTTGTAGATAATGCTTTATCTTTTCTTTTAGATTGTAATCTAGGAAACAAAGCCTTGTAATTTTCATTTTTTAGATTGTAATCTAGGAAACAAAGCTTTGTAATCTTTTACTAGATTGTAATCTAGGAGACAAAGCCATGTATATTTCATTTTATTAAATTGTAATTCATTCAAATTAATGAGAGGTTGTATTATTCAGATACGTACCCTATGTATTTTTTTCCTTATTTTTTGTAACAAAAAATAAGTGGCGACTCCACACATAATCTTGAAAAGGGAAGGTGCCAATGCCTCACCCCTTTTCTAGGAGCTAGTTTTCCTAGTCTCTCACAGAAATTAAATATTTAATACTACTATATACTAAATTTTAATAAAAGGGCATACACTTGGCATAAGGAAAGTGTAGCCACTTAACTTTTATTATGGAGGAACTTTTTTTTTTTTTTGAGAAGTTATTATGGAGAAACTAGAGATGGAGAGAATGAAGATTTATTGCATACACTAGTGTACTAACCTTCTTCTCACATAAATGTGAGTCTCATATATGACATACATGTGTGGGATCTATGTTTTATGTGAGAGAAAGGTATACACTAAATAATTTCATAAGATAATAAAACCTAATTAAGCACGGATTTTATATCGCAAGAACAATCTCTTAATTAAAACTCTCCCATTCTTAAATTTCTTAATTCTTACTAAATAGTTTCTCCCGGTGATGCAACCATTTTTACAATACAACATACTTAAAAAGATTTGTATACTGAATTTAGCAATGGTTTTTGGTGAACTTTTGTTTTGTAACACACCTATCCATATGTTGTAAATGCCTTCTGATGAAGCGTAAGTTCGTTAGTAGAGTTATACTGATGAAGTGTAAGCTCGTCAGTCGAGTTAGTCAGATGGAAGCAATCCTCAGCCTGTATGAATGTACTCTCAAAGGTGGTCACCGGTGTAATGCCTGCCACAATGCCTCCGATGCCAAAGTCAGTATAAGAAGCTCTCTTGGGAATAAACAATGTAATTCAACAGAATGAAAGAGATCTATTAGTGTCTATGTGTGTATGTACCTTGTACTTGGCAATGTGTGGGCTTTATATAGGCTTTTACAGCTTCTAGCCATTAAGGTAGTTATGGAGGTCTTAATGCTCCTCTTGGTAACGCTTAGTGCTGTGTAATGTGGCTTTAATATGCTCAAACGGTTCATACAGTTGGCCTTGTAACCATTATGGGTGTAATTGTGCTGCATTGAATGGCCTTCCTGCCTTTGTCAATGACGTGGGTATTAATTTGCTTGTCCAGGGATATCTTCGTCGAACTCATGGTCGTCGTCTTAGGTAAATGAGTTCGTCAGTCCCGTCAGTTGCCCCCCGATTCTGTGGTCGTCATGACTTGTAATGACGACCGTAGAATGTGAAAGGTTTTGGGCTGTAAATAACTCCAATTCGTGTGACCATTGGGTTTCTCGCTAGTTTTCAGTTTTCTGAGCCTTTGTTTCTAAACTTCTCCCCTTCTCTTCGTCAGTACCTTTTGTTTATAACTTCGTCAATACCTTTTGTGACTTACACCCTTCTAAGTCATTTTTTACTTAACCATTTCTGGCTTTTGTGACTTACACCCTTTTAGGGATCTTGTCATCGTCAGTAACTTACATCCGTTGAGGCGGAATCTTGTTACTTAGCCATTTTTGGCTTTTGTGACTTACACCCTTTTAGGGATCTTGTCATCGTCAGTAACTTACATCCGTCGAGGCGGAATCTTGTTACTTATCCACTTTTGTGACTTACACCCTTTTAGGGATCTTGTCATCGTTAGTAACTTACATCCGTCGAGGCGGAATCTTGTTACTTATCCACTTTTGTGACTTACACCCTTTTAGGGATCTTGTCATCGTCAGTAACTTACATCCGTCGAGGCGGAATCTTGTTACTTAGCCATTTTTGAGACTTGTAGCTGCTCAGACCTGCTTGTTATGGAGACATTAGCTAAATAGTTCATTTATTAATTTCAATGACGAATACATTTTCTGTTACATCTATTGGTGGTATTTCTTCAAGTGCTCGATGTTCCATGGCCTAGGGAGCCTCTGTCCGTCTAGGGTTTCCAGGTGATAGCTACCTTGTCTGGAGTAATGGGTGACTCAGTAAGGTCCTTCCCATGTGGGCTTACAGAACCACAGCGAGAACCTCGATGGGAGAAACCCCATTTAGACTCACCTTCGTCACTGAATCGACGATCTGGGCGGTCCCTTTTCTGTCCTCTACATTCGTCCTTCTTTCTTTCCTTGTTCCCTGGTTTTTCCACGTCCCTTATGGCAGCCAGTGCTTCTTCTGCGTTCATGTACTTCTGTGCTTTCAGGAGCATCTCCGCCATCGTTTTTGGAGGATTTTTTGCGAGTGAAGAAATGAACTCCTTGGATCGTAGTCCCGTTTTGAAGGTCGTCAACTACACCTTATCGTCAGCTTCGTCCACCTCTAGGATTTTCCGAGTGAAGCGTTTCACATAGGACCTCAAGGTTTCTTTCTCTCCTTGTTTGATGGTGAGTAAATGATCTGCCGGCCTCTTAGAATGTTGTCCTCCAATGAAATGACGTAAAAAGGCACTGCTCAGCAGTTCGAAGTTATCGATGGACGATGTTGGCAACTTGATGAACCATTCCCTCGCTGCTCCTTTGAAAGTGGTGGGGAAAGAACAGCACATTATCTCGTCAGGGGGCTGTTGAAGGCCCAGTGTCGTCTTGAAGGTGTTGAGGTGGTCCTGGGGATCTTTGATCCCATCAAACGGCTCAAGTTGTGGCAGCTGAAACTTCGAAGGTACTGGGCATCCCAGGACAGCTGCTGTGAAAGGCGAGTCTGGTTTGGTTTTGTTAACAATAGTTAAGTTAATGGGAAGTGACGATGTGGAGCTGAATCAAAAAAATGGCCACATGGCACTTTCTTATTGGCTGGCAGGAGCTGAAAGGACCTCCCGGAGGAACCAATAATTTCTCCACATCTGGAACTCATATCCTAAAGGGAGCCGGATCCTCTCCATTAGTTCACGGTAAGGATTTTTAAAAAAATGATCTACACTAAAAAATGTGCCTTGTCATAACCTAACCCAAACCACACTTAATCACACTTAAACTAGATAGAGACTCTTTTAACTCAACCAGATCCATCAGCTACCCAAAAAACAAAAAAACTCCCTCTTTCTTCAGGTCTTTCTCTACCCAAACCCAAAATTCAAAAACTCTCTCACACCATTGCTCAATCTCCATGGCTACAGCTAGCAGCCACTGCGTCCCACACCTCCACTACCGGCGAAGTTCTGGTACGTTCCTGTCTCTCTCCTTCAGCTTATTTATAAATAATTTTTTTTTTTAAGGATAAAAAGAATCTTGAGCCTTGACGCTTTGCAGCGTGTAATGGACAAACTAAAATAGGTTCACTGCTTCAGAGGAGAAAGAGGATCTCTAAACTCAGTTGCAGTATCATCCAAGTTCGAGCTCGGCCATCGAGAAAAATATGTTTCGCTCCCTCTCTCTATCCCTTTCTTTGTGTTTGGTTGCTAAGAAAAACCTGCAGAAAAATGAAAATATATTGGAGATTATTTAGACAAACACAAAGACAATTCAAACCAAAGATCACTAGGAAAGCAACGCAATCTAATTAGCCATTGGTATTGACTTCTTCTTTTTTTTCTTTTTTTTTTCCCCAGTTCATCATCATGGTTACTTAAAAGCTTGATTGTTTGCTGAGACCAAAGGTCTGTTTGTTGGTTGAGAAAATAAAAGAAATAAGAAATCAAAGGTAAATAAGAAATCAAATGTTGTTTTTGTTTTCTGAGAAAATGGGAGAGAAAACAACAAAAAGCCTAGATCAGTGGTGGGTTCAACCAGCAGTGATTGTCAAATGAACAGAGCAGTTGGCAACACAAAGCCTGGATTGGCGGTGGGAGCTCGAACTCCAGTGATGCCACAACTCCAATAGTCCAAGTAGCTGACATTTGGTGCAAAATGCATTCAGACATTATTCCGAATACGTCACCAGCAGCAGCAGCAGCAGAGAAGCATGAAGAAGAAGAAGAAGGAGGAGGAGCAAGAGGGACGTGGAAGCACGCGGCTTTCCATGTGGCCATTACGATTGCCACTCCAGCTGCTTACACTCCTTTGCCCTTCGCTCTTGCTTCTCTCGGTTGGCCTCTTGGTCTGTGAACTCTTCTCTTTGCTCTGTTTGCTTCGCTTAACATCTCTTTTTTCCTTTTTCTTTTTGTTTTTTGGCAACAATTGAATAAACATGCTAAATAATTATAAATATATAGAGTCCCATATACTTAATTAATTACAACAAAGTGTGTGTGGTATATTCATCCATCTCCATATAGCAGAAATCATTCATTTGTTTCATCGTCACATTGCTGTGGTGTGGGACCGACAATATATATTATAAGAGATATTATGCAACCTCGGGCGCGCGATGCCTTAAAATATCTTCTAATCTCCGAGATGACACTATTTAGCTTCTATTATCAAAACATTATTGATGATGCCAAAAATATCACCAGTGAGTTGCACGATACTTGTATGCTCAAAACGACACCTGCACAAGAAAAAGGAGAAAGACCTAACAGAGAGCACCGGTGTGGTGCCGGCCGAATACCCTCCGAAGGTCAAGTTAGAACTTTTTCAACTCTAGAGTGCTAGAGAGGGGTAAATTATGCGTACCTCGATTTGCGTGGGTATTGGGGGTTTTTATAGTAGCACAGAGTTGACCTCTTTACTTGGGAGTAGGAGTCTTTTCCTTATAGGAATCCTTATGAACGTAGATTGCGGAATCCTTTCCTTATAGGACTCTAACATTGAACGTGGAGCGCAAGTCATCTTTTTATAGTTTACGCGTGGGGGCCAAGTCATGGTTTTTGCCAGAATCGTCAGCCTTGGGCCCGTCAGCCTACCTTAGGCCCTTCAGCCATGAAGGGTCGTCACTTTTTTGGGTCTTCAGCTTCGACACAACTATACCCGTCAGCATAAGCCGAAGGTTCAAAGGACAGGTAAGCTCTAATAATTTATACTTATCACTTATCTAATTTTAATTATTTGGTTAATACTCTCTATTTTATCTTTTACCTTTTTTTATGATTTTTTTTAATTTTATTTTATGAAATCTATTTTAGCTTTTACCTATACCAAAAAAAAAAAAAGAAAAAAAAAAACATTTTTATTGTATTGTGGATATGTTGTTAGAATTAAGTTGCAACTCCCTCTGCCCAGGTGTGACTAGTTTAGTAAGCAGAACATTGGCAACTTGGTATTCTAGCCTAATATTTCTTTCTTCTTCCACGTAATCTGTACATCCACGTGGAAGCATCCTAGCCTATAAGCGCATTGCACACCTTGTTCACTTTAGAATCCCCTGTCTAGACTGTAATAGTTTAATCATTACTTTGCTTTTTATTTTTGGGTCCGGTTAATGTGTGCTCTTAGGGCACACATTAACCGTACGTATAAGAGAATAATTTAGTAATTTTCTTTTGCTTTTATGGGAAGAAGGGAAAAATATCTGACAAATTATATTTTTCCTGTGAAGACTAAATTACCCTTCACTCATTTCTCCTCCTCCTCCTCCTCGAAAGTTCAAACACAGTTACACAATTACACAACTTAAACTCTTAACCGAAACCTACACTCTACCACCAAACAAACTCTTAAAAGAATTCTCATTAAAAAAAAATCCTCTTACAAAAATTACAACTCATACAAATTTCAGATGTTACTGGAACTGTAAAGAATTGAGAGAATTCTAAATAAAACTGAGAGAATTTCATTGATTGAAGAAGAGGAGAGATTACAAGAAAAATGGAAGAAGTAAATAATAAAATACACTATGCTCTGTTTATATACACAGTGATCACAACAAACTATTAAAATTTTGGCGCCAAAAACAATTACTCAAACCACCAGACTTCTCCACGTGTCAGCTTATGTCCAACTAATTCCTAAAATCACGGAGCCTAAGTCTTCAACGATCTTGGATGAAGAATTCATGATATGGCAATGCCTCAATAGCTTCCAAGACCTCTGAGCTAATCAGTTCTGGTGTTGATGCATGTGCACACTGTGTGGCTTGATCACTGCATTGCCTATCAGCAAATGCTGCACTCCCTACTGTCCTGGTGGCTCGGCTAGTGCACTTTACCTTAGCAACAGTTGCATCACTTGCCTCACTTGCCACACTTGTAGTTTGACTCATGCCATTCTGCCCTATAGCATACCCTGCAGTTTTAACACTCCCCCTCAAGAGCATAGCTCTTGCCTTTTGACATTGCTTAGGTGGAGAAGGATATTCTACTATATGAGCAAAAATATTAATGACTCCCAATCTAGTGATCAACCTCAAATAATTTTCAACCCCTAATGCTTTTGTAAATACGTCTGCCAATTGATTCTTGGTTGAGACATAGAAAGTTTTAAGTGTTCCATCAATGATTCTATTCCTCACAACATGACAATCAGCTTCTATGTGCTTGGACCTCTCATGAAACACTGGGTTTGCTGCTATGTGAAGTGCTGCCTGGTTATCACAATACAACAACACAGGTTTGTCATGTGTAACATGCAAATCTTTCAACAAATGTAAGATCCAAGTCAGCTCACAAGTAGTTGTAGCCATTGCCCTGTATTCTGCTTCAGCACTTGATCTAGACACTATACTTTGTTTCTTAGATCTCCAGGACACCAAGGCATCACCCAAAAACACACAATAACCTGTCAAAGACTTCCCTGTGTCAGGGCATCCTGCCCAATCAGCATCACAATATGCCTTTAAGTGTAAATCTGAAACCGTGGGGAAGAAAACACCTTGTCCAGGAGTACCTTTCATATATTGAAGTATCCTGGTAGCAGCCTTCATATGTGGTGCTCTAGGCTGTGCCAAAAACTGACTAAGCCTATGTACTGCATATGTAATATCTGGCCTGCTCAAAGTCAAGTACATTAGCTTCCCAATGAGCCTTCTATACTGTCCAGGATTAGAAATCAGATCCCCACTACCTTTAGATAACTTCAACTGCTGCTCCATTGGTGTCTGAACTGGTTTGCAACCTGTCATTCCAGCTTCTTTAAGTACCTCAAGAGCATATTTTCTTTGTGTTAGACTGGTGCCAGTTTTGTTTCTTGCAATCTCCAAGCCTAAGAAATACTTGAGTGATCCCAAGTCTTTGATCCCAAACTTTTGATCTAGGACTGACTTTAGAGAAGCAACACAACCAAGATCATTACCTGTAATGATCATGTCATCCACATATACTAGCAATGCAATGAACAAAGATCCTTTGCTATAAACAAATAAGGAATGGTCTGCTTGGGACTGAACAAAACCAAGCTGTGTGATTGTGGCTGACAACTTAGTGTACCATTGCTGAGAAGCTTGTCTCAAGCCATAAAGAGATTTCATCAGCTTACATACTTTAGGAGTAGTAGTAGCTGCTGAACAAAAAGAAGAGGCTGAACACTCCCCCTTACTGTGAAAACCAGGAGGCAAAGTCATGTAAACCTCCTCATCCAAATCCCCATGAAGAAATGCATTGTTGATGTCTAACTGATGCAATGGCCAGGACCTAGCAGCAGCAAGTGCAAGCAAAACCCTCACTGAAACTGTCTTAGCAACTGGAGAGAAAGTTTCCAGAAAATCAAGGCCAGCCTGTTGAGTATAGCCTTTAGCCACTAACCTGGCTTTATACCTTTCAACACTGCCATCAGGATTGAACTTGACTTTATATACCCATTTGCAGCCAATAGGAGATTTACCAGGTGGTAAAGTAGTCACATCCCAAATGTGATTGCTTTCAAGAGCCTGAATTTCCTTGTCCATGGCAGCTCTCCAAAGAGGATCTTGAACTGCCTGGGAGAAACTCTGAGGTTCTTGAGGACTAGAACCAACTGACAGCAAGTAGGACTGGTAACCAGGCTCCAAATGAGAGTAAGTGAGGCATTCATCAAGGTCATAAGGAGCACCAGGAGCAAATGCAGTACATGCATAATCCTGCAAGTAAGCAGGAGGTCTAGTGTCTCTAGCTGATTTCCTGAGAGGCACAGGAGGTGCAGATGCAACTGGTGGAGAAGAAGGAACAGCTGGAGAAAAAGACTGACTAGGACTAGGTGAAACATCAGTAGGCATCAAAGATGAAGTGACATTATTATCAAGACCAGGGTCAATGGAAGGGAAAGAAGTCAATAAGGTATTGACAGTAGTATTAGGAACAAAATCAGGGACACTAATGGGAGTGACAAAGGATTCATTACTTGCTGAAGAAGAGGGAACAACAACAGCTTCACAGGAAGTAAAAGGATCTGCAATACTACTAGAAGCAGAAACAAAAGGAAAAGAATGTTCATGAAAAACAACATCCCTAGAGAGAAACACACTATGAGTAGCCAAGTCAAGAACCTTGTACCCCTTTACCCCAAAAGGATACCCCAAGAAGGCACATTTCCTTGCTCTGGGAGCAAATTTTGTTCTGTGATTGGAAAGGGTAGAGGCAAAACATAAGCAGCCAAAGACCTTTAAATGGGAGTAAGTGGGTGGTTGGCCAAACAAAATTTCAAAAGGAGTTTGATTTGATAAAACTGAAGATGGAGTTCTATTTATCAAGTGCACAGCAGCAAGAACAGCATGACCCCATAGATATAAAGGCAAATGTGACTGAAACATAAGAGCCCTAGCAACATTCAATATATGCTGATGTTTCCTCTCAACAACACCATTTTGTTGAGGGGTTTCAACACAGCTTAATTGATGACAAATGCCTTGCTTAGCAAAGAAATCTCTCATGAAAAATTCTGTACCATTATCAGACCTAATGGTTTTAATCTTTTTAGAAAATTGAGTCTCCACCATGGTACAAAATCCCTCTAGAGCAGATTGGGTTTGGGACTTATGTTTCAACAAGTAAACCCAAGTACACCTTGAACAATCATCAACAATTGTTAAGAAATACTTGCAATTATCAATGGTAGACACTGAAAAAGGTCCCCACAAGTCACAATGTATCAAATCAAAACAAGCAGAAGAAATTTGACAACTTTTATTAAAAGGCAAACGTTTTTGTTTTGCAAGTGGACATACTTCACAAACAAAGTTCTCAGCTGGAGTACAAAGTGGTTCACCATTATTCCTAATTGAAACCAATTTGGCATTAGACAAATGTCCTAATCTAGAATGCCATACATGAGGACTAGAAACAAAAGGTATTGCAGCAGAAATGGAAGCAGATATGGAATGTGAAGTGGAGTTGCCCCTTTCCAGCAAGTAGAGTCCATTGCATTCCTTACCCAGACCAAGTGTGCTCCAATGAGCAAGGGCCTGGATAAAGCACAAGGTTCCAAAGAAGATAAGACAACAAGAAATGGATTTAGCTAACTGACTGACAGAGATGAGATTGAAATTGAAAGATGGAACACATAACACATTGTAAAGTGTAAGTTTTTCTGAAATCTTCACAGTACCAATGTGTGTGACTAAAGCTATTTCACCATTAGGCAAATTAACATGAGTATTTAGGACAGTGGTGATGGAAGTAAAGCAGGTGACAGAATGTACCATGTGGTCAGTAGCCCCTGTGTCTATGACCCAATCAGTGGTATGAAAACATTTCCTATCAACTACTTTGGCTGAAAAGATAGAGTGTTGAAGAGTAGGTTTGAAAGAAGTGTTTGAAGTGGTACCTGACACAGTATCAATGAAGTTGGAATTGTCAAGAGCTGTTGAGGAAGGCACACCAGTTGTAACATGCACACCATGAGCTCCAGTAGTCAAACCAGAGACATTTCCACTTGTACTAACAGATGCAACATGATGATTTGGACCTTGATCAATTCCAGAATTGAAAAGGGCAAGGAGCTGCTCACACTGTGCCTTGGTAATAGGACACTGAACAGATGCATTTGGAGAAATTTCAATAGCAGCACCTTGTGGATAGGAAACCTGATTAGCACTGACATTGAACTTCCCTTTGTGCTTATAGCCCGGTGGATAACCATGGAGTTTATAACACTTGTCCACAGTGTGTCCAAGCATATTGCAATGGGTGCACAAGGGCCTCTCCTTTTTGGGTCCAGCTTTGTTGCCAGAATATCCTTTGGTGTTGACATACATTGCCACTGAATCAGGTTTAGGTGTGAAGGAGGAACCATGTCCAATTCCTTTGTGAGACTCTTCTTGAAGAACCAAAGCATACACCTTGCTCATTGATGGAAATGGCTCGAGCATGAGAATATGGCTCCTCACAGTCTCAAAATTCTCATTGAGCCCCATTAAAAACCTCATCACATAGGATTTTTCATGAGCAATGCTCAGAATCTTCATTGCCCCACACGTGCAAGCTGGTAATGGTTCATAGTGAAGTAGTTGATCCCAAAGCTTCTTGAATTTAGAGTAATACTCAGTCACTGACATCTGACTCTGAGTTATTTGTGAAATTTCCTGTTGAAGATTATAAATCTTTGGTCCATTTCCTTGTGAAAATACACGTTGCAACTCAAGCCACATTTCCCTTGCAGTCTCACAATACATAATGCTGCTTGACACATCAACATGCATAGAATTGATCAACCAAGAAAGAACCATTGTATTACAACTTTCCCAATCTTCGTACAGAGGAGAATCATCTTTAGGTTTCCCTATCTTGCCAGTTACAAATCCTATCTTTTTCTTGGCAGTTAATGCTAAAACCATAGCTCTAGACCAAGATTGATAGTTTCTCATTCCCAAAAGTGGTTGAGTGACTAAGATATTCCCTGGATTCTCACTGGCACTAAGGAAAAATCGATTGGGAGAATTAGTCTCTGTGTTGGACTGATTCTACGCAGGAACAGAGTCACTTCCTTCTCCAGAAGCCATTGATGCTATTCACGAGCTTGTATGAAACTTCTAATGAAATTCAATGAAATTCAATGAAATTGAAAAGGAAAAACAAAAGATTCTTCAAGGTACAGATGAATCAAGTCTCTGTGAATCAGAATTCAAGAACTTTCTCGAAGAGATTTCTGTTTGATAAGCGAGAATCTTTTGGAATCAAAAAACGAGACTAGGAAATCAGTATAACTGTGCTAGTCGCTCTGATACCATGTAAAGAATTGAGAGAATTCTAAATAAAACTGAGAGAATTTCATTGATTGAAGAAGAGGAGTGATTACAAGAAAAATGGAAGAAGTAAATAATAAAATACACTATGCTCTGTTTATATACACAGTGATCATAACAAACTATTAGAATTTGGCGCCAAAAGCAGTTACTCAAATCACCAGACTTCTCCACGTGTCAGCTTATGTCTAACTGCTTCCTAAAATCTCGGAGCCTAAGTCTTCAACGATCTTGGATGAAGAATTCATGATATGGCAATGCCTCAATAGCTTCCAAGACCTCTGAGCTAATCAGTTCTGGTGTTGATGCACGTGCACACTGTGTGGCTTGATCACTGCATTGCCTATCAGCAAATGCTGCACTCCCTACTGTCCTGGTGGCTCGGCTAGTGCACTTTACCTTAGCAACAATTGCATCACTTGCCACACTTGTAGTTTGAATCATGCCATTCTGCCCTGTATCATACCCTGCAGTTTTAACAGGAACAAACCCAGAACATATAATCAATAAAAAAAAATTATGACTTAAATATTTTTTAAAAAGAAATCGATTAAAAAAAAATCCTCTTACAAAAATTACAACTCATACAAATTTCAGATGTTACTAGAACAAACCCAGAACAACTAGTTGTGAATCTCGGCGCCGGAACCGTTCAAAGCTGAACAACTATTTGTTGCCGACGACAGGAGGGGCCTTGAAATGGGTTCGTCAGCCAGGCGTGGTTCATGATCGGGTGTTCCTTGAAGCCATCCCCATTTCGTGCTTGAGTTCTCTTTGATTTCAGTGGTCTCTGTCTGTTGAGGGAATGAAAGAAAGAAAGAAAAAATACACAGAAAGAGATGGGATCTGAGAGAAAATGAAGGAAAGAAAGAAAAAAAAATGTTGGGAAACTGAAAGAGAAGTAACAGTAACTATTGAAGACCAAGACTTGCCGTGTAGCAGTTGAAAGGAAGACAAGAGCCACATGTTGTCCTCATGTGGATACGTGGTAAACAAAGAGCCACACAACATTATTATTATTATTATTATTATTTTTTGGTAAAGGCCTACACTACACAGTGAATAAACTTTTTGACTGGATTCTTGGCTCCTTGCTACAAACCATTATCTAAGTTTAATGATTAAATAATGTTAATTATAATGAAATTTATTGTGAAATTTATTATAAGTATCTATTTTTTTTTTGAAGCAAAATTTATTATAAGTATCAATTGTGTTTATTATTCCGTCATTTTTATTCTGTCACGTGACATTATTTTATTGGACAAACTAAACACGTGTAACATTATTTTGTGACACTTAGTGGAAAAGTATAAATGAAGAGGCTACTGATATAAACAATATACATCTTCAAGAGGTAAAATCAAAAATTTAAAACTCTAGGAAAAATAAAGATCACATCAATAAAATATTTTAATTTCAAGTTTTTATTGAGTGTGAATTTTGACAAATACACATTCGCACTAAATTTTCTTCTTATAACCTTTATGCTTGTAACATTTCAAGATGGTATAAGGTCAATAAGTATCATGACAATAAAATCTTGTTTCTTGCAACAATGACCAATTCCTTTTGGGCAAAATTTGCCAAACAGTATAATATTGGAAAAATTTTAGGTGGATGGCATGCGTTCAAAGTTTATTAGTTAGTTGGACTGTTTTTTGGAAATCGAGTACAGCAAAATCGACTTCTAGCCAAAATCGAGTTTACTATACTCGACTTCCTACTGCAAATTAGCTTTGAGATGGATAAAAAAGGAAGTCGAGTATATAAAACTCGATTTTGGCTGGAAGTTGATTTTGCTATACTTGATTTCCAAAAAACAGTCCAACTAACTAATAAACTTTGAACACATGCCATCCGCCTAAATTTTTTTCAGAATCATACTGTTTGGCAAATTTTGGCATTCCTTTTGAGTCTGCAATTTCTATTTGTATATGTGATGGCACGAGCTTAAGTCATTGCATTTTTTTTTCTGGTCCTGTACCACTAGCCTTATCAGAGTAAGTATGTGAGAGGCCCCACCCTCATTCCACCAACTTTTTGTTGGGACAAACCCGCTATATTTCCCCATAGATTTAGGGTTTTACATGGAGTTGACATTTATTTTATTTAAATAGTAAAAATAATAAAAACCAAAATGAAAAAAATAAAAATATTTTATTGATTACTAGTGGGCTAGAGGGGTTGGAGATTTAGTGTCCTAAGAAAATAAAACATAAATAGTAATTTTTAAAATTATTTTAAGTTTAAAAATAGTACCTCGCTATTTTGTGTTTCAAATGTCGTGAGAAGACTGGTTTGCTTTGGATTGAAAAAGTGTCATGATACATGAAATGATATGGGATATTAGATTTCAATTTTAGTGAAACACTATTATTTCTATGGCAAAATTTTCTATTTTTTCAAGAATGCATGATATTCATTGGCAAAATATTGTCAAAATGATAATATAACACCGACAAAAATAAAAAGTTCACATACATCATATTGGTGATTTTTTAAGCAAAAGACCTAACATTTCAAATAAAATATTGGGTTCAATCCCGTATCTATTGAAGTACAATTTTTCATTTTCTTTGCACCATTTGAGGAAGTCGAGTTTTCCTTCTCCTTCTCCTTCTCCGGACATGTAGAAATGTTATGGCCAACATGCTTACAAAACCCAACGTGATGGAAGATACAAAGATGGAATCCGGAAACAATCTTTGTGAATGAATACACTAAGTATGTGACGACAAAGTATACCCCAAAATTCAAAATTCTTGCAACTACAACTAGTCATCTCACCATCCCATAAGACTAAGTGCTTTTGACTTGTTTTTTCTTCATAATATTGCAACACAAATTCAATACCATTTTCTTGAAGCACCGAATATTGTGTGGCTCTTCCAAACTCCTCTTGAAAATTTTTGAAAGCATAGGGTGTCAACACACTATGTGCTTGTTCTTCGATCGGTGACGATGTTCTTAAAGAAGAACCTCTATATTTCTCCAACATTGTATCATGTGATTGTGTTTGCTTAATATCTTCAATGGCAAGGTCAACCTAAAATTACAAATTGTAAATAATTTAAAGACACATAAAGACTACAAATATTAACAAATAAATCAAATTCTACAACAAAAGAAAGCAAGGATAAATAATGACTTACTTGTTCAATAAATTGCGTCAAGTTTATGTGGGAACTAACAAACCGTTTGAGAAATGCATTTATACTTTTGGATATTCATTCCAAACCACTAATTCCTCCCCACAAATGTTATTATTTTCTCCATCATTTGGAAGCTCATCTAAGTCAACACAATTCCTTGAAACACTTTGATAAATCTCACTTGCAATTACAATATCATTCATTTGTTCTATGTTGTAACAAAGATTAACAAAATAAAAAACAAACAAACAAAAAAAAAATCAACATCATATTCAATTATAAATGAAATATAAACTATAAATAAAATAAAATAGAATAAAATAGTATACCTTCTTGAGGTAATTCATTTAAGTCAAAATAACTCATTGGAACTAATTGATGAATCTCACTTGCAACAAAATTCTCATCCATTGATTCTATAATAATTTAACAAAAATTGATAAATAAATATTAACATCACATTTCAATATATTTGAAAAATAAATTAAGAACAAAAGAAATATATGTACCTTATTTATAATTTCTTGAACATTATATTCATGTAGACATTCTTTGATCATTCATTGAACTCTTCTCAACAAAATTCTAATCCATTGAGTCTACAATAATTTAACAAAAATGATAAATAAATATTAACATCATATTTCAATATATTTGAAAAATAAATTAAGAACAAAAGAAATATATGTACCTTATTTATAATTTCTTGAACATTATATTCTTGTAGACATTCTTTGATCATTCATTGAACTCTTCTCAACAAAATTCTTATCCATTGAGTCTACAATAATTTAACAAAAATGATAAATAAATATTAACATCATATTTCAATATATTTGAAAAATAAATTAAGAACAAAAGAAATATATATACCTTATTTATAATTTCTTGAACACTATATTTTTGTAGACATTCTTTGATCATTCATTGAACTCTTCTTTCTTTCTTGTCTTTTTGTTGAACATAACTCTTCTTTAAGTTTTTTCTATGATATTGGTAAAGTGGAGGAGAAGAAAAAGTAAATATTGGGGGAAGATGAAATAGAAAATGGAGGAAAAGTAAGTATTGATAAAGAAAGTAATGCAAAAAGAGCATTTTTGTTTTGTTAAAAAAATAAGGACAGATCCGGCTTGAGGACAGGTCCGGCTTGTTAAAAAAATTGAGGACAAATCTGGCTTGTTAAAAAAATTGGAGGCCATATTTGTCATATTTTGTTTTGTTAACTCAAACAAGTACTCCTGGTGCAGCTATTTTCAAGTTCCTATGCAAAAGGCCTGCATAGGCCACCCCTGTCATTGGCTCTAAGGGCACACGGTAACAAGAGCCTTTATTTTTTATTGTTTACTTTTTATTTTTATTTTTATTTTTTTTGAGAAATCTTAATTCTTTAGGAGCTAGCTTTACACCAGCTCACACTTACACTCACATACTTGGACTTGACTTTTCAGTTTTCACAGAGAGAGAGAGAGAGAGAGAGAGAGGGGAATGAGCTGTAGTGTTGTATTTGCTTGATCTGCATCTAACAAAGGTAAGAAATTTTAGTATCACCCACATATATTTCATACTATCTTAGACTAAGAAGCTTTAAGATTATCATTACATTCACTGTCAGCTAGTCTGTTTGTGTTATCTTAAATTCCACATTCATAATTTCATAGATCTTAAAAAAAAAAAACCCCATCTTTATGTCGTTCTCAGTTTCCACACATTACATTGCTATAAAGATCTGATTTTTTTTTTTTTTTTTTTTTTCATCCATACCCATTTCTAAAACCCTAAATGTTCTGTCATAATTCATTTGTCATTTGCTTGTTTGCTCATATTCTATAGAAAGATCTGAAGAAAGAGGGAGTTTTTTTTGTTTTTTTGGGTAGCTGAAGGATTCGGTTGAGTTAAAAGAGCCTCTAAATTAAGTGTAGTTAAGTGTGGTTTGGGTTAACGGTGTTGAGTTATGACGTGGCACGTTTTTGAGCGTGGATTGTTTAAAAAAAAATCCCTACCGTGAACAGGATCCGGATCCCTCGTAAAAAAGCCTATAGGAAGGAAGCTGTGGTATTCCCAAATCGCTCTGATTATTCAACCAAGGCCTCCTCAGTGCACCCATAAGGTAAACCCTAAATTATAATCTCAATCCTTGTCTTTTTACTTATTTGATTTGTTTATTCTACGTATCATTTCGTTTCTACTATCTTGTGGCTTAATTTTCTCGTAGATTAACTGAAATATATATATATATATATATTTTTTTTTTTTTCTGTTGTGTTTTTTGTCTTCTGTTTGGTTGGTGAGAAAATGATTGAAAATAGTTTAAATCGAATTATTGGGTATCGGATTTAAGACTTAATTACTGAGAAATGAAAACCCATCTGGGCTTTATACGCAAATACACTTCTATGCTTGGATTTGAAATCTTTCCTGATTTTGCAACCGGTAAAAGTAGCTCTTTATTCTTAGCGGAAAATTTTTGGATTTGATTTTATTGTACTTGTTTTTGCCTGAAAATTTGTTTTTTTTTTTTTTTTCCTATTTTAATAAAAAGATGCACAGTTTTGCTTGTATTTGTTTGGCTGAGTATTTTTCAAGAAGACCTGCGAGCTTGGTAGGTATTTCGAATTCAGCGTTGTGAATTAGGAATTTTGGTTGATTATAAACGAAGTTATTCATTGCCTAGCTATTTTGCTGCTTTGTTGGTTATTTGAATTTTCAATAACTAGTTTGTCCAGGTTCTGATAATGGGCTGCACTCAGACCGTGTGTATTCCATAATCAAGCAGTTTCATTTAGGTTTTCTTAAAAAGATATAAAAGGAGGCTATATATTTTCTTGGAGCTGATAATTGGACAAGAAAAACTTTGAACTATAAACTGAACTTGGTATGACAGACCTATATGATGTACATAAAGGTTAGCGTGCCGAAATAGCTGAAAGAAGTTTAAAATTTTTCCCAGAAAATGTTAAGAGTAGAAAATTTTCTTTCTTATAAACAAATATATTAGATTCCCCGGTTGTAATCTGCTCTTGATTATACAATTCAATGCCTGGGTATGATGCTGGTTAGGTTGTAATTAACGTTGATTCTAGTAGCACCTTGTATCAAGATTTTCACCTTATAGTAGAGTGCAATGTCTAATTTGTCTGTGTTTCTTTCCAGGCTGCACTGAAACTGATGTAAATCTGCAATATATTATGCAGCAGACACTAGTTGATTGACCTGATATGAAATAGAAATGTAGTTTGTTTGCTTATTCACAAATAATTTTTTGCTGAGTAATTTTAATTGATTGGCTTGTTACTTGAACATTGTGCTTCTTAGCAAGGAAATAAAAACTGGAAATTATATGTTTTCTACTGCAGATTTTACAAGCTTCCAACAAATAAGCAAAATGGCTGGTTCCAGGGTTGCTCATGCCACCTTGAAAGGACCTAGTGTTGTCAAGGAGCTATGCATTGGGATGGCACTTGCTTTGGCTGCAGGTAGCCTCTGGAAAATGCACCACTGGAATGAGCAGAGGAAAGTGAGGCAATTTTATGACTTGTTGGAGAAGGGTGAGATCAGTGTTGTTGTCCAAGAAGAATAGATCTTTGTAATTTCTGTCCTGGTTCAATGGACACGTTTGGCAGTTTGTTGATCATTTTGTGCTCCCCTCTATTTGGCTCTTGAACCTAAGATGAGCTTAGTTTGGATTTTAAGTGAATAAATGTACTGATTTTGCTTTAGATATAAAACACATGTAAGTTTCATGATATTTGCATGTGGTTGGTCTTATGATTTTGCTCAAGTGAAAGATATAATTGTCCGCTGTTCTGCTGCATGTCATGGGAAATTTTGAAAGACTTTGGGTTATGCAAGTATTTAAAATACGAAGTTGATTTTTTATTTTATTTTATTTTATTTATTATTATTACATGAGTGGGTTTGGTTTGAGTGGAAGTTCCAAGTTCAATCTAGTTACTTCCGCTTGGTAACGAGTGGTCCTAAACGACCCAGATATAATATTCTTATTAAAAGAATGGATTTTTTTTTTTATTTTCCTAGCACAGATCAACTTGTTTTTATGTATTATCAGAACCTAGTTGCACTGAATTAATACCCAGTTACTTGTTATGTTCAGTGGGTTTAAAGGTCTAGAATTCTCTTAAATTTATGTGCTTTTTGATTGTTTAGTTCATTCTTTTAGATTGAGAGAGAGAGAGTTGGTTTTTGCTAAAATTTTTTGAAAAAATTGGAGTGCAACAATGAGATTTATGGAACTGTGTTATTCAGGAAATTAGCTGAGCTTGGGTATAATCGAAGTGCCAAGGAATGCAAGGAGAAGTTTGAGAACATTTACAAGTATCACAAGAGGACCAAGGATGTCCGGTCCAGCCGACCCAATGGCAAGGCTTATAGGTTTTTCGAGCAATTACAGGCTTTAGATGGTCACACACAATTTCCTTCTCCTTCCCCGCAGAAAATTCAGGCTTCTTTGGCTGAAACCACGATGGTGATAAGGACAGTGGAGCCTAGGAATGTTGTTCAGAATGCAATCCCACATTCTATCGTTCGAAATGGAAATTTAGCGGAGAACTACACTCCAACCACGTCGTCATCCAGTAAAGAATTGGAAGGGATGAGAAAGAAGAAGAAGTTGACGGAGTATTTTGAGGATTTGATGAAGGAAGTGATAGAGAAGCAAGAGAATTTGCAAAGGAAGTTTATAGATGTATTGGAGAAGTGTGAGCAAGATCGTATAGCAAGAGAAGAGGAGTGGAAGATTCAAGAATTGGATAGGATTAAGAGAGAACGGGAGCTTTTGGTTCAAGAAAGATCAATTGCCGCAGCTAAGGATGCAGCTGTGCTTGCATTCTTGAAGAAGTTTTCTGATCAAGCAAGCTCAGTGCAATTGCCCGAGGAGGCGATAATGGTCACAATACCAGTGGAGAAATTTGTGGAGAGGCAAGAAAATGATAATGGTGGAAAAGTTATGGACAAGCAAGAAAAGCAAAATGGTGTGAATGTTTTGGACAGGCAAGAAGATGACAATGGTGGGAATAATTTGGAGAGGCAAGAAAATGATAATGGTGAGAATTCTATTCAGATGAGCTCAGGTCGATGGCCTCAGATGAGTTCAGCTCGATGGCCTAAAGATGAAGTTGAAGCCTTGATTAAGCTGAGGACTAATCTTGATTTTCGGTATCAAGAAAATGGGCCGAAAGCACCTCTATGGGAGGAGATATCATTGGCTATGAAAAAGCTTGGTTATGATAGGAATGCAAAGAGGTGTAAAGAGAAGTGGGAGAATATAAACAAGTACTTCAAAAGGGTAAACGAAAGCAATAAGAAAAGGTCCTATGATTCAAAAACATGTCCTTATTTTCAGCAGCTTGATGCTTTGTACAGTGGGAAGACTAAGAAGGTTGAAAATTCCGTTAATTCTGGTTGCGAGTTGAAGCCTGAGGAGCTTTTGATGCATATGATGAGTGGACAAGAAGAGAGACCAAGGACGGAGTCACTAACGGAAGATGGTGAGGGAGAAAATTTTAATGAGATTGAAGGAGATAAGGAAGATGAAGATGGGGATAGCTATCAAGCTGTAGCAAGTGATCCTTCTTCAACGGCAAATTTGGGCTGAGAAGACACGGTGGGGAACCCGTTCTGTGAGAACTGAAGTTGGTGTGCTTATTTTTGGAATGTGGGTCAGGGTCATTACTGAGGCTACCCCACGGCAGTGTAGGTGAAATTTGTGGTGCTGAGAAATTCATTGTGATATCTTATGGGAAACGGCATCTTCTATCTATGTAGTATATGTTCATCATTAGTTGATAAAGAAGAGAGAGAGAGAGAGAGAGAGAGAGAGAGAGAGTGGAATAAGTAAATTTAGGAGGTTAGTGTGTAATTTAATACAGCTTTCTTTTGAAAGTTCACACCCCCATGTGTGCAAAAGTTGAAAATGGTTGGTTGTATTTTTTTTTTTTTATTTTTTGATGAGAAAATACAATATAAACCAGCAACTGAAAAAGAGCAACAACAAAGAGAACAAAACACCAGCAGGGAGAACAAACACAGCAGCTACGTACAACCATCCTTCAAGATAATATGCTCCACAAAGCTTGGACACACACCTTTCCAAACTTGCGTAGCACCTGAGTCTCTAGCTGCTCTAGCAAATTCATGGGCTGCTCTATTGCCACTCCTATTCAGATGCTGAAAAGAGCACCAAGAAAAAGAAGAAGAGATGTCCTTTATGTTCTGCACAATGTGACCCAACTCACCTCCCAAAACATCTTCATTAATAGCTTGGATAATTGAGAGGGCATCAGATTTGACAATAACATGAGAGATTCCTAACTCCAAAGCAAGCAACACACCATCTTGCAGCGCCAAAGCTTCTGTGATCTCAGCAGAGTATGATGATGGCAGTAGTTTGCTCAAAGCTGCAATAAGGCAGCCTCAACAGTCCCGAATAGCCACACCAGTATAGGAAGGGTTGCCATTAGAAGCAGCGCCATCAGTATTAATTTTGAAAAAACCGGAGGGAGGGGCTTGCCAAACTGTTAGAGAAGGGGCTGAAGAGAGGGTAGGGAAAGAGCAAGCATCTTTATACTCATGTAAAATTCTGTTTGCCATATCCCAGACTTGACTTGGAGAAGAACCCAAATCCTCATGTATAGCTTGGTTGCGATTCCACCAAATGGACCAAGCCACAGCAAAGAATAGTTCCAAATCATGAGGGGAACCTCTATGGTTTAAGTTGAGCATGGTTGGAAGGCCATTTACACAAGACCTCCAAGCAAAGATTTTGAGCTTTTGAGGGATTTTCTGATGCCAAATCCGCTTCCAAAGGCAAGTTCTAGAATCAGGAGAAGAGCATTCTCCCTCCTCATTTGAGTCCACTAGGCTTGAGGCAGTGTGATATGCACTTTTGACTGT
Organism: Quercus aquifolioides; assembly: GCA_019022515.1. Lineage (NCBI taxonomy): Eukaryota > Viridiplantae > Streptophyta > Magnoliopsida > Fagales > Fagaceae > Quercus > Quercus aquifolioides. The sequence continues at coordinate 55,834,730 of CM032334.1, read as the reverse complement.
AAAATCCCCCCTTTTATTGCCAATCCAGATGAGGCAATCTTTAGGGAGATTATAATTGAGAGGGATATTTAAAATTGTGCTTGCTTCAAAAGGAAGGAAGATGAACTTGACTGCCTGCTTTCCACCACCTAGTGTCATAGAGACTAGCATAAGCAATGATTGTATTAATAGAGACTAGCATAAGCAATGATGCAACAGTGGTAGCTGCCTTTTCATTATTTGGTTAAACAAGTTATTATATCACTCGTGGGCGAGCAATAATGTAATGATTGACAAAGGACGATAAAGCAAATCTCTTTTTCTTTGATTAATCCTTGAAATTATATGGTCTATGCATTCTGTCTTCTACAGTGTTCATGATAGCATCACAGTGTAATCACTTGTATTAAAACACTGCCGAAGTTGCTATACCATGATGGTATTGAGGTCCAGTTGATGCTGGGAAGTTATTTAGCTATCATCAGGGGGAGGGCTATGTATGTCTTTAGCTTTGAACTTGTTTACTGTTTACTACTATAGTTTTGAAAATTACTCATTCAAGGATGAAATGTGTTCAATTGACATTTGCATGATAATCATACAAAAATGTTACCGATTGTCGACACGTGTACAGTAGCATAACATGTGTACAGTGGCATAACGGATGATGAGTGGCCAGGTTTTAGAAAATAGCCTAATGAATGTGAAATTATTTAGTACACCTAATGTATTACGCTTCATCTCACAAAAGGATGGGCTTCATCCTTATGTGAGAGGGAGTTGCAATGTACTAAAGTGCAATGTGAAGAATGATGTCTGCACTTGAAAAATAGGAATAGTTAAGAAACCAAATTATGAAACAATTGACACAGTAATAGACAAAGACAATGGTTTATGGGAATAGGAGAATGTGTTTGGTATTACCAGGTATATCACACCCCTCTCAACTTATATCTAATTAAACGATAATAGTAAATCAAAATAAAAAATAAAAAGATGATGCATCTTTCAAGTAAGTTATCGAGCAATGATGAGCAGAGGGTAAAGGGAACTAAAAATAGATTTCTAAAGGTATACGAAAGACAAAGTCAAAAGAAGGAAAAAACACAAACACAATCATACTCGGCTATTTTGATATTCGTTTATCTTATTTGCATTTATTTGTTTTTTGTTCACTGTGTTGAGTGTGTTCTCATTTAAACCATCTAATTTTGCCAAAATCCTCTTAATTAAGGCATCGTTGTACCCACTCGAACTACAATTCTCTCCAAGGTTAGAAAATTTGGTAAAGACTAAAAAGAACCAAAGACCAAGCTCAATTTGCTCTTAGATTTGTGGACGGTAAATGTAGAATTATTGTTTATTAAGAATTTGAGATCTGAGATCAGATAGTTATGGATCTTTCGAATTCCAAGGAGTCGTGGACTTCCTATAAGGATTGTCAATTAAAGAGGAAAATACACCATATAATCCATTCACTTGAAAAAAAAAATGCATATACAATGTGTTTCCACAAAAAAAAAAAAAAAAAAAAAAAAAAAAAATGATTGATTTGACTCCAGTGTGCATTGGAGGTTACATAGGCACAACACATCTCAAAATGGTTACATGTCAGCCCTGTGTCTTGTCCGCTAGGGGTGTGCAAACAATCCGCTTGACCCGCTAACCCGCCCGACTTGAATCTGACCCGCCTGCCGTGTATGGGTCATTAAGTTAGGCGGTTTGGTTGGGCGGGTTAGATGCCCAAAATAGCGGATTGGGTTGGATAATGGATTGAAACATTTTCAATACACTACAACCTGACCTGCTCGCTTAATTATACATAAATAAAAAATGTATATATTAGTTCAAATTGATTAACCGTATATTCTGTATATAAAGTTAATCAATTCACCTAATCAATTTTTACATCTAATCAATAATCAATTCCTTGTCCAAAATATAAAAAGTCGACATTGAAACCCTTGTTTGCTGACTTCGAAACAAACATAACTAGGAAAGCAACGCAATCTAATTAGCCATTGGTACTGACTTCTTTTTTTTTCTTTTTTTTTTCCCCAGTTCATCATCATGGTTACTCAAAAGCTTGATTGTTTGCTGAGACCAAAGGCCTGTTTGTTGGTTGAGAAAATAAAAGAAATAAGAAATCAAAGGTTGTTTTTGTTTTCTGAGAAAATGGGAGAGAAAACAACAAAAAGCCTAGATCAGTGGTGGGTTCAACTAGCAGTGATTGTCAAACGAACAGAGCAGTTGGCAACTCCTTTGAAATATTTGAAACCCAATTTTGAACACCTACTCTAGAGAAAGATCTCAAGAAAGAGGGATTTTTTTTTTTGGGTTGCTCAAGGACCCGGTTGAGTTAAAGAGCCTCTAGTTTAAGTGTAGTTAAATGTGGTTTGGGTTAAGTTATGACGTGGCACGTTTTTGAGCGTGGATCATTTTAAAAAAAATCCCTACCGTGAACAGGATCCAGATCCCTCATAAAAAAGCCTATAGGAAGGAACCTCTGTGGTATTCCCAAATCGCTCTGGTTATTCAACCAAGGCCTCCTTAGTGCACCCATAAGGTAAACCCTAAATTATGATCTCAATCCTTGTCTTTTTACTTATTTGATTTGTTTATTCTACGTATCATTTCGTTTCTACTATCTTGTTGCTTAATTTTCTCGTAGATTAACTGAAATATATATATATATATATATATTTTGTTGTGTTTTTTGTCTTCTGTTTGGTTGGTGAGAAAATGATTGAAAATAGTTTAAATTGAATTATTGGGTATTAAATTTAAGACTTAGCGACTGAGAAATGAAAACCCATTTGGGCTTTATACGCAAATACACTTCTATGATTGGATTTGAAATCTTTCCTGATTTTGCAACCGGTAAAAGTAGCTCTTTATTTTTAGCGGAAAATTTTTGGATTTGATTTTATTATACTTGTTTTTGCTTGAAAATTTGCAGGGTTTTTTTTTTTTTTTTTTTTTTTTTTTTTTTTTTTTTTCTTTCTTTCTTTCTTTCTTTTTTAATAAGATGATGCACAGTTTTGCTTGTATTTGTTTGGCTGAGTATTTTTCAAGAAGACCTGCGAGCTTGGTAATGGTAGGTATTTTGAATTCAGCGTTGTGAATTAGGAATTTTGGTTGATTATAAACGAATTTATTCATTGCCTAGCTATTTTGCTACTTTGTCGGTTATTTGAATTTTCAATAACTAGTTTGTCCAGGTTCTGATAATGGGCTGCACTCAGACCGTGTGTATTCCATAATCAAACAGTTTCGTTTAGGTTTTCTTAGAAAGATATAAAAGGAGGCTATATATTTTCTTGGAGCTGATAATTGGACAAGAAAAACTTGGAACTATAAACTGAACTTGGTATGATAGATCTATATGATGTACATAAAGGTTAGTGTGCCGAAATAGCTAAAAGAAATTTAAAAATTTTCCCAGAAAATGTGAAGAGTAGAAAATTTTCTTTCTTATAAAAAAAATATTAGTTGATTGAATTGAATTAGGATTGAGTACTACGAGAGTACTGACATGCCATGATGCCATCATTTATGTTTGACTGCTTGCTGCACACTGAAATATGTTGGCGACCTTTTTTTTTTTTTTGAGAAATAAATATGTTGGCAACTTTGTACCGCTACAAAGGAATCTTCGTTCTGCGTAATCATTTATAAAAGGATTTTATTAATATATGCTTTAAGGGTATATAATAATATATTATTTTTAAAAAAAAATTTTATTAAAAATTGAAATTTTTTTAACAATTTTATCAATTTTTGATAAATTTTTTTCAAAACAGAGGACATATATTAACAGCACATTTTATAAAATTTGGGTAAGGTTGTATTTAAATTTGAGAATTTAATATTAAATGATTTGAAGGACAAGGACATAAATTCTGACCATACATTAATATGCTTCAAAATCATTCATACAAAAAAATATTGTACTTTTCATACATAACCGATATTATTTAAATTTAAAACGAAAGTGAACTTATTATTTTTTTGAGAATGAAAGTGAACTTATTTCGTTGAACACTTTCATATAAATCAACAATTAGGGAATAAAAGGAGCTTAAATGATCCCCAAGGATGAAAATATTGCCTAGAGAAAAAGAAAAAGAAAAAGAAAAAGAAAAATGGAAATAGAGAAACTATGAGTGGATAGTGCGGCGATGCAAATTGATAATTAAACGCTAAATAAAATTTTAACAAGATTATGTTTTTTGCTACCCTATTCTTCTATTTTAAAATTTCTTATTTGTCAATAATGTTTTAAGAGGGTGTAAATAAAGGGTTTTACATCGAATCATTCGAGAAAGAAAGGTGAGAGTCAATCACTACATTTATAATTATTGGGGCTGAGACGCTGAGACATTATTATGATTTAAGAAAAGACAAATAATTAAAATTAATCATACACTTCTTCTCTACAATTGCTGCACCGTAGGGAACGCGGAAACTGTGTGCATTTGATCATAAACCTGCAAAATTAAGCAGGGGAGAGAGCACTACACAATGACCTGTACGCATTAGAACACAGTTTGAATTTCTCTTCAGCCATTGCCTGCAATCATGCATAGATCTCTTGTAAGACTTCAAAACCACCCAAAAAAAAAAAAAAACCATTAATGAAAAAAATTAAAGGGAGTCCAATGTAGCACTTTTCATTATTATTATTATTTTTGGTGAAACATAATGGACTTGTAAAAAATCCAGGTACCCCGGGGGTGTACTTTTCATTACGTTCTTAAGCTAGTTAGCTTGATATTGGAAAAAGCTATTGAATAGGAGTGTATGGTTTCTTTCGTCTTTTTATTCGATTTGCAATACGTCAGTCTAATGTTATCTAGTTTACAAAATTTTCTTACTGAAGATTATTTATAGTTTAAAATGAACCAAACTTGAATTCAACAGGGACTACACTACACAACCTCAAGGGCAGTTCTACATGCTGTGAGGCAGACCTGTGATCCCTAACATCCCCAAATCCCTTGATGTAGGTGGGGTTTTATCCCGAGTGCTCTCTAAACGACTAAGAGACTTTACCACTTAAGATAACTGGCATTTTTTATTACTGAATGCATATAATTGTTTGGTATTGAACATGTGAGAAATATTAGTAGATTGGGCAGAACAGGAACCCTAGAAACTGACCTGTGAAGGGCCTTGATGCTTATCAGGATGCCATTTTAAAGCTGACAAGCGGAAACTGCAAGGAGAGTGCCGAAGTTGAGGTGGCATTAGAGAAATTAAAAGAGAGAAATAAAAATGTGTGTGGGAACCATGTGTCAGTGATACTGAGAAGTGCATAAAAGCAGTAGAGCACTTACGCATTTTTAACATCTTCAATCTTTAAAGGGCCTGTTGGAGGCAGACCAAGAATAGTTCTATCCGAACGTGATCCTACAGAACATGAATAGTCATCCAATTCGGTTTCACTCTGACTATCCCATCTTTTAGTTCTACTGTTTTTCCAGCTTGATTGCTCCCTCCACTCAAATCCGGATGTTGAATTTTGGAAAGAAGATTCGTGCCATGAGTTAAACGACCATGTATACCATCTGTTCCCAAATGTTGCTTTAAAGATTGGCTCAGGATCATTGTCAAAGTCCTCAGAAAAAGTCTTTTGTCTCAACCTACCTGAAAATGTTATAAAACGGAAGCATCAGGTTAGCCAAAAGAAAATAAAGGTAAAAATAATCAAACTTTTTGCATCGATTGCACTCTGAGATTTTACATTTTAATCTCTTATAATTTTATATCAGAACCATTTTCAGTTCAAGAAATGAGATTCTTAAATTTCCTTACAACTGTTTGCAATAACCACACCATAATTTGTACTCAGTCTGCCGACTATGAAGAATAAGCTTTGAGTGTTGCAACAGCTACTACAAATTTTACTACTTAAGCCTAATAAACTGAGGTGCCAACTTTTAAACCAGACAAAAATTTAAGAAATTTATTTATTATGTTGTTGATATGGGACAGATCACATTCATTACCATATTAATTTGTAAGCCTTTTGTAGTAAAAATGGTACTACTTTATAATTTTCCATAAACTTTTCAAGCTCAATCATAACTTCATCCAACTTCACATGCCATACATGCATAATAATGGTTTATGTTACTTGAACTTTCAAAAATATTTATGAGGATTATTTGGTCACTTTGGCCCTAATCTAACCACTAAACTGGTTAGTTCTACCATATAGGCTGGGTTCCAGCTAAAGAAAATTAGAAATACAAGTGGTTAGAGGACGGAGATCAAAAACTGGCAATTTATCAAAGTACAATATATATGGATTGAAAGAAACAAAATAAAGGGAAAGAAAGCTCACGTTTTAGTTTATGGTGGTGAATTTTTTCAGCATCATGAGAAGAAAACTTTGATCGTCCTTTCTTACTAGAGCAATATGATTGACCCTCCTGCTTTGCAAAACTGTTGATTCCCAAATTGTGTGTTGAAAGCTTCTCTTCATTCTAGGTAAATTGCAAAGCAAAGCAAAGCATATGTCAATCCCAAAAAAGTTCATGCACAATTTGACCATTAATATGTGTGTGTGTGTGTGTGTGTGTGTGTGTGTGTAAACATTAATCTTGTAGGCAAAGATTCTACCACTTGAAGGTTGAGTGTAAGCATTACTTAAGTGTTGAGGACCAAACATTTTGTTTCAGATTTGGATGCATGAATAGGTCTGTTTAGGAAATTTTTGGAAGTCAAACGGCTTCATCATGCTTTAAATATAGCATATACACTTTATCATTAGTGACAAGCCATTGAAATAAATATAATTTACAAGAAGCTCAAAACGATGGCATAAGATCATTATAAGGTTTTCTACAAATATGAAATAACCATCATCAGTTGTGAGATAATTGCTAATTGTTTCTAACAGCCCCATGCAAACCATGGACATGTGGTCCATGCAACCCCCAACAAATTATGTCAAACAAAAACAATGAACAAGCTAAAAGGGTTGAAAATTTGAGAAAGTTTTAAGTTTTTGCTTATACTCAAGACAGTTCCAACCAAATTCATAACTTGGGTAGCACCCACTTTTGCCTCATTTAATATTTTTCTTTTATTTCTTATAAAAAAAAAAAAAAAAAAAGATTAATGATTCTATTGTTCTTCCCTTCTCAAACCAATGCATAATAATAATAATTACAAGCATTTTATTTTTTAAATACTCCAAAACAAAGTAGATTGACCACATTAAATGCCATGGTTGTTAAAATTGAAATTTGGATCATAAAATCATAGGATATTACAATCTGAAATATCTTATACAATTAAATTATAGCAAAAATTGTATAGTCATCAGATCGGACGGTAATCAAGATTTGGACCATAAAATCGGAAGAATTGGGAGGCATTATTGGTTTTATTTATGTATTTAAAAAGTGGGCCAAAAAAACTGAAGCTCAGATGCCACATCAATGTTCAATTGGTTCAAAAACTTAACTCCAAATGCCAAATGAACTCAAATTGACCCAAAACACAAAATATAAGTCCAAAAACAAACTTTTGCTCTATCTAATAACAGATTGAAAAAAAGGCCGTAATATGAAATAATAATGTGCTAGCAATTAAATATTGATATTATCATATTATAATATTACATTACTATATCTATCTATTTGGTTTTCAAGATAGGTTTTGAATTTGCAAATGAATTTATATTATTCATGGAGCTTAGTTGAATGAGAATCTTACATTTTTATTTGTACTTGGTTGAGATTAATTATAGTAAGAAAGAAGAATTTATGATGTCGGAATTTTTCTTAGAATTTAACATTGATTCATGCTTTTGATTCTAGTCATGTCAGCTTCTATGTCTAAAATGAAGCTCTACCTTTTGAGCACAATCCCACCTTTTTTTTTTTTCTTTTCTTTTTTTTGGAGTAAAATATCCCTATTTATTTAATGGTAATACTAAAAATATAATTTTTAAGCTTTGAATAGGATTTCCTGACATATATGTCTACTATTCATAACAAATTTTCATATTCTATAAAATCTGGGATCTTCCATCCGATCTTACAATTTGATCTTGAAGATCCTCTTTCTGATCCAAGTAATATCCTGTTTACAAATAAAATACACACCCACACACGCACATTCTGTGTAATTTCTGAATCAATTGCTGACAAATACTGACAATATTTGCCATTGTTCATGCCATTATAATAACATGATATTACATCAATCATTCTAAATAAGGAATTGCTAGAGTTTTTAACAACAGAGGTTTGAAGAAAGGTGTACCAAAAAATTTGAGGACCCACTTTTGTAGAGGAGGTCTTTTAAAGCTCTCTTTGCATCAGCACGCTTTTGACTTATTGCATATCTGATATTTTTCTGAAATGAAAAAAATTGTGTGAGAACATCATAACACTGAAAATAAACATTTTAATTATTTAACTGTCGGCATTGTAAAGTAGCTTTTAGCTTCAATAACTGTATTAATTTTTTTTATCTTTAGTCTATTTTGCTGTGCACTTCGACAGAAGTAAGAAAGTTATATTATGTATCACTAGATTTAAATAGCTCCTATTTGCCTCAAAACTTAGCAATCTTAAGTCTTAATGCATTTCAACAGTTAAGAAATCATCATCCATGAGAACAGTAGATCCGTAAAAGGAAATCAGAAGATAAATTTTTTGGTTGATGTCTAAAAGGATGGGAAAGTGACACTAACAAGACAGCTCAGTGACCAACCTACAGCTGTTGGTGAAGATGCTTTTGTACTTTCAGATAGGTATGATTTGTGGACCAAGAGCTTAGGGTTCAAGATTTATGATGAGAGAATGGACCTTAGAGATCCAACGATGGTGTGATCTTTGGCAACTATGAGATGACAGTTGGACTGAATTCTATGAGGACAATGTGTGGAATAAGTCAGATAAGAAAGAAGGTGTGGAATTTAGATTAGGGTTTCATTCAGGAGCTATCACTTATCACCAAACAAATTAATAGGAATAATTATTCCATTCCAAATTAAATGCCTGATAATATTGATTCACATTCCCTTCATAATCACCATTCCATGTACCAAATCTGCCCCAAGTTTTAAATCCTACTCTAGTCATGAAGATCTCATGAATATATGCAGCAATAGATATTCCCAATGGAGAAGAAAGCTATAATAGTTTACAAGGAACTATTGCTTTACTTTTAAACATAGGATTCCTAAAGCCACTAGGAATTTGAATTGGAGCACAAACTTCATCACTAAAACAAAAAGGTAATGTAGACAATGTATATACATGTAAAATTTTCGATTTGTAGTAAGGGCTGTCAGTTTGGTCCATGAATCTTATTGTATGTTTTATCATGTTATGAGGTTTATTTGCGTGTTTAAAATTCTTTGGTTTGAGCTTAGTATCCAAATCCCATTATGTCAAAATCCTATTTGGGTTAAATATTAGTGCACTTTTAAATATAGGATTCTCTAAGCTGCTAGGAGTTGAATTGGGGCACAACTTGATCACTAAAGCGACAAGATGATGCAGACAGTGAGAAACTGGTTGGTTTTATTATATTTATTCAAATTTTCAAAGTTGGGGGGATTTATATTGTTTTAGATTTGTAGATATGGGCTCTCATTTTGGTCCATGAGTCTTATTGTGGGTTTTATTATATTATTCAGTTTCATTGTGTTTAATAGTTCTTTAGTTAGTGTCCATTAGGGTGCAACTTTTTGCCGGAAGCTTTTATTTTCTGAAAGATGGTTAGAGTATAGTTGTACCTAGAAAAAGTGAAGCTTAGAAAGTTGTACATAACCCAATATTGGCAAATGCACTCTAAGTTTAGCAGTCAAATCCCATTAAGTCAAAGTCCTATTATGGTTAAATAGTGCGTGCGTTTGTGCATGTGTGCACACGTGCGCTGGGCATGGATTTGTGTGTGTTTGTGCGTGCGTGCGTGCGTGTGCGAGTGAGTGTTTATGTGCATGTGCATGCATGTTGTGTGGGTAGGTGGTGGTTTCCATTCAATGGAGAAAATATATTTTGCTAAAATTCTAGGAGCTATGAAATTTTTGAGGTTTTTGTGATGTAGAGGAAAACCTAAATGAGCTGCTTTGGATTTCTAGGAGCATTAAAGAATATTTCTTCTTCCTTTTATTGATTTTAATTTCAAGAAATTTTTAATCAAATCCGAGACCTGATTTTTTTTTTTTTTTTTTTTTTTTCACCTTTCTAAGATCTAAATCAATACAACCCCAAACCATTCTTTAGATAAGTAGCACCTAAACAACTCCATAAGTGAAAAGACTTCTCAAGTTACTGTTAGCAACCCAAAAACTTGGGTTTTCTTCCTAAATTTTATCTATTTTTACCACCATAAAGCCCCAAAGCCTTTGAAATCCTACAAAAAGTTGGTGTACAGAAAATCCTGCAACTATACTTCCTATTTCTGGCCCAAAATTCAATATTTCTTACCCAAAGTGAAGCACAAAACTTATACCATCCTTCGGAACTTCAAAGCCCACAATCTTTTCCGTAAGATTTACTCAAATTTAGCCTAGATAAATGTCCCTCCGCTGCTGTCCAACATCAGATTTGGTGTCAAGACCTTTGTTCTACTTCATAAGGTTAGAGACAATCTAACTGATGCATACACAACACTGAACTAACATTAGGTTGCATTGATCTTTATCTGGATTTTGGCCCCACTAATAGTGATAATAAATGATGATGATGATGATAATATTATTATCTTAATAGCTAACACAATTCATATACACTACAGGATTGAACACTTGTACGTAACTATATTATCATGTCTTAGATATTCAAAATTCAGAATATAATAGCTTTCTTCCGTACAAATAATTATATAAAAGATGAAATAATCATGCACACAACCATATCTGATAAAGGGCTATTAGTCAGTGCCAATTTCAGCTGCTCTACCTAGTAAATACCAACTTGCCTACCTTAGTTGGTTCCTGACCTCCTCTTATATCCTGCAAAAAGTATTTTGACTGTCAAACTTCCTTAAAGATGGTCAGACTAAATAAAATAATAACTAGCTAATATATGTATATTGTGTGTGTGTGTTCACCATCAATTGATCCACAAAAGCTGATCAAATTGCAAACAATATAATAAGATATCTTTCACATTCAGCAAAAAAATGTTCTATATAAGTAATCATGCAAGGATGACCTAACTCCTTTCTTATGGACTTGAGACATAGCTTCAACTAGAGGGAAACCATTATATTTACAATTGATTGTTCCCTTCTAAGATATACCCTATTTGATGCTGAAAGGACAACCAAAACAATTTAATAACAAATATAAATAACAGGAAAATAAGGATATAATCTAGGAGTCGGCACCTAGGGTTGGCTATAGTCAGCAACAAACCAAAAAACCAAAAGAAACTTTACTATCAATCCAAAACTCAACCCGGGGTGGTCTTACATAGAGTTCCAAAACTTCGCTTGCAAAAACAGAACTTAAACTCCTAATCTAAATAGGAAAAGAAAATAATAAAAAATTGCGTAAAATGAAATCCTAATGATTAAGAGATTGGGTCTAGATCTTTAGGCCCAATTGTTAGCAGGCTCCTTCTATCTTGCGTCTGCATCAGATGATATCAACTCTAGTTAATAAACTTTCTTTTTTGATAAGTAATAAGTTTTATTGATATAAAAAATGGAACACCCAAGTACACAGGGAGTGTACAACTCTAGTTAATAAACGTATTAATTAGAGCCCACTATGCACACACATACACCTCTCTTAGACTCCTTTTGAGTTTCAAAGAGGGTGAAAAGGAATAAATGAAAACTGCAAAGTTGCTTAAGAAATGAGGTTTTTTATTTAAAATTTTGCACTATTCTTTTATTTCCCATCAAGCTTTCCAAATAGGGTTTTTTTTTTCCCCTTTAAATTTTAAAAACTAAAATAAAATCAATTGTTACAACAAGCGGGTGAGGGGGGATTGGAACTCTAGATTTAACGGACATGCAGATGGCATGTGCCTACACAAATACAAGTCTTGCATAACAAATTGCACAAGATGTTGAGAATCGAAGAATGACATAAAAGCACCCAAAAGAAAACTAATATCCAATCTTGAACTAGAATACTAATGGGATTCTCCACAAGCTCATTGATAAGACCAGGACATACAATAAGAAGATGCCCCATTAAAAAAAAAAAAATAGTTATAAGTAGTTAGAAAGAGAGGGAAACAAGAAAAGAGGGAAGAAGCTGAAAACAATTTATTCAAAGCACGAGGAATCATTCAGCAGCATGTTTCCCCCCTTCCTACACAAAGCCAAGTACTAAAAAGTGAAAATATCCTCTGTCATAATAAGAGATCAAACCAACAGTAACACAAGCTTAGCAAAATATCCAATATACATATAAAAATCAACCAAAAAGAGTTCCACAAACATGAGGCTAAAATGAAAAGGACCAAAATAATTAGCAAAGTACACCCTGCGTTATAAGACAATCCACCATGAAAAACTTTTTACACAATTACATTGAACATGAAGACAACATGGATAATATCTTAGAACACGAATTACCCTGCATGGACAGCCTATATGCTTAAGAAGATAACAAATGGATAAAATCTGACAGTGTATGAACTAGATAAAGTTGAAGCCCAAGCTCATTTCTTTTAAATGAGCTGTACCACATTGATGATGAATAGCAAAGACATGTCAGAAGCAGAGCCTTGGGCAACATCCAAGCCAATCATGAAACTGTTCTACTATACAAGGTCCAAATGCGATGAATTAAATTAAGGGCCAAATTTGATGACCTACAAATTATTTATGTGGGTGTGTTAGAGAGAGAGGCCTAGGAAACCAAATAATGAATCCAAATAAAAATAATTAAAAAAAAATTCTAATATAACATTAAAGTACATGGCTAAGCATTAGATTCTAGACTTTAGAAGTTGGTATCTAATTGAATGGGATTGGCATTGGGGCAACTGATGAAATTGGTACCATATGCTAAAAATACACGATACAATTGCAAGGGTTGATACTAGCACTCTTAAAAGATCTTCCAAAATCAATTCATCAAGAATATACAATTACTTATCTACAAATAATCCCTATAAGATATCCTTCATCTGCTAATAGAGTTATTCAATAACTAACCCAAACAGATGGCCACAAAATAATTTGAAAGGAACCCCTGGAACTCAATGCAAGTTCCATTCTCTCTCTCTCTCTCTCTCTCTCTCTCTCTCTCTCTTTTAAATGGAAGTTCCATTCTCCGTTTATCACCTCATCAGCATTCAGTGTACCCTTCCGTAACAACAAATTTTCAGATTCTCCATGCCCCGAACCTCATTAACTTATGTCAACAGAAGCACTGACCTCCAGGTTGTATAGCTTCATGCCCTTCTCCCCAAAAAACATATGGGACTCAAAGTTGCTTAAAAGAATCCAATTTTATTACATACTAGCCTTATAATCTTAGTGATTATTATTATTAGTACATGCAATAACCTGAGATATATTCCAAACTCTATCATCCATCAGACGTGTGACCTATACAAAATAATAGCACCCACCTTCATGCTTGACCACAAGTAACATATCCATCCCTTCATGCTTAACAAATGCAATATGAAATTGAATTTAAAATGTACATGTCATTTCTTAAGCATAAAGTAAGTATTCCCAAAATGCTAATGAACTAACATAAAGATTAGAATAAACAACTTCAGACCAAAAAAAAAACTTGATAGGTACATTATCACTAAACCAAAAAATTGAACTTGAAATCTCAAAATTGGAACATCTATATGGAATTCAAAACAAGACCCACCTTAGCCTATTAAGAATTAAAGGGAGTACACCATCTAAACTCCTTTTATTCTAAAAGAAAATTTCTTTTTCAATATTACCATGGCAATGGCTCCACTTTGTATGCAAAATTCCAAACGTAATACACAAATGCAAGCAGGGAAAATACAATGTGAAACAAACAGAAGAAATTCAAATCCATACAAAATACAAACTTTCACCAAAAGGGTAACTAGCAAAGCACCATTGCACACAGAAAAAGAAAAAAGAAAAAGAGAAAGCTTTTGAAACGAAATTGAAAGAAAGAGAAATAATAAACTCACAGACTTCCACTTGTTCTCCCACTTCTGGAACGAAGTAGGGGTAGAATGAAACGAAGCAAAATGGGGTGCTGTTGGAGTTGATGAAATCAATGAATTCTTGATCATCGAAAAGTTTCGCCATCTGGGTATCTGAAATTGCATATCGAAAAAAAAGAAAACGAAACACCTACTTGATATTGCCTATTTGCTAACAAATAATGCTTTTTTATATTCCAAATACTGTTTGGTGAAAGAAATTGTTGGCCAATTTCCAAGCATAAAGAAGCACAGCTTCTCACGCGAAACAATTGTTTAGCTATTTTCACGACTACAATTTGGTGACTTTGTGGCTCTCCAAGCTCGAGGTAAGAGAGCCTCCTCTCTGCTCTTTCTGTGTGTGTACGTTTCCTCCTATTTCTTTTTCTTTGTCAAAAAAAAAAAAAAAAATTCTCTGCAACACCAAGACTTGGGCTAGGTTGTGAGTTTGCACTTGGGCTAGGTATCCAACTAACACATGGGCCTGTAACTGTGTCCAACAAATGATGAATTTGGGCCTATGGGGCTTAGAAATTGGATGTCCCATTCATACCGTTTCTGTGTTTTTTTTGGGCTAAGCAAGCAATGTTTAGCTATAAGCCTATAAGTGATATCTTGCATCATCGTATGCGCAGAGAATGATTTTGCCAAAAGATGTTTTTCTTTTTGTATATGTTCTAACAACTTTTTTTTTTCTTTGCGCCAGTTAGCGCTTTATATTATACATAACCTATTTATTTATCCAAAGATATTAAGGAAAATATATATTATATCAAATAATATGTAATAAAAATTACATCCATCCAACACCGCATTGTGTCAATATGACTCACAAACTTTAGTTACGTGCTTTTATCAAGTTTTTCAAACCCGGACCGTTCATTGAACCGTAAAAAGAAGAGATTCAAAGTTTTTGAGGTCGAACCGAAACTAAAGTGGGGTTAAACTATGATGACGTTATAATTAATTTAATAATTATTTTAATATAAATAAATATATTAAATTAGTATAAATAGAAAATTTAACTAAAATAAACCAAATAAATATAAAGATCATATTTTAAATGTATTTTTCATATCACAACTTTTATTATAGTGTTTCAAAAATTAATGCTATATTATCAATTGTTAAACAAAATAATAATAATAAAAAGAAAAAAGAAAATTATTTATTTATAATATACTATCAAAGCAAGATTTTGCATTATAAATTAAATAAATACTTACAATATTGTACACTTTCATGTAAATATGTATAATATTGTACACTTTTTATAAATATAAATATGTTTTGTGCATTTTTTAATCTACAATTACATTTACATTGACAATACAATGGCAGTAAGTAAATTTGTGGGAATTGGTGGGATTTTACCGTTTGTAGAAGTAATCAAATCAAATAAGTTTAAAAAAATTTACAAACCAAATGAAAGGTGAAGGGGTAGCCACGTGTCAAACTCTTCACATGGGGAAAGGGTAGTGCCTGCCAGCCAATGCCAGAGTGATAGGCACTCATTGAAAAGGAAAAAAAACTTGGCTTTTAGTTTTGGTTACTAGTGACTGGTGTCTGGTGGTGATAGAAGAAGAAAGGAGCAAAAGGGAAAAGAGGAAGGACAATGCAGATGAGGAAGAAGAAAAAAAGTTTTGTGATTTTCATTTCATTTTATGTAGATCTATTAGTGTGTTTTGAGATTGCAATTTCAAATTTGGGGTTGAGAACGAGAGATAAAAAGACAGAAAATGACACAAAGCGGCAAAACAACTCAGTTTCACTGGAGATGAACTGATGAACTCGTTTTTATTTTATTTTTTTTGGTCTTTTTGAAGCTTTGGTGTGAACCGTGAGATCTGGTCACGGTTCTCAAATTCGGGTTGTTCGACCTCAGTTCGCACAGTTTACTGAATTTTTGCGTAGCGTGGGTTATGAAAGTAAAAGAACCGTTCTAGCGGACGATTCTCGGTTAATTAGGTCGGCCCATACGGTTCGGTCTGAATTTTAAAACCATGACTTCCATCCCGTGGTTTACTTTTTGGGAAATGATGGTAACACACTTAAGCACAACTTTGTGCCACAACTCGCCACATGACGAGTTGTGGTTGGTTAGAATGTGTAAAACCCTATTAATAATACCCTTTGAATCAATCTCACAAACTTCCACGTCTCTTCATTAATTAAAAAACACATTCATCGTATGCTGTGAGAATTTATACCATGAAACAACTTGATCCATCAATTTGCCTTGATCATTCTTGTTTCTTGGAATATGAATGTCAAATTATCACATTCTTGTATCAATTGTTTTACCATAGGTCCATAGGTAACAATGCATAACATTTAAATCCCAAATGATAATATTAGAGCACTCACATTAGTCTTAACGAAGGTTATTTTTAGCCAAAATTTTACATAACCAACTAAAAAACACCCCATATTAAGCTCAATTAAGTAGCAAAATAAAGTTAGCAATGAAAAGTATCTTGCCACACTTAGTTTGGCATTGTCCATAAATAAATAAAGTAAGAGATAAAATATTGAGGCTAATGTAGGCGCATAAAAAAATGGTTAGCAAAACTACAAAAAGTGAGTTTTTTATTTTTATTTTTATAATCAATTTAGCTAAAAACTCATTGAAGCTGATGTGTATGCTCTTACATTAAGAATTTGAGGTCCTATCAATTTTTTAATTACTTTTTAAATGTAGTAATAATGTTCTTTTGTTTTTCGATTGCCCAAAAAAAAAAAAAGTAATTTTTTTTTCCTTTCATTAAATTATATTTTTTTTAAAGGATATTGATAAATTAAGAAAAAATTTCAACACAAAATGCATAATATAAATTCACCAAAAAGATGATAAGAAAAACTATAATATATGACCAGGGGAGAGCAAGGACTAGGGATGGCAATAAAAGTCAGATCCGTGTATACCCGGTCTGGCCCGACCCTAATGGGTCGAATTATATCCGGCCCGATAAGTAATAGGGTCGGGTATGGGTCTTTTAAAAACCTGAAGCAGGTCTAGGTCGGGTTTGGGTTTTTGTCATACCCGGCCCGGACCCGACCCGTTTAGATAGAAAATTACCAAAAACCCCATTTATATATATATATATATATATATATAAAAACTAAAAAACCCTACTTCCTCACATATTCCACACTCAACCTCCATTCATTTCCCTCACAGAGTCACAACCTCACTCTCCTCTCCCTCTCTCGCTAATGGACTCACCCTCTTCTCACTCACTCTCACTCACGGACTTAACCTCAAGCTCTAACCTCTGTCACTCACCGCCGCCATCACACGATCTCACCGCCGGCCTCAAGTTCTGTCACCATCAGTCTCAAGTTCTGTCATCGCCGGTCTCAAGATCGTCACAGGTTTGTTTCTTTCTTTCTTTGTCTTCTCTGAGCTCCGATTTATGTTCTCCAAGCGTAGCTCAGCCAAGATCTGCCACCTCCGCCAAGATCTGCCACCACCAAGATCTCTCTTTCTTTTCTTTTTTTTCTTTTTTTTTTTAGGTTCGTTTCTTGGTACCTGAAATGGGTATTATTATGTATATTCATTTGTGAGATTTATTTTGTAGATTTTTGAAATTGATGTAATGGTCCCAGATTTGGATTTGGGGGATTTATTTTGTATATATTTGAACCTGTGGCAAATCTTGTTATAAGGAAGAATTTTTTTTATGTATTTGGGTAATGTATATAGGATTTATATATGGGTTTGTGATTTTTATGTATTTTTTCTTGTGATTTCTGTATTTGGGTGTGTTTTGAAAGGGAAAATGAGAAATCTAAAAGTAAATTATTGTAAATTTATGTGAAATTTGAAATCTAAAATTATTGTAGAAATCTAAAATAATTATTGTAAATTAAATTGGCGTAGAAATCTGAGATTTATTAAATTAATTACAGAATTTGTTTTTTTTTTTTTTTTTTTAAAATTGGGCCACGGTTTAGCCATCAGGACTTAGGATTGGGCCCTAAAGTGGGCGGGGCCCGTGGAGTTTGATGGGCCGGGTTTGGAGTCTGGAAAAAAATCCGTTTATTAACAAGGTCGGGTTCGAGTATAAAGAAACTTAGCCCGAACCTAACCCGTTGCCATTCTTAGCAAGGACCTACCCGACCGACCTGAGGGGTCTTGGATGGGTTAGGTGGATACTAGGATTGGGTCTCGACCAAAAACTCAAGTGAATTTTGGGTATTGGGTTGGTATTAAGTCCGACCGGACTTGTTTGGGAAAAAAGAGTCATATTTGAACGCGACTCGACCCACTCCACCCCTAACAACATTTTTGTCTTCTTCTTCTTTATTCTTTTTGTTTTTTTCTTTCTTTCTTCTACTGAGTTCCACCGACTTCCTTTTTTTGTTTTTGTTTTTGCTTTTTTCTACTTCTTTCTTTCTTCTTCGTACCCACCAACAACATTTTTGTCTTCTTCTTCTTCATTGTTTCTTTCTTCTTCTATTGAGTTCCACCGCTTCCCCCTTTTATTTTTTATTTTTGCTTTTTCTCTGCTTCTTCTTTCTTTCTTCATCATACTCACTCCACCACCAACAACATTTTTCTTCTCCTCCTTCTTCATCAGACCCACTCCACCACTGACAGTTTTTTTTTTCCTCCTATTCTTCCTGGTTTTGTCTTTCTTTCTTTCTTTCTTCTTCAGATCCACTCACCATGTTCATCCACGCATTAATATACACCCAGAAATAGAAACCCACTCCTCATTTTCATGATTTTGGACTTCGATCTAAGGATTCCTGGGTTTGGATTTGGGTTTTCTGTGTTTGTGGGTTTGAGTTGGTAATTTTGGATCACCGATCTGAAGATTTTGTGTTGGTGTGTTTGGGTTTTCTGTGTTTGTAGTTGTGGTTTGAAGCTTGGGCTGCGATGTCTTGGGCTTTGAGTTATACTAGTTCATATTCATTCACTTCCACATCATGCACACTGCTGGTAATATTGTTACTACTGGGTTTGAGTAGCCTTGGGGACATTTGGGTTTGACATTCACCACCGGTTCTCGGATACGGTTAAGGCAATTCTTGGCGCTGATGGGCTTCCAGAGAAAGGGAGCGTAGAGTACTATGCTGCCATGGCCTGCCGTGACCGCATAATCCAGGGCCGTCACCTTGCCGCCAGTAACAACCAGTCGCCACTCACTTTTGCCAATGGAAACAATACCCTTACCGACCCCAATTTGTCATTGTATGATCTTAAGCCATTCATGAACTTTTTTTTCCCTTTTTGGTGAGCTTTGATTTAAGAATTGGATGATGATTGTTTAGATAAATTAGATGCTAAAATGCTGAACAAAAAAGATGAGAGATATGGTGTTAGCTTATATGGTTAAATTACTAATTATTTCAAAGGACGGTAAATTTAATTATTTAACTACATATTTTAATATATATAAACACAATTTTGAATAAAAGTCCTTTATCCAACTTTTTGTATTCAAATTTATAGCATACTCCTTTAAACACAACTTATTATCTAATTATCATTAGACTGAAAAATGAAAATATGTTCCCACAGTCAAGGAAATCCATGCATTTTGGAATTTTTTAGTTTCTTGGTGACGATACTGATCTTCGTTCTATTTAGGAGTTCTTCCCGTTGCTTTGTTCTAACCACTTCTTGTTTTTTGGATATTTCAGTCTGTATTATGTTAATGTTTCTGTGGGGACACCAAGTTTATCATTTTTGGTGGCATTGGACACAGGCAGTGGTTTGTTCTGGTTACCATGTGATTGTCAGAAAAGCGTTTCCGGCGGTTGCAGTTCCGACACATACCTATCATCTGGAGAGGTGCGTTAGTTACCTCACCATGCATATTGCTTCTCAAGTGAATATATCTGACTTTTACAAATGATTAATCCTTGCATATATGTCCACGACGATGTGCTTATACCAAAAAGTTTCGAAAAAAAAAAAAACTCTATGTTAAAAAGATAGAAATAAAAACAAACACTTCTTAGCTCAACCCAAGCATATGGTTTAAAGATTAAAATTACAGCCTTCATAACCGAATCAGTTGGAAGACCCAAATAATTGACAAGCCCAGTGTAGGAAGCCCATAAAGCCTAGAATTCTAATTCGATTTTTGATCAACTTATGTTTCTGGTCTATAGACTTATTTGGACTCGAAATTAGAGTGCTTATACGGTTATACCTACGGCTTATTTGTTTATGTTTTTATGCCTTTTGTTTCAGTTTAATTTTTACAAATAATATAATTTTTAACTTTTTGAAAATAATTTAACTTTTGATTTTTTGTCACATATTTAACGTAAAAGTTATTAAAAATGTATATTTTAATAAATATTATGTAAAAGTTATCAAAACATTTGTGGCCTCTTGTGTACTCATATTTATGTGAGAGGAAAAAATACTTTTACGAATAAAAGTGAATAATTTCACCACCTCTTCTTTTGTATTTCAATTATATAGTTTTTTTTTTCTAAAATTCCTTTACAAGTAAATAATAATAATCAAAAATTCAAAATGATTCTTAGATAGTCAAGAGAAAAAAAAAAAAAGCAAAATTTATGTTCACCACCCTTCATACTTTTTTTACTTTTGCTTGATGGACAAAAAGTTGGTCTTGAGTCATATTATTATTGGTAAAGATATTTTTTTGGACGCTTCTTGGTGAGACGTGAGACTTTGAGAATGTTTGGATAGATAAAAACATTATTTTCTATACCTAGAAAGACTTTGTTGACATCCCCCAACATTGACATTAGATTTGGTTTTATCTCTAATGAATATTTTTAAAATTTTTGATGAAAAAAAAAAGGTTGCCAACATTTTCCTTTGGCCAGATTCCCTTAAAGTGTTTGAATATAGTTTGTGTATAAAATCTTACGTACGTGTAATGGTTGGTGCCAATGGGGTGTCATTTTGGACTCATTAGGCCTCCTAAAGTTAATGACCCAACAGATCATAATTATGGTAAATTTCTAACGGTAAATAAGGTTATTATTTTGAGGGTAGTGCTATAGACACACATTTACACAATAGTTTTACAACAAAATGTAAGTGATAAACTATTTCTAGTTTTTATTTGGGCTCATTACTTCATTTTTTTTTTTTTATCTATCATTAATAGGTTGTGACCTAAACTTTGTTGTAAAAATGTGTGCTTGTATCTTTACTTTTGTTTTAATTTGACTAATGAAAGCTACTGATATTCATTACTTGATCTTTACTAATATGGACTACAGTTACATGTATTAATTTAGGGTTCGGCTTTCCCGTTATAAACTCTCCCATGTCCTCCCATATTGCCATGTCCACCATTATGCAAGATTTACTGCAACCAAGTTTATGGCAAATTCCCCCCCCCCCCCCCCCCCCCCCCCTTTTTTTTTTCTTGGTTCTTTCTTTCTTTCACTCTCGTTACTCCATTCTCTCTCCAATATCATCACTATCGTCTGAGTATTGCCAAGACTAGGCCTTGCTTCACCCAAGAAAAAGCAAATTAGAGCCAATTAAAGCAATAAGTCTCTCAAAATTTGTGTTTGTTTGTTTAGATCCCTTAAAACAAATTGTTTAACCTATATTAGCCAAGTGATTACTTAGGTTAATTATGAGATCTAGGTTAAACAGTGAAAGATCATATCATGCACAGTATCGGAAAAATAAATAACACACAAAGATTTAATCTTGGGGAGGCTTTGACTTAGCTATCCTCAAGGTAAACAAATCTACTAATAGATAATTGAAATTTTTACAAAAGATTTAACCCTAAATCTATTACTACCTCTAGTAGTAACTTATTGACACAACCACGTGCAAGCTCCGAATCCATAGACTCTTCTCTCTTGGATTTGCAGCACACAAGCTCCCACGCTTATGACTTTGAGATCCCACTCAAAGATTCTAGATCACTAGTTGTTGATTTTGTAGCAACAACTAGATTCCACTAGCACTTGATTGTAAATCTTGTTTCGGTAGACACTTGTGGAGTTAGAAGGTACAAAACCTTTTAGATCTCACAGCAGTAACTCACAAGTCTTTCAAGAGTCTTCAAAACGTAGTTAGGGTTTTCCTTTTATACTTAAGAGTGTTGGACTGAAATCCCAAACATTTTCGCTGGCTTGGGCCTGATTTAAAATTTTGCAGAAACTGCTTTACTGTAATTTTAGATTGGTCGAGCTTATTCTTCGATCAGTCGAGCTTCATTGAATTTCAATTCTTTTTCCTACAACTTGAATGTTCTTGAGACTTGTATCACCTTGAGCAATGTCTAACACCTATTCTAGACATTTTTTTGTTCTCGGTTTGCCAACATAAACAAAATAGAACTTTAAACATTTAATCCTAAATCTTTAGAATCTAACAATTTGTATCTCGAAAAAAAAAAAAAAAAAACCATAATAGTAAAATCAAAGAAATTTTATCAATCACCCAAAATATACATACATCCATCAAATATATCAGAAAATGAAGTTTCATAAACAAAAAGGGAGAAAACTAACCACGCAGTAGTGATGAAATCAGTGTCAATAGGAAGAGAGATTGACGTTGGAAATTAGGAATAGAAAAATCAAAGAAATAAATTGTTGAGCTCTAAACTTTTGCGGTTGCGATTTTGATACGCAGGCCACGTTTCTTAGATGGTGTCTTTGGCATTATTTCTGATAGCTCCTTGTCATCCACGACCAAGGGTGTTGGGTGTATTGCGGTGGGTTTGCTTGCTAAAGGCTGTGAGTAATTGAGAGAGACTAGATGTGGTTATTTTTTTGCGTTTGAATTGTTAGTCTGCTAATGCTAGGTGTCTTTCATCTATATTAAAATAAAAGAAAACATGAAAGTTTATAACGGGAGTAGAGCAAACCCATTAATTTAATAGCTCAAATAATGAGTTTTATCACTTTATGGCCTGTTCTCACAAGATTGAATTCTCATATCTCCACATGTTCGGCATCAAACAAATAAGCCCAATAAGAGCACCAATTATAGACCCTTATCTCTTTTTCTCTTTTATAAATGCGGCAAATTAGTTTTATTTTTTCCCAAAACACTTTCCATTAAGAATTCAAGATACCTCCTTATTAACTCATGAAACTTTTGTTAAGAACTTTGTAGTTCAACTGACACTTCTAAATATTTGCAATGATAGCATCCAAATATATATTTTTTTTCATTCAATTAATCAAATCAAATCAAAATAAAATTTTTATTATTCACTTATCCATGTTACTTAAAATGTATACTCTTAATCCTTTATCAAGCAGGAAATAAACCTCAACATTTATAGTCCTTCGGCATCATCAACAAGTGAAAAAGCTCCTTGCAACATCAGTACCTTGTGCGATCGAAATCAATGTCTTTCAGCTAGTAGTGACTGTGCTTATGCATATGCCTACCTCGATAATTCATCAAATTCTGGGATCTTAGTAGAGGATGTTTTGCACCTAATTACGGATGACAATCAATTAAAAGCTGTTGAAGCTCAAATTACTTTTGGGTAAGTTAATTTTCATTGCTTTGCTACCAAAAACTTTGGGGCAAATATCATTTCAAGTAACACAGTACCGATTTAATATAAATTTCTAAAAATGGGATTAAAATTAACAATTGTTAGCTAAAGTGACAAAATTTCTGGAATAACTGATTTTTCCAAATACAGATAATTTTGGTAATGAATCTGGAGTTTGGAAGGTTTTTTTTTCGCCACCCGATCAAATAGGAATAATCATTAATTATATATGAGGGTTGTAAAGTTGCTTAGTCTCGTTCTTACTAATTCAGTAAAAGTCTCTCTTATGCAAGAAGAGAAAAGGTGAAAAAAAATTCCCTTGGGGAAGGTAGGCTAGGCTTGGGAGGTCATGATATTGTATACATTTAGACGGTGATATTACAAGAAAAAAGTGTAGTCTTCAATACGATTTTTTTTTTGGGGGTGCAATCACTAGTGGGTTTGTATTAATTTTCTAAGTTGAAGTTGCTTCTTGTTTTTTCACTGGTGGTAAGATCTGTTTAGAAAATTTTCATGTTTTGGGTGTGACCCAATTTTGAGAGCGAATCCTGTTATTTTGTTCCAGTTGTGCACAAAAAGTGAATGAGATTATGGTAAACGGTTTGCTTGGGCTTGGAATTGATGACTTATCTGTTCCTAGCATCTTAGTAAGAAAAGGGCTAGATTCAAATTCTTTTTCTATGTGTTTTGGACCTGATCATGAGCATGGGAGAATAACTTTTGGAGATGGTGGCAGCTTAGACCAAAAAGAAACGCCTTTCACCATTATGCAACCACTGTAAGTAGTGACTTTCTCGACATTTGGAAGTCATTTAGTTTGGCAAGAAGACTATATATCTTTGTCCCCAATCTCATCATACTTGCACTGATTTTGTCCTTGAAAACTTGTTAGCAGTCCATATTATATGATCGGCCTCACTCAAATAACTGTGGGAAGCAGTAGTTCTAAGCTGGAGCTCAGCGCCATGTTTGACTCTGGTACATCGTTTACATCATTAAGAGACCCAGCTTATACATTTATTACTGAGAGTGTAAGTATTTTGCACAAGGCATTTCCTATTATAACAAATGTTATAACAAATGACTATGATTTATATTATTTTGTAGTTCGCTTCCCAAGTCAAAGAAAGGCCGTCCAGTTATCAGTGGGGCTTCGTGAACTTTGATTACTGTTATGACTCAAGGTCTGGTCATCTATATCTGGAGAAACCTATTCCAATTTTAGTTTTGTTCTGATCTTTTCAACTTGATCTGAAGCACTAACTTGTAATTTATGTGCGATGCAAATCAAAACAGAAATTTGAATTTCCCTAAAATCAATTTGACATTGAAAGGTGGAGGAGAATATTTTGTCATTGATCCAATATTACCAATGGTTACTAATCAGGTGTGCTCTCACTTTCTAGTGCTTAAATATTCGATTCCTGCTTGAGTTTTGCTAAAATTTGATGTTGTGGTCTCCAGAGCAGACATTTGTATTGCTTGGGTATTAGCAGAGGTGGAGATTCTGGCAGTAATATCATAGGACGTGAGTATTTATTTATCAAGATCTATGCTTATTACAAAATCTATTTCAATTGATGAAGTTGCATTTTCGTGTTTTTCTATCGAATTTGGAATTTTGATTTTGTGTATTGTTTTCCTTATAAGGAGACTATCATAAAACTATATTTTTTCCTGAAATTCCCCGTGGTTGTGATTTTTTTTTTTTGATAATGAATTCTCAAGTTGACAAGAAGCAGAGAAGTGCTAGAGTAATTTTTGCTGTTTCTTTTTAGAGAACAAGATTACATAATTTAAGGATTGATAGAAGTCATTTCGTGGGATAGATATCAGAGCTACATCTTGGGTACAATAACATTAACATAGCACATTAGAAATTTAAAAACCCTTCTAGTTTAGTGATCCATCCTAGTTAAACCAACCATTTGAAATGATGTTTAAAACTCATTATGGCAAGATTCAAGAAACCTGTTCATTAGCCTCTAATTTGGAGATTACAGAGTTTATATATATATATTAAAAAATTTCAATTTATAATGTTTACTGTGGGGGAGAAAAGCCCAACCCAACTTATTGGGCCCAAGGCCCTATCCGAGGACCACTGTTAGTCCGAGGAGACCAGGACACAGTCAGAGGCCCATGTGAAAGGAGGATGTCCGCAGGCGAACACGTGCACTGTCCGAGGAGTTGTTCATATGTCCGAGGAGACCGATACCCTCAGACCCGACGAGGTTTTTGTACGGCACGCGTCAAGCGATCTGTCTGACAAGTGTCAAGGGAGAAAAGGGACCTCGGACACACAAGAAGGTGACTGGAACAGAGAAATATCAAGGAGACAGACTTCAACCACCGCATTTAATGCACTGCACCTACCCTTCTGGCCGCATTTATGTGGAGAAGACCCCTGAACAGTGCATCCTCAGCTACCGCCACTCAGACAGGGCTAAAGGGGGAGTGTGATGGGACATGCACTCAAGTGGGCGCCCAGATGATGAACAAGTGGACGGTGGAGATGTAGGAAGACAGTACTATATAAGAGAGAAAGAGGTCCCTGATATGGGGATCGAGAATGAAGAGAGAGAAAAGAGCATATTATTTTACTGTAGCTCCAACATTTGTAACCGAAGTCCATTAATGAAAATCACCTCCTCGGACGAGTCATTCACATCTGTCCGAGCACATATTAATTCAGATCTTCCTGTCATTATGGCCGTTTGATGCTGTTATTTTCATTATTAGCCTAGCTCTTTCACCCACTCTCTACAAATTTATTGTTTTGGGTTCAGTGGGCTCCAAATCCACATCTTCTTGGGCTTGGGCTGCAGAATCTGACCCTACAATTGGCGCCGTCTGTGGGGAGAGCTTGTGCAAGAGTGAAGACAACAGTTAACAATGGCAGAACAAGGCGAACAGCAAGCAGAATCTAGGGCATCCCAACACGTGGGCCATCTTGTCAACTTAGAGAGGAGACAAAACCGTGAGGGCAATGTACACACCGTGCGCCTTAGCCAAAGCCAATCACAGAGCGGAAGTCACATGTCCCATACAGAGAAGAACCGTGACTTGCAACTGGAAGTGGAAAAACTAAAGAGGGAGTTGCGACACGCAAAGAGGAAGCGGGCTTCCTCGTATTCTGAAGATGATCTTGATGACGAGCAGGACGTCTCCTATCAACGTAAGTCTAAGACACCAGCTAGCGAGTCCTACACCTATGTAGAGGAGTCTCATCGTAAAAGGGAGCGTAGGAGCCCATCACGCGAGGACGTGGAGAACGATGTCATGAACAGGGCTCTGAACCAGATATCTAGATCACCCTTCACGCGCAGGATAGAGGAGGCCAGACTCCCTCGGCATTTTAATCAGCCAACGTTCACCGTCTACAACGGTAAAACTGACCCCGTGGAGCACGTGAGTCATTTTAACCAGAGGATGGCTGTCTACTCCAGAGATGAAGCTCTGATGTGCAAGGTTTTCCCTTCCAGTCTTGGGCCCGTTGCTATGAGATGGTTTGATGGTTTGAAGGCGGGCTCCATCAACTCCTTCAAAGAGCTCACTCAGGCGTTCGGCTCCCGTTTTGTTACGTGCCGAAGAGTGGCCAGGCCTCTCTCTTCCCTGCTATCCTTGTCCATGCAGGAAGGCGAGTCCTTGAAGGCGTATTCAGACAGATATTGGGAGATGTTCAATGAGGTGGAGGGCAACAACGATGCAATGGCCCTCAGCACGTTCAAGCTCGGCCTCCCTACTGACCACGATTTGAGGGGATCCCTATCTGGTAAACCAGTCACAAACGTGCGACAACTGATGGACCGCATAGAGAAGTATAAGAGGGTTGAAGAAGATCAGCAGCAGGGCAAGGGAAAGGATAAGGTTGTCCCTCAGGAGAGGAGAGATTCGCGGTCGGACCGGTACAATTACAATAAACCGCGGAGGGATTTTGCCGGACAATCAGGATCGATGAATCCTCAATCGGTCAACACCGTGTTCAAAGAGCCAGTGCATCAGGTCCTGGAAAAAATTAAGAACGAATCGTACTTCAGGTGGCCGAACAAGATGATAGGAAACCCCGAGAAACGCAACCATAATCTCTACTGCCAATACCACCAAGACCACGGGCATAACACGGAGGACTGTAGGAGCCTGTGGGATCACATGGACCAATTAGTTCGCGATGGTAAACTGAAGCACCTTCTGCACCCCTCCAGCGGCCGAGGGCAGACAGGCTCGGGGCCACGCAGGGACGACCCCTCAAAGCCGCCGCTTGGGACTATAAACGTCGTCTTCACAGCGCCGGGGAGAACAGGGTCCTGGCCTTTGAAAGTTATGTCAGTAGGCCGACCACCCGCAGGGGAGTCGAGCCGAGGACCGAAGAGAGCTAGGTCTGGTGCCCCGCTGGTTATGGGATTCTCGGACGAGGACATGATCGGCACCGTCCAACCCCATGATGATGCACTAGTCATCACCCTCAGAATAGGAGGGTACGATGTAAAGAGGGTGATGGTGGACCAGGGTAGTGCCGTGGAGATAATGTACCCGGACCTCTACAAGGGGCTAGGCCTAAAACCCCAGGACCTGACGCCGTACGATTCCCCCCTTTTCACCTTTGAAGGAAGGCCTGTCATTCCGAAAGGCCGGATACGCTTACCTGTGCAGTCCGGCTCCGAAGTGGTAGAGCTGGATTTTATCGTCGTGGACGCATATTCGCCCTACACGGCACTCGTAGGCAGACCTTGGATTCACGCACTTGGGGCTGTCCCCTCTACTTTGCACCAGAAGGTCAAATATCCATCAGGAGGGCAGATACATGAAATCCGAGGAGATCAGTCTGTTGCTAGACAGTGCCTGATAGCCGCCATTCAGCATGAGGCCCCAGCCGAGTCCTCGGACGTGGCTGGGAGGAATTTATAGCAACTACAGTCCCGGGGATTGCCCTATGAAGAATCGGATGAAGGCACTCGATGCGAGGATCTGATGAAAGTGATCATTGGAGATGATCCTGACAGGTTCTTCCAAGTCGGATCTCAGCTGCCTCTTCAAGAGAAGGAGGAGCTGATAGAGTTCCTCAAGCAAAACCTCGACGTATTTGCCTGGAGTGCTTACGAGGCCCCAGGGGTGGACCCGGAGTTCATATGCCATCATTTGAAGGTGAATCCACTGGTCACCCCCAAGCAGCAACCTATTCGGCGCCCATCCAAGGAGCATGCTGACGCAGTGAGGGACGAGGTGGCGAAACTCAAAGCAGCTGGGGCTATCAAAAAGGTTTTTTTATCCCGAATGGTTAGCAAATACCGTGGTGGTGAAGAAGAAGAGTGGGAAGTGGCGAGTATGCGTTGACTTCACGGACCTGAATAGGGCATGCCCCAAAGACCCGTTCCCTATGCCGAAAATCGATCAGCTGGTTGATGCCACTGTCGGCCACCCTCGGATGAGTTTCCTGGACGCTTTCCAAGGCTACCACCAGATACCATTAGCCCTGGAGGACCAGAAGAAAACTGCTTTTGTCACCCCTATTGGCAACTACCACTATAAAGTGATGCCGTTCGGCCTGAAGAACGCGGGAGCTACCTACCAGAGGATGATGACAAGGATGTTCGAACCACAGCTGGGCAAGAACATTGAGATTTACATAGACGACATGGTGGTGAAGAGCAAAGTTATAGCCGAGCATGTGAAGGACCTTGAAAGTACTTTTGAGGTTCTACGGAAATACAAGCTACGACTAAATGCCTCTAAGTGTTCGTTTGGGGTAGGGTCTGGCAAGTTCTTGGGATACATGGTCACCCACAGAGGAATTGAGGTCAACCCCGACCAGATAAAGGCCATCAACAACCTCCGAGCTCCTCGGAATCCCAAGGAAGTTCAAAAACTGACCGGAATGACTGCTGCCCTCAATCGGTTCATCTCAAGATCAGCAGACAGGTGTCGGCCCTTTTTCTCTCTGCTCAACAAGTGGAAGGGATTCGAATGGACTGAGGAATGTGCTTTGGCGTTCCAGCAACTCAAGGATTATCTGTCTCGGCCACCAATCATGTCCAGTCCTGGGCCAGACGAGGTACTGTTCGCCTACATCGCTGTAGCTCCCTATGCGGTGAGCTTGGTGTTGATACGGTCAGACTCTGGTATACAAAGGCCCGTCTATTACGTAAGCAAGTCGCTGCATGAGGCTGAGATTCGTTACTTGCCACTGGAGAAGGCCATCTTAGCAGTAGTGCTTGGCACACGGAAGCTACCTCACTACTTCCAAGCCCACACGGTGATCGTTCTCACACAACTCCCACTCAAAGCTGTACTACGAAGTGCCGATTACACTGGTCGGATTGCCAAGTGGGGCACAATCCTAGGGGCTTTCGATATAAGATATATGCCCTGCACATCGGTCAAGGGACAGGTCCTCGCAGATTTGGTGGCTGAGTTCACGGAGCCCCAGCTAGAAGAGGTGAAGCCCACGACGGGCATGGATGAAAAATCAGTTGGCATGGTCTCTCAACAGAATCCCTCTCATTGGGAGGTGTATGTCGATGGCGCGGCAAACCAAAGAGGCTCTGGAGTTGGACTGGTATTGATATCCCCCGAGAAAATCATTATCGAGAAATCATTGAGGCTAGACTTCTTGGCTACAAATAACGAAGCAGAGTATGAGGCCCTACTAATGGGGATGACTATGGTCCGTAAAATGGGTGCGAAGTCGGTGGAGTTGTTCTCAGACTCAAGATTGGTAGTAGGTCAAGTACAAGGCGAGTTCGAGGCGAAGGATGAAAGAATGCAGGGATACTTGGGTCGTGTTAAACATCTGCAATCAGAGTTCGAATTTTTCAGTTTGCTGCACATCCCCAGGAGTGGCAACTCACATGCTGACTCCTTGGCCACGCTAGCCACCTCTTCGGCACAGGACCTGCCGAGGGTCATCCTCGTCGAGGACCTGTACAGGCCTACAGAAACGAAGTCGGGGGGAGTCCAGGTTCACCAGATCAGGGCAGGGCCGTGCTGGATGGACCCTTTAATCAAATTTATCAAAGAAGACATATTGCCCGAAGAGAAGGGAGAAGCCGATAAAGTTCGGAGGAAGGCGACTAAGTTCTGGCTGTCCGAAGACCAGAAACTATACAAACGCTCCTATTCGGGACCATATTTGTTATGCGTACATCCCGAGGCGACCGAGACACTGCTAGAAGAGTTGCACGAAGGAATCTGTGGGAGCCACACCGGAGGCAGGTCCTTGGCTCACCGAGCCCTCACCCAAGGCTATTGGTGGCCTAACATGCAGAAGGAGGCACACGAATACGTCAAAAAGTGCGATCAATGTCAGCGTTTCGCTTCAAACATTCACCAGCCAGGGGGAAACCTCAATCCACTGTCTAGCCCATGGCCCTTTGCCCAGTGGGGCTTGGATATTGTGGGACCTTTCCCCAAAGCTGCAGGAAACAAGAAGTACCTCCTGGTCGGAACAGACTATTTCACCAAGTGGGTTGAAGCTGAGCCGCTAGCCAATATTAGAGACGTTGATGTGCAAAAGTTCGTGTGGAAGAACATTGTCACACGGTTTGGAGTTCCTCACACCCTCATCTCGGACAACGGTTTACAGTTCGACAGCAAGGCATTCAGGAATTACTGCAGTGAGCTGGGAATTACAAACAGATACTCCACTCCAGCCTATCCCCAGGGTAATGGCCAAGCAGAAGCTTCCAACAAGGTCATACTGAACGGCCTAAAGAAGAGGCTAGATGATGCAAAGGGCAAATGGGTAGAAGAGTTGCCACATGTGCTTTGGGCTTACAGAACTACGCCCCGCAGGTCTACTGGAGAGACCCCTTTCTCGATGACCTATGGGGCTGAAGCTGTAATTCCTCTGGAAACAGGGTTCCCAACACTAAGAACTAGCTCATTCAGTCCAGCCGACAACGACGAGCAGCTACAGAAGAGCTTAGACTTGATTGGGGAAAGAAGGGAGAATGCAATGGTTCGACTGGCACACTACCAACAAAAGCTCAGACAAGGCTACGACGCTAACGTGAGGCTGAGGCCTTTAGAGCCCGGTGATCTGGTGCTGAGGAAAGTTGTGGGCACCGCGAAGAACCCAGCTTGGGGAAAATTAGGACCCAATTGGGAAGGACCATATCGTATCACTTCAGGCGCTGGTATTGGGGCATATTTCTTAGAAGACCTGGATAGTCATGTAATCCCTCGCCCATGGAATGTAAATAACCTCAAGAGGTACTTCTATTAATCAAGTCTTCTCTTCAATTGATATACCAATGCGCTGCGTAAAGTTTTCTCTCAAGTGTTTAAACTTAAATCCAATCATGCCTGTAGTCCTCGGACCAGATGATTAGGGTTAGTTAGCACTCATTCATCGCTTTCTCTCAAGTGTTTAAACTTAAATCCAATCATGCCTGTAGTCCTCGGACCAGATGATTAGGGTTAGTTAACACTCATTCACCGCTTTCTCTCAAGTGTTTAAACTTAAATCCAATCATGCCTGTAGTCCTCGGACCAGATGATTTGGGTTAGTTAGCACTCAGCTACGGTTCTATAGTGTTTAAACTTAAATCCAATCATGCCTGTAGTCCTCGGACCAGATGATTTGGGTTAGTTAGCACTCAGCTACGGTTCTATAGTGTTTAAACTTAAATCCAATCATGCCTGTAGTCCTCGGACCAGATGATTTGGGTTAGTTAGCACTCAGCTACGGTTCTATAGTGTTTAAACTTAAATCCAATCATGCCTGTAGTCCTCGGACCAGATGATTTGGGTTAGTTAGCACTCAGCTACGGTTCTATAGTGTTTAAACTTAAACCCAATCATGCCTGTAGTCCTCGGACCAGATGATTTGGGTTAGTTAGCACTCAGTTGCAGTTCTAGTGTTTAAACTTAAATCCAGTCATGCCTGTAGTCCTCGGACCAGATGACTAGGGTTAGTTAACACTCCGGTGCGGTTCGTGTTTAAACTTAAATCCAGTCATGCCTGCAGTCCTCGGACCAGATGACTAGGGTTAGTTAACACGAGTACATTCAAATCCTGTAATCTTTGAACCGGACGACAGGTTAGTCAATACCCCCACACGTTTAAATTGATTCTAATTTATAAACCTCTCCCCTAGTCGTGTTTGGCTTGAAACCGAGGAATAATAACTTATGTTTAACTTGAAAAGACATGCAAATCATCATTAACTCTGGATAGGCCTATCCTTTTCAATATTAATTTTGATTACTTACACCATAAGTATGATGTATCAAGCAGATTTATTTGCATTATTTGGTGATAAGTGCAATGTACAGTTGTATGTGACAGTAGTAATTAGTAAAGCAGGTATTTAAAACATCATAGACAAATGAAAATCTATTTCATAGATAAAAGTATGGTTTACAATTCCTTGGATAAAACAAAAGAAAGCACAGGTGCAAAAAGTAAAAGCCCTATACGTCTATTCTTTTGCTGAGGGGAGCACGGGGTCAGCAGCTTGGCCTGTCCGAGCAGTTGCGTCAGGGGCTCGGTCCTTGGGCTCAGAAGGAATTTTCCCTTCGCCTGACCCTTGGCCTTTCTCTTTGGCTGGCTCAGCTGGCTTATCCTTGCCGCTTGGCTGACCAGTTTCCTTGCTTACTCCCAGAGTGAGTGGGGCGTGGCTGACCAAGATTGGCTCTGAAGCTTCTGGAAGCTGTGGAGCAGGAGGGAGGTCAGTTCCTGGGAGCTCTCGGATATCAGGATCATAGTATACGCTCCCAGGCAGCCTCAGCTCCGAGTCAGCAGGGACTCCAGCTGCATCCAGGGCTTTGCCCCAACTTATGTCGCAGTAGTCTCGGCTGACCGAGGCGAACTGCTCTAAAAGCTGGGACGTGGCTGTCTCTACTCCCAGCTGGTGAGCTGCCTTCTTTTCAGCCTCAACCGCCTCCTGGGCCAACTGGGCTTTCTCCTCGGCATATCGGACGCTGTCCTTGGCTTTTCGGAGTTCATCCCTTAGCCCGTTTACCAGCTCCCTCTCAGTCTTCAGATTGGCCTCTGCCGCCTTTAGCAACTTACGCTGATCCTCAACCTGCTTCTCAGCGTTCTTTATCCCAGCGTCAAGGCTTTTCTTCTGGCTGGTCATATCCGCGAGCTCCCCGGACAGACGGGTATAATCGTCTTTCAGTTGGCCCAGAGATTTCTCCGCCTCATCTCGGGAGCAGAGCGCCGCCTGGGTTTCAAGGCGATTCTTCTTGTCCCACTCCTCGGCTACGTAAATCTGCTGAGTGACCTGCATGATGGAAGCTCTAAGTGTCAAACACAGAAAAATAGAAATGGCAAAAGTCAATGATTCAGCTAATCGGATTGAGGTTACTTACGATGGCTAAATCCCTCTTCAGGGATCGAAAGAGCTCCGGCTGATTGAAACGCCTGAAAGACTCCATGTCATGAGGGAGGAGAAGTGGTTGCTGCAGGGCCTCAGCAACGTAGCCGGCTCTCCCCCCATCATAATTCCTGAGGGAGGTCTCCCAGAGGATTGGAGCGCCCTCTAACTCCAATTTTGGAGACCAAATCCGTGGTCCCCCTCCTCCTCGGCGCACCTCTGCCACCGTGCCCTCGTCTCGGCTTTCAGTAGACGGAGCCCTGCGACTTCGGTTGTCCTGTGCCACCTTTTGCTGCTTGGCCACCTTGGTTGGTGGCACCTGTTTTTCCTCAACCTCAGTGTGGGGTCTTTTCTTCTGCAGTTTTAGCATGGGTTTCAAGCTTGGGTCAGGGATCTGGGTAGGCGCCGGAGGAAGGGTCGCCACTGTTTTAGATGTCCCAACATCTTTCGGGTCGGACTTCTTGCCTCTCCCCTTCATCAAATTCCTCAGATCCATATCTTCGTCCGAGGAGTCTTCTGAATGAGTGGCTAACAAGTTAAGTTGGACGCCTGACTGCTCGCAGTTTTCTTCCTCGGCGTCGGAGATCTCTACCACCTGGTTTACCCTTGAAGCTTCTCCCTCAAACCGAAATTCGTCTATTTGTTCTTCAAGCGAGGAAGTAGAAGAGCCAGCCCCCTCACCTTCAATCTCCTGTCCGAGGGGAACTTGCTGGAGTGGTTGGATAAGGGGAGGTGCAGCCCGAGGGATTGGACGAGGTGCAGGTTCAAGATCGTATGGCGCTAAGAAGCCCTTCCGACCAACGTCGATGCGCGCTAGGCGATAGTCTCCCTGGACGATTGCATTGCCGACCGGTTGATAACCCTTTGGCTTCCCTGTATATCCGAGAATAAGGGGAGCGGATCGTAGTTGCCCGTCCTCGCTCACGAAGATCTCCGACCTCAGAAGGAAATTGAGAGCAGCAACATTCGTTAAGCTGATCCGAGGAGAAACTTGGTCCTTATCTGTTGCAAGTAAAAAGAAAAAATGGTTAGAAGCTCGGAAATAGCGACCGAAGAAAAATCAAAAACAGTTAAAGGACGGGGGCCCTAAGCCTATGGTCAGTGCGCCTAATTCTATGTCACACCTGGCTTCCCATGCTTGGTTGGGCAACCAGGGCCGTTGCGCCAGGCGCCCGAGACGATCACATAGTCGTCTTTCATCCCTTTGTTGGATTTGGGAAGGCAGGAAATGAGCCTGACAACATCCGACCGGGATTTTAGGTAGTACCCAGCATCTTGCTGGCTATGGCATTCGTACATATGTACCACGTCAAGCCAGGTGAGTCCCAGCCCCAAATGGCGCTCAAGGTCCTCAATCGCTCCTAGGATCCTAAACATGTTGGGCGCACATTGCCAGGGAGTAAGTCTATGGTTCCGAAGGTAGGCAGTGGTGATGGGACCCATGGGGATTGACATTCCCCCTTCTTTGAAGGCGATGAGGGGGATAACCACCTCCCCCGTCTCCCGGTCTGTTAGTATTTTTTCTGGGGGGCAATACCTCACGCCCACGTTAGAGGGTATGCGGTACGCGGTCCTAAACGCCTCTATTTGCTCAGGGCTATCCACCATGTACTCGAGTTTCCCCATGGTACTTAAGTGAAACGGTTGGCCGAAGAGAAAACCAAAAGATTCGATGGGCGACGACTTATAAGGGCCAGACCGGAGAATCGACGGCGGGCTCATAGGAGGACTCGTGAGGATTCTGAGTAAGATTGGCACCGGCGACTGAGATTTGGACGGAGTGAGGCGTCTGTTCTTGCTGGAGCGTCTGAAGATGGGAAAAGTGAGGAGGAAATGATTTCCTCTGAAGCTTTATACGGGGTCAAGCGAAGGGTCAGGGGCACTCCTGCCCTAATCGTGAAGAAAAGCCACAGCCATTGGATCAATCAGCCACCGTTGGATGGGAAGGACGAAACGTCGCCTGGTGCAGTTAATGCAGCGCCTTGGGAATAAGGAAACCGCAGCGGCATTAATGAGGCGTCTGTTCCAACGCTCACACACGTGCCAGCTCGGTTGTGCGTGTTTCCAAACTTTTGCTCCGTGGCAAGTCAAAATCCTACTTTTTCTCCTCGGATGCGAGGGAAAAACTACAATTTTGAGGGGCTATTGTGGGGGAGAAAAGCCCAACCCAACCTATTGGGCCCAAGGCCCTATCCGAGGACCACTGTTAGTCCGAGGAGACCAGGACACAGTCAGAGGCCCATGCGAAAGGAGGATGTCTGCAGGCGAACACGTGCACTGTCCGAGGAGTTGTTCATATGTCCGAGGAGACCGATACCCTCAGACCCGACGAGGTTTTTGTCCGGCACGTGTCAAGCGATCTGTCTGACAAGTGTCAAGGGAGAAAAGGGACCTCGGACACACAAGAAGGTGACTGGAATAGAGAAATATCAAGGAGACAGACTTCAACCACCGCATTTAATGCGCTGCACCTACCCTTCTGGCCGCATTTATGTGGAGAAGACCCCTGAACAGTGCATCCTCAGCTACCGCCACTCAGACAGGGCTAAAGGGGGAGTGTGATGGGACATGCACTCAAGTGGGCGCCCAGATGATGAACAAGTGGACGGTGGAGATGTAGGAAGACAGTACTATATAAGAGAGAAAGAGGTCCCTGATAGGGGGATCGAGAATTAAGAGAGAGAAAAGAGCATATTATTTTACTGTAGCTCCAACATTTGTAACCTAAGCCCATCAATAAAAATCACCTCCTCGGACGAGTCATCCACCTCTGTCCGAGCACATATTAATTCAGATCTTCCTGTCATTATGGCCGTTTGATGCTGTTATTTTCATTATTAGCCTAGCTCTTTCACCCACTCTCTACAAATTTATTGTTTTGGGTTCGGTGGGCTCCAAATCCATATCTTCTTGGGCTTGGGCTGCAGAATCTGACCCTACATTTACTATTATAGAGTTTATATTGTATATTTGTAAGACATTATTAACGAGAGATTCGAATAAAAAGGAGGCTGGTTGGCTGTATCAATATATTAACTCAGACATTAAAATTTACACTTGAACAAAAAAAATTAACGTGATTTTCATTTACTCAGAGCATTGTTAAACAGCTAGTATCCTAACATATTTAAATTGAGAAAATTGTCATGTTAACGGATGTTCTTTGGAAAATTGTTAATAAACTATTTAAAAAAAGTTTAAATACCACTTTTATAAAAAATATAAATAACTGTTAAAATATTTAATTGCTTTATCATTTTTTCATAAAAATGTTTATAAAAATAATTACTAAACTAATACCCTTATAGAGTGTTTGTTAACTTTTTCAATTGAAAAATTGCCACTTATAATATGAATTTATTTACTGTCATGCAGAAAACTTCATGACTGGTTATCGCCTAGTTTTCAATCGTGAGAAGATGGTTATAGGTTGGAAGGCATCTGACTGTGAGTATAGATAGTTCAACCCTTTTCTTAGAGAATTTCAATGTTCGATTTTTACTTCTCTTTATAAATTCTTTCAAGTGTTTGTAATAAGCCTTGCTATTTCCCAGGTGGCTACAGCCCATCGCAATCTCCTCCTACACCCGTTGATAATTCGAACTCTCCAGCACAGTCTCCTCTACCACAGTCTCCTCTGGCACCCAATGGTAATTCGGACTCTCCACAGTCTCCTCCACCAGAGTCTCCTCCGGCACCCAATCATAATTTGAACTCTCCACCAGAGTCTCCTCCAGCACCCAATCATTATTCGAACTCTCCACTAGAGTCTCCTCCACCAGTCTCCTCTGGCAGCCAATCATAATTCGAACTCTCCAGTTTCTACAATAACCATAAAACGAGCTTTTCAGCTATAAAACTTGTAAAATCAAGACTTCGTAATACAATGGGGGATGAACTTTTGGCAGATCATATAGTAGTTTATATAGAAAAGGATATTGCTAACAGTTTCAATACTGAGACGATAATGGATGAATTTTACTCTGCAAAAGATTGTCACTAGGTATAATTTTGATGTGAATTGTTCTTATTTGAATATTTTGGATATGTATATGGTGTACTAGGCAGTTTTTGTATGGTAAACTATATAATTTTTGTATGTTAATTAACATTTAAGAATATGATGATATATCAAAATTAATTGTTTTCTATTTATAATAGATTTATGAATTATGATTTTCATATCAATACTATAACTTGGCCCTTAAGTGAAAATTTCTGACTACGCCCCTGGGCGTAGCTTGTACATAGAATATGTAATTTTAAAGTATGTATGTAACACACTTGCAATTGATCCCATGTAAAATTCACGGTATATGAAAGCAAATTTTAGTTTATGTTTTATTGGCTAAGCAAGCCATGTTTAGCTATAAGTGATACCTTGCATCATCATACACACAAAGAATGATTTTACCAAAATATATTTTTCTTTTACTGATATTTAATTTAATTTTTTGTATTTGTTCTAACAATTTCTTTTTTGTGCCAGCAGTTAGCGATAGATATTATACATCACTTATTTATTTCTCCAAAGACATTAAGGAAAATCTATATTATACAGAATCAAATAATATATAACAAAAATTACATCCAACATGTTATATTTAATTACTTCAATATATTCGTCACGTGAATCACTTCTTAAAGGGATTTTTTCCCTCAATTATTAATATTACCATTTGAATCGATCTCACAAACTTCCACATTTCTTTATTGATAAAAGAACACATTCATCATAAGGTGTGAGAATTTATACCAAGAAAAAACTCGAGCCACCAAATTGCCTTGACCTTTCTTGCTTGTTGGAATATGTATGTCAGTCAATCATACATTCATGTATGTGCGGAATAAGTCAGATAATGTGTGGAATAAGTCAGATATGTGTGGAATAAGTCAGATATGTGCGACTGAATTCTATGAGGACAATGTGTGGAATAAGTCAGATAAGAAAGAAAGTGTGGAATTTAGATTAGGGTTTCATTCAGGAGTTATCACTTATCACCAAACAAATTAATAGGAATAATTATTCCATTCCAACTTAAATTCCCGATAATATTGATTCACATTCCCTTCATAATCACCATTCCATGCACCAAATCTGCCCCAAGTTTTAAATCCTACTTTAGTCATGAAGATCTCATGAATATATGCAGCAATAGATATTCCCAATGGAGAAGAAAGCTATAATAGTTTACAAGGAACTATTACTTTACTTTTAAACATAGGATTCCTAAAGCCACTAGGAATTTGAATTGGAGCACAAACTTCATCACTAAAACAAAAAGGTAATGTAGACAATGTATATACATGTAAAATTTTCGATTTGTAGTAAAGGCAGTCAGTTTGGTCCATGAATCTTATTGTATGTTTTATCATGTTATGAGGTTTATTTGTGTGTTTAAAATTCTTCGGTTTGAGCTTAGTATCCAAATCCCATTATTTCAAAATCCTATTTGGGTTAAATATTAGTGTACTTTTAAATATAGGATTCTCTAAGCTGCTAGGAGTTGAATTGGGGCACAACTAGATCACTAAAGCGACAAGATGATGCAGACAGTGAGAAACTGGTTGGTTTTATTATATTTATTCAAATTTTCAAAGTTGGGGGGATTTATATTGTTTTAGATCTGTAGATATGGGCTCTCATTTTGGTCCATAAGTCTTATTGTGGGTTTTATTATATTATTCAGTTTTATTGTGTTTAATAGTTCTTTAGTTAGTGTCCATTAGGGTGCAACTTTTTGCCGGAAGCTTTTATTTTCTGAAAGATGGTTAAGAGTATAGTTGTACCTAGAAAAAGTGAAGCTTAGAAAGTTGTACATAACCCAATATTGGCAAATGCACTCTAAGTTTAGCAGTCAAATCCCATTAAGTCAAAGTCTTATTATGGTTAAATAGTGCGTGTGTTTGTGCATGTGCATGAACATGTGCTGGGCACGGATTTGTGTGTGTTTGTGTTTGTGTGTGTGTGCGTGTGCGAGTGAGTGTTTATGTGCATGTGCATGCATGTTGTGTGGGTAGGTGGTGGCTTCCATTCAATGGAGAAAATATATTTTGCTAAAATTCTAGGAGCTATGAAATTTTTGAGGTTTTTGTGATGTAGAGGAAAACCTAAATGAGCTGCTTTGGATTTCTAGGAGCATTAAAGAATATTTCTTCTTCCTTTTATTGATTTTAATTTCAAGAAATTTTTAATCAAATCCGAGACCTGATTTTTTTTTTTTTTTTTTTTCACCTTTCTAAGATCTAAATCAATATAACCCCAAACCATTCTTTAGATAAGTAGCACCTAAACAACTCCATAAGTGAAAAGACTTCTCAAGTTACTGTTAGCAACCCAAAAACTTGGGTTTTCTTCCTAAATTTTATCTATTTTTACCACCATAAAGCCCCAAAGCCTTTGAAATCCTACAAAAAGTTGGTGTACAGAAAATCCTGCAACTATACTTCCTATTTCTGGCCCAAAATTCAATATTTCTTACCCAAAGTGAAGCACAAAACTTATACCATCCTTTGGAACTTCAAAGCCCACAATCTTTTCCGTAAGATTTACTCAAATTTAGCCTAGATAAATGTACCTCCGCTGCTGTCCAGCATCAGATTTGGTGTCAAGACCTTTGTTCTACTTCATAAGGTTAGAGACAATCTAACTGATGCATACACAACACTGAACTAACATTAGGTTGCATTGATCTTTATCTGGATTTTGGCCCCACTAATAGTGATAATAAATGATGATGATGATGATAATATTATTATCTTAATAGCTAACACAATTCATATACACTACAGGATTGAACACTTGTACGTAACTATATTATCATGTCTTAGATATTCAAAATTCAGAATATAATAGCTTTCTTCCGTACAAATAATTATATAAAAGATGAAATAATCATGCACACAACCATATCTGATAAAGGGCTATTAGTCAGTGCCAATTTCAGCTGCTCTACCTAGTAAATACCAACTTGCCTACCTTAGTTGGTTCCTGACCTCCTCTTATATCCTGCAAAAAGTATTTTGACTGTCAAACTTCCTTAAAGATGGTCAGACTAAATAAAATAATAACTAGCTAAGATATGTATATTGTGTGTGTGTGTTCACCATCAATTGATCCACAAAAGCTGATCAAATTGCAAACAATATAATAAGATATCTTTCACATTCAGCAAAAAAATGTTCTATATAAGTAATCATGCAAGGATGACCTAACTCCTTTCTTATGGACTTGAGACATAGCTTCAACTAGAGGGAAATATATTTACAATTGATTGTTCCCTTCTAAGATATACCCTATTTGATGCTGAAAGGACAACCAAAACAATTTAATAACAAATATAAATAACAGGAAAATAAGGATATAATCTAGGAGTCGGCACCTAGGGTTGGCTATAGTCAGCAACAAACCAAAAAACCAAAAGAAACTTTACTATCAATCCAAAACTCAACCCGGGGTGGTCTTACATAGAGTTCCAAAACTTCGCTTGCAAAAACAGAACTTAAACTCCTAATCTAAATAGGAAAAGAAAATAATAAAAAATTGCGTAAAATGAAATCCTAATGATTAAGAGATTGGGTCTAGATCTTTAGGCCCAATTGTTAGCAGGCTCCTTCTATCTTGCGTCTGCATCAGATGATATCAACTCTAGTTAATAAACTTTTTGTTTTGATAAGTAATAAGTTTTATTGATATAAAAAATGGAACACCCAAGTACACAGGGAGTGTACAACTCTAGTTAATAAACGTATTAATTAGAGCCCACTATGCACACACATACACCTCTCTTAGACTCCTTTTGAGTTTCAAAGAGGGTGAAAAGGAATAAATGAAAACTGCAAAGTTGCTTAAGAAATGAGGTTTTTTATTTAAAATTTTGCACCATTCTTTTATTTCCCATCAAGCTTTCCAAATAGGGTTTTTTTTCCCTTTAAATTTTAAAAACTAAAATAAAATCAATTGTTACAACAAGCGGGTGAGGGGGGATTGGAACTCTAGATTTAACGGACATGCAGCTGGCATGTGCCTACACAAATACAAGTCTTGCATAACAAATTGCACAAGATGTTGAGAATCGAAGAATGACATAAAAGCACCCAAAAGAAAACTAATATCCAATCTTGAATAAGTTGTAAATGGAAGTTCCATTCTCTGTGTATCACCTCATCAGCATTCAGTGTACCCTTCCGTAACAACAAATTTTCAGATTCTCC
Organism: Quercus aquifolioides; assembly: GCA_019022515.1. NCBI lineage: Eukaryota > Viridiplantae > Streptophyta > Magnoliopsida > Fagales > Fagaceae > Quercus > Quercus aquifolioides. The sequence continues at coordinate 55,792,592 of CM032334.1, read as the reverse complement.
ATGCCCCAAACCTCATTAACTTATGTCAACATAAGCATTGACCTCCAGGTTGTATAGCTTCATGCCCTTCTCCCCAAAAAACATATGGGACTCAAAGTTGCTTAAAAGAATCCAATTTTATTACATACTAGCCTTATAATCTTAGTGATTATTATTATTAGTACATGCAATAACCTGAGATATATTCCAAACTCTATCATCCATCAGACGTGTGACCTATACAAAATAATAGCACCCACCTTCATGCTTGACCACAAGTAACATATCCATCCCTTCATGCTTAACAAATGCAATATGAAATTGAATTTAAAATGTACATGTCATTTCTTAAGCATAAAGTAAGTATTCCCAAAATGCTAATGAACTAACATAAAGATTAGAATAAACAACTTCAGACCAAAAAAAAAACTTGATAGGTACATTATCACTAAACCAAAAAATTGAACTTGAAATCTCAAAATTTGAATATATATATGGAATTCAAAACAAGACCCACCTTAGCCTATTAAGAATTAAAGGGAGTACACCATCTAAACTCCTTTTATTCTAAAAGAAAATTTCTTTTTCAATATTACCATGGCAATGGCTCCACTTTGTATGCAAAATTCCAAACGTAATACACAAATGCAAGCAGGGAAAATACAATGTGAAACAAACAGAAGAAATTCAAATCCATACAAAATACAAACTTTCACCAAAAGGGTAACTAGCAAAGCACCATTGCACACAGAAAAAGAAAAAAGAAAAAGAGAAAGCTTTTGAAACGAAATTGAAAGAAAGAGAAATAATAAACTCACAGACTTCCACTTGTTCTCCCACTTCTGGAACGAAGTAGGGGTAGAATGAAACGAAGCAAAATGGGGTGCTGTTGGAGTTGATGAAATCAATGAATTCTTGATCATCGAAAAGTTTCGCCATCTGGGTATCTGAAATTGCATATCGAAAAAAAAGAAAACGAAACACCTACTTGATATTGCCTATTTGCTAACAAATAATGCTTTTTTATATTCCAAATACTGTTTGGTGAAAGAAATTGTTGGCCAATTTCCAAGCATAAAGAAGCACAGCTTCTCACGCGAAACAATTGTTTAGCTATTTTCACGACTACAATTTGGTGACTTTGTGGCTCTCCAAGCTCGAGGTAAGAGAGCCTCCTCTCTGCTCTTTCTGTGTGTGTACGTTTCCTCCTATTTCTTTTTCTTTGTCAAAAAAAAAAAAAAAAAACTCTCTTCAACACTGACTTGGGCTAGGTTGTGAGTTTGCACTTGGGCTAGGTATCCAACTAACACATGGGCCTGTAACTGTGTCCAACAAATGATGAATTTGGGCCTATGGGGCTTAGAAATTGGATGTCCCATTCATACCATTTGTGTATGTTTGTTTAAGTGGAAAATTCTTGTACAAGACGATCTCATTAGAGTTATGTATCAATGACACGTGTGGAACTTACATATTATCGAGACATAAGTCGTATGAGACCGTTTCATACGATACTTACTCAAAGACCAGTACTAATCCTGATTTGGTTTAAATTTGAGCTCCTTACTCCAAATCTAGGAAGCATAAATGCTCCAATTTTCCTCACATGCTCGCATTTGATACATATCAATACCAAAAACTTCGGGAAATATCTTGCAGGCATGTCTTAGGTTTTGTTTTTTTGATGGAATATTATATAACAAGTTGAAGTAGCTTTTAAATATGTAATTTTAAAGTAACATTCTTGTAATTGATCCGATGTTAAATGCACGGTATATGAAAGCAAATTTTAGTTTCTGTTTTTTTTTTTGGGCTAAGCAAGCAGTGTTTAGCTATAAGCCTATAAGTGATATCTTGCTTCTTGCATCTGTATCCTATTGTATAATGCTATGTATGATATTAAGTGTGACATTATGTATGACATGATGTATAACTTAATATTGTGATTGATAAAGTTGTTTTATTATTATCTAAAATAATGGTAACATGAATATTTAGACATTATCATATAGTCCATGAGATGTATAGTATGTGATTTATATGAAAAGTCACAGAAAATATAAATTACAAGTTCTTTGTAAACTCAAAATTATAGTTCATAGTCGGTGATGAAATTGGACGTTTCATTTGCGAAGACTATAACATATCAACTAAAATGACTTGTTTTGATCATAGAATTGAAGACTTTTAGTTGATGTGTTGATATGTTTTAAGAGTTAAGACATATTGAACTGGACCGCTGTGAGATTTATTGTTCTCCTAACAACTATCAAATGAGTAATAAATCTCACGACTTCTATTTACTTGAACTCTTAATCCTGAGAGAATAATGGACCTGATCATGAGGTGTAGGTTGCTTTGATAGAGTGAGATCTAAAGTCACGGTCAAAACCTTAATATGTTGGGTAGCCACATTTAGTGCTGATGGAACATATATTCTCAAGATGGAATTCATAGTCTCTTAACTTAGGGTCCGTTTGTTTTGATGGTAAATGATTTCAGGAAATCATTTACCACCTGACCCATGTGTTTGGAAAGTAAAGGAAAATTCAATTTCCGGAAAATATGCCTTATCTTTGACCAAATTTTCACCTTTGACCCGGAAATGGTTTTACGCTTCTATTTTACCTTCAAACCATTTCCGGGTCTCACACAACAACACCAGACACAACAACGCAGAAAAGAAAAGAGAGCCGCTGCACTTGAGTGAGAACGAAAACCAGCAACAACACGAACAACAGCCAAGAACGCAAAAAAAAAAGAGAAACCCAGAACGCAGTAGTCCGATCCAAAAAAAAAAAAACCAAAGCCAGAACAACCTCCGATCCACCAAAAAAAAAAGAGAAACCCAGAACGCAGCAAGAACCCAGCAAGAACGCAGTCCGATCTAGTCCCAGAACCCAGTCCGATCCAGTCGCAGAACCCAGTCCGATCCACTCCAAGAACCCATCGCTGAGACCCAGACCTTCGACCCATCTCAGTTTTGTTTTTTAAACTCGCCGGAATCAATTTGTTGCGTTGTTGTTGTTGTTGTGTTGCCGGAATCAATTTTTTTTTGTTGTTGTTGTTGCTGGAATCAATTTGTTGATGTTATCGCCGGAATCAATTTTTTGTTGTTGTTGTTGTTGTGGTGGCCGGAATCAATTTTTTGTTGTTGTTGCCGAAAAATAGCATTTTCCTAACGGAACCAAACACATGAAATTATTTTCCATAACAATTTTCATAATACAACCAAACACTTAAAAATATTTTCCTTTTTCGGAAAATAGCATTTCCGGAAAATACCTATTTTCCGGAAAATATTTTACGGGAACCAAACGGACCCTTAGATACAAAATATTCCCTTGAGATAAGTTTAATGGGTTTGTTATTCAGAATGTTAGGCTTAACTACTTTAGTAAATAGTTACTAAAGTATATATTTATGAAATTAGATTTCATAAATATATGATGAATAACTTAAAAGATTAAACTGAGTACTCAAGGATTAAGATGTAGTAATTTATAAAGTGGCAGTCTACATTTATGACTTTGTATTACTACGAATATTTTACGAAGGGGCTGCATGTACAATAAAGTCTTGAGATATAATTTATTAATAAGGCCTAGAGTGCAATTATATTTATATAGTGATATTAAATATAATTAATGGTAACTTTGGACTTGTTAAGAGTTGACAGAAAAGCCCAAGACTCATTGGAGCTAGTGTCTTATTTGTTCCCTTTTGGTCCCACTCCAAGCCATATACTAAAGCTCAAATGAAAAGGCCCAAAAGGTTAGCCCAATTAGAAAATTAGTTATTAGGAAAGAAACATACAAAATTTTGTAACAACAACAAGTACATGAAATGGTATGTATATGAGGGTTGGACATTCATTCGTTCTCTCTAGAACATACATATATAACTGATTGAGAGAACACAATTCTTGGGCATAAAGTGAAATTGAAGTGAAGATTAAAAGTTTTCTCAAGTGCTTCTAATCTTTGGTTTTGAATTTCACCGCATCAAGGTACACTCTCTTGTTCTTATATTCTGAAACTTATATAGCACATGTTATCAATTGTGAATGAAGTAGATCCGTTAATTTTCCGCTGCGTACGTGCATATTTCCATTAGCATCATCATATGCACAAAGAATGATTTTGCCAAAAGATGTTTTTTCTTTTTGTATATGTTCTAACAATTTTTTTTTTCTTTGCGCCAATTAGCGCTTTATATTATACATCACCTATTTATTTACCCAAAGATATTAAGGAAAATATATATTATATCAAATAATATGTAATAACAATTACATCCATCCAACACCTCATTGTGTCAATATGACTCACAAACTTTAGTTACGTACTTTCGTCACGTGGTTTACTTTTTAATAGGTTTTTCTCAATTATTAATAAGAGTCTAGTTAATGTGTGTCCTTAAAACATATATATATATATATATATATATTGATTGGAAAGGCTTCAAAACTTTTATTGAAACTAAGGTAAAGACAGTACATCATGTAGAAGAGCTTGTTCTAAAAAATAAGGATTCTCTTCTATCCAAACGGGAAGAGTCACTTATGCCTAAAACATGTTTAGCTAAGAGATAGGCTGGTCTATGAGAAGCAGACAGAAATCCATACACCACAATAGCTACCGATAAATGGGGTGGAGAAATCTCATTCAGGGCATTCATTCGGGTCAAGGAATCACCTTCAAGAATAAAGTCTTGGATCATCATGTCTTTTGCGAATTGCAATTTGAATTCAATGGCCTTAGCCTCCACCTCCACTGGCCCTAGTGGGGCTTGGATTTTCTTGCTGCAAGCATCCACTACCTTGCCTTTGGAGTCTCTGATAAGAACCCTAATCCCCACGGATTGCTGAGATACAAATACCATGCTGTCGACGTTGATTTTGTACCTATCCAATGAAGGAGGACACTAATGGACTGGAAAGCTTGGGCTAGGCACTGAGACTTCTACACCTTCTTCTTGGTACTCCATATCACACATGCAACTGTAATAATCTTCTCTAGTCTCTCCTGCTCCCATTTAGCTTCCATCAACTCGTACCAGATCATATCCATGAACGAGTTGAAATTTATTGCCAAGCTTGATGGCAACAACTTCGAAATGGTCTAGACTTCTCGGGCCGATTCGCACCCGCAAAAAAGATGACCTGAAGACTCCAACTCCTGATGGCAAGCTTCACAACTTCCTTACAACAACACCTTCCTTTTCACAAGATTCTTTTTGGTAGGGATAATATCTTTGCATGCTCTCCATGCAAAGTGGCAAATCTTATGAGGGAGATTAAAGCACCATAATGATCTCCAGAATTTCCTTAATGGACATCATCTGACACTGTTCCCTTCCCTTTATTATCCACCATCTCCATTGCCACGCTATAGGCACTACCGACAGTAAACCTGCCATTTCTTGTTAGAGCCTAGATTAGTTTATCTTTAGGCATGTGGGAACTCAATGCAATACCAGCAATCACATTAGCTTCCTGAGTTGTGAAGGTTCTTCGTATTAGCTCAGTCTTCCAGGACCCTAAGGAGAGATCAGTCAAATCATATACCCGTGATTTAGCTTAATCCAGAGGAGGAGGCGAGAACACCTTATAAGTTGAAGGTGTCGGAAGCCACCTATCATGCCAAGTCCGTATGCTCTTACCATTGCTAAGCTGCTACCTAACCCCTTTACGTACTATAGCTTGGGCTACCATGATATTACGCCAAGCAAATGAGGGATTACGCCCCACCTTAGCCTGAATAAAGTCACACGTAGGGAAATATCTCGCCCTGAAAACCCTATACATCAGTGACTCTCCTCCAACTTGCAACCTTCACCCTTGCTTAGCCAAAAGAGCTAAATTGAATTGTTTTAGTTGCTTGAAACCAAGGAAGTCAATTCTGTACTGTACTGGCCAGTATATACCGTATCGGCCAGTGCATCAGTACAAATTACCCTATTGTTTCGTACCGGAAAAAATACCGGCTATACCGGCCCCGTACTGGTCGTACAAGCGAAATCCGATAGTTTCAGCCGGTAAATGGATACCGGGTAAAGATAGAGAAATCCCAAAGAAAAATTCTCACAAATTTTCAGAACTTACCCATAGCTGCTGCACTTGGCCGGAGCCGGAGCCAAAGCCAGAGCCAGAGCTGACGCTAGCCTGCCGGGAAACCTCTTCTCGTTCTTGGTCTGTCTTTCCCCTCTCTCGACATCCCTCTATCTCGATTTCTTTGTTCATCAGTGTGCTGCGTGCAGTGGCATACCCCTCTCTCTGTGTGTGTTTATATTTGAAATGTAAAATTAACTGAGTCTACTGAGATTTTTGACAGCTGAGTAAATATTTTGTGGTTTACAGCTCACATGTAGTATTATTTTATTATTTTGAGAATACATTTTATTTTATATTTTATTATACTTCACTTTTAATGTTTTACTATTTTATATTATTCTTAGTTTTGATAACAATGTATTGTTATTTGTATTTGTTTATTATCATACTTACATGTTTGTTTATATTAAATTATATTTAATAATAGTAACATGTGTAATTATTATAATGAAGCATCGAGACAACTACAAATTCACTTTAATTGTTTGGTTTTATTTGTAAATAGAATAGTGATAGTTAGTGTACGGTTATGTGTAATACTGTGTGTGCAATAATAATTTTAGTATTATTAAATAATATATGACAAAATTTTGCCCAATTACAAAAAGACTGGATGTGTTTGTGTATCTTTGTGTTGATTTGTCTGTGTGGATGTGTTTATGTGGGTGTGTGTGTGTGTATATATACATATATTAAATATATAAAATAGTGGTAAATCCGAAATGGTACACTGATATTGACTAGTATCCGAAATATATCGTACCGGTGGCCAAACCTGTATAAACTTCGGTACAGTATTGACTTTCTTGCTTGAAACCCATTCCCCCTTGTGACTTAGGGAGATAAAGTTTCTCCCAACTAATCCAAGACATTTTACGCTCCTCATTTTTCTGGCCCCACCAAAAGTTCCTTTTAAGGCTAGTCATCTCCTCACAAAGAGAGTCCAGAATCTTGAAACAACTTATAGAGTAGGTTGGTATAACTTGAGCCACTGCCTTTATCAAAATTTCTTTTCCAGCCTTAGAAAGTAGTTTTTCCTTCCATCCCGCCAATTTTCTTGCCAACTTCTCTTTAATTTCTTTGACCGCATTTTTCTTGTTTTTCCCCACTAGTGAAGGTAGGCCTAAATATTTCTCGTGTTGCTTGATAACTTGAGCCGCAAACCTAACCTTTATCTCCTCTTGGACTTCTCTGTCAGTGTTGCTACTAAAGTAGAGGGATGTTTTTGCTCTATTCAGCTGTTGCCCTGAGGCCATTTCATAAACCTTCAAGACACGCTGTAAAGCATCACAATCCTCAATGGAAGCTTTGCAAAAAATAATGCTGTCATCTGCGAAAAATAGGTGAGATAATAGGGTCCACCCCTACATAATGAAATACCCTCCATATGCCCATCCGCAACTTCCTTTTTAATTAAGGCTGAAAGACCTTCTGCACAAAGTAAAAATAGGTAAGGAAGAGGCGGTCACATTGGCGAAGGCCCCTAGAGGGGATAATATGGCCTTTGGGTTTACCATTGATTCTAATAGAGTAGGTAACGGATGAGATACATTGCATCATTAAGCTATGCAATCTAGGATGAAAGCCCAATTTTTTCATGATTTTATCTAGACAATTCCATTCCATTCTGTTATACGCCTTACTTATATCTAGTTTCAATGTCATTTCTCCCTTCTTACCTGTTCTTCTCTGGCTAATATGAATATATATATTAATCATCCATTTTAGGAAACGTTTTATGAAAAATTGAAAAAATTGTCAAGAAAGTAGTCATTTTTTCATTAAAAAATTCCCTAAAATGGTTTTACTAATAAGGACATACGTTAATAAAACCTTATTAATAATACCCTTTGAATCGATCTCACAAACTTCCACGTCTCTTCATTAATTAAAAAACACATTCATCGTATGCTGTGAGAATTTATACCATGAAACAACTTGATCCATCAATTTGCCTTGATCATTCTTGTTTCTTGGAATATGAATGTCAAATTATCACATTCTTGTATCAATTGTTTTACCATAGGTCCATAGGTAACAATGCATAACATTTAAATCCCAAATGATAATATTAGAGCACTCACATTAGTCTTAACGAAGGTTATTTTTAGCCAAAATTTTACATAACCAACTAAAAAACACCCCATATTAAGCTCAATTAAGTAGCAAAATAAAGTTAGCAATGAAAAGTATCTTGCCACACTTAGTTTGGCATTGTCCATAAATAAATAAAGTAAGAGATAAAATATTGAGGCTAATGTAGGCGCATAAAAAAATGGTTAGCAAAACTATAAAAAGTGAGTTTTTTATTTTTATTTTTATAATCAATTTAGCTAAAAACTCATTGAAGCTGATGTGTATGCTCTTACATTAAGAATTTGAGGTCCTATCAATTTTTTAATTACTTTTTAAATGTAGTAATAATGTTCTTTTGTTTTTCGATTGCAAAAAAAAAAAAAAAGTAATTTTTTTTTCCTTTCATTAAATTATATTTTTTTTAAAGGATATTGATAAATTAAGAAAAAATTTCAACACAAAATGCATAATATAAATTCACCAAAAAGATGATAAGAAAAACTATAATATGACTAGGGGAGAGCAAGGACCTACCTGACCTGACCTGAAGGGTCTTGGACGAGTTAGGTGGATGCTAGGGTTGGGTCTGGGCCAAAAACTCTGGTGAATTTTGGGTATCGGGTTGGTATTAAGTTTGACCAGACTTGTTTGGGAAAAAATAGTCATATTTGAAACCCGGCCCGACCAAAGACCTAAATTTGGGGGTTGGGTTGAGTTCCTTCCTAACAAGCCTTAGGTTGGGTTGCGGGTGACTGTGAACCCGACCCGACCAAATCTCAATCCTAAATATGACATTTTTTTTTTCTTTTTTGGGAAGGGAAGGGGTGGGGGTGGTTTTGCATTGGCTATTTTTTTTTTTTTTTAAAAATTTTATTATTATTATTATTATTTTTTTAATATTTATTTTGGGGGTGGGGGGCAGGGGAGGGCAGGGCGCATCCCGTCCCAACCTCCCCTAGCTCAGCCCTTGGTCAGATGCTTTTGATGGATTGAGACAACTAGACAAGCCAACTTACTCAGTGTCAAAGTTCCTAGGATGTTTTGAATGCATATATTTAAGATAACATTTTGTATTAGACGTGCAAACCTTACTTTAGCTGGTGCTCCACATGTGCATGTACATATTCGTATTACACGGCAGAATAATAGTAACCTGAATTATAAATTGATTGGTCATTCGTTTTTGATGTAGACAAGTCACTTTACTCAAATGCCATAGCTCGTTGGATAGTGATTTGCATGCATAATTTAGGTGACTTTTTTCTCTAATATCTGACTTTCAAAACTTGAAACGAATATAAAACGTTGAGGTATGAGTTGTACAACTTCTAAAAATTTGAAGATTGAATTCTACCTAATAGAAATAGATAATGCAGTTCAAGCGAATGGAGTAAACATAGGGGGACCAAAGTTTACTTACCCAGAAAAGTCTCCGAGATTGACGATGTATATCAAATTTTATGACATTCAAATAAAGTAAGAGTTAAGTTCGGCCCAGCAAACAAATGTTGAATGTTTGACACTTGGCCACATTCTGCGCCTCTCTCTCTAACTTTTCTAGTGAAAATGAAGCCAATAATTTATTCCAATGTCAACGACCTCCTTTATTTATTTATTATTATCTCGTTTTTCAGGTTATCTCTTTTTTAAGTTCAATTATAAATTAATAACGTCCTCTTAATTTGATTAGTTTTCAATTTCGTATCTAAAAGTTTGATTTTGTCAATTTTAATTTCCTCATTGAACTTTTATTTTATGTTCAATTTATTCCTTTTTTTCACTTTTAATAAACTGTTAAATCCTAGAAAAATTATATTTTGTCTTCTTAAACTATATATCATGTTACACTTATTTTTTTTAACTAAGAAGATGCATACTTTATTCTCCTAAATTATTATCCGTATAATTTTTTACCACCCTAAATTAAGAAAGAGTGCACACTTTCTTGCATAAATTACTTGTGTAATACTTTGCACCATATTTCATGAATAATAGTTTAGAGAAGTGAGTGTGTATTCTTATAGTTTAAGGGAGTGAGTGTAAAATGGGTCATAGTTTATGGGGTAAAATGTACATTCTTATAGCTTAGAGAGTTAAGTGTAGAAGAGGGTATAGTTTGGGGAAAAGAGGGACCGGGGGGGGGGGGGGGGGAGGTAAAGTGTGCGTTCTCATAATTTAGAAGAGTAAGTGTAAAATGAGTTATAGTTTAGGGGGATAAAATGTAATTTTCTATAAATCCTGAAAATATAACCGTTAAATTGCATGTTTTTTATGTTCTTAACACACACGTTAAATTTCGTGCCAACTGGATGTTATTTATTATACAATCTATAAACTTATTTTTTATGTATAATTTTAGATTAAAAAACTTGAAACTTAAATATTGATGGATGACATAACTATTAATCTTTGATTTTCTATAAATTTTGCAGGTGTAGAGGATATAAGAAGAAAATGTAATCTAGTGATGAATCTGTCAAAATTCACATCCAATAAAAATATATTGAATTGAGTTGCCAAGCTTTTTGTCAACTTTTGTCTTAAAAAAAACTTTTTTTTTTTAAATAAAGAAAATGACCTAAATTTCTAGTTCATTTTCTTTATTTATTTATTTTTTTAGAATACTAAATATTTTTAACACAAATACGGAGAGAGGTGAAAAAATTTTAAAAAAACTTACAATGGTATACATCCAAAAGAACCTATTTTATTCTTTTCCTCCATCTTCCTCTTTTAATATTCGGTGCTCAATGACGAGTAGGGAGGCAAACTAGAGGTGATCTCAAGTCAAGAAGATGTATCGAAGGTAGCAAACTCAATTATGAGGTGGCCGTGGTACTCTTAAGTTTCTCCCTCTTTCGTCGTTGCGTTGTGTCAAAAGGGATGATTCATGACTACCCAAGATTTAACCATTGACATAGTATGTAATGGTGGAATTCTAGAATGAAAAATGATATTTATGTAGCTAGGAAAGACATGAGTTAAACATTTCAAAACTCAATTCTAAAATTTTTTGGGCATTGATAGTGATTATTATATGATACGTGCTTACATTTAAATATTAAATAATAGTGATCAAGAAATGATTTTTTTTTTAAATTCTGTTAATAAATTCCTTAAGAGCAGTAGTTAAGATTTATTTAATATTTTATTAATTTTTATACATTTAAAAAAAAAACTAAAGTCAAAATTTACACATATATTAAGGGTCCGTTTGGATAGAAATTATTTTGCTAAAACTGAAAACACTGTAGCAAAATAATTTTTAAATGTGTGAATAGTACCATGAGACCAATTTTTAATGAAAAAGTTGCTGAAAAGTGTAAGTTGTGGGATCTGTGAACAGTGCACGGATGTACTGTTCACTGCTGACTTAGTCAAAAGGTGCGGCTGAAGAAAAAAAAAAAAAAAAAAAAAAACTGAAAACGCGTGAAAACATAAAACGTAGCTGTGGACATGGTATCCAAACCAACACTAAATAAAAAACACACATACAACTATAATAAATTTGTGCGAAGTTACTGTTTATAAGTAGATGCAATAGTATTTAAATTTATCAAGACACTAATTGCTTTTTGGTGTCAACGAGATTTAAATCTCAAACCTTTTATTGGGCAACATATATAATTTTTTACCAATTAAGTTAATTGGAGCTCATTAAAGTGGTTTTACTTTTTTTTTTTGTTGAGAATTATGTGGTTTTACTTAGGTGAACACTTATTTGACCGACAAATCATTTCAATTTTAAATGAGTTATTTGGCACTGAAATTAAGATTAGTCTTAACAACAACAACAACAACAACAACAACAAAAAAAAAAAAAAAAAAAATTCACCACATAGTATTTCTCTCTATATCTTGACTGTTCTTTTTTCTTTATTGAATTAAAAAAAGAAAAGAAGAAAAAAAAGTAGTGAAATAGCAAATATTTAAAAGTGACCACGACACCCTGCAGTTTTGAGCTTACAGCGAGAGAGAGCGACTTCTTACAGGTCAACTTCCTCTCTAGCTAGTAGTTTAGTTGCTATACTCATTTCCCTATAAATATCTTCACATTCCTTGTTCATTTCATGCGTAAACTTTACCCAGGATAAGTCGTTTTTTTTTTTTCTCTGCAAAAACTTCTAGTTCATTAATTAAGCGATGTCTTGGGCTTTGAGTTATACTAGTTCATATTCATTCACTTTTGCATCATGCACGCTGCTGGTAATATTGTTACTACTGGGTTTGAGTAGCCTTGGGGACATTTGGGTTTGACATTCACCACCGGTTCTCGGATACGGTTAAGGCAATTCTTGGCGCTGATGGGCTTCCAGAGAAAGGGAGCGTAGAGTACTATGCTGCCATGGCCTGCCGTGACCGCATAATCCAGGGCCGTCACCTTGCCGCCAGTAACAACCAGTCGCCACTCACTTTTGCCAATGGAAACAATACCCTTACCGACCCCAATTTGTCATTGTATGATCTTAAGCCATTCATGAACTTTTTTTTTCCCTTTTTGGTGAGCTTTGATTTAAGAATTGGATGATGATTGTTTAGATAAATTAGATGCTAAAATGCTGAACAAAAAAGATGAGAGAGTGTTAACTTATATGGTTAAATTACTAATTATTTCAAAATTTTAAATTATTAAAATACGGTAAATTTAATCATTCAATTATATATTTTAATATATATATATATATATATACACAAAATTTTGAAGACCAGTTCTTTATTCAACTTTTTGTATTCAATTTTATAGTATATTCCATCAAACACAACTTATTATCTAATTATCATTAGACTGAAAAATGAAAATATGCTCCCACAGTCAAGGAAATCCATGCACTTTGGAATTTTTTAGTTTCTTGGTGACGATACCGATCTTCGTTCTATTCAGGAGTTCTTCCTGTTGCTTTGTTCTAACCACTTCTTGTTTTTTGGATATTTCAGTCTGTATTATGCTAATGTTTCTGTGGGGACACCAAGTTTATCATTTTTGGTGGCATTGGACACAGGCAGTGGTTTGTTCTGGTTACCATGTGATTGTCAGAAAAGCGTTTCCGGCGGTTGCAGTTCCGACACATACCTATCATCTGGAGAGGTGCGTTAGTTACCTCACCATGCATATTGCTTCTCAAGTGAATATATCTGACTTTTACAAATGATTAATCCTTGCATATATGTCCACGACGATGTGCTTGTACCAAAATTTTTCGAAAAAACAAACTCTTTTTATTTATTTTATCCATACTACAAGATAGAAATAAAAACAAACACTTCTTAGCTCAACCCAAGCATGGTTTAAAGATTATTCAGCAAAAAAAAGAAGAAGCATGGTTTAAAGATTAAAATTACAGCCTTCAGAACCGAATCAGTTGGAAGACCCAAATAATTGACAAGCCCAGTGTAGGAAGCCCATAAAGCCCAGAATTCTAATTCGATTTTTGATCAACTTTTGTTTCTGGTCTATAGACTTATTTGGACTCGAAATTAGCATGCTTATACGGTTGTACTTACGGCTTATTTGTTTTTTGTTTTTATGCCTTTTGTTTCAGTTTAATTTTTACAAATAATATAATTTTTAACTTTTTGAAAATAATTTAACTTTTGATTTTTTGTCACATATTTAACGTAAAAGTTATTAAAACTGTATATTTTAATAAATATTATGTAAAAGTTATCAAAACATTTGTGGCCTCTTGTTGTACTCATATTTATGTGAGGAAAAAATACTTTTACGAGTAAAAGTGAATAATTTCACCACCTCTTCTTTTGTATTTCAATTATATAGTTTTTTTTTTTTTTTTCTAAAATTCCTTTACAAGTAAATAATAATAATAAAAAATTCAAAATGATTCTTAGATAGTCAAGAGAAAAAAAAAGCAAAATTTATGTTCACCACCCTTCATACTTTTTTTACTTTTGCTTGATGGACAAAAAGTTGGTCTTGAGTCATATTATTGGTAAAGATATTTTTTTGGACGCTTCTTGGTGAGACGTGAGACTTTGAGAATGTTTGGATAGATAAAAACATTATTTTCTATACCTAGAAAGACTTTGTTGACATCCCCCAACATTGACATTAGATTTGGTTTTATCTCTAATGAATATTTTTAAAATTTTTGATGAAAAAAAAAAGGTTGCCAACATTTTCCTTTGGCCAGATTCCCTTAAAGTGTTTGAATATAGTTTGTGTATAAAATCTTACGTACGTGTAATGGCTGGTGCCAATGGGGTGTCATTTTGGACTAATTAGGCCTCCTAAAGTTAATGACCCAACAGATCATAATTATGGTAAATTTCTAACGGTAAATAAGGTTATTATTTTGAGGGTAGTGCTATAGACACACAGTTACACAATAGTTTTACAACAAAACGTAAGTGATAAACTATTTCTAGTTTTTATTTGGGCTCATTATTTATGTTATTTTTTTATCTATCATTAATAGGTTGCCACTTAAGATTTGTTGTAAAAATGTGTGATTGTATCTTTACTTTTTTTTTTTTGAAAGAGTTTCAACCTATGACGTTCGTTTCTGATGATCTCTTTATTATCAGACCAAAACACTAATCAGTTTTTGGTGTAGGCGGGGATTGAACCCCAGATCTCTTATACAACCATCAGAGACTTTACTAGTTGAGCTAACTGAAACCCACTACTTTTGTTTTAATTTGACTAATGAAAGCTACTGATATTCATTACTTGATCTTTACTAATATGGACTACAGTTACATGTATTAATTTAGGGTTTGGCTCTCCCGTTATAAACTCTTCCGTCTCCTTCTATATTGCCACGTCCATCGTTATGCAGGATTTGCTGCAACCAAGTTTATGGCAAATTTTTGCCCCCCCTTTTTTCTTTCTTTCTTTCTTTCTTTTTCTTGGCGCCATTCTCTCTCCAATATCATCACTATCATCTGAGTATTGCCAAGACCAGGCCTTGCTTCACCCAAGAAGAAGGCAAATTAAAGTCAATTAAAGCAATAAGTCTCTCAAAATTTGTGTTTGTTTGTTTAGACCCCTTAAAACAGATTGTTTAACCTAATATATTAGCCAAGTGATTACTTAGGTTAATTATGAGATCTAGGTTAAATAGTGAAAGATCATATCATGCACAACAGCGGAAAAGTAAATAACACATAGATATTATCACTCAGGAAAACCAATGAAATGAACCATTTCAAGGTAAAAACTTGGGGAGGTTTTGACATAGCTATCTTCAAGGTAAACAAATCCACTAATAAAGAATTAAAGTTTTTACAAAAGATTTAACCCTAGATCTATTATAGTATTACTACCTCCAGTAGTAACTTATTGACACAACCACGTGCAAACTACGAATCCACGAACTCTTCTCTCTTGGATTTGCAGCATACAAGCTCCCACGCTTATGACTTTAAGATTTCACTCAAAGATTTCAGATCACCACTTGTTGATCTAGCAGCAGCAACTAGATTCCACTAGTACTTGATTGTATAGATCTCGTTTCGATAGAGACTTGCGGAGTTAGAAGGTACAAAACCTTTTAGATCTCACAGCAGTAACTCACAAGTCTTTCAAGAGTCTTTAAAACGTAGTTAGGGTTTTCCTTTTATACTTAAGAGTGTTGGATTGAAATCCTAAACATTTTCGCGGGCTTAGGCCTGATTTAAAATTTTGCAGAAACTGCTTTACTGTAATTTTTGATCAGTCGAGCTTCACTGAGTTTCAATTCTTTTTCTTGCAGCTTGAATGTTCTTTAGACTTGACTTGTATCACCTTGAGCAATATCTAACACCTATTCTAGACATGTTTTTGTTCTCAGTTTGCTAACATAAACAAAATAAGACTCTAAAATTTAATTCTTAATTTTTAGAACCTAACAATTTGTATCTCTAAAAAAAAAAAAAAAAAAAAAAACCATAACAGTAAAATCAAAGAAATTTTATCAATCACCCAAAATACACATACATCCATCAAATATATCAGAAAATGAAGTGTCATAAACAAAAAGAGAGAAAACTAACCACGCAGCTGTGATGAAATCAGTGTCAAGAGGGAGAGAGATAGACGTTGGAAATTAGGAATTGAAAAATCAAAGAAATAAATTGTTTTGCTCTAAACATTTGTGGTTGCGATTTTGATACGCAGGCCACGTTTCTCAGATGGTGTCTTTGGCATTATTTCTGATAGCTCCTTGTCATTCATGACCAAGGGTGTTGAGTGTATTACAGTGAGTTTGCTTGCTAAAGGTTGTGAGTAATTGAGAGAGAAGGACAAAATTAAGAGAAACTGAATGTGGTTATTTTTTTGCCTTTGGATCATTAGTCTGCTAACGCTAGGTGTCTTTCATCTATAATAAAATGAAGAAAACATGAAAGTTTATAACAGGAGGAGAGCCAAACCCATTAATTTAATAGCTCAAATAATGAGTTTTATCACTTTAGGGCTTGTTCTCACAAGACTGAATTCTCACATCTCCACATGTTCGGCACCAAACAAATAAGCCCAATAAGAGCACCAATTATAGACCCTTATCTCTTTTTCTCTTTAATAAATGTGGGAAATTAGTTTTATTTTTTTTCCCAAAACACTTTCCATTAAGAATTCAAGATACCTCCTTATTAACTCATGAAATTTTTGTTAAGAATTTTGTAATTCAACCGACACTTCTTAATATTTGTAATGATAGGATCCAAATTTAAAAAAAAAAATCCATTTTTTTTTCTCATTCAATTAATCAAATCAAATCAAAATAAATTTTTTTATTTATTCACTTATCCATGTTACTTAAATGTATACTCTTAATCCTTTATCAAGCAGGAAATAAACCTTAACATTTATAGTCCTTCTGCATCATCAACAAGTGAAAAAGCTCCTTGCAACATCAGTACCTTGTGCGATCAAAATCAATGTCTTTCAGCTAGTAGTGACTGTGCTTATACATATGGCTACGTCGATGGTTCATCAACTTCTGGGATCTTAGTAGAGGATGTTTTGCACCTAATTACGGATGACAATCAATTAAAAGCTGTTGAAGCTCAAATTACTTTTGGGTAAGTTAATTTTCATTGCTTTGCTACCAAAAACTTTGGGGCAAATATCATTTCAAGTAACACAGTACCGATTTAATATAAATTTCTAAAAATGGGATTAAAATTAACAATTGTTAGCTAAAGTGACAAAATTTCTGGAATAACTGATATTTTGTCAAATATAGATAATTTTGGTGATGAATCTGTAGTTTGGAAGGTTTTTTGTCGCCACCCGATCAAATAGGAATAATCATTAATTATATATGCGGGTTGTAAAGTTGTTTGTCTCAATATGATATTACAAGAAAAAAGTGTAGTCTTCAATACGATTTTTTTTTTGGGGGTGCAATCACTAGTGGGTTTGTATTAATTTTCTTATAAGTTGAAGTTGCTTCTTGTTTTTTCACTGGTGGTAAGATCTGTTTAGAAAATTTTCATGTTTTGGGTGTGACCCTTGAGAGCGAATCCTGTTATTTTGTTGCAGTTGTGCACAAAATCTGGTTGATGGTACAGTAAACGGTTTACTTGGGCTTGGAATTGATGACTTATCTGTTCCTAGCATCTTAGTAAGAAAAGGGCTAGATTCAAATTCTTTTTCTATGTGTTTTGGACCTGATCATGAGCATGGGAGAATAACTTTTGGAGATGGTGGCAGCTTAGACCAAAAAGAAACGCCTTTCACCATTATGCAATCACTGTAAGTAGTCACTTTCTCGACATTTGGAAGAGTCATTTAGTTTGGCAAGAAGACTATATATCTTTGACCCCAATCTCATCGTACTTGCACTGATTTTGTCCTTGAAAACTTGTTACCAGTCCATATTATATGATCGGCCTCACTCAAATAACTGTGGGAAGCAGTAGTTCTAAGCTGGAGCTCAGCGCCGCCTTTGACTCCGGTACATCGATAACCATACTAAGAGACCCAGCTTATACATTTATTACTGAGGGTGTAAGTATTTTCACAAGGCATTTCCTGATATCATTGGGAATACATGTTAATGTTATAACAAATGAGTATGATTTATATTAATTTGTAGTTCGCTTCCCAAGTCAAAGAAAGGCCATCCAGTTATCAGTCGGGCTACATTAATGGCTTTAACTTTGATTACTGTTATGACTCAAGGTCTGGTCATCTATATCTGGAGAAACCTATTCCAATTTTAGTTTTTGTTCTGATCTTTTCAACTTGATCTGAAGCACTAACTTATAATTTTTATGCGATGCAAATCAATACAGTAATTTGAATTTCCCTAAAATCAGTCTGACATTGAAAGGTGGAGGAGAATATTTTGTCATTGATCCAATATTCCCAGTGGTTACTAATCAGGTGTGCTCTCACTTTCTAGTGCTTAATATCCGATTCTTGCTTGAGTTATGCTAAAACTTGATGTTGTGGTCTCCAGGGCGGATATTTGTATTGCTTGGGTATTAACAAAGGTGGAGATTCTGACTATAATACCATAGGACGTGAGTATTTATTTATCAAGAACTATGCTTATTACAAAATCTATTTCAATTGATGAAGTTGCATTTTCGTGTTTTTCTATCGAATTTGGAATTTTGATTTTGTGTATTGTTTTCCTTATAAGGAGACTATCATAAAACTATATTTTTTCCTGAAATTCCCCGTAACCTGCTCTCTGGTTGTGATTTTTTTTTTGATAATGAATTCTCAAGTTGACAAGAAGCAGAGAAGTGCTAGAGTAATTTTTATTTTTATTTTATTTTTTTTTGTAGAACAAGATTACATAATTTAGGGATTGATAGAAGTCATTTCGTGGGATAGATCAGAGCTACATCTTGGGTACAATAACATTAACATAGCACATTAGAAATTTAAAAACCCTTCTAGTTTAGTGATCCATCCTAGTTAAACCAACCATTTGAAATGATGTTTAAAACTCATTATGGCAAGATTCAAGAAACCTGTTGTAGGGACCGGGTTTGAGCACTTCTACTATTGAGAGAGTGGACTCAAGCCCAGTTAGCACAGTACAATAAATTTGTAGAGAGTGGGTTAAAGAACTAGGCCCTAACAAGCGGGCAACGTCCAGTCGTTCCGTTTGGCTACGCCGGAGGCTGGTTCACCAAGATTGTACTTCGAAGTCTGTCCTTGGCACCTGTCCGAGGAGCTTTGCGATGGCCTTTCTCCCGGGGGTTCATCCCTCGTTCTGATCTTTTCTTCCTTCTTATATATAGTCCTCTTTTTTAACCTCTATCTTCCACCTGTTGATCATTCATGCTTCTTCCTTCTGACTGCTCGTCTCGTCAGTCACTTTCCTAGCACCCCTATGAGTTGCGGCAACCGAGGCAACCCTGTCCAGAAGTCACATCTCCATTAATGCGGCTAGGGAGTTAGGTGAGCGCATTTAATGTAGAGGTGACAGCTTATCCTGGACGTGTTCCCCCGCCATGCTGCTATGACAAACGTGTTGGTCTCGGCAGGATCATCCTCGGCAGGGTCCCTGGCCATTAAGGCCTTCACACTCCTTCCTCGGACTTTTCCTCCTCCTTGGCATGGGCTTTGGGCTGAATATAAGATGGGTTGGGGTTGCCAAATTATCAGGCCCCACACCTGTTCATTAGCCTCTAATTTGGAGATTATGGAGTTTTTATTTTTATTTTTTATTTTATTTATTTATTTATTTTTTTTATATAAGATAGAATTCTACTCTAGTATAATCTAAGTGTATATGTGTGTGAAGCTCCCTCCTGGAGACTTGAACCCTGACCCTTGCCTCCTATACCCCACAAACACTTATACTTGTGAAGTGACCATTACACCAAGGGTGTGCGGTGGTGGAGATTACGGAGTTTATATATATATATATATATATTAAAGAATTTCAATCTATGATGTTCACTATTATAAAGTTTATATTGTAACTTTGTAAGACATTATTAACAAGAGATTCGAATAAAAAAGAGGCTGGTCGGCTGTATCAATATATTAACTCAGACATTAAAATTTACACTTGAACTAAAAAATTAACATGATTTTCATTTACTCAGTGCATTGTTAAACAACCAGTATCCTAACATATTTAAATTGAAAAAATTGTCATGTTAACGAATGTTCTTAGGAAAATTGTTAATAAATTATTTTAAAAAAGTTTAAATACCACTTTTATGAAAAATATAAATAGCTGTCAAAATAATTAATTGCTTTATCATTTTCTCATAAAAATATTTATAAAAGTAATTATTAAACTAATACCCTTAGAGCGTTTATTAACTTTTTCAATTGAAAAATTGCCACTTACAATATGAATTTATTTACTATTATGCAGAAAACTTCATGACTGGTTATCGCCTAGTTTTCAATCGTGAGAAGATGGTAATAGGTTGGAAGGCATCTGACTGTGAGTATAGATAGTTCAACCCTTTTCTTAGAGAATTTCAATGTTCGATTTTTTACTTCTCTTTGTAAATTCTTTCAAGTGTTTGTAATAAGACTTGCTATTTCCCAGGTGGCTACAGCCCATCGCAATCTCCTCCTACACCCGTTGATAATTCGAACTCTCCGCCACAGTCTCCTCCAGCACCCAATGGTAATTCGAACTCTCCACCAGAGTCTCCTCTAGCACCCAATCGTAATTCGAACTCTCCACCAAAGTCTCCTCCGGCACCCAATCATAATTCGAACTCTCCACCTACTACCCCATCACAGTCTCTTCCTTTTTCTCCTCCACTAGCAGCAGGGGGTCCTGGAAACAATTATCATGTACCGACAACACCTCTATCCATGATCAATCATTCACCCGAGTTGAAGTCTTTTACTTGCGCCCTTATGATGCTTCTTGTTTCTTTCTTTGCCATTGTGTGATTTTCTTTTTATTTGGTGAGGCTTTTAGCTTTCTCATTCCAATCATTCGCCCAAATTGTAAGCATTGATGGCTTTTATTTATTTATTTATTTTGTTGGTGTTGGGTCTGGAAAACTATTTGAATAAGTATTGTTTGAAAATTCACGGTTTCAATAATTGCGAATATGAAGGTTGGAGTGTTTAGCAATTTCGATTAAAAGAGAAATTGTGTTCAATCTATTTGGCTAAAATTTATTTCAATAACAAATTCCCAAAAATGACATAACTATTATATAATTGTTTTTTCCCCTCGTTAATTTACACGAGCTAAATAAAAGAAGAAGAAGAAGAAAAAAAAAAATCAACAACTTATATATTTATTATTAACCCGACCCCTTCAATTTATGCTCTCAATTGGGAACAACATCTCTTAAAAAAAAAGGTTACTCCTTGCTAGTTCAAAACTGTTATAGTCATAGCATTCACATACTCTTAGTGGCATAGTTAGAATTTATGGGGGTGGGAGGACTTTAGTATATTCTATGTGCATGCATTGATATATATATATATATATATATATATATATATTACTTGACATAAAAAAGCAATACATATATTTTAATGATATTTTAATGTAATAAGACTTACGTAACAATAGCATTTTCACTATATTTTGTTTATTATCAATAAAGAACTTTTTGCATGAATAAGCCTTTTATTTTTCTTCAAAGTCAAAATGCCACTTATAAATGAAAATATTTTTAATAGTTAAATAGATACTAAGTACAACTTATGTAATAAATTTATGTTTTTATGGAATTATCTCAATTTTTTTTTAGGGATTCATAATGCTTTAATATTGTTATTTGTTAACTCTTAGACCTTTTTTTTTTTTTTTTTAGAAAAGTGTTAACTCTTAAACTTAATCAATCAATCCTAGTATCTTTTATTAATTTTCTGAATGAACCCAACTTGACTTTTTACGTACTCTTCAGTTAGATTTGTCTTAGTTTTCGATATCATTTGAAATTTACATATAAGTATTGTTAATTTGTTTGGTTTATATATTGTTTGTTTATACTTTTTTTTAGGGGAGATGTTTTTGAGGGGTTATTATTTAATTAAAGATGTATTTATAATTTATGTAATAATAGATTTTAGTGTTGACTTTTCCAGTTTTTACAATAACCATAAAATGAGCATTTTAGCTATAAAACTTGTAAAAACAAGACTTCGTAATACAATGGAGGACGAACTTTTGGCAGATTATATGGTAGTTTATATAGAAAAGGATATTGCAAACAATTTCAATACAGAGATGATAATGGATGAATTTTACTTTGCAAAAGATTGTCACTAGGTATAATTTTGATGTGAATTGTTCTTATTTGAATATTTTCGTATATATGTATATGGTATACTAGGCAATTTTTGTATGGTAAACTATACAATTTTTGTATGTTAATTAACATTTAAGAATATGATGATATATCAAAATTAATTGTTTTCTATTTATAATAGATTTATGAATTATGATTATCATATCAACACTATAACTCGGCCCTCTAAGTGAAAATTTTTGACTACGCCCCTAGGCGTAGCTTGTTCATAGAATATGTAATTTTAAAGTATGTACATAACATACTTGCAATTGATCCCATGTAAAATGCACGGTACATGCAAGGGCAGAGCCATGTAGTCCCTTGGGGGGGCCGTGGCCTCTGCCCAAAAAAAAAAAAAAAAAAAAAAAATCCGCTACAGTATATAGAAAAATTAATTAGGCCCCCCCAATGATGAACATTTGGCCCTCTCATATCTCCTCTATTCTCCCAAGTTGCTTTAGGGTATGTTAGGCAGGGGTGAAAACAGAAATGATAGAAAATAAGGTGGAAAATGGCATTTTTCACTGTTTGGTTGAGGAGAGAAAACAAGAGAGACATAAAATAGAGGGGAAAATTTTCCCTCCGAGTTCACCTTTTTTTATCCTCCCAATTTGGAAGGAAAATAAGGAGGAAAAAGTGCTGTAAGATGCACTTTACATAAATACCCTCAATTTAAGTTACATTTTTTTTTCTTTCTTCTCTCTTTCTTGGGCAACAACGTTGCCCCCCCCCCCCCCCCCCCCCCTTTTTTTTTGGGCAATCACGTTGCTAGTTGTCACTTTTTTTTCTTTTTCTTTTTTTCTTGAGCATTAACATTGCCTCTTTTGTACTCCAAATAAAACATAAACTTGGCCCACCTTACATTTAAATACCCAAAAGTCCAAACACTTCATAACAAAATTTTACTTTATCAACCCATTCTCAATCTCAAAAAACCCATGGAATCCCTTTCTTTCTTATTCTTTTTTTTCTCTTTTGTGGTACAGTACTGCCACTGGCTTTTTGGCTTTGGCTTCACAAACCTCGTTCAATTCTAATAAACTTTTTGAGACATGTCATTTTTCTCTATGCAAAAACCTTCTAGCTAGGCTATGGATTGGGCCTCTTCAACTTGTACTACTTGTTCATATTCATTCACCTCCGCATCACTCATGCTACTGCTATTGTTACTACTGGGTTTGAGTTCCCAGAGCTGTTACGGGTTGGAGACATTTGGGCTTGACATTCACCACCGGTTCTCGGATACGATTAAGGCAATTCTTGGCACTGATGGTCTTCCAGAGAAAGGGAGTGTAGAGTACCATGCTGCTACGGCCCGCCATGACCGCATAATGTCGAGGTCGTCACCTTGCTGCCAATAACAACCAATCGCAACTCACTTTCGTCAATGGAAGCGAGACCATGTATTTGGCATCATATGGGTATGATTAACAAATGCTACATTTTTTTATGAATATTTTTTTTATAAAAAAAGAGAAAAAATAATTAATGTTTTGATATATTTTTATAATTTTTCTTAAAAGTGGTATCAGAATTTTTTTTATTAACATGACCCTTTTTTTTTTTTTTTTTTTAATTCATTCATGTCTATTGGTCTTATTATTCAACTAAGACAAATACACAAAAATCATTGTTTTTTAATATATTAAGATACAATCATCTACCAATAAAAACAAAAGACACAAAACACTATTGTTTTTTAAGACACAAAACATTATTGTTTCTGTCACTCACCTGTCTCACTACTGATACTATGAATTTATTATTCATTACCAATAAACAATTTTTCTAACTTTACCATTTTTAATCCTGTTGAATTACTATTCCTCTTTTTGTCACCTATCCCTATTATTGCCCAACTACCTAATATTCACAGACTCACAAAGTAAAAAAAAAAAAAAACCACAAGCACAGATGCATATATTCAATTCACAATCATCATCATCACTCATCAGTAAAAACACAAACACCACAAGCACAGATTCTGAGATTCACAAACATTATATTAGGTTTTGAAGGATAGATTAAATACTTAATTGAGGGTGAAGTGTGAACTGTGAAGGCTGGAGCAACGAAGTTGGGCTGGGCAGATTGATCAACTAGCGGTAGGATGGGTATCGCATGGCAGCGTTGGTGTGGCCGTTTGGGTCTGCGTTAGGGCAGCGAGATGGGTTTCACATGGTGGTGGCGTGGGCAACGAGATGGGTCTTTGGTCTTGCGTGGTGGCGGAGTGGGCAGCGGCAAGATAGGTCTTGCTGTCTCGGACTCTTGTTCTCTCTCTCCTCTCAGTTTCTCTCTGTATTGCCTACTCTCTACTCTATAGGTCTCTCTCGCCTCTCAATTTTTCTTTTTTTTTTTTCATTCGTTTTTCCGTTTGGACTACTGGGTTTACATTTTTTTTTTTTTCCATTTTTTTTAAAGATTTATATGGACTGGGTTAATGATTCATGATTTTGGAGGGGGCCCAACTGCCCAAGCTACAAAGTAAGGGAGGCCCAAGTCTAAATTTTTTTTTTTAATCTTAAAACTAAGCTACTAATTTTTTTTTTGGGGCCCGGGGGGCCTTGGACCCCCACCTAGGTCCATCCCTGGTTTTGAATGTCACAAAACTATTTGCCTCTCCATGTATTCCCTCTTAGTTGTTATGAATTCATGAGGCAAAATGACTAAGGCATTTATTATATAAGTTTTATATCCAACTCATAAATGGAAAATTATTGAATATTCCGGGAGTACCATAAATGCATACTCCCTCCTTTCACATGAATTGTGGGTCCCACCATAAATTTAATTAGTAGGATCCACAGTTATGTGAGAGAGGAGGAGTAAGCATTTATGGTACTCCGACAGTACTCAATAATTACCTCCTTATATATAGGTTTTCATTGAATTTTTGGTTTTATTCACTCTTTGGCCTGAGATGCAAAAAAGGAAAGTGGCAGTGGTGACCAGAAGTTTCAGTTGAACCATCTCCAATTTCGTGACCAAATCCAACTATTCAACATAATAAACAATAAACTAATACATTTCAAATAATCTAAGCCCGTGCAATTTTTTGACCACCTGTCTTGAATAGTCTACTAAATATTCAACTAATCTACATAGAATTACTTCTTCAACAACATATTTTTGAACTCTCTTGTGGTACTGTCGTAAAGTTATTTGTTTGTGCAACTTAGATTTTCAACACCTTGTAATAGGAAATTCATGTTATTATATGCAAGAAACCAAAAAAAATTCTTTTACAAAATCTTTTTGCACAAGTAGCTAATATAAAATTTTAGAATTAGCATTTTTTTTCAATGTTAGAACATTGTACAAAGAGTTAAATAAGTTACGAACAATTGACAAATCAAAGAATTCAATTAAGTGATCGAGTAACTAAGAAATACATGCATTTTATTTTACAAACTCTTTTTGCACAAGTAGCTGATATATATAAAATTGGAGAATTAACATTTTTTTCTATGTTTAAAGATTTTACAACGAATTAATCAAGTTATTATATAAACAATTATCAGATCAAAGAATTTGATTAATTACAAAATCCAGAACTAGAAAAGCTTGCTTGCAAATTCGTCTACACGGGAAGAAGCTGACTTTCTAGCAAGTTCTCTGAGTTGTGATAAGCTTCTTCCAAGTTTCATAGCCACCTTCATTTCAAACAGTTCCCCATTTTCTCTTTTCTCCAAATCTTTTTCCTCTAGTGTGGCTTCAATTGATTCTTGCAATAGCTGGAAAAAGCCACCACAGTTTCTGTACAACTCAATCACATTCCCAACTTGTACACCATGCTCAAAAGCATTAACTGTGCTAGCTAAAGCCCCAGCAGCCACTGCTAATATTGGTGCCCATGATCCATTACCAATAAAAGCTGAGCCAAAGGCTGCAATGCCCGTGAGTAATGGACCTGAGATAGCTAAAGTCTTGTTGATTTTCAACGCCAAGTTGCCCAGTCTTACATAGTCCTCTATGTCTTTTCTCTCCACCACCTTAGTGATCTCTCGCATTTCCATTTCAAGTTCCTCACTCCATCCATTGTTACATTGTTTTCCTTCATGTGAAAAGTTTTTCTTTTGTAGTACTTGATTTTTAGGCCACCAAACAGCTGGCTCAAACTTTGCTGGGAATTTTTCAAGCATTGCACCAAGCAAGGGAAGTGGGTAGGCTTTGTCAAGAGCCAAAACCTTTTCCATCACCTTCTTCACATTTTCTTGAGTTGGAGTTCCAATGGCGAGCATGGTTTGGATTTGGCTTTGTAACTGCTTGAACAATCTTGTAGCATTGCGTTGCTCCTCGGCAAGTTGTGAAGGTTGAATTTTGTTCATTATAAGCAACATTCCCGTGGCTGCGGAATACAAAAGAGTAGACGATAATTTCAAAGCCAAAAGAGGCATTCCAATGCCACCAGTTGCAGCAACACCAGCCATTGTTGCAGCAACACCAGCCATTGTTGCAGCTGTGAGAATTATCATGTTGATGGAGTTTAGAAGAAGGGTGTTCCAGTTGTCACGTTGTTCTCCAATGTTGGCGTGCATCTCTACTCTATCAGCTACGGCCTCTAAGATGGCATAGAGTTGAATGGTAACATTAGTACTAGAGCTGTGTGATCTATCATCGATGACATTGAACTTTTCTACTGGGGTTGTGTTTAATGACCCGTCTCCTATATTCAGTTCCTCACCTAGATTTCTCTTTGGTATTTTTGGAACTGAGAAAGAGAGTTTTGGAAGTCTTGGGACTTGAATAGCAGCATGGATTTTCCTTGAACAAGAAGAAGAAGAAGACGCAGAAGGTAAAAGGAGAGCTGAAGCCATTTGATTGAGAGGTTTTTTCTCTTTGGTTTGTGTATTTGTGTTGCAGAAAGAATATTTTTGGATCTTGTGTATTTGTGT
Organism: Quercus aquifolioides; assembly: GCA_019022515.1. NCBI lineage: Eukaryota > Viridiplantae > Streptophyta > Magnoliopsida > Fagales > Fagaceae > Quercus > Quercus aquifolioides. The sequence continues at coordinate 55,765,337 of CM032334.1, read as the reverse complement.
TGTAGGAAGAAAAGGTTTTGAATGAAGATTGAGAGGCACATTGGGTCTTATTTATAGTGTTGGAAACAGAACTATAACACTGGGTCATACGGGAAAATGTTGAACTTGAATGGTTTTGACTGGCTTGACCCAGCCTGTTAGCTGACCATTTCATTTTACGTTTTTTTGGGGGTTAATTCCATTGGCTGACCCATTCTGTATTCATAATTTTCTAAGTTCAAAATTTTTGAGTCATTGTCTTGGCTCCCTCATGTACACGACGTAGCTATTGGCCTATTTGTATTATTACTACAAACTGATTGCTTTGTTTATATTTCATGTCATGCAGTTGCAAATAGACAGCTCTAAGAGGTCAACATCTCCAAAAGCATGTGCTATGGCTTTTTCATATACACACCAAGTCGAAAATCTTAGAATATCATAACTTTTGGGTAATAATTTTTGTCATAACTTTGAGGCGTTGGACAGTAAATAATAGAGAAAAATTAACGAGTCTATGTTCAAGTGATCATTTACAATTTACAATTGATGACACCAAGTCAAAAATCTTAGTATCCTAACTTTTGTGTTATAATTTTTGTCATAATTTTAAAGTGTTCGACTATAAATAATAGAGAAAAAGTGATGGGTTTATGTTAAAGTGATCATTTACAACTTACATGCAGTGTGTAATAGACATTGCCCAAATTATTATTATATGTGTGTGTGTCTTTTATTTGGCTTTTGATATCGGATTTTGAGGATCTTGGCATAATTAATTGAAGTTAAAAGCTCAAATTAAGCAAATGGGTTTCCTGTGACACACAGCTAGGAAAATGGAGTCTATTCCTAATTTGAAGAAAAACAAGTAATATATGGAGTTAAGGTACTCGTAGAGGGTGGCGTTGCACGAAAAGGCTTTTGAAAATACTGATCTCACACAAGATTAACCGTGAAAACTATTATGTACTTAAAGAAAGATCTAAAAAAATAAAATAAAAATAATAGGAACCAAGAAAATATAAAGAAAAATAGACACAATCAAAAACAAGAAAATAACACTATGGGTTTACGCTGCATGGCTTTAAAGCCTATGTCCCCTATGTCCAAGGATAACTATAAAGAGAAAATTGCACTAACAAATATGGAGATTGAGGGTGCATTTGTTTCAATGAAAAATATTTTTCAACTATAAAATATTTTCAGCTGAAAACATTTTCAGAAAACAATTTGTTTTTGGGTATTTTATTACATTCCTAAAAATGCTTTGGAAAACATTTAAAGGCATTTAGTTTGTATAGGTAAAAAAAATCCTAAAAATAATATAATCTCACAATGCACAAATCAAGGCAAAATTTGCCAAATAGCACATTTTCGGAAAAAAAATAGACGAATGGCATGCGCTCAAACTTAATTGGTAAGTTAGACTGTTTTTGAAAGTCGAGTTTGACAAACTCGACTTTGGGCTGAAAAATAAACGCTATAGTAGCGTTTTTTTTAATGGCGTTTTCAAAAACGCCACTATAGGTACCCTATAGTGGCGTTTTCTATAAACGCTGCTATAGGCACTTAAAAAACGCTACTATAGTGCTCATATTTCAGCCCAAAGTCGAGTTTAGCAAACTCGACTTTTAAAAACAGTCTACCTTACTAATTAAGTTTGAGCGCATGCCATTCATCTATTTTTTTTCCGGAAATGTGCTGTTTGGCAAAATTTGCCCACAAATCAACAATAAAATTTAAAATGGCATAATCTTACAAAGGGTTCGTTTGGATAGAACTTATTTTGCTGAAATTGAAAATTGAAAATACTGTAGCGAAATATTTTTTAAATGTGTGAATAGTTCTGTGGGTCCCATTTTTAATGAAAAAGTTGCTAAAAAGTGTAATTTGTGAGACCCGTGAACAGTGCACGGGAACACTGTTCACAGTTGACTTGTCAACTGTAGGGGCTCCATTTTCGGAGGGGTCCCCCGACAATACATTTGTAGAGAGTGGGTTGAAGGGTTTGGCTCCGGCCGGCCTTCCACCGGTCCTCCGGGGTCTTTTCCTTAGCTTTCTTTAGCTCCTCTTCACCTTTCTTCCCTTGGGGTTGCTCCTCGGCTGGACTTGGGGTCCGAGGGGGGGTCCCCCCCTTCCCACGAGTGGGGTTCTTTGCCTTATATACTCCCTTTTTTGTTGATCCTGGCCTTACAGCTGTTGGCCATCCAGGCTCCTGCCTCTGAACTTGTCCCATCAGACACGTTCCCCCCCATGCTGTGGGCTTCATCTCCCCAGGTTGCGCCGCTCAGAGGTCTTGTCATCATTAACGCGGCTTGGGGAGCCAGACGAGCTCATTGACTGCAGATGTGACTGCCTACCCTGGGCTTGTCCCCTACCCAGAGTTAGACTAGGTATGCCGAGGAAGGGAGTATCCTCGGCCTGGATCCAAAAAGGGGCTGAAAACCCTTCAAATGACTGTCTGGGACGATTGTCCCTCCTCGGATTGGGCCTTGGGCCAGCCAGAAGGTGGGCCGGGGCTCCCAGGCCTACGAGCCCACAATACACGGGCCCCACATCAACAATTGTGGGCTGGACAAAAAAAAAAAAAAAGGCAAAATGCGCTACAGTGCAAATGTGGACATGGGATAATCTCTATCCAAACCCACACAAAATCTGAACCAATTTGAAAATATTACAAGCAAGATACAATAGAAGTTCAAGATCTAGGAGATTAAATTTTTGAAAAAATTAAAAAAATAATTGAAAAAACATAGATTCAGGCATAGGTGTTCTAGATCTAATAAATCTTGGACGGTGGGGAGGAGAATAGAGTCATCTCTATGCTACATATATAAAATATTTTTTCCGAAAAATATTTAACATAAAAATAAAACAGGTTAAAAGTAGCATATATTGTCACTTTCTTAAAACCCAAACCCCAAATACATCCAAAACATTTTGTTCAAGAGAAATTTAATTTTGTCTAGTTTGCGATACTCTCACAAGAAAACAAATAACCAAGGTCACAACATTATAATTTATATATAACACTAAATGATGTTATTTTGTTGAAACTTAATAGCTATATCAATCATGAAGAAAGAACTATTTAAAAAAAAAAAAAAAAAACAAAAAATAAAATTTGGTAGACCAAAATAAAAAATAAAAAATAAATCTCAAACTTTAGGGAACAAAATGAAAATAACGCTAGACTTTAAGGTCAAAAATTTAATTTGGTGTTTTGATTTAAATCGGGATCTACCTCTCCTACTCTTGTTGGATCATAATATCCATAACATCTCATTATCGCATGTTGAAGTTGTTTCCAATCTTTATTTGAAATCTTTTAGGTTTGTTGCTTTCCAAAGCAATATACTCTTGTTGGATCATGATATCTATAACATCTCATTATCACATGTTGAGGTGTTTTTTCTATCAATTTCCTCTACATTAAATTTGGCATTAAAGAGTGTGATCATTACTAGATACCTAAAGTTTTGATGAGGATTCATCTTATATCTTTCTCTCGGAAAATTATTAGGTACCCCGGAGTACTATAAATACGTACTCTCTCCTTTTACATGAATGGTGGATCACATCATAAATTTAATTAGTGGTACCTATCATTCATGTGAGAGGAAAGAGTACGTATTTATAGTACTCCAAGAGTACACAATAATTTCTCATTTCTCTCTAATACTCGAATCCATGAACGAATCAATAAATTCTTCAAATAGAACAATTCCAAATCCATAGGTATTGAATTTGGCTTTAATACTAATTTTTGTTTGGAAGCATTCCCATACAACATTGATTATTAAAACTATTATAGATTTGAGGAAGATTTCACAAATAAATAATAGAAATAAAGAAAATAGCTAGAGAGTAGAAAGTAAAATGGACACAACCACGCACAAGAGAAGATAATCAAAGATTTACAAGGTTCAACTTTAGGTCTATGTCCACAACAATGAAATATGAGTGAAAATTCTCACTCACAAATAGGAAAAAAAAATGTGAAAATTACATAAATAGTATGAAGTATTTTCATAAAATCCAAATATTGAATATACCAAAAAAAAAAAATCTCACGAATGATAAAGAATAGAGACATTTTATTTCTAGAGTGGCGGCAGTCTCACATGAGGCAAATAAAAACCATGGGGAGGCAACATTATCTATATGTTTAACTTTAATGGTCGGCAAGCAATCCTTTTTGGGATGAAGAACTCCAAAACCGGAAAGAATATGAGAGCTTCCAGTTTCAATTTTTATGGATAGGAGAGACTAGAGAGCTTCCATTGGAAACAAAATAAATGTCGGTTAAGAAAGGACAATACCTAACCGCATAAAACAAAGACCATAATATTTCATGGTAGCAATATGGGGAACAACAACTTCCTGAGAACTTCCTCTTCTTTTAGGTGTTGCATAGAATATCACATTAGTCATTTCTATTAGATAAGTACAACTACAACCCAGTAATTAAATAGTAAAAAAAAAAAACAAACGTACTCACTAATATATAAAGTCAATACTTACTGCATCCCAGCTGTTGTGGCTTGAATGATTGCACAAATTGCATATGAAATAGCTCCATTTGGGATTCTACTACCCCACTTTTTAATGATAAAATAAAAATAATCCTTTGTTCTTTTATGAGAGAGAAATAATCATTTGGGATTCTACTACCCCACTTTAGAATTCACGTATTGCACCATAAACTATGATATTTGTTACACTTTACACTCCAATATCAAGTTTAATGTTAACTTGGATGGAAATTCAAAGTTTAGGGTGTAAAGTGTAATAAGAAATATAGTTTAGGGTGATAAAATGTAATTTTTCTTTTATTTTGACATTAGAATACAAAGTGTAACAAAAGTCATAGTTTATAGTGTAAAACATGCATTTGAAAAGTTTAAAATGCAAAGTATAATCAGAGATATATAGTTTAAGATGGTAAAATGTAATTTCTCCCAAAATGTTTCAAGGAACATATGTAAGTTCATGGCTTCTTGCCCCTTTATCTTTCCCCATCCCCTACTGGTTCTTGCAGAATAGCTTGAGTAGACATGGCAAATGAGTGGGTCGGGTCGGGTTTGGGTCGGGTCAATCAGGTTACGGGTTAAACGGGTCACGGGTCAAAAACAGGTCATTTTAAGCGGGTTAAAAACGGGCTTGGGTTAATCGGGTTGCGGGTTGGGTTGACCTGTATTTTTCACATGAAATTTTTTATTTTTATTTTTTATTTTTATAAAGAAAACAATATGTATTTGCCATTTGGAAAGTTATGCAACATATTACATGATATAAAATGCATTATTTTGAATTCACTACTTATATCAAGAATGAACTCAATTAAACTTATTAATACCTATTCAATAATTTTAAAATTATACAAATCCTAACATTGTTATCTAAAACAAAATAACACAAAGATAAGTAAAACAAATATACAAGTTTTATTTCTACACAATATCGACATTCCAAAATATAAAACAAAATTACAAATGACTTATTGAATAACTCATTTGATAAAGAATAAAAACATATAAGAATGTTACAATCTTGAAAATTAATTTTATAATCTATTATCAATTGTGGTTGACACTCTATTTCAATTTGAGATATACAATAAAGTTTGATTGCTTACTTATTTATACATGGTCTCTTTTATGAAGATCATATCATTGTTAAGCAGCACACACTCTAGAAAATATCATAATTTATTTTGAAAAGCCGTTTATTTTGAACATAAATTGTTAAAAAATAGGTCTAAGCATTCATAATTTATGCTAATTTGATACTTTGGCTTTACTATTTTCACACTTGTGAATGTGTCTCACACATGTCTACAATTTTAAATCTGTTTTTAACTCTACTGTAACCAGATTATCTTGGCATGTACTTTGCTATTTGATATCTAAAAATCTTTACTCATTACAGAATGCTCAACCATTTATCTTTCAATTAATTTGCATGCAGTTATGTAAATGTATCAATTGTTTCCTTAAAACTCACAATAAACAATTAAACCAATATTGTCTTAATTTCACTATTTTTTTTACCAAAAAAAAAAAGTTTTAAAAAAATGGTTCGGGTTCAGGTTCGGGTTCGAGTCACGGGTTGGGTTGGGTTGACCCGCACAAAACACGGGTCGAGTCATGGGTCAACCCGTTTTTACTTCAGGTCAAAAAAATCGAGTTTGGATCAGGTATTTTTCGGGTTGGGTCGGGTCAGAAAATTCTGACCTGTTTTGCCATGTTTAAGCTTGAGATTAATTAGGTGAGTACCGGATAAATGAAGCTATTTGTGGAATTGATTCACTAGATTGAGTGACTGACAACCTCAAATTACTATATATGCGGGAATTGCACAGTTGGCATGGCACACATGCATTTGGTTCTTTAAGAGACCTGCCTGAAGATCAATCCCTCAAGCAGGGTTTCTGTATTTGGGCATGTATGTAATGTGAAGAATAGTCTATCATCATAAAACCCAGTTGTGACTTTTGAGGTGGATGACTCCCAACCTATTGGCTGACTATTTTTTTTCTTTCCTTTCTTTCTCTTTGGCTTAGGTCCATTATTGCCTGACTCATTCCTTAATTCATAACATTCAAATTCAAAATCTTCCCCCGTTGTCTTGGGTCTCTCATGCGACGTAGTAAAACTTGTAAGCTATTAATTACTAAAACCCTTGGTTGCTTAACTTCTTCTATTGCGTATAATGCAATCTGGCTCTACTGAGTCTACTATAAGGGGTCAACATCTCCAAGTCGAAAGCATGTCTTACTGCTATATACGGCTTTTTTATACTACATTTCCACTCAGCCAAATCATAGATTACTTGCATTCCAAATAGGCAAAAAGCACATTTAAGTCCCTACATTTTCATGCGATTCTCACTTTGGTCCCTAACTTCTTCTTTTTTACCGATTTTAGTCCCTATCCTGGAAAACGCGTCTCATTTTAGTCCCTGACGTTACATCAGAGACGGAAATTGCACAACTGGCAAACGAAAAAATTTAAAAATATTTAAATAATACTCACTGTGTCCACGTGGCTTTCCACGTTAGCCTCTAAATAAAAAAAAAAATAACTAAACAAAAAAAATTAAAAAAAGAAATAAAAACCAAACCCAGCAAGAACAAGATGAACAAAACACAAACCCAGCAAGAACAAGATCAACAAAACACAAACCCAGCAAATTTAAAACCCAAAAAATTAAATTCAAACCCCCACACCACCAAAACATCAAACACAAAAATAAAATCCAGATTTTCGGCCCCCAAACTCAAAACTCAAAATCCAAATTTTCTTATACTTTCTGAGAAACCAAACACAAACCTCAGATCCAAACCATAGAGTTGAAACCAAACCACCTCCAACCTTAGATTCAAAACTATCAAATCCAAACGAAATCAACCTCACCTGACAACAAAACCATCTGCTCTCTTAGGCGACGCTGCTTTCCAAAAGCAAAAGCAATTACCAAAATTGACATTCCAAACCCTAACAATTACCAAAATCAGCTCAGCTCAAACTATCCAAAGTAATCTCACATTTCGCCCTAATTGCGATCGAAATTGAAGAAAAAATTGACTAACCAATTGCAGCCGAGGACCTCCTCGGCGCGATAGCTGGTGACCAATTCGAAGACGGTGTTGACGTAGATGATAGGGTGGTCGGGCTTGAGAGCGTTGGTGACAACGAACCCACACAGCGCCGTTTGGAGGAGGTTCCCAACCGGAAAGGGTAGTGGGCCCCCATCGTTAAGCTTGAAGAACCCGACCTTGTCTTCTTCGTCTCCGCTTAGATCCGATGAGTGGTGGGCAATGTTTTGTGTTTGGCGATGAGTTTTTTTTTTTTTTATGAGTCGGGTTGGGTGTGGCAGTGGTGTATGGGTTTGAATTAATGGGTTTGAATTTAATTTTTTGGGTTTTAAAGTTGCTGGTTTTGTGTTTTGTTGATCATGTTTTTGCTGGGTTTGTGTTTTGTTCATCTTGATTTTTATTTCTGTTTTTAATTTTTTTATTTAGTTAAATTTTTTTAATTTAGAGGCTGACGTGGAAAGCCACGTGGACACAGTGGGTATTATTTTAATACTTTTAAATTTTTCCGTTTGTCAGCTGTGCAATTTTTCGTCTCTGATGTAATGTCAAGGACTAAAACGAGACGCGTTTCCAGGATAGAGACTAAAATCGGTGAAAAAAAAAGTTAGGGACCAAAGTGAGAATTGCGTGAAAATGCAGGGACTAAAATGTGCTTTTCGCCTTCCAAATATCATAGATAATACCCTTCGCCTTCAGATTAATTTCTTGCCAAGTATTGATGATTTCATGGGAACTGCCATTGACTAGAACATTACTTTTAATTGAATTTAATCAGTTAAGAGTTATGTCCCCATCTCTATAGGAGACTGGTTTGATCCAAGTTTTATATATGTTTTTTGCTAAGTCCTAGTTTTATAATTCTTGACATGGTCTTTCCTTGCATAAGTATATTTATTATGGTCAAAATAGAAAAAATTGTGAAAGGACTCTTAACGTTTGTGTTTCTGCCATATTTTAGAACTTAGAAGTCCACAACACCTTATCTAGACTTGAAAAACAGGACATATCGTAGGATTTGGGTTCAATCCAATTAAATTCAGATAAAAAATGGAACGTCCTGAATGGATGGTAAAACCTATGACTCCAATATGATCTTTTGGAAGATCGGGTCAACTTAATATAACCCATATTTTTTTACATGCAATTTTTCTTTTTCTTTTTTGGAGATATATATATATATATATATTATCTTTTATCTTCTTTTCAATACAAATAAGAGAACAAATATATATATATATATATATATTCATAAATAAAAGTTAAATAATACATAAATTCTTAAATTTATACCGTCTAAAGTTCACTAAATTGAAACCTTCAAGCCTCGACCTTGTTAAGAAATAATCTATGAATATTTGTGAGAAGAAAACAACTTAGAAAGAAAGGAAATAAATAAGAGCAAAACGTGAATGTTACACTAAGTTAGAAAGCCAAAAATGGTAAAAAGAAATGATAAAAAATTTATCTTTGAAAAAAAAAAAAGGATTCAACTTGTGTGACTAGTCAGTCAACTGATCAAGTCAACATTTTAATGGGTCAGGTTCAAGTCAACACTTTTTTTCATGGATTCAAAAAAATCCCTACCTATTCCAATATTTTTTTCTTTTAGATTTGGACATGTAATTAGGTTAGTACCTCATAGTATTTCCATTGGAACTATCTAAGTTTAAATCCTTTCTCTTGGGCCTGGCTCCTACACCATATTTTTAGTTTTACATAACTTGTTTAACAAGTTATATAACTTATTTAAATGATACGTGTAGATATTTTTATGAGTCACCACATAATGAGTTTAAAAGAGGTTGACGAGTTAGAATTATTTTCATGACATCATCGATGACACTATTTTAAATTTTGAATGACGCCAAAATTAACATAATATGTAAATAGTTATGAAAAAAATATCATGAAAATTTGTATGCGCGTAGTACGTAGAAAGTGGAAATTGTACTAACTAGTTTCTTTTGAATTTTCCCCTTCAACCAAAATGTGCTTTCAAAATAGACTTGGAAAGGTATTATGATTTGAGGGCCATCTTACAAACTACAAATAGGTTGGGTTTGACTTTCAAATGTCTCGCCAACGGCCAAACCCATTCAACAAAGTCCACTGCAACTCAATCCTCAAACCCCTAACCGCAACCCCATTTTATTAAGCACTAGAATTAGTAAAAGAGTTCTACCAAAAAAAATATATAATAGTAACAAGTGTTTTTAGAGCATTTGTTAATAAATCATTTTAAGAAAGGGACAAAGTTTAGCTACAAAATTTGTTGTAGTTTAAGGCTACAAACTCACTCAATAAAATATATATTACTACATATTTTGAAAATCTAATAGTTGAATTGAATGTTCTTTACGCTCTTAATACACATGTCAAATTTTGTGTCGATAAGATATTATTTACTATATGATTTATAAGCTAATATTTTATGCATAATTTTAAATTACAAAAACTTGCAATTTAAAAAATTTATTGATGAGATAGCTAGTGATCTTTAATTTTTTTGAAATTTTGCAAGCATAGAGGATATAAGAAGAAGATATAATCAAATGGTGGATTTGTCAAAATTCACCTTGGTTACAACCAATTTTGTAGTTAAACTTTGTCCTTAAGAAAGTTTTGATATCATTTTCGCACAATCGATGAGGTTTTTTTATTTATTTATTTTTTATAGTGTCATAATTTTTCATTCATTCCAATTTGAGGTTTACACATTTTTTCATTATATTACGCATTTAGAACTCAAAAAATGAACAAATATTACACGTTTATTTTGTAGCCAAAAAAAAAAAAAAAAGTGTTTTTATTTTATATATATAATTTTTATTTTGAGAATATGATTTATAAGTGAATAAAGTAATTTGAAAATCAACAGGAGAGTGACCCTATTTTTTAGGCAATGTTTTAGTGGGATTTAGAATTGTATTTTTACTAGATTGCCTTTTAATTTTGTCTCTACTTAAACATAGGAGTGTAGGGGCATTTTTAAACCAAAAAAATGAGGATCTCAAATAGGGGAAGCCCCTTAAATAGTAATATAGATATAGATATATAAAACTATCAAAAAAATTCATTTTTTTAATTATAAAAAATTTCTAAAAAAATTTCAAAAAACCAATATCCTTAATGTTAGAATTATGTAATAAAATGATTAAATTTACCATATCTTAATATCTTATGGTCTGTTTGGTTGGAGGAGTGGAAAAGTGGGAGGATGAAAAATTAGTGGGAGGATGAAAAAGTAGGAGGATAGAAAAGATTTGGTTTTCCCTCATGTGTGTTTGGTTGGAGGGGTGGAAAAGTAGGAGGATGAAAAACTTTTTTGTTTGGTTGGAGAGAAATATGGGAGGATGGAAAATGTAATTTATATAAATTGACTATTATGTCCTTATTATATAATATATAAAAAATAGATATATTTACACTCTTTAAATAAAGTGAGAGGGGTAGGTAAATGCAATAAAGTGAGGGTATTTGTGTAAATTACATCATTTAGTATCTTTTCCTCCTAATTTTCCTCTCAAATTGGGAGGATAAAAAAATATGGCCCGGAGGGATTATTTTCCTCCCCATTTTCCATCTCTCTTGTTTTCTCTCCTAAACCAAATGGTGGAAAATGTCATTTTCCACCCTATTTTCCTCTCCCTATTTTCCATCCTCCCTGTTTTCACCCCAACCAAATATACCCTTAAACTTTTGGAACAATTAGTAATTTAACACGGTATTAGAGTAAAG